>JAHLJT010002630.1:112260014-112862501 GCA_031308135.1 Acheta domesticus | reverse complement strand
ACTCAGGGAGCGGGAAGATGCCTTTGTGCTTGCATTGTGCCGTGTGGTACGAATGTGTAATGGAGAATTACAATGGTTTATTTTTCGCGGATTTGCGTAAACTATATTGCGAATGTGTAATGGAGAATTACAATGGTTTATTTTTCGCGGATTTGCGTAAACTATATTGCGAATGTGTAATGGAGAATTACAATGGTTTATTTTTCGCGGATTTGCGTAAACATTTAAGGTGAGTATTTGCATAAAATGCGTTGGTAATTATGCGTTGGACAGACTCAAGGATGTTTTATGTTAACGCGAGGGCCGAAGACCCGAGCCTCTCCTCAACTTGGACACGGGTAGCGAAGCGTCAAGATTCCACACGAAAGTGCGTTGGCCACGTTGCCGTGTGGCCGGGCACACTGTGGCGGTGCCGCGAGTGACTCGTTCGGAACCGAATCGTGCGCGTCAATAGGAACCGAACCCTGTCCTTGAAATTTACCGAGCGTTTTTTTTTAAGTTTTGTTGACAAAATATTCGCTCCTATATAATAAAATATATTTTCAAAGGTAAATTAGCTATAAATTTGTCCACTTAACCCTCATCAAGTTCTTCATGAAAGAATAATATTTTTTCCCGCGACAATATGGAAAACGATAATTTGAATAACTATATTTCCCACTGAAATTCAGAAGACGTGCATGAAGTTACATTTATGTCCAGAAGCAAAACAAGGGACCATCTCAGCATCTGTTCAAAGGATCAGGGAAACTACATGTACCTGATCGAGATGGAGGCCATCAACCCAGAAACTGTGGTACAATACTTGTTCCAGGATCTTTAGAATTAAACAGTCCAAATGATAAATAATTACATTAACTATAATGGTTAAAGTTAATGTTACTTTCCTTTTGATGCTCGGTATAGTCTCGAATTGTGTAGAAACAGTTATACTGCGATTTTTCTAAGAGCGACCCTCAAGGCCACTCAAATCCCATCTTCGCGATGGAATATGTCACGGCATTTCGCGTCTTTCTCAGTCGTTCCGCTAGATATCGCACGATCGCGACCGTATGAAGCAGTGCTTGCGATCATGCGACTCCTACCGGCAAGACGGTAGTGAGATTTGAGTGGCCTTGAGGGTCGCTCTTAGGAAAATCGCAGTATATGCAGCAGAAAAGATTTTACTTAGGACTTAAACTTTTCCAAGACCATCTTCAATTCTGATTGAGAATTGAAGATGGTCTTGACTTTTCTATCGAATTTAATCGTTTAATGTCATCTGGCAAAGTGTTGTAGAGTAATGTACATGAATTGTATGTGAATTTTTTGTAGTGAGCTGTCGATACTACCACCTGATGAATATGATTACTACGTCATGTGTTATACTTATAGATATCGCCGTTTGCTGAAAATACATTCCCGCCCTTAAGTAAGTAATTTTTGACAAAAACTACTGATTCGTAAATCAGGAGACAAGGTAATGGTAAAATTCCTAGATTACTAAAGAAAGACAAGAATCACATGGGTGGGATTTGCTTATTATTCGTACAATTCGTTTTTGTAATCTGAAAGTCTGGGAGCTATAAGATGTGTTTCCCCAGAATATTATGCCTTATCTCAGGCGGGAATGAGCATTCGCAAAATGTAAGGTCCGATTAAATTAAGAAGGTGATTGACGTTTGTGAGTGGAGGGGAGCGACGTTGCCAGGCCGCAAACCACTGAGCACGTGTTACCGGAACACGAAAACAAACACTTCAAAAAATACGTGTAAAAGTGTAAAAAATACGACAAAAGCCTGACCTCAACGCAACTCATCACAACACAGTACACATTGCACGCGCAGCACAGGCAGAAACGCGGGCGGCGTGGCGGCAGGGAAGTCGCTTGCGATGCTCAAATGTTCCCCGTGTTCGGCAGAGGCAAGTGAGCGACCTGACACGTCACGTTTCGTCTCTCTGGTTGGCAGCTGCCATGGAAACGGGAAAGGCGTTCTGACGTCACACAGAACTGTCAATCACAGTGGCGGCTCGTGACATTTTCTCTTGGTGGGGCCAGGCGCAAAAGCACGAATATCATCTCATAATCAATCTTATTTAATTAAATAATTGTCATTTAATCAATTATTTAATATTAATTATCAGTTAATTAAACCTTTAAATCTATACGTTTTCCACAAAAACAGAAGTAGGAATTTTTATTAAGATGATTAATCAAATATTGGTATGTCAACAGAAACAAGTGATTTTTGTAAAATTACGCTAATGCCGTAGCTTTTCTTTCTGAATGCGGAGAGTTCGAAAGGGGAACATATCGTAAAATTAAGACAAATTGACTTCGTCGTGTTATATCAGTTGTTTAATCGGTCTGCAGAGAAACAAAATCTGCTACATCTATGCCTCTCTTCACTTCGTCCAAATATACTTCATACATAGAATCTAGCAGCTCATTCTACGTTGTGTGAGTTAAATTTATAAACACAAAAAAATGTTTAAATGTTCATTTAACACACAATGTAGATTGCCGAATAACGATAAGTCTAAAAACTTGCACGGTTTTTTTGAATCTTCAGATTCATCATGCTCTCTCTATGCTGCGTCATGAGTACCACAGAATTTTAAACACTCAATCTCTCTACCTAAAATAGTTTATTTTTTGCGACTTGTTCATTACGTTTCCAGATTGAAATTTTGACCGCGGAATCAATCTGTACAATAATGTTCAAAGTTCGAAAAGTTTTAAATTTCCAAGCGTTTTCTAAATGCAACTTCTTCGCGTTGCTTCGTGCGTTTCTTCGTGTTTCTTCATCATTTCCCTCAAATGTTTCAGATCCTTACAGCCTACTGTCGTCCACAACCCCTCACCACCAAATAATAAACAAAAAAGCAAAATAAGCTTTGTTTTTCTTCTCTCACAGTGAACCATAGTTTTTTCTGAAATTACGAGTTACAGAATGTTCATTTTTTCTTCCCATCAACTTGTGTAAATGAAATGTCACTCGGTTGGTGTGCTCTTAACAGCTTAATATCATTTTTTTCTTCAAGTCTCAGTGAAGAAAACTGAAAATGGTGTAACGAATCCTCTGTGTTCATCTTATAGCGCACAGAACTTTCACGTGCACTTTGAAAACCGCGCGCTCAGCCTGCCGTTCCTCTGAGATGGGCCCGTTGGTGCGGGCCCCTCGGACTGCTAAAATTAGCAAGCAGTGGTCGCGCCCAGTAAGAAAGGGCGCTGACCTTGCAAACGGAGTGAAGTTACTGCTCAAGGGGCCCATGCAGCCTGGGCCCCTTAAGCGCTACAAACGCTATCTTGGAGGGCGGCAAGTAACTATGATCCCCAATTCTTGTTTTTGCCACTTGGAATAAGTACTGGGAATGAATTGTCGATCTTCACGAATAAACAATTCTAATAAAGTACTACAATTATCACAAAGATAAATAAACATTTTTTTGCTTTATTAAATCTTGGTGGGGCCCTGCCCCTGTGGCCCCTTAGGACGAGCCGCCCCTGGTCAATCACCTTCTTAATTTAATCGGACCTTACACAACGAGCAGTATGAAGGCTGACGGAATTTGAAAGAATTCTGAACGCGTAACAAACTTAATTTTGTGTTCATTTAAGTGAGCATTCCATTTTAGGTTTGATTCGATTGATGGACCTACAAATTTTGTTACTTTAACACCAGTCAATGGCACACCGTTTATTTTCAATGGAGTACAGAATTGTTTATTTGAAATCGAAAACTGCATTGAAACAGTTTTCATTTCATTTACTATTAATTTGTTATTACGGAATCAATTTGAAACATCTGATATTGTATTATTTACGGTTTCTTTATTGCAAAGAATATTTGTATCATCCCCAAAGAGAACTGTTCTTTCGTTTCGAATCGCTACGGACATGTCGTTTTCTTTCCAAAACATCAACTGTGATTTGTTATAAAAAAATTATTCAACTTTTCAGTAAACTTTAAAAGAAGATAGCTATTATAAAAGCTTCGAAGTTTTTGTTAAACCTCAAATTCTTTTGGTCATGACCGGTTTTGCATTTCTAATAGTTCAAAAACAAAAGATCTGTGCACCATATAATTCTTCGTGCACATTCTTCAGTTCCCCTTCGACGGCGCCTCGTAGAACCTTCTCAGTTGTTCAAGTCCACGATGACTTCTTTCTTCCGAAAAAAAAACTCCGTTCAATATTAAACTATATCGTCCATTTAATTAAAATATTAATTCCCTACGTTTGCCCTCCTTGACGGACACCTATACTGCGAGCAAAATTTCTGCCGACTTGACAGCTCCAGGCTGAGAGGGGAGAGGGGTTCCGTTATCCAATCAGAGGCTTCAAATTGTGATGATGTCACTACAGAGTTGCCGACGTTTACTAAGAAACAAATGAAATATAATAGCACGAAGCAACTCAAAATTGAAGAGCGCGAGCGCCATTACTTCTTAGGTTATGCATCGTGTGTGCGGTTGTGACATCTAGTGTTAAAGGCTGATGTACTTATGACACGATGTATACTATGTACATCCACCTTACGGGACATTTCTAATTTTCATCTTTATGCCAATGCATTCAATAGGACGCCTCTTTGAAAACCTTGTAAATAACAGGCAAAGTCAGTAACTTCGAAAAGCCTTGCCCAAAGAGTATTTTCTAGAGACGGCACTCAATGTTAACGGAGAAGCCTTATTTGTCAACATCCGGTCCGCCACATTGGTTTGTATTACTTTCTACTGAGCAAACGGACAGCCAATAGCGTAGAAGTAAGCGGTAAATTTGAAATAAACCAGATACGCGGAAATTTTAAAATTTTACTCCCATATTTTGGCATTAATTTATCATACACTACACAATCATTTTTATTATTATCATCAAAAACTACACAAGGATTTTATGGGAAAAAGTCAAACTAGGGCAGGAAAATCAAGTATTTATTGAGTATATTGATATTACACATTTTTTTAAAATTTCATTAGTGTTAACAATTTTGTATTACACAAGGCAATAAAAACAGTACACTAGCTGAAATGCAACTTTACTTGCTTGTAGACCTGCCAAATAAACGTGAATACTACGAAATACTGCATTATTACAGAGCATTACACATGAACAGTGTTGAAAAAAAGAAATGAAAACAATACCACACCTTTGCCCTGGTAAAACAAATAGTTACAAATGCCATTTTATTATGCGATATTGCGCAGTGAGTAGGATGCGCGCGCAGCACCGAGTCATATTTTTAATATTTTCAATATTCATTAAATGTTCAATCTTGCTTACTCCAGCAGTGCTGGGGTTGAATGCACGCCACTGCTATCCCGGTTGCTATTCGTTTTCAATCTGACTTCGTTTAAATTACTTTAAAATGCAAGCATTCTTATCCCCAACCACATTTAAATCTTTGACCTTTTCGCTACCGTGTAGTAAGCAAGACTGAATGTCCCCCGCCATCTTCAAGCTTCAAAAACTATATCGTTCTTTTGTTCCCAATAAACAATGTTCTTCCGCCTCAACTATTGATTTCCATACATATTTTCTGTTACCAAAATGAACCCTAATGACGGTTGTTTACTCTCTACCGCACTGCTTCCACAGCGACCGCCACGATCGTCTCTTGACTCAGCTATACTCCGCTTCTGAAATATATTTCCCCGTAATGTTATTGGCTACTACTTTGGTGTGCATGTGTGTGTATATATATATATATATATATATATATGTGTGTGTATGTATATATATATATTGTAACGATATGGGGAATATACCCTCATATCACCATAAGAAGTCATGGGAAAATTGCAAATTTTACAATTTAAGACCAGCGGAAGATTTTGTTTATGCCGGGAAAATTTTAAAGAGAGGAAGGGGAAATGCAGCGATATGGAAAATATATCCCGTATCACCATAACCACCCATCTTAATTCAGTTTACGAGCGACCGCGAACACGGAACGTGAGATCAAGCGGTCAGTAGGTACCCCCATCTGTCCGTGGCTGGTCAAAGCGGCGGAGCGCGACTTCGTGGAGAGGCCTTTCTGCGGCTGACGACGGGTGGAGAAATGAAAAGGCCCCCCCTCAGGCTTTACCCCTATCGACACACCGTAAATACGGTGGACAAGCTCTCTCGCCTTTCGGTAGTTGAAGTGAAACAAGCTCTTATGATTGTGGTAGTAAGTGAAACCAGAGTTAACAATTCAGTGGCTGAGGTGATGGTAGCTCATGCGAGCTTATGATTCAGGAAAAGTACTTTGTGAATACGGGAGTTTTCGGCAATAGTAATGTGAGAATTTGTTACGGCGCGGAGAAAATTGATGTGAGGCGAGTGTGGCTCGTGAAACTATCCAGAAAGAACGGTGTGCGTTGCCCAGATTACGCATCGCGAGCAGAGGACAGGCTTAAATAATTTTGTGCCGAGCTAAGAAGTGGTGCAAAATTCGCTGGACGAACTGGAAGCAGTAAACGTGATTTGGTTAGCGCTGCAGTCACTTTAAAGCGCAATTACAACACATAGTTCACCAACGCAAAAATTCAATTTGCAAAGCCCGAGAGACTTGGTGTGTGGGCGTGTACGGTCGTGCGGCTGGAGAGAAGAGGGGAAACAAGAATTCAGGCGGAGGAGGAGCCAAACGAGAGAAGGGCTTTGGTGTGCACGCGTGGCGGACGTCCCGAAGAGTACGTGCGAAGGGCGTGGATCGCCGCGAGATGTGAAAATTGGACTTCGTAGTAGCAAGGCAGAGGAACGTCGGCAAGGTGACGCGAGGGCAGTCGAAGCGTGAGAGACCATGATGTACAAACCAAAAGAAACGCCGCAAGGGTAAAAGAACTTGCGACATTTTTTTCTCTTCTTGCACTGTCGTACGAAGAGTTAGAGGCTTCCTGAGCGATTATTCAGAAGGCAATTAATTAGGCAGAAAGTGAGAAAATTTAAAATTTCTACGGACTAAGTTGATCACAATTCATTTCTGTTTTCAAGAATCAATTAAGGAAATAAGTTCATTTAAGGGTCCGTGCACGGAGAATGAACGAATGAAGGTAGAAGCAATGGTAAAAGCAAAGAAAACCCGAAGGTACATTTTCTTCTTAAAATTTATTAGTTTGCAGATTTACTTTGAAGTTGTCGAATGAACGGCACTGCAATCCGTTTTACAATCTAAGTTAAGCCGATTGTGATCGAGAGTGATCATTAGTAATTAGGGAGCATATGTGTATAATTTTGTACAACTTCCTATTTTTAGAATATATGTGCTTTGGTTACTCATCCACTTTGATTTCTGTGTCGAGGGTTCATACCTTTCTCATACCCTAAAGATCCTGCCTCCTGAGAAAAGCTCGTTTCAACGCGAGCATTCATTCGAACACGCCCGCTTGGGACCTATATGTTGTGGGGAGCAAGAGGCGTGTTAGAAATATGTATGTATATATGTATGTATATATATATATATATATATATATATATATATATTCCGGGTCTTTAGTCTAACTCGCAACCCATATCTGAGTGCATAACCTCTTGTTTTGACAATTTGGCAACGCGTGAAATACCTTTGGCTTCCCTTTCACTTTTCACGCAGGGTTGCCAGATTGGGCGGAATTCCGCCTTTTGGGCTATAAAAGTAACTTGGCTGGCGGGAAAAAAAATCTAGTTTGCGGATTTCCGCCCATTGGGCTAAGTATTATTGAAAAATCCGCGATTTGGGCTACTTAATACTTATTCGATGTTAATTTTCTTTTTGTTATATTTAACTCGGTTGCTATTTGGAGCATTTAAGTTTATAATGCGCGCGATTATTTTAGCTTTGATGTTACCGACACTGGATAAATGGTTTTTCACTGCCAAACTGTAAGCCTAGACGTCATAACATACAAAGCACACAATCCTGTTGTCGAAGAGGAAGAGCTCTTAGGAATCATAACCATATTTGCAGATGATTCGGCTTACCAAGATCATACGTGCAACTATTTAATGGAAAGTTAATCATTTTAAGACTACATTCTAAATTAATTTTGTGATCAAATAATATGATTTTAAAATATAGAATAAAAATATTAATAATTAATAAAAGATTGGAATTTATTTCTGTATCATAAATATTGCTTCAAATGTTTAGACTATTCATTTTCTATTGCACAAAACATTATTTTGTGTATCTTCATATAATAATCTTAGCTGAAATACAATTCATTACTCTTATATTCGAAAAAAATACATTTAAAATGATTGGACGGATTTGGGCTACTTTACTGCCATCTAACGGTGGGTGGTTGGAGAAACATTTTGGCAACCCTGTTTTCACGACCCATCCCCCGTCGCAGATTTCGGGGTAGGAGAACGGGGCTTCTTTAATTGAAAGAAAGAGCAAGCACTTATTTTGTGCTGGGCAGTCATTCATTCACGTTCCATTCATAATCGTAGCAACTCACGTTTAGGAAAGAAGAATCGCTTCGAAAACGCTGAAGGATCAACGTGTATTTTTGGCGGATGTTTACTTCGGCACTAAATCTTCCTCAGTCAGAAAATTATTCAATAAAAATTTCTGGAAATGCCAGTTCCCAACAAAAGGAGAAAGAAAAGAAGAAAGGAGGAAAAATTATTAGAAATCTAGAAATTCAGGTTTATTTTATTAATATTTCTCTGTTTAATTTCCAGCTAGCTAATAACCTTTGTAGTTGATGTGACATAAAATAAAATAAATAAAAGTAAATAATTTCCAGGTTACATATTAATAAATAATTATTGTTATAAATAATGAACAGCTTGACGGTGATATTGCACGAGATATCTTTGTGATTTCTCTGGGAGCCGGTATTTATTAAATAATAATTATTGTTACGTTGCTGTTAATAAATCGATAAATCAGTTAACTTCCCTCCCCATCTTCAGTGTTACTGTTCTGTTTCTTAAGCATACTGGACTGAATCGCCTGAAGAGACGTTTTGTTTGCTGGCTCATGGCTCAGCCCACCCACCCTGCGCAGCGCGAAAAGATTCTGGCGTGTGAGCCGGGTACCTGCTCGCCGAAGCCCTTGAATAGGAAAACAGAAAGAGGAAAGTTGCTGCAGACTATGACGCGCAGCTCACTTCCTCCTCTGGTGTCTCGACGTGCCAGCCATGGCAGTATTGAAAGGAGGCAGACACGCGGTTGCCAAATTGCCAAAACAAGAACAGGCGCTACCAGTCATGGGTTACGAGATAAGTTAAAGATCTGTGTATATGTGTATATAAGAAATTCAAATAAATTAATTAAAACTAAGTTACATAAAAATCTGTATTGAAACATTACTTACAAAATTTTATTCGTAGTGTTCGAGTCAGGTATTTACATCTCTATACCTCCCGCGCACGTGGTTCTGGCTTCGATTTCCACTGTGCACTTATGCTGGACATTGAAATAAACACTATTGCTTCGAAACGTTTCACACAAATAAAATTATTTTATTTCGAAAATTTGGTAGATTTTAAGAACAGGGTTCGGCTCCTATTGACGCGCACGATTCGGTTCCAAACGAGTCACTCGCGGCGCCGCCACAGTGTGCACACGGCCACGTGACCAACGCATTTTCGTGTAGAATCGTGACGCTTCGCTACCCGTGTCCAAGTTGAGGACGAGGCTCGGGCCTTCGGCCCTCGCGTTAACATAAAACATCCTTGAGTCTGTCCAACGCATAATTACCAACGCATTTTATGCATTTAACATTATGCATGCAACGCATTTTATGCATTTAACCATTGTAATTCTCCATTACACATTCGCACCACACCGCACAATGCACAATGCAAGCAGTGCTCCCTGAGTGATTCGTTCTCGTGGTCCGCGCGAGTGAACCATGCGCAAGTGAACCGTGCGCCGTGAGCCGAACCCTGTCCTTAAAATCAGCCGAAAATTTCACTACCCTGGTATATTTTGTAATATCCTTCCACACACGCGCTCATATTTCCACCGCTATCCGACTGTAACTATAGGCTGCTGAAGGCGGAAATATGCATCAACCGTGAGACAGACGGACTTCCAGGACGACCTACTTTAGGCCTCATTCACAATGCAAACTTAAACGTAACGTAATGCTGTAAACTTAGCCGCAAAATTTACACGTAAAAACAAGCATTCACAATGACGAACGTAAGTTTCGCCTGAACCAATCAGAATTCAATGTACTGAAACTTGATCGATTCGTCTCTAACATGGTGAAAAGATCTTTCCACCATGGTTTCTAGCCTTTTCTTCGAGATTCCTATCGATTTGTCTTTATATACATGCGAGTAGATGTAGAAGTGCTCACATTTCCTTCATCTTATAAACAAGGATTCTCATGAACCAAATTCATCAGTAATTCGTCGGACATAATTAGTTTATTCGCCATCTCAGGTTAAAGTCACAATAAAAATTGTCCGAATTCTTACATTGAATTCACAACACGAATCAAAAGCATTCGTAAACTAGTTCTCTACATTACAATAACAATGACATAACCACAAACTACCTGAACACAATCTGAAATTGAACTTCCATGCTGCTCTCTGATTGGTCTTCGGTAGAATTCCGACGTAAACTTAACGTAAAAGCTTGGAGCTTGCGAACTCTTAAGTTTACGGTCTCACGTCTACGGTTACGTCAAGGCATTGTGAATGGTCTCGCTTAATAACACATTTCTAGGTTTTGCGGCTACGTTACGTTTACGTTTAAGTTTGCATTGTGAATGAGGCCTTACACAAAGGATTCAAGTGTACATTTTGAATCAATAAATCAAATATCAAACGAAAACATATTCTCTGTACATACATAATGCATTAAATGCCGACAATAATAGACTGAATTTGTGTATTTTCAATAACACGCGAAATTCATAAAATTAAGTTGCAACCAGTCAGACGAAGACAGAATGTTGGTATTCCCCTCAGGCTCCCTCGGACGCCGCGCAGCGCTCAATCCTAGTCCCTAGATACAGATCTCTATCCCTCTCATTTGGTTGCGCCAACAAAGGCCGCGTATTCCCCCGTGATAAGGCGAAGGGCTAAAGAATAAATGCAGTAAACCCAGCAATAGAGCCAAGAGCGTGGTGTATACCACAGCGATTTTTCCTGAGCGACCCTCACAGTCACTCAAATCCCATCTTCGCGATGGAATATGTCACGGCATTTCGCGTCGTTCTCAGTCGTTCCGCTAATTTCGCGACCGTATGAAGCAGTGCTTGCGATCATGCGACTTCTACCAACACCGCCTGGAATACAAGGCCTGCCGACGTATTTCGTGACGTCACATAGGAAGGCCGGGAATCGCCGGCCGCGCTAGCCGCTCGGCAATAGCGTCACTATAAATATCGCATCGTCTCCCGGGGTATTTAGAATTCCTTTTGGTTTTAGCTCATTCAAACTTGAGGCATATGGCTAAATGAAAGGTCAAAAAATAAACACATTTATTTATTTAACGTCACAAACTTAGCATTTAAACTTATGTATCGATTTTAATACACTTTATTACAGCTCATGTCTTATGTTGCAACACTATTTTAGCTTACGTCTTTTACTTTCTGAAATGTTTTTTTGTTTGAAATTATCGGTTTTCCTTTTTGAATAATTGTTTAAAAGTAGATTGGCAGTTACATACATATTTTTTTGAATAATGTCCTTAATGTTATGGTGTTTAGTGTTATGACCTTGAAAGAGATCATTTGGAATATTCATTACTCCTAAAGAAATTACTACATTCTTATAATTTGATACCATCAAAAATTCATTTTCTATTTCTTTTGAAATTAATTTCTGCACAATAATGTACAAATAAGACGTACAACAAACAACATCTTTATGAGGGTAAAACAGACTACCTCTGTTATTTGAATTAATCAACGTATCATATCTACCAGACTTTTCTGCAATTAAATATTATTTACAATAGCCACATTTGATTTTTTTGTTACGGCATAAGCATTGTATCCCCCAATATATGTTAAAATGGAACAGGTTGACACTGGAATGTCATCAATATCGTCCTCATCTACAGCACATTTACTTTTCAAAATATCTGGAACCACTGTGTTGTGTAGATCTTCATCCTGAGACATGAAATTAGTCGCGTCAAATTCACAAGCATCCACAGAAACTTCACTCAGACTATGAGATTTCAAAATCAGGGACATAGCATTCTGAATTCGCAGTTTGCTTTCACTTTCAAAAATTTTGCCTAACAGACACATGACTGTGCTCCAGACACATGAATCTGTGCTTTAGAAGGCTCTTGCTCCAAATGGGGATTACTGGAAAACGTGCTGCAAATTTGCCTAATAGTAGAGGAACTGGGTAATCTCAGATGATTTCAGATATTTTTATCCATGAGGTGATATCGAGTGAAAAAGCCTACAGAATATAAGTAATTGTCATAAATATCTTGCAGTAGTTTTAGGTAGTGGAAGTAATAATATTTGTTCTTTCATAAATCCAATGTGGCTGTGGATCTCTGGCATTACTGTTTCCAAATGATCAAGAAAATGTATGATCAAGTCGATAACATGTTTTATGGAGAAATTGCGACAATTATTGCAGAAAGCTCCATCGATTTCACTAACAATATTCTCCAAGTCATGTATCTTATTGATCTTCCTTGGTAGTTTTCCAGATGGAATCGAGTGTATTTCAGCATCCTCGTTGAAAGCAGATAATATAAATTCTTCACTAACATTAATAGTACAAAGCATTCTTGGTTGACGGTTTCCTTTCACTATCACAAAATTTACATAATTTTCTTTCAGCAATACCGTCCAATCTGCAGGTAAACTTATGTCACACAGTTTGGATTTCAATTCTTCATAGTAATGAAATGAATTCTCATTATGTCTCTCAAAGGAAACAATGCTTTCCTCGATGACATTTCTTAAAGATTCGTTCTCCAATCGCATATGTTGCATATCCGAGCTTTCTCGAGCAGATGTCGAAGGCCGTGACAAATGCTTTGGTATTCCAGGCATTACAGACTGTTCAGCACCTAGAAATAGAAATTAACTTTGTTATCTCAAACCCACATTGTAGAATGTTAAATTACCATTTACATATTTTTTGTACAAGTACTCTCTGAAAACCTAAAAAATCATTCGATTGTCTCAAGTGAAGTGAATTCTGAAGACGCCAGACACCTAAAATCCCTGTATATGCATATGATCCACACAAAAATCATGACTACACAAAACAAACTGTAAGCAAGAAGAACGGCTGTACTTTCAACTCTTCAGAACGTTACAGTAATCAACCCTTTAATGCACAAGGTTAACGTATGGACTTTACTGTTAATAATTGCATAAAGATTAAGGTCTCTTTCTGAATTACATTATTCTCCTTCTGAAGTCATATATAGTTCCCAAATAATATATTATTTAACTCAACATCAACAAGCCTGGGGTATGACAATGGGGCATTAATTTGCTTCCCTGTTTTCTTATCATAGGCTGAACTACTTCATTCAACATCACGTTCGTTAAAATGTAGTTCACAAACCTACACATGAAATAGAAAACAAGATATATTGCCAACAAACTAAAGAATCCAGTTCTAGAGAGAATTGGACAGAAAGGTGGTTAGGTATAGAAATATAGTAGTTAAGTAATCTATGAATAATATAATCGAAGGTAAGAAACGCATGTTTTAAAGATAGATTGTAGCATACCTTTGTGTATGTTGTGGGTATAAAATCATTTATACATATTGCTCTCATCGATTTTCTTTTTAACTCGACGTCCTTTGGAAACAAAAAAATACCCAACCGAGGTCCATTCTTATAATTTGCCTGGCACCCCGGCACACAACTAGGCATAATTTCTGCACTTATATCCCTACACACACACACACACACACGGTTTAAGCATAAGTATATTTGACCATTAAATAACAAAAAACATTAAGCACAGGCGCAGAAACAACACTACCGCACTATAGTACGTGATAATGAATCATGGCCTTCTCGTTGTGACGTCATGCACAAACTCTCAGGGCAGGCCTTGTATTCTAGGCGGTGTTGACTTCTACCGGCAAGACCGAGAAAAGACGTGAAATGCCGTGAATTATTCCATCGTGAAGATGGGATTTGAGTGGCCTTGAGGGGCGAAGTTAGAGAAATCGCAGTATAATACCTGGGAGTCACCAGACGCCGGAGAGAGCTAGTTGGAGGATCTTTAGTTTCAACATGAGTTCATATACATCGATCATGCTGCAATATCTTCAGTGTTGAAGGTCATTGAAAGGAAAATGTTTATTCCTAAGATATTAATCTTTTTCGATTATCTTGTGGTGATGCAACATAAGAACAAGCCGCCACTGATTTCACAAAACACCTCTCTACAAAAACTCATCCAATCTCTCAGTTTTATCAACATGTAAATCATAAATATTTCACTTTTGATCGAACCCGCATAAACCAATCATGATAAATTTACTACAACTATCACAATAACTATTTCATAAAAAACACATTTTTGCATTTATATCTTTATACGACAAAACCAAGCTCATCCATCAGAATTTTTTTTCCCCCCATAAATTCATCTCTTGTACACTTAATACATTCATGCCTACATGCAAGTAAAGTCAATATCTAAATTCCTTTCATAAATAGTGGAGAAAGACCGACAGAATCATTCTTAAACGTGAACATTTTGTATTAGACAACTGAATGTATAATAAACAATCCTCTCCCACTCTATGTTTAAAGTGGCCAGAACAATATTCACACAACTCTTTGCATTGATGAACTCAATTGTAATCACAGTTGTTGGCACACTGTGGTGGAGCAGAACTAACTATTGCATTGTTGAGCTCCTGAATCTGTGATGCGATTGAAGGAAAAAATTGAAGAAAAGTAATTATTTTGCAAGTATCTAAAAGTTTATGGCTGGAAATTGTAGCTAGAAGTACTCCTGACCTTCAAAGGAAGCTAATACAAAAACAATCAGTATTGGTTCGGCTTTTCATTACTTGGGCTATAAAATGGGTGTAAAATCTTGAGCGTTGTGTAAGGTCATTATCACGGTGTAAGAAATATTTCTTATATTACTTACACCGTGGTCATTATAGATATCTGCATAGTGAACTCAATGTTGCTTTCAAAGAATTGGTGACAAGATTATGCCAGACTTTGTATGATGAGGGTTATGATGTATGACATATCCTCAACCCATTAGGATCATTCAATCTGCAGTGCGATATATTTTTAATGTACTGTATTTGCGGAAATACCCTGAATTCTCTTTGCAATAACCCTCTATTTTCTCTGAACTCCTCAAAGACACCACAGTACCCTGGAAACAACCAGGGATGGGCAAAATACTTTATATTTAGTGTTTAAATACTTATAAAAACTCCATCTTAGATTACACTCCATCTTAGATTTAATGTATATCTATTTTGCAATTTCCCTTGAAAACATAAAGAAATAAATAAATTGAAGAGTACATAATGTCAGGGTTCTACTAAATATATGACATATTTTTATTGACACTTTAAACTCTTAATATAAGAACATGAACTTCAAAAACACACTAATATTAACTTTCAAGTTACTCTGTCAATTAATCAATTAATCATTTTCAAAAATTGCTTATACAATTTCCATTTTTAGAACAGCATCATAGAAAATCACAATGTAAAAATAAAACCATTACTTACTGACGTACATACAATTGTTGCAATTATTCACATCCATTTCAATAAGACTGAGATAAATAAATTTGCACTGGTCAGAACTAAACAAATTTACAAACTTTCTAGGAAAACACTCACTAACATGTATATGCATTATTTATAGCAATACTACATAACTGTATTATCATTAAAAAAAACATCTGTACACTACTGAATACAAAGACTCAACTTAATGCCTTATCCTTCAACCTACACCTTTTGACATTCTTCACATACATTAATGAAATTAAAATTGTACTGAAATTTCCATCCTCTTCATTTAGGTTCATTTCAATTGTTAAAATTATAAAAAATTCAATTAAAAAAAAAAAAGGTGATCATGTGAAATAAATGGCGTCATGCTTTCTCACCGCTCACAATCTGTTTATGAACAGTGTATTCCTTAAGGCTGCACACATTAAATTTCCTCAAATAATTTGATATTCAATCTAATCAGATAGGGTCAAATTTTTTTTTATTTTACTTATTGTCATTAATGTTGACATCATCACTTATATGCTTTTGTTCTGGAATGTTAGTCAAACATGTGTTCTACATATTGTACAATCTCTCTTGTATCTTTATGACTGCCCTTCTGCGATCTATTTGCAGCTGTAACAGACATATTACATTCATTAAAATAAAATTCCAATATTTTCAATCAAATTTCTTAAAAATACATCTGTATTAATTTTATAACACAGTATACTACGAGGGTAGGGGCAGAAGTCATGGCAACTATTTGTTTTCTTAAAAAAAATGTTATCAGATCACAATTTCATTTGCAACGTGAAAGAAGTGCTACAGTAAGGTATGTTTACATCCACAAATTGCTGAGTGAAAGTCTCTATTAGCCCAGAGAGTGACGTGAAATCAATTGTCCGACTACCGCTGTGCAAGATGAATGAACAGCGCACATATTTCAAGACGTTCTCTGTGGGAGAAATATTGGAGAATGCTACAGGAAATTGGTGCAAGGCCATGGGTATATCAGACAGTCGCCAGATGGGCAGGAGAGATTCTGTGAGGACTTGTAGCAATCAGTGATCAGCAACGCATGTGATGACCTGTGAGTGTGCGGACCGATGTGGCGCACGCGGTACTCTAACGTCTGCCTAATTGAATCTTTATAATGGGTAAGCAATTCTTTTGACATGTTGTGATCTAGTATGTACTCAAATGCTTTGAAACAAGAAACCAGTACTGTCATTTCAAATACCTTAATAAATCTGAGAAACCCAAAGTTGGTGGGTCATTAAATGTCTACGAACATAGTTCTTACCTTGTCCTTTCATGCGTACGTTTCACATTTTCCACCTGTGCTTGTATTCTCACAAAAAATAATAGTTGCCATGACTTATGCCCCAATCCTCGTACATTATTAACAATATATAAGAAAACAAGAAAGTTTTATTTTATATTTTTATTTTCATGATAAATACTGAAAGGTAATTTTTTAATTCAAAATTCAAGTTTATTTCAACATGTTCTGCTATGAAACAGCAAAGAACTGGTCTGAAAACTCTCAGTAAGATGATTGTTATACTACATAAAAGGGTTTTACATACGGAGCTCTGAAAATGAGAAAGATGCAAGCCACAATAACAAAACTTTGCAGGAGAGAAAAAAGAAATTTTGGTTACAAACAGAAGTTGGTACCACATAAATTAGTATAAGAAGAACATTGAGTCACTGTAATGTCATTTATTGCTTATAACCTCTGCGGATTTTGCATATTTGCATGTTTTTTACTTAAACATAATGATATGCAAAAAGAACACAAATTTGTTTCTTGTTGTTTGGAATTTTAAAAAAACACAAAATCTTATTGTGCATATTTCAGCATGTTTGTCAGGACTGAGTATATTTAACTTTGCAAGAATTTATTGGCATGTTTAAATACATTCAATATTTTTTGTTATTTTCTTTTGTACAATGTAAACTGTGAGATCAATTTCAAGTTTGCACCATGTGTGTTTAAATTGCATGATACATTCCAGCACCCTATTCCCAAGGGCTCCTCAAGGACAAGAAGACAACAGTGGCTCTCCAGATACTCCATCTCAAAATGTTGCATATATATTGTCACTGCACAAGAAAAAAAAAAAAGAAGTGAAATGAATAACATTTTTCAGAAGAATGCAATTCACCCTGGTACAGCCTTATATTTCTCAGCCAAAGACAAAGTGGCCAAAGACAAAACTAAATAAAAATAAGGTCAATGTCTTCTTCCAAAGCACTACAGCCCGACATGGGTCAGGGCTGCCTTCCTGATCTGCCTCCAATCCTCTCCTCTCCTCTCTCAGCTATCTCCCACCAACTGATAACTTTCATCTTCTTCTGGTCATCCACAACATCCTGGATCCAACTTTTCTTGGGTCTACCATGACTTCTTACACCTAGAATAGGGCTTCTCAACTGGCGGCCCAGAGTCACGTGCGGGTCATGGGCCGCATGTGGCTTGCCAGATCTTTTTGTACAGCCCACGACTGCTTTGAACAATTTTATTATACCAATCAAATACAATGTTCTTTTAGTTATTGTTATGCATTTTTATAATTGCAAAATTGTAATTATAAATGTGAAACATGTGAATTATAAATGAAAAATTAATTATAATGTGAAATATGTACATTAAAAACATTAAGTATGTTGAATAAAAGTCATATCTAATATATATTTATTTCATTATAATCTCAGTAGTTAGGGTAAAAACCATCTTAAATTATGGTGTGGCCCACAGCTAAACTAGAATTTGATATTTGGCTCACAAGCCCTTCTAAATTGGTCAGTCAACAGTCAAAACAGTCCTTACCTAGAATATTATTTTTTTGTATGATATAGGCATTCATTTTGTTCCCATTCTCTCCACATGTCCTAAACAAGAAATTGTGTGGGACTTTATAAAACTAACACTATCTTCTTCATCAAATACATTGTTTATTTCTTTGTTTTATCTTATTCTCCATTTTTCTTCATCCTTAACTGCTCCATACATTTGTCTTATTATTTTCCTCTCGCCTCTCAAGATTCATGGTCCCTATTGGTAAGGACCCATGTTTCTGCTCTGTAGGTTACTTTTGGTCTTATTAAGGTATTCTATAACTTAAAGTTTGTTTTCCTGGTCGAAAGAACAGATTTTAGTAGTGGTACATTTGAATGATAAGCTTTATTGCCTTTCATCACCCTTCCGTTGATTTCTTCAGATATATTATTTGCACTATTAATATTCACTCCAAGATATATGGAATCACCAACTCCTTCAAAGTTGTAACCATTTATCTCCATTCTTTGAGTTCTCCTAATTTCTGAAGCTGACATTTTTAAATATTTGGTCTTTTTGCATTAATTTTAATGCATATAATTTTTCTACTCTTTATTTCCAAGTTTTTGAATGTTTCCTCTTGTGTCTCTATATGCTAGACACTGTTTTGATTTATAGAGGATATTCCCTCTAATATTTAAAGTCTTCACAGCACTATGGAGAGACGTGTTAAATAGTGTAGCTGATAGGAATCACCATTTTTAACACCTGATATTACTGTAAAGTTCAGTGTCTGGTGAAATATATTTTGAAACTCTTACTAATAAAAATGTACTATTTTCTAAACTCTCCTTGCTGAATGTTATTTCTTTTTTGGAAGAGAATTAACATTCAAAGAAGAACTAACAGATTCTCCTTCCATCAGGGTCTCTCTTAACTACAAAGGTGGGGACACGACTCAATGTTGCTCTTTATTATCAGTCACATATTGAAGATATTACGACGGTACTACCTGTACGGAATCTAGAATATGACCACAGCTCGAAAAAATATGACTACAAAATCTTGAAACATTTTAGAGAACGTTGTAAAAAATACTGACAGAGAAGTATGTGATCCACTACAATTTGCAAGTTTTTTCAACAAACACTTTTATATTTTTGTAAAATATGGTTGATCTCATTAAGGGACTACAAAATTCGACATTGTACTTTTCCAAAAAAAAAGAATACTGCATAAAAATAATAGTTATCACACATTTTCTATACAATTAGAGACTGTACTGAACATCGAGAAAGAAATAATTTTTTTTTTCTTTATAACAGTGGTATTTAATAAACTAGTTAACATTTGTCAACAGTATAATTTTAAACAGGCTAAATATACCCCTAACAAGAATCGTACTTCACCTCGTGGATCAATGACCGCCATCTCAATCAGGTTTTTCAACCAGTTTCCCTGATCCACAGAGTGAATTACTGAGACTCCCCATTTTGAATTCTGGACATAATTACCACTTCACTATGACATGTTTTCTTGAGCTCCTCTTTTGCTAGGTGTGGCAGGAGGAAGCTGGGAGTGTGGGTTGATATTTTGTTACCTATAATGTGTAGTGTTCAAATGTTGCTAATCTTGCTTTGGTGGTTAATTGTATTCACCATTCAACTATTACATATGGGATTGGGGAAGAGATTCTGGAACTCAAGAAAGCGTGTGCAGATTACACTTCTGTAGATACAGATAAGATATTAAATAGATCAAATATATCACCAGGCCCAGAGAAGATATCGGTAGAACTATTAAAATACTCTCCAGACCAAACGAAAAAAATTATTGCAATGCTATTTAATAAATGTCTCATACATCAAGAAAAAATTCCTCAAGAATGGGAAAAAAGCAGAAATTTTACCCATTTATAAAAAAAAGCAATAAAGAAAAAATGTACAAACTACAGAGGCATTAGTGTCAAAAGTTCAATTAGTAGACTGTATGGATGAATAATTAAAGGAAGAATTGAATCAGAGACAAAAAATCTGGAAGAACAAAGCAGTTTTAGGGCTGGCTTTTCATGTGTAGATAACATTTTCCGCATCCAACAAATTTTAGAAAAAAGGAGAGTCTGTGGAAGGGACTCCTCTATTGTTTGTTGACCTCTAAAAGCATATGATAACATTCCCATTAGCAGATTTTTAAATATTTTAGAACAAAAATGTTATTTTAAATTAGTTAACACAATTAAGAAAATGTACAAGAACAGTAAAAGTGTTGTGAAAGTAAACAGACTAGTATCAGATGACATAATAATTTCTAAAGAATGAAGACAGGGGTGCTGTATGTCCCCAATTCTTTTTAACATGTACATTGCTCTGAAAGAATGGAGGAGGAAATGCAATGTAACGGCAAAGCAGATTGGAGAATCAACACTGAATGTTCTACTTTCTTGGAGATGTTCTAATTATCATGGCTGAGGATGAGGAAAATATTAACTAAATATTTAGAAAATTAAAATAGGAACTTGATCTATGGGGATTGCAAATAATCGTGCCCAAAACACAGTATACGGTAACAGGAGAGGAGTGTGAGTAAGGGGAGAGGAAGAGGAAGGAAAGATCATGCATGGTCTGCAGTCAGTTTGTTAGGGTATTGCTCCGGCATTTGCTTGGCTTTGGTTAGAGAAACCAGGGAAAACTACTCATCAGGACAGCCAGCCACCAGAATTTTCCTCCACTCAGTGATTGGACTCGACCTAGCTGACAAGCTAGTGTCGAAAATCCTGCCATCGTCAGGACTCGAACCTAGAACCTCCCAGTCAGAGGCACTGCAGTGACATCAGTAGATGCCCTGAGCTACCTATCCCGGTCACAGTTTCAAAAGAGGGCCAAGTAATAAGGTTATCAGTAATAAGATGAAATGAAGGGGAAATTTACCAAATCTAATTCTGTGGAACAACCACTTAACGAAGAAAAATATGTACAGCACCATAATAGAAATACGGTTCAGAATATGGGAACTAATAAAAATATGGGGGAAAAAAACACACACACACACACCACCCAACAACAACAACAGAGATTATTGACAATTCAAATGGACTTTTTGACACCAAGTTGCAGTATATCTCATTTACTCCACAAACATGAGGAAAAAAAAGGAGAAAATGGAAATTCAAAAGGATATAATAGATGATGTAGAACGAAAACAGCTTCAATGATACATCTGCTGAGAATTCCAGAAGAGAGATGGCCCAAACAAGTATATAAGTGGATACCACCATATAGACGGCACACCATCAATCTCATAGAAGCAGAGAATACTGACTGCATGAAATTTGACAGAGGAAGATGTAGTGGACAGGAAAGGCTGGAAAAGAGGAACATCGCCAGATATACACCCCTCTTCACCATTACACTTCTCCCCCATACTTTATATACGGCTGACATGCATTTATTACTCTTCCTAAGAATCATGAAACTCTAAAAATATGATCTAGAGCTTCAATAAAATTAAATACTTTGACAAACTCCTTCAACAATTTACCACGACTAGTAGGGTATTTCTTAGAATAAAAAATTAAGAAAATCAAAAGAACAAAACCTTGATTTGAGAACTGTAAAAAAAATAAGTGCAAGTTCACAATCTGAATAATGTACATTGAACAAGAGATAGAATCTTGTACTACCACAAAGCGAAAGAAATTACAGCTTTTCAGCATTGTCCCCCGATTCATACAAAGTTGAATGAACATTTTCATTGCCTAAGAACCATTTTTCAAATCACAGATAAAGAACTCCACTAGAAATTTTTTAATAATATATGGTATAATCTGTAGAGTTAGAAATTAAATGCATTGTTTATATATCAAAACATAAATATAGCTTACTTGTGTACAATAAGATACACTTTAACCAATGCATATTTTTTATTTTAATGTGTTATTTTCTTCAGTGTGTATACTATCACCATAGTATCTTGAGAGGACCTGCTTTAAGCAGTTTTGTATTGAATTATGCCAAAAAGCTTTTTTTTTTTTTCTTCAAAAAATATGTGGCTTGAATCTTTATCATTCTAAATTTGTCATATACCTTACCAAATTGTAAATGAACAAATTACCATTAAGCATGATATTTGCAGATCTCCAAATCTGTTTTAATATAGTAACAAAAAAATTTAAACAATTGTGAAGTAATGTAGAAGAATTGAGTGGTTTCCAGATTAAAATACTTAACGAAAAAAAATTATTTGATACAATTTTCATTTCTTGAAAATCTTAAAATGATATTTTAAAAATTTAAAATATCTACTTACCTATAGTGGACCATGCAGAGGATGATGTAGCATCATTTATCGGTTGAATCACAGGCTGCCGTCTTGCCAAAGAAACTTTCAATTGAATCCCAGAAACCACAGAACCATCGAACTGTAACAATAATAGCAAGAATAAAAGTTAATACAGAAATAATCTGCTGTCTTCTGAAAGATATGTAGATTTATTCACTCACTGACATAATTTTGAAAGGCAACATTTCTTTAAAATTCTCAAAAAACGGTGAAAGAATGGCAAAAGCAAGTTGAATATATGTACAAATAGATAGTTTCATGAAGTTAAGCTTCTGGAGAAAGACAGAAATTTGCATTTTTTGTTGTGTTTTTTTTTCCTTCTCTCCATGTTTTTACTTATTGTTGTTGTTATTATTATTATTATTGTTATTAATTTTTTTATTTATGGTTGCATCAACTACTAGGTCATTAGCAACCACTATTGGATTTAACATTATGGTATTTATGAGGAAGAAATGATATGGTAATGATAGGGAGTGAAAGGACAATTCGCGACCCCTCAGTTCAAGATCACTTTATCTTAGAGATCTCCACCATGGGGCAGACTTACTTATTGTTTATATGCTGTCAAAAACGATTTTCCAGGTAGGACATCCCCCCTAGCAATAAAAGATTGAAAACTGACAGGTTCACTACGAAATGTGGAGCAACTGCAATGACTACTGCTGGAGCAATTTGGTAGTTTTCACGGTGCACAATTTGTTTTCACAGTTTTAGTGAGTTTGAGGTTGGTTTCACTTTGAAACTGAATTTGCAAAATTGAGCTAAAACAAGTGAGCTCGTTTTAACCTGAGGAAGATCACAGTTGACAAACAAAATGTTGGCAAAATGTTGGCTAGGACGCAGATTCTTCCAGACAACCAAGTAGTTATAGATTCTGACTGCGGAAGCCTATGCTTAGATTCAATATCCTTTTCAAGAGGTACTTATATACAAATTAACAGTAAAACTAAATAAAATGCATATTATTTAATTGGAGAGGTGAACTGTCATTCAACAAGAGATAAAATTTAGTTAATGTACCAATGAACAGAAAATTTACAACTGGAGAAGATTCGCATTTAAGCTCCATTTTCAAGATTATCATGCTACACAAGACCCAACTAATTTTCTTCTTAATTTGGTGGAAACTTTCTACCTACTATTCTTTGAGGCAGCAAACAAAAATCATACATGGTAATTACAAAACATGTTAGCTAATGCTTTAATTATTTATTTGTCAGCATTCAAAACACATCGTTTCCCTTCTTATTGATAAGGATAAGTACATCTTGCATTGATGTTTAACTGTGCTTGAGTTTTTTTTTTAAATCAAATTTTATAAACATCGTAAATATCACATATCTATATTACCTCACTTATGGCTCGATCAGCAGATTCAACTTTGTCAAATGTCACAAAACCTCGGCTGAAAAATAAAAAAAAGATGTAATACACCAGAAAACGTGTTCATTGTTCAAAGTGCACACTAGTTTTCTTGTAGATAAATTAATTAGTGGAAGAAACCTCATGTTACCTGGGTGTTTATTTATAACAATCGTTTATAAATAAGACAGGATAGGGAATGAATTTTATCTATTACATAAAATGGAGGTAATTATATTTATTACCCCAGTCCACCTCATCCCTCCACTCCCCCTCGTTCTGCTCTGCTCCATCCCACTCCAGCTCACCCTCCCAACAGTTCAGCTCCACCCTGCACTACATTCACATGCTCTCCCAACCACACCTCATCCTCACTTTGGGGCATTGATGGTGTAATGTAATGGTTAGCATATCTGACTGTTATCAATTGAAGCTGTGGATTTTTAAGGGTGAAAAAACTCCTTTATACACCTTCCTTCAGAGGAGAAGTAAAGCCGGCTGTCCCATGTTAGTAGATTTACTGCATGTAAAAGATCCTAAGAAGCCTAAATGAAGCCTCTGAGCTAAATTCAAATTGCCTGTTTTGTCGCCCAAGTAATACCTTCTTTCTCCGCTAGTTGGTGAAAGGAGCATAGCAAAATTTGCGTGGACAGATGAAAGAACAGACCTCATTGTCTGAGTCTCGCCATGTAAAATAAGGCTTCAATTCAATTCAGTTCATTGCTTTACCCCACCCTCTCTCACCATCTACCTCAGCCCCACCCCTCCTTGTTCTCTTCCCTCCCTGCCCTTCCCTGCTCAGACCAAACCCTGCCCGCACCAAAGCAAAACAATATTAATCCATAAATGCAGAGTGAGTGCATTAAACCACATTTTTTTTAAAAATACGTTTGAGACTAATATTTTCAATTGTAACACCCACTACTTTCAATTGTTGGCCACTCAAAAGGGTTTGGGCCATATTTGAGAGCAATCAATTAGATTCAGAATTTTTCTGGCACATACACATTTTCACTTTTATAATAGGAGATACGTGTACACAAGAATACTTGTTAATTTCACTGAATAGATAATAACAAATCGAAATATTACAAATATCTCACATAACACACACATGTGGACACCTTCCCACTCATACATACTCCCCCGCACACAACCTTGCCCCCTAATCACCCCACTCAATCCCTTCTCCCTCTCAAACACCAACGCGCAACCTACTACATACAGCATCAACCAGTTCTTTCCATTATACTTTATACATGTGCTTACTTAAAAAGAAGAGCTACAGTACTGAAGGCTGCATTACCCAGTATTATCAACCATCATCCAATTTTTTTTCCATTTCTCTTTACACAAAAGATTATCTGTTAGTATTTATTTGCTTCTAATTGAACAAAACCCCAATTTCACATTTTCTATGTTAAACTTCAAGTACAAAGAGCAACTTACTGCTTTTCAATTTCCATTGTCACATTCACAATAGTTCCACATGTCTGGAAAGACTTTTTTAAGAAGTCTTCTGTTATATTGTGACCAGTCACAAATATCGTATTCCCCTGACGAGGTTTATCCGGGCGGCCATCAGGCTTCTCTGCTAAGCCACGCTCTTCACGATCTCTGGCAGATACTAAACTTTCATAAATACTCTGAAAAATAATATTTTTACCTTATAGAAGACCATTAAAAAGTACTTAACGACTAAGTATCTAGGAAGATCTTTCTAGTACGTACACTTTTTTTAAAATTCCCACAATTTACAATAGGCTTTAAAGGGTACTGACAATACAAAAGAAGAGAGATCTTTTCTTGTGCAGGTATTTATATATTCAACTTAATATTTTTATAGTGTAATATAAAATTATCTAATTATAATTAAATTATCTATTATAGTACAGTTTATTTGTATTTTTAGATATGTATTTATTAAACATTGATGGTAAATATTTATAAAAAATTAAATTACATTACACAGTGCAGTTTTAGTTATCAATACATTTTTCTTCTTATCATAAGGATGACAAGACAAGCTTCAGTTCTCAAAGCCTCCCTTTAATCCCATTATAAGAGAGCCTATCTCTGAATACCAGGTAAGTCCAACCATAGGCTAGCTATAAATCAAAGCATACAGAAAAAAGGATGAGTCCTTGTAGAAAATGCAGATTTTATTATTTTGGAAATATATTTCACACTTATTCACCGCATTGTTTCAAGCATGTACTCAGTTATTTTCACTTTCCATGGTTCCACACAAATTCTGGTAGAGGTCAGTCAACTGATATGTTGGTTGATGTTTCTCAGCATATTGTATGCTATGATTCCACACAAATTCTGGTAGAGGTCAGTCAACTGATTTGTTGGTTGATGTTTCTCAGCATATTATATGCTAGGCATATTATATGCCTGATTTGTTGGTTGATGTATCTCGGCATATTATATGCTAGGATTCCACACAAATTCTGGTAGAGGTCAGTCAACTGATTTGTTGGTTGATGTTTCTCAGCATATTGGATACTAGGATTCCACACAAATTCTGGTAGAGGTCAGTCAACTGATTTGTTGATTGATGTTCCTTGGCATATTATATGCTAGGATTCCACACAAATTCTGGTAGAGGCCAGTCAACCGAGTTGTTGATTGATGTTCCTTGGCATATTATATGCTAGGATTCCACACAAATTCTGGTAGAGGTCAGTCAACTGATTTGTTGATTGATGTTCCTTGGCCTACCATATGCTATGGTCATTAGTCCCATTAGTGTAATAATTAGGGAATGAATTTTGAGGAGCAAATTATGCTTGTACAACAGGAGAAAAAGGTTCTGAAAATACATACAAAAAGATGCGAAAAAGGTGCTGCTGAAATAACTGTATTAAGGTTTAAACATATTACATGAACTCCGTTTTTAAAATATATGTTTAAAAAATATATCATTTGGCACCAAACTTTTCTTCCTTGCCCATAAGAGAATGTTCATAGTCCTTTATCCAACATTGTAGTAGATAGAAAACTATTAAACAATTGCCAGTACTGACTTATTTTTCCTGCAGATCGCGTAGTAGAACGTACTTCACAGGCACGTCAAACTGCACCCACACAAGCACTTGCTCATGTGGGAACCTCAGTGCTCTTGTGAGCACTGACAACTTCCCCCGACTCTCCTCTCCTTTCCCTCCAAATCCACAAGCGCTGCCAGTGATCTTTCAGTATTGATGGCGACACAATGGCAAGGGTAAACATTTTCCTCAGATCACAGACAAGTGGATTTGTGCAGACCCATTTAAATGTCCTGATTTGCCTGTCTGTGCAAAACTTTAAATCCAGCGGGAAAGGGTTAAACTGTAGCAGCAACACTTAAAATTTAAATTTGTCTTTATAGCTGCAGATTGACCATTGTTGCTGGGGTATGAATTATTGGTGGTTTACGGAACTTATATTTCAATATTTAATATTGTTAACTTCTGATTGAATGAGATTTTATAAAGCTGTTCAAGGAAAAAAAAACAAACTTTTTCTGCCCAATGGTATTAAAACGCGGAAAAGGGTGGAGAGAAAGGTGCTGAAGCTTAAGAAAAAAGGTAAAAAATGGCAAAATGTAGTAATTTCACAAAAAGTTGCGATAATTGTGTTTATTTCACTTAATTCCATGCCCCCAAATTCATATATTAAACTATCTGTATGAAAACAGCTATATTTTTGGAAAGGTGCAGCACTTTAAAATCCTTTCCCTAGCAATAATGTATTAACCCAGGAGACGGCAGTGGTCCTCCCCCACTGTCCTACATGTCAGCTAGAGGGAGATTTTTCCACCAGTATCTCTGTCCACTGGAACGGCGTCCAGCTGGCACACTAAATATATGTGTGCTAAAATATATGTGTGGTAGTGCAGAGCATGCGTGACATGAAAGTGTGCGAGTCGGGGGAGAGGAAAGGGCAAGGAAGAGGAAGGAAAGACAACGCTTGGTCTGTGGCCAGTTTGTTAGGGGTACTGCTCTGGCGTTCACTTGGTATTGATCGGAGAAACTATAGAAAATTGCTGATCAGACCAGACAGCCACTTGAATTTTCTTCTAGACAGTGGCTGAATTCAATTTAGCTATACAGAGTTCCGAGGAGAAAATGGTGATATTTTCAAAATAAGCTATTAAGACAATTTTAGGCATGTTATGTCTAATAAACCACTTGGATATTCTGAATGGTTGAGCCGCAATAGGCTCTCAAAGTAGGTTTTGAAATAATTATTTCTAGGCAAAAATTTGCATTGCAGAAGCATATAAACACTCCAGAAACACATAAATTTTATCATATACAAAAGAAATTAATATGTTTGTTCAAAAAGTAAAATTAACACAGAAACAAAAAAGGAGCCAATTTACACAATTCGTCTGCTTTTTTATTTTAGGTTTAAGTTTTCTTTCTGGGCATCATAAAAGTCAACCACCAATTCAACCCATAGAAACAAGGAGACATCGCAAAATGTGATATTTACCTTTCCTTTAGATCTTGGTTCAGGCTCAGCTTCTTCCGGATGGGTGGCAGAGAAGGGCTGGTAGCCACTGACAGTACGTTCTGTACCTGAGAGTTTGCGTTCAAGACCAGCTGGCCGTTTGAAACCAGCTTGCTCAGGTCTCTTGGGAGTCTTCGCAATGGCTGGGATTGCTCCTGACTTCAACAACTTCTTAACTACCTCCTTGGCGTCCCTCGCCTCTGCAGGCCGCTTGGGTGTAGTAGGGGCTCTTTCCTGCTCAGGTCGCGGCGACTTTAAAGCTTGTAGAGCCTTTTTCTAAAATGAGTAAGAAATGAAATTCATATCTAAATTATAAGTGGAACTAGATAGGATTCCCTCACATAAGTAAAAATGTTCACATTCATTTATTTCATTAGACAACTAAGATAATCATGGGAAAAATTAAGAAATTAACTTACACCTTTTTCAACCTTTTGTACTGTAAATTTTATATGTTACATTGTTAATAATAATTGAAATGTACATTTGTATAACAATAAAATTAAGACAATCATTTAATTTTTACAAGAAAAAAATTCCTCTAAAATTTCCAATAACTCTAATTTCTCTTGATCATTTAAACAGCAAAAGAAATTAGTAGAGAAAATACAAACAGAAAGGCAAAAACAAAGCAACCTCTCAGATTAGGTGGAAATAATAGTTTTAAAAGAATTTTCAGTTCTGCAAAATTTTAAAATTCTGTCGACACTATTGTCAGTACGTGCCACAATATTTTATTTATATACTTGAAGTGGTAAGTAGTACTATTATGGAACTATGAAAGGAAGGGTGCACATACAATAGCAATGTAATTTCCAACTAACAGAAATTAAAGTTAACAAAATAAACACATCACCCCAAAAAATTATTATTCTTTTAGTATCATCTAGTATTTTTTCGAAATAAAAAAATATAAATAAAACAACAGAGACTTAATAATTTCTCAACTCAAACTGATTTTAATTTTGTATTCAAAACAAACAAATTATCTTAATAAATAGTTTCAAAATTAATTATCTGCACAAAAGTAAATGCGATTTCACAACAGATCTAGTCTACATTCAAGCAACATATAAGTCTACATTCAAGCACTGTGCAATTATAAACAAATTTCATCAATGCATAGCATCCCACCTTGGAGGCTACACTTTGATACTAACTTTCTTTCTTAGCTTTGCATATTTGGCTTGCAACATCAACTCTTCTTCTGATAAAGATGTTGGGAAGTGCAAATAAACCATGACAATATATCTGAAACATTGATAAAACGATAAAAGATATCTTTATTTACGCTATTTAAACATTCTTGCAACACATATGTCACCACACATAACCTACTAATGTCACTTAATTTCTTATTCACGATGGTCACGAGAAGTAAAACTTTGCAAACTTTTTCACACGGCAATCCTAATAACTCGCATTCACATTCAGTATTCCTGCGATTACAATCCAATATTTATTTTCATACTTTCATAACTTGAGTTGAGTGGGGGGTATATATTCTTTGGTGGGGGGCGGGGGACCAGGGCCTTTCAACTCCCATAAATACTATACTGCGATTTTTGTAGGACGAGCTCTCATGGCCACTCAAATCCCATCTTCGCGATGGAATATGTCACGGCATTTGGCGTCTTTTCTCGGTCTTGCCGGTAGAAGTCGCATGATCGCAAGCACTGCTTCATACGGTCGCGATCGTGCGAAATCTAGCGGAACGACTGTGAATGACACGAAATGCCGTGACATATTCCATCGCGAAGATGGGATTTGAGTGGCCTTGAGAGCTCTTCCTACAAAAATCGCACTATACTCTGCTACTACTCTGATATATACTCTCTGGTCATTACGGTGGCGCCCTCTCCTGCAGCACCTTGTTATAAGAACTGCTGCCAACGATACTTAAAACGTGCGTGGCTGTTGCGGGGGTTCGCGAGACGCAAGTAGGCGCGTAAATGTTACAAAAGATAGCGTCGATGTTCGCGCTTTCTTATATGTATACATTATGAATAATTGATGATTTAAAAGACACTCCGTATTTCTCACAAATTAGCCCCTTGTTTATGTGCGGAAGTTGGCGAGCTTAACCTGCAGCTATACCTGGCGGCACCAGCGCCTCCTATCGTAGCACTTCCCAGCTTTGCCTCCGGTTTTGATGAAGAGTTGCCTGGCCCCCGGGGGAGGGGAGGAGGCAGGGTGTTTTTCACAAGCACTAGCTAATTTAGAAATACGAACACAATGTTTTCTGAATTATTACTCAGTCACATGAAGTGTCTGCTGCTACTGATTTATTTTTTTAGAAGCAAGTTTCTTTGTTTACCTTGTTTTCAATTTTAATTTGTTAGTACAAACTTTGTTTGATTATACTTATTCACCTAATAATCTATTATTTTGATGGCCATCGAATTATTTGATAAACTTAATATTTTTTTCTTCGCAATATGCTTCCTTACATTAACTCAATATGTAAACATTCTTGGCCGTGAACAAATTATTTTCGTAAAGTTTTTTCCTTAATTAATACATAATTTTCCTAAAGGCTGCTCTCCTGGCGAAGACTCGTCCGGCCCTTGGCGTCGTCCATTTCACCAAATCTGGATCCACACTATTTTCGTATCGGCATACGTTTTATTTTAGTGTCCTACTTCGGTTAATTTTCTATAAACCACGAATCTTTTTTATAAATTATTAAGTTCAACACTATTTTGGAAACACATCTTTCATCGACAAATCCCACGAATTCTAAGTTAAAACTTTTCTAACTAAACTTTCAGCTAGACATGACCACACACCCGAATTCTACCAGGCCGACAGCGACGCAAAATTCTCTTCCATCAAGTCAGCTTGCTTTTTGCCATTCATCTGTTTTGCATTGTTATCACACTGAATTCGATGCTAACTTGTTACTGCCCGGGGCTTCTCGGGATGCTTTTGTCAATTGAAAGCAGTGGTGGATGGTGGGTTCAATACTTGGGGAGGCCCAGAAAATTCAGGCAGGGAATCATAATGTGAAATTGAAAGTCAATGACCTTTGGAATACTGGTAAACCGCTATTGGATATTACCGCTAAACCGACATATGTAATATTTCTCTTCATACAGGATCACATCTCTGAGGAAAAGGCACTTCCATTAAAGATTTTATTGTGTCCATTGAAATACTGGGTCTGCCACGCAATGGTTCCCTTCGCATCCACAGGGCACCCACTATGACCGCAACACGCCTTCACAGAGAGCGGCCAGACGCGCGAGAGCCTCCGTCCGTGCCCAACCAACTCCAAAGCTGGACAAAACGAATCTACTATTTTCTTATTGGTTGACGGACGTTGCCATGGCAACAGGGAGGCGCCCCCCAGCTTGGGCCGTCCAGATATACTCTTTGGGGCCGTCGGTATCCTGGAGGCACAAGCAGTGCTAGTATAACTTGGTGTTACCTAAATGTGACGCATAGAACTGCTTGGCTCCATCTTGAATTGTAACGCTATGTTTGCAGCAAGAGAAACGACTTCTTTTAAATGTATATTCGCCAGCCGTAAACATTTATGTCAATTTTAGACAAAGTTATTTCTAACAATTTTTAGGTTCAAAAAATATGTATCTTTTATTGCTAATCAATTTTGTGGGGAGACCTGGCCTCCCTTGCCTCCTCTGAAAATTCGCCACTGATTGTAACAATGTTTCTTGGTTCACAATAATTTATTAAAAAATATTTTTCTAATACTTTAGATATTTACGCAAACACGTCTTTATTGAGATTTACGTTCCCAATGTCTCGTTTCTGTTTACATTTTCCCTTCCTTCATTTCTTATTCCGTCGACAATCTTATTCCGTATCAATTCATACAAAAATATCCGATGGGTATTTTTACCCATCTCAATATATTATAACCTCCTTGGTCGACATACCTAGAGAAATAAGTGACAACTCTTTGGGTCTGACAACAACCCCAGAAAACCAAAAATTCCATGACACGATGCTTTTTCGTGATTAAAAAAGAATTGGAGGTTGATGGTGGAATTCTGACTCTCAGATTCAGTGTGTGGAAATACATATGGAAACACGTGACAAGTCTTAGGTCTAACAACTTCTTTACTTTCCCGTATACATGAACACAAAATGTGCACGACCTTAATGAAAGAATTAATTATGGATAACAAATTTCAATTGAAGGAAAAATCTCTATCTTCAATTTTGTAGTTTTACAAAGACGCCGAAAAAATCACACTTTTGAATTGTCGAAAATTCAGAGATAACCGTGCAAATCGGACCTAAGCCGCCTTTATAAGTGTATTTTACTCTATTCTTACAAGAAATTCAAAGAAAAAAATTGGAGACGTTTTTGACAAAATTTTGAAGATGTTCAGGGACCTACATGTAAATTACCCCCAAATTTTAAAGAAAGATTTTCAGAATCTCAAATCTTGGACTCGAGTCAGATGGACGCGCGTTTATTTAATTCGGAAAAAATCCTACCCATGGTTCAGGCGCTAGTAGTGTCCACAGATGGACGGATACACAGACGCACGTTTTGAAAAAATCAACACTTTTTCGGTAGCAGGGTACCCCAAAGCGTGTATTTCTGTTGAAATCTCGAAATCGATTTTCCGCAGCATTACATAATATTCTCTGTACTACGTATGGAGTCTATACTCTGCATATACGTACGTATACGAGAAAGTAGTGGTGCTACAGAATGGCACAGACTTTCCCGTATTAGTTTCCTACTTCCTTTGGTTTCGGCTAGCTATTCGGACTTGACACATACTCTTGCCAGTTGCCATCTATTTCCGCTCATAGGACTTTTTTTTTTTAAGACATTATCTTATTTTTTCCGTTTCCTAATAGTAGAACGGAAATTTTATTTTAAGAAGATTAAAGAACAGTAAAACCTCGTCCTAAATGACAATTTTCTTTGAAAATTATGGTGCCGTTTTTAAGAAAATGGCGTTTAAGCGCTACTATAAATTCGAAATTTTGAAGCTCTTTTTCACAGAAAGTTTTTGAGATTTCGGAAAATTTCATTTGAAGTAATTTGAAGCACTTATACTCACAAATACAACAGTGTTTACAAATTGCTGGAAATGTGCATATTAATGGTGAGATATCTTTAAAAAAAGTTACATTTGTGTAATTTTTGAAAAACAAACAAATAAAAAATACCCCAAAATGAACTTTACGTCATATTAAAGAGAGCAATTAGCACTATCCATTCGAAAAGTTAGAAGAAAAAACTTTGAGCCATTTATGAGTGAAATGCCGTTTGAAGGTTTCTGAAAATGCGGAATTTTGAGCTAGTTTTCTCAGAAAACAGTTGTGTTTTTGAGAAACTTTATACGACATTATTTAAATTACATGTACTCATAAATATAATATTGTGAACAATCGCCGTTTAAAGAAAAAACTTGGAGCCATTTTTGAGAATATCTTATTTTTTTTTAAAAATTGCACATATTACACGCAATATTGCGCGAATACTACTAAAATTTTCAAAAAATGTATATGACCTTGATGAAAGAAATAATTATGAGCAATAAATTTCATTTGAAGGAAAAATCTTCAATTTAATAGTTGCAGGTAGACGCCGAAAAAATGCAAACATTTGCAATTTTCGAAAATTCAGAGTTAACAGTGAAAATCGGATCTATACCACTTTTAAAAGTGTATTTTACTCTTATTCTTGCAGGAAATTTAAAGAAAAAAATTGAAGCCGTTTTTTAGAAAATTTTGAAAATGTCCGGGAGGCATTATGTAAAGTTCCCCCAAATTTTAAAGAATGTTTTTCAAAAGTTCAAATATTTGACTCGAGCCAGGGGGACAGGGGTTTCTTTAATTTGGAAAAAATTCTATGCATGGTTTAGGCGCTATAGTGCGATTTTTGTAACTTTTACCCTCAAGGCCCGTCATCACGATGAAATACGTCACGGTATTTCGCGTCTTTCTCAGTTGTGCCACTAGATATCGCATGATCACGACCGTATCAGTGTTTGCGATCATGTGACATCTAGCGGTACGAGCGAAAAAGCCGCGAAATGCCATGTGATCACGAAGGTCAAAGGGGCTTGAGGGGCAGAGTTACAAAATCGCACTATAGTACACACATCACAGACTGATGAAAGGACAGACAGACGTTTTTTTTAAAAAAACTTTTTCGGTATCAGGTGATCCCAAAACGTATATTTCCTTTGAAATCTCGAAATAGATTTTACCTAGCATTACATAACTTTCCCCACATTATACTTCGTTTTTTACTTTCTCGCCTTACGAATACTTCGTAAGAAGAGAAAGTTATGTAATCGTGCGGCGGAAAATAGGGAATTTTCGCCAGAAAATCTCTTATAGCAGGGGTCTGGTGACAAAAAAGTGGATAAAACCTGTTGCTAAATTTAGAAAAAAATCCTCTATCTCGTGGTGTGGTCAAAATCCATGATTTGTTGCTTCTTCATACTTCAAAATCGATTGACGGCATTCCGTCCGTCTGTACGTCCGTCCGTCTGTCCGTCTGTGGTCAACGCTAGCGCCTAAACCGTTCGGTCGATTTTCTTCAAAATTGATATTCCCCGATGGTTTTGACTCGTCTCAAGGCCTCTTGAATTTGAAACCGATATCTTAGTATTTGAGGATACTTTACATGAAGCCCATTTTGAGATTTTGTAAATTAAAAAAAAAATGGCTCCAAATTTTTTGATTATATTTTGTTGTTGAATAGTGCGAAGAACGTTGAAGGGAATGACGTAGGCATCATTTTCGTTGATAGGCCCTATTTTTCGAAAATTGCAAAAAACTATTTAAAAACTGCAAAATTGAAGATAGAGATTTTCGCCTCAGACAAATTCGGTTGTACACAATTAGCACTTCAAATAAGGTCATGTACCATTTTTTGGACGAAACGAATAGTTTTTGCGTAAATTGCGATTCAAATTTACAAAAAAAACTTTTCTCAAAAACCGCTCCAAATTTTTTCTTTAAATTTTCTGCACGTGTGTAAGAAGGGAAGGTAAATACATAAATAAACTAGTGGTGCTATAGAATGGCACGTACTTTCTCGCAGTAGTTATTTTCCAAATGCCGATCATACGATAAATTGTGTGGAGTAAGCAGTTCACCACTGCCTTTCTTGGTCATGTTTTTTGAAAGACATGTTTTTCGCATGTTGTCAATTACCTTCTTCCTAATGTTAGAACTGATACAAGTACGTTTTGACTGAAATATTAGCAGTTGTCCGGCAAGTGGATCTCGTAGCGCGGTTGGTTAACGCACCTTCGGGTTCATTCTTCAATAAGGAAGGTACTGAGTTCGATCCCTGAGGGGAATTTTAATTTGATGAATGTGATGTTGCAGGAAAAAAACATTGAAGAGTGTACATACTTTATTGAAAATCATTTGAAGTACTTCTACTCACGAATAGATTCAATATAGATAAATAGACAGGACTTGTCTGTGTTTTCCCTAACTGCGTCTTTTAAACAATTTTTCAACTCTGTTATTCGGTTTCTGAAGCGTATGACATGTCAAATCAATCGTTGTCTAGTGTATATCTGTATGAACCAATTTAAGTAAAATTATGAGCATTTTAACGCTAAATTGTAATACAATATAACCAGAAGTCATACGATGAACTTATATATCCATAACGGTTCCAAAAATGGTTATTACTTTCTCGCCTTACGAATACTTCGTTAAGCGATTCACCGCTGCCTTTCTTGGTCATGTTTGAAAGACTTGTTTTTCGCATGTTGATAATTATTGGCATCTAATGATAAAACCCATACAATTACGTTTGACAAAAATATAACTAATTGCGAGAAATGTACTGGAAATGTCTGAATATATTTATTGAAATTTTTTACCTTTAACAATTTTTTACTTTTCTTCTTGGATTTGTAAAGCGTATGTACCATCGTATCGTTTGTTTCTTTATAATGCATTTACCATTTTATAGGTCGGTTTCATTCTTTCGTGGCTCTGTTCGACATGGGCGGTGTTGGTGAGACGTAGTGTTATAAGTGCTGGTTCGTTGACTTTGAGTCGTGCCTCGGTACGGAAAACGTTTACTGCTATAATACACTTTTGCTGGTTTCTGAAGTAGTGGAATAGCAATAAGGACCGTATAGAAGCACAGCGAGAAAGTATGTGCGTTGGAAGCACCACTAGTTCTTTCTTGGCGCACGGGTGTCATCAAAATAGAATATCTCACGGTATTTCGGGTCGTTTTCCGTTGTGCCGCCAGGAATCGCATGATCGCCAGCACCGCTCGACGCAGTTGCGGTTATGCGACTTCTAGCGGCACAACCGAGACGATGCGAAATATTATGAGATATTCCATTTTATTGACACCCCCCCGTGCGCCAAGAAAGAAAAACCGAAGTATTTGTCTGCGTATATACGTACGTAAAACACACACACACCTCAGTAAAAGTCAGCATTCGTACTCAAAAACTGCCAAATGCCAGTCTGTTACTACTAAGTAACTTTCTACTGACAAATACGATTTCATATTGCATGCCCAGCTAACCACTCTGAATGTACCCACAAGTTAATGGTTGTTTTCTGAACTACTTGAATCAAAATCATCAATATTTACATTTTCTATCTTGTGCACTATTACAACTTATGCAATAAATTGTTATTAACACAAACTGAAAATTAATATATTCAAAAGATTTTGCTTATGTTTCACAGTTCGAATTTTCTAACTCTCAAAAATGTCATTTCCAGCACCTCCCATTTCCCACTATTTTGTAAGCTTTTGTAGGGTTTTATCAAATGTGAACTCAAATTTATCAAGAAAATCACTATATAATTTACTGAACAATTTAAATTTACATAATTGTGTTTAGTCCAGGTGACTTGGAGCTCTCTATCGGTAAGAAGAGTAATAAAGAATTACTAAAGCGTTATTCATTAAACAAAAACATTGTTAAAAATCTAACACAAATAAGTGAAGGGAGCAGAGCATTTATAAATATTACTACAGAATGAAATGTCAACAAAAACCTGATTTTGCTAGAAGTTTAAAAATCCTATATAAAAAGGTACTTAATTGGTTCTGGTCAATATTTGAGGGACAGCATGAGAATGTTCAAAATGTAAAACATTTTTAAAAATATTCTCAACAAATTATTGATGAGAAAAATAAGATACATCCGGCTTTGAAACATGATTTAATTATTAAAGATTTTCTTTCCCCTAACTTAGTATTACAGCTGAAGCGCTGATTTTTCAATTAAGATTACGAAAAATTACTAAATAATTCGTTTAATAATTTAACAGCTGTAAGTCAATAAAATTATTAAACCTTTCATATTAAATAATTTTATTTAAAAATCCAATATCCATATAAAGAAAAATGAAAATTATTTTTGAGATTATTGAGCATGATATACCTCCAATAATTAATGATTATAATATGAAGCAAACATTAGCTGATAATGACATACTGACACTGTGTTCATCTCCAAAATGTAATTCAATTTATTTCAAAATAATTTCTAGAAATACCTCTACCCTAAATGATTCTCCACAGATCTTACTTTTTCAACAAAACATTTTCAGTTCTGAATGATTTAGTCCATATTACCTCATGCTGCTGTGACATGAGTAAATAGAAGTTTTCACTGCAATTTCATTATGAGTGATGTGTATTTTGAACAATGACCTTTCAAAATTAGGATTTTTTTTCTTCATCTTTTTTCTTTTTTCCCCATAGCATAACATTTGGTGCCAGGTGATCATTACATTCCCAAAACACAAACTACAAATGCACTACTCCCACAACCATGCAAATTTTAAGAAAAAATAAGTTTTTTTACACAAGTTAATATTGTACCCAAATGAATGAATAATTCGATTAAAAATTAGTTATTTATTTAATATTCTTATTTATGTTACATTAACACTTAAAACATTACATCAGTGTTACCTGAAATAATTACATACAATTTAACTTATTACATTTTAACTGTTGCAGAATTTCTTACTAGTATTATTGTGGTCCTATTGCAAAGGTTCACAAAACATGTTCAGTAATTAAATTAAAAAGAAATAAAAAATCTTTGTCACTGATAAAACATTAAATAATATATTTTTAAAGATTATTGCATTACATTAATTGTAAGTGATTTTGAGTGAAAAATATTGCAATTAACCACCATTTTTAAATGACATTATCCCATGATCTTATCAATAACCTTGTCCCATGAAGACTTTGTCATTATTATTCTGAGAATTTTCACAAAAAACCCTCATAAAGATTATTACCACAAACTGTAAGAATCCAAAGGTTTTCCCCCCACTAAAAATAACATTCAAAGAACACATTTCAGAAATCTTTAACAATCCTTTCAATGGCCACTCATGTAAACCATAATTTCATAGGTTCTGCAATAAATGTAATTTAAATGCAATGTATTCTTAGCAATAATTATCTATGAGAGTATGTACATTGAATAAAAATTCTAACTATAGTATTATATTTCATTTTGTCAGCAGAAACTTGACACACAAACAGATTTCTCATTATTTAACAAAAAGGCGGTGTTATGACTTCATATATATTTACAATGGTTAAATTCTTGGGTCTTAAAAATTTTTTCTCCTGATTTCTTTAGGTTGTAGTAATCATGCCTGCTATATTAAAAAATAAAATATACAATTTCACATTAACCACACATTTGGTTGCTTTCCCAACACATGGAATTTTAATAAAGAAGTATTTTTATTTTGCAATATCAGTATTTCAATGTCATTCAATATGTAACGTATACTCAATATGAACACGTACAAAATGGGAGGTGAAAAAAATCCACACACATTGTCACTTGAAACGCAATCAAACAAAAACATTGTTTTGCACTACTATCCTGTGAACTGACTACATCATTATTTGAGAAATATTACCACTACAATACAATTGTGTCAAAGTAGACAAAATAGAAAAATAACAACAATTTTTAAATATCCAATTCGAGAAGTTTTCAAAGAATCAAGAATAGTTGAGATTTCCACAAACATGTTTCAGTTATCCTTAATACTGGGAAAAAAATACTGATTTTCATTTAGGGTAAAGGAGATACAATCATTTTAATCTACCAGGTGTCTCTGAACATACTGACTTCACAACTATGGCGCTCAGTTATAATTTGAATGGTTTTTACTGCTGAGATGATATTGTCATTTTTTGAGGCCATTTACAGATGTACACTTATATTTATTTCATTTTAAAACAAAGTAAACATTTACTGGAGAAGTTGGGCATCAATAAAAGCTGCACAGTGAGTATGCCCACTATAATGAACAAATGCATTCTTATTTATTGAAACCACCACCAGATAAAGAAGTCAATGAAGCATTCAGGTCTACAAAAGTAGGCTTCTTTCATGCTGGTAAAATTGAGCCAATGTTATGATTCAATTGTCAAGGTGTTTGAAAGATAGGGATCCAACTGATAATTCAAGCAGAAAAAAGCAATAAAAACGTGCAATATGATCCTTTCAGAATTCTCAACAAAGGAAAGGACTTTATGCATTATGCTATATCAAAGAAAAGCTTTTAATACAGCCAGAAGATATCAAAATCTTGATTTTATGAATATTAAAAGAAAGAATAGCATGCATGAGAAGTCTGTGTATTACCAGATGATTCTAAACTATTTAATGTTCAGGTTATTTTAATTGTTTAATATTGGACCATTTTTAGGTTCTTTCAATACACATTTCTAATTTCCTAATATTCAAGATACAGGTTTTCATATAGTTTGGTACTTTTGTCAATAATTTTCCCTCTCTAAGAAACATAACAATTACCTTCTTTTTTTTTATAAAAACTTTTGTTTCCAATCAATTATTTCTTCTGAGTTATTGTTTTTCTTGAACATTCGACTTCCATAATTTTACCTTGTGAACTCCTACACTTAAATGTGAATAGGAACCAAATTCCAAACCATCACACTGTAGTGAACAACAATCACAAACAATTACAAACAAAAATCACACTTAGCATTTTTCTTAACGCATATTGAAACCCATGTCACACAATTCAGTTTCAAATTGTTAAAGTTTAAAGTTAATCATCTTTATTGACAACAACATACAGACTTGTAGTAATAAAAACTATTTTTAGAAAACTTGAAAAATACTTCTTCCAATTTTCTCAGATTTTTGTGAGATAGAAAAAAAAAGAAAGAAAGAAAGAAAAACGAAGAAAAAAAACAACCACAAGAAGGATATTTCCTCACAATTACAGAAACAGAAGTGAGGGAATTCATTAAGAAATTTTAATCAAACATATTGTACATCTCAATTTACAAATTATGCTGCAATTTACAACCTAATAAATTCAATTTTAAGACACAAAATTAACTGCTCTCATTTTCTATGAACAATCACACATCGTGCTCTTATAATCTAACAAACGTATGATTCAGTCAGCCCAACAAATTTATGTATACCAGCATTATAAAAATCTTTTCCGTGGTAAGAAATCGTTGATAAAAATGGCATTTTACTGCACAGCCTGTTCCTTTGTATTGTCATATTACCGGCATCTACATTGCCTACACCAAAACTGCTTTTGAAATTTGTTTCTAGAATTACTTTTGTTTCTTTTATAAATTTATAATGCTGTTATACAAAAATAGTGTATGCACCTCATTTATAATGTTACTTTATTGCATTCATACAAATTTGAAAACTCGCTCCTAACGTTGCTCATTTTCTAAATATGTGTTTATGAAATAAAACAACATTATCAACAAGTTGCAAGATATATTATCCCTTTGACATCATCCTTTTCACCAATTTAAAAATAGCTTCAAGTAATGGCGATGCAAAGTATGTACAAAAGTAAATTTAAACTAATAGATAACACTCAAGGATAGATTTTATTTTTACTAAAAGTCTAATGAAACTTTTTAATAAAACCGTTGTTCAACAGTTGTCAGATCATCTTCAGAAAAACTGAAAAGTAAAGAAATACTACCACATTTCACTCAATGCTGTTATTCTGAATTCCCAAACACCTGCATTTTTTCTGGAATCACTGATCATTGCCTAATTTGTGAACTTATGTTCATGTTTTGCATTATTTCAATACATAATGTTCTACTAGCACCAAAAAATAATTTCTACTGTGTCAATTCAAGTCAAACGACTCCACATTGCGGTTCATTCATAGAAAAACAAATATAATTTATATACTTGTATCTCCTATTGGCATTGTCTTTACATTTCTAAAACCATTCAAGTCTACTTCATTTTTATGACCTGTACGTGACTACCATCTGCAATCACATGTTAATACATTTTCTTCCTTTCATATCAAGAGAGAGGCAACTCTTTGCCAGCCACAAAGTACAAAATGTATGACCGTTCAGCAAAAAAAGCATTTTACGTTCATTCAATAATACACAAGAATATTAAATTTGTGTAATGCTTTCTATTGTAGAAAAATGTATTCAGTAACAAAAGAAAGAAGCTTATTATACATAAATAACAACAGATTTCTCAGGAGAAATTAAAAAAAGTTCTCTTTTTAAATCTTGAGGTAAGATGTTTGTGTCCAGTTTATGTTTAATAACAACTTGCAAGCATAAAGTTCGTAAACTTGGAGACAAGTCCAAAACATGTACATCATTGCGATGGAAAAGCACCATAGCAGTAAGACCTGTAGACACAGAAGAAAATGGAAAACAACTAGTTCCTCCAAACACAAAAACTTTCTCACCCACAAGAAGACTTGAATGTCGATGGCGAGCCTTTGGTAACTCTCCCAAAGGTTTCACTATTTTCCATTCATTTTTTTCCAGATGAAATCGATGAATGTCGTTAAAATGCTCACCACTTCGAGCATTGTAACCACCAAAAACATAAAAGTAGCCATTGTGAACAAAGGCTGAGGGCTTTCCTCTGACAGGTGGTTTTGAACCAGACACTATAGGTTTGTGCCATCTTCTTGTACTAGTATCCAAGTACACAATATCAGGGTAATAATTTGTAGGAGTTGAACCAACACAAACACCTCCAAAAATATACATTCGTTTGCCTACTGCCTGTACAGCGGAAAATGAAAGGCACGGGGGAGGATCACCATTTGTGTATACTCTCTTCCAATTCATTGACAGTAAATCTAAGCAGTGGACATCATTCGATTGCAAAGGTCTACTAGAATGTTCACCACCAAATACATACATGCAGTTGTCTATAACACAAGCTGTATGTCCATATCTGGCATCAGGTATTGAACCTGTTACTTTTGGCCGACTCCACTTCAATGTAACACTATCAAAACATAACAAAACATCGCATTCTGCAGCATAATTTCTCCCTCCCCAGACATAAATTTTATCGCCGTACACAGCAGCTGAATGTCCTCGAAGAAGGTACGGTGTTTCGGAAATCAGTTCTCTTTCATTAGTGGTTGGGAGAATACTCCACCGATAAGTTCTTGTATTTAACAAGTTAACCACAATTGGCTTTTTAAAATCCACTTCTGTCTCACAATATCCTCCAATAAAATAAATTTTATCTCCTAAGGCTACAGCTGCATGCTCTACCCGACGAGGGGCACCGTTTAGGTGTAGGGTCCAATGCATATTTATTAGATTTTTCACCAGTAATAAAATGAACACAACTCGCACAATGATGCACGTCAGCACAAAAATGTTCAGCACATTCCAACGTTCGCTACGCTCTGAAAAGTATGTTTTAGGTTATACCTTCTCATTTAACAATGAACGTTTCCTATTTCACGTTTCCTCAGTTTTCTTAATGTAATTTAAGAATAAACTGAAACAAATTCGCACATTAATCTCAACAAACACAAGCAATCAAGGGCAAAAGCCCTAATGCTCGTAACTTCTAAACGATAAAAAGTCATCAATGTCTCAAAAAACTTGATGTTCGATCAGCTGATTGTCTACCAAAACAAAACAGGTTATGTACCCGACGTGAAGAAAAACAGTTTCTTTCGTTAAAAAAAATACTATGCAGACGGGTAAAACAAATAATGACACAAAAATATCACAAACAAAAATATCTCAAAGTTTTTGAAACCACATCTTCAAATAAAAAAGAAGTGAGTATATGGTTGGGTTGTAACGGCTGGTAACGGCCTTGATCTGGCCAGTAACCTGACGGAACTTCGTATGCGAATATTGTTCTTCAGTGGTAAGAAAATAGTTGAGATATCCACATTAATTGGTCGTACCTCAGTATGGTAATTTAGGTCGTAATCAGTATGGTTTCAGTATGGTCGTAATCAGTATGGTTTCATTTTACATAGAAGGGCTAAACAATTTTTTAAATGTTAAATGATGCTACAATAAATCACTGTCTCGCATTATTTCTAATTTGGCAATTTTCGAAAATTCAGAATTCAACGAAAATGAGATCAGCGCCAATGTTTTAAGCGTTTTTTTAAATACAGAGTGAGTCACGTATCTTTAGCACCTTCTGTAACTTTTGAATGGTTGAAATTATTGCAATGCAGTTTTCACGGAAGAGCATGAGGGAATGGGGCTAATTAATACCAGCATTCGTTTCTATTTTCTCACTTGTAATTTACGAGATATTTTAGGTAACTTTGTTTTTTCAAATGGAACTATACATATTTTTTCAGTATATCATGACGAGCGTAACTAGTGGTGCTACAGAATGGCACAGACTTTCCCGTATTAGTTTTCTATTTTCTTGGGTCTTCGCTAGCTATTCGGAATTGCCTCATACTCTTTCTTGCCAGCTACCATCTATCATCGCCAAAAGTACATTTTCTTAATTTTTCGGTTTCCTATTGGTAGAACGAAAACATTAATTTTAGAATATTATAGAACACAAAAACCTACCCGTAAATGGCAATTTTCTTTTAAAAATGATGTGCCGTTTAAGAGAAAATGGCGTTTTAGCACTACTAAAAATGCGAAATTTGAAGCTCATTTTCACAGAAAATTTTTGAGATTTCAAAATACTTTATTTGAAGTTATTTGAAGCACTTACACTCACAAATATAATAATGTTTATACATTGCTCGTAATGTGCATATTAAAGATGTGAGAGATCTTTCAAAAAATATACATTTATATAATTTTTGAAAAAACAAAAAACTCAAAATAAACTTTACGCTATACTAGAGTGTAATTAGCACTATCCGTTACAAAAGTTTCAAGAAAAAAATTGCAGCCATATACGAGAAAATGGCGTTTGAGCATTTCTGAAAATGCCGAAATTTGCGCTACTAAAAAGATAAATCGAATGATATGGATATTGTCATATGTTACATAAGCATTTTTACTTTCCCGTATACGTACGTATACACGGAGTGATATACGTAGTATAGGGAAAGTTATGTAATGCTGCGCGAAAAAATGGCCAATTTTCGGCGGAAAAAAATTCATTGCCGGGCCGTGAAAACGGAGAAGTGGATAAAACCAGTTGCTAAATTAAGAAAAAAAAAATCCTCTAACACGTGGTGTAGCCAGAAACCCTGTTTTCTAGGTCCTTGATACCGAAAACCCAATTGAAAGGAAAACGTCCGTCCGTCCGTCCGTCCGTCCGTCCGTCCGTCCGTCCGTCCGTCCGTCCGTCCGTCCGTCCGTCCGTCCGTCCGTCCGTCCGTCCGTCCGTCCGTCCGTCCGTCCGTCCGTCCGTCCGTCCGTCCGTCCGTCCGTCCGTCCGTCCGTCCGTCCGTCCGTCCGTCCGTCCGTCCGTCCGTCCGTCCGTCCGTCCGTCCGTCCGTCCGTCCGTCCGTCCGTCCGTCCGTCCGTCCGTCCGTCCGTCCGTCCGTCCGTCCGTCCGTCCGTCCGTCCGTCCGTCCGTCCGTCCGTCCGTCCGTCCGTCCGTCCGTCCGTCCGTCCGTCCGTCCGTCCGTCCGTCCGTCCGTCCGTCCGTCCGTCCGTCCGTCCGTCCGTCCGTCCGTCCGTCCGTCCGTCCGTCCGTCCGTCCGTCCGTCCGTCCGTCCGTCCGTCCGTCCGTCCGTCCGTCCGTCCGTCCGTCCGTCCGTCCGTCCGTCCGTCCGTCCGTCCGTCCGTCCGTCCGTCCGTCCGTCCGTCCGTCCGTCCGTCCGTCCGTCCGTCCGTCCGTCCGTCCGTCCGTCCGTCCGTCCGTCCGTCCGTCCGTCCGTCCGTCCGTCCGTCCGTCCGTCCGTCCGTCCGTCCGTCCGTCCGTCCGTCCGTCCGTCCGTCCGTCCGTCCGTCCGTCCGTCCGTCCGTCCGTCCGTCCGTCCGTCCGTCCGTCCGTCCGTCCGTCCGTCCGTCCGTCCGTCCGTCCGTCCGTCCGTCCGTCCGTCCGTCCGTCCGTCCGTCCGTCCGTCCGTCCGTCCGTCCGTCCGTCCGTCCGTCCGTCCGTCCGTCCGTCCGTCCGTCCGTCCGTCCGTCCGTCCGTCCGTCCGTCCGTCCGTCCGTCCGTCCGTCCGTCCGTCCGTCCGTCCGTCCGTCCGTCCGTCCGTCCGTCCGTCCGTCCGTCCGTCCGTCCGTCCGTCCGTCCGTCCGTCCGTCCGTCCGTCCGTCCGTCCGTCCGTCCGTCCGTCCGTCCGTCCGTCCGTCCGTCCGTCCGTCCGTCCGTCCGTCCGTCCGTCCGTCCGTCCGTCCGTCCGTCCGTCCGTCCGTCCGTCCGTCCGTCCGTCCGTCCGTCCGTCCGTCCGTCCGTCCGTCCGTCCGTCCGTCCGTCCGTCCGTCCGTCCGTCCGTCCGTCCGTCCGTCCGTCCGTCCGTCCGTCCGTCCGTCCGTCCGTCCGTCCGTCCGTCCGTCCGTCCGTCCGTCCGTCCGTCCGTCCGTCCGTCCGTCCGTCCGTCCGTCCGTCCGTCCGTCCGTCCGTCCGTCCGTCCGTCCGTCCGTCCGTCCGTCCGTCCGTCCGTCCGTCCGTCCGTCCGTCCGTCCGTCCGTCCGTCCGTCCGTCCGTCCGTCCGTCCGTCCGTCCGAGATTTTGAAAAAGATTCTTTAAAATTTGGGGGTACTTTATATGAAGCCCCCCGGGGATTTTCAACATTTTCTCAAAAACGGCTCCAAATTTTTTCTTTAAATTTCTTGTACGAATAGAGTAAAGTACACTTTTTAACATGGCATAGGTCCGATTTTCACGTACAGCTCTGAATTTTCGAAAATTTTGAAAGTTTGACTTTTTTTCGGCGTCTTTCTCCAACTACAAAATTGAAGATAGAGATTTTTTCTTCAAATAAAATTTGTTCTGCATATTGAGTTCTTTAATAAAGGTCATGTAAATGTTTTTCACAATTTTGGTAGTTTTCGTGAATATTGCGTGCAATATGTGCAATTTTAAAAAATTACAAAAACAAGATTTTCTCAAAAACGGCTCCAAATTTTTTCTTTAAACTTTTGGTAGAGATAGTGGTAAATATACTCTATCAATGACATAAAAGCCATTTTGGTCTATCGGTTGGTTTTTTCAAAAATTACAAAAATGTAAATTTTTTTAATTGTCTCTCACGTCGTTAATATTTACATCATCGGCGGTTTTTTCACATTATTATATTTACGAGTATATATGCTTTAAATAATGTCAAGTAAAGTTTCTCGAAAACACTACCGTTTTCTGAGAAAAGTAGCTCAAATTTCGGCATTTTCAGAAATGCTCAAACGCCATTTTCTCTTATATGGCTGCAATTTTTTTCTTGAAATTTTGGTAACGGGTAGTGCTAATTACACTCTTTAGTAAAGCGTAAAGTTTATTTTGAGTTATTTTTTTGTTTTTTCAAAAATTACATAATTGTAATTTTTTTGGAAGATCTCTCACATCTTTAATATGCACATTACGAGCAATTTATAAACATTATTATATTTGTGAGTGTAAGTGCTTCAAATAACTTCAAATAAAGTATTTGAAAACTCAATCATTTTCTGTGAAAATGAGCTTCAAATTTCGCATTTTTAGTAGTGCTAAAACGCCATTTTTTCTTAAACGGCACATCATTTTTAAAAGAAAATTGCCATTTACGGGTAGGTTTTTGTGTTCTATAATATTCTAAAATTAATATTTTCGTTCTACCAATAGGAAACCGAAAAATTAAGAAAGTGACAAAAAAATGTACTTTTGGCGATGATAGATGGTAGCTGGCAAGAAAGAGTATGTCCCAATTCCGAATAGCTAGCGAAGACCCACGGAAAAACTAATACGGGAAAGTCTGTGCCATTCTGTAGCACCACTAGTTTCTGTCTGGTTTAAAAAATGCATCAAGAAATATCCTTAATTTGCACAAGTATTTTATCATCTCTAGAAAAGAAAAAAAAATTTCATACTGTGACAAGCTCTTTCTAATCAATGAACGCTCACAAATAAATCGATTCAATGAAAACATGAAACGTTTTGCAGGTAAGTCTCTGTTTTAACGAAATATGAAAAATATGCTCGTATTATTACAGGAATATGCAACACCAGGAAAAATTGGCCTAATATACGCAAGCATATTAATCTTCATAGCATCCAATTCTAACCAGATGGCAAGAAATTACACTTAGCTATGTCCTGGCGCAACGGAAAAAAATATGCAAAATCACAGAAATCCGCTCCCTGTAGTCATAAGTAGAGATCGGATTTTTATGTAGTTACATATTTTTTGTCTTTCTACTTACCGTTCTCAAAACTGTAATCTTGGCGAATCATAGCCCTCCTAACACAATATCGAATTTTTTCGTTACATATTTTTACATATTTAGTACTATATTACATATTTTGCTGTTTTCACAATATATTTTCTTATTTTATCAATTTTCTTCTATTTAATTCCATATTTTTTTATGAAAAGACGTATTTTTTCAAATATCAGCATTTTCCTTACATTATTGTGAAAATCTGGGCATCCAAAGCATCATTGACACCACATTTTGTAATCTGTAACCGTAATTTCGGAAAAACATTTACGATCACTGACGTGTAACACATTGATGAAGATGCTACAGTGTATGTTTGCTGGTCGTAGGTCTCACCAGTTTGTGCAATGGCTTCTACTGTGATTAGTCCAGGTGCTAAACTACGGTCCTGGATTACAATAGATGAAGCTTTTACTACTGACGAGAAAGTTGTATGATGTGAAGAGAGCAGTTTTTATAAATTTAATTTCGTATAACGTAAAATGTATTTTATTATTAGCATATTTTAATATTACATATTATATTTGATTTTACATATTTATTACATATTCTTACTGTTTTCATTACATATTTATGTACATATTTTGACGTTTTATTCTACATATTTATCCGGTCTCTAGTCATAAGTATATGTAATAAAATTGTTTATTACTTCAACTCAATTTAATGGGTTTTTAAACTACAGGATATTAAAGGGACCTTGAAACAAAACACAATAAGAATGAATAATTGAGACTATACGAAGAATATTGCAGAGTTCAAGAAAAACTCTGCTAGTTTTGTGAATATTTGGAATATGTTTCGTGTATTCAAATACTAAGATCCCTTCCCTTCCCCGAGCGCGCATGTGTTGGCGGAGCGTTGCGTGACCTTGCGTGAGGGACTGTTATTAACAATTTCCGTTAAACACTCGTCGCAAAAAATTAAAATTACTCAAAAAATTAGTATCTAACATACAACAAATTAGTATTTCATTGGATTCGTCCTTTTACGCTCGTCGTGATAGATTGAAAAAAAAAAATTGTATATACAGAGTGAGTCACGTAACTTTAGCACCTCCTGTAATTTTTGAACGGTTGAAGTTATTGCAATGCAGTTTTCACAGAAGTGCATGAGGGAATGGTGTTAATTGATTCGTGAATTTATTTCTGTTTTATCATTTGTATTTTATGAGGTATTTGAGGTAACTTTGTTTTTTCAAATGAAACTATACATATTTTTTCAGTCTATCATGACGAGCGTAAAAAGACAAATCCATTAATATTCATATTGTCATATGTTAGATAAGCACTTTTTTGAGAAATTTTGATTTTTGCGACTAAGGTTTAACGGATATTTTGTGCGTAAAAAGTCATCGATTGTAGTGTTTTTTTTCTGTCGTTAAAAATTTCTGATGGTATATACAATATTGTTTTTCACCATTAGCCAGTTGGCTGTAAATGTTATTTGGCAGCAGGGCTGTGTTAACGTTGAGTTGGTGAACGGTTTCAATGCTTCATTCAACCTCCTACTTAATTGCAGAGACGATGGTTTTGTAAAAGGGCGTTTGGTCTAAATATGTGCTAGTGAGTGAGGTCTAAAAACGGGCTACCTCTCCGGAGAGGCTCATATTTGGACCAGACTAAGCCCATTTTCAAATAATCTAAGACTGATGTACCTAATTACAATGTACCTACCATTTATGCAAATAACTATAATTATTACATTTAAAGTCTCCTAAAACATCACTGTTCACTGGTACACCTTACCGTCAGGAGCTACAAAACGGTCCGAACTACATCCATGACGACCGCTCCAAATTGACAAAAAGAAAGCTTCCGTTTACTGCTGATGCGCTGAAAGACGAAAGGAAAAAGGGCAAAAACCTCAAAAACTAAAACCGGGAGAGATGGCTCAGTGCATCAACCTGATGTCACTGCAATCCCTCTGACCGGGAGTTCCTAGGTTCCAGTCCCGACGGCGGCAGGGTTTTCGACACTAGCTTGTCAGCTAGGTCGAATTCAGTCTCTGTCTGGAGGAGAATTCTAGCGGCCGGCTGCTTTGATCGGTAGTTTTCCGTGGTTTCTCCGATCAACACCAGGCGAATGCCGGAGCAGTACCCTAACAAACGGGCCACGGACCGCGCGCGATCTTTCCTTCCTCTTCCTTGTCCTATCCTCTACTCTTACACACACTTACACTAACGTGCACTACACTACCACACATGCCGGGAGACCGATTGCGAGCTCACATCTTGTCCCGGCTGAGGCGCTGATGGGAGATACCTGGTTGAGGGAAAAAACCCGCTAGTCGACGGTAGGTCGGCGCCAGATCTCGCCATCCAGCGGCGTAAAGATCATCGCCACCTCCCGGGAAAACACGCACTACACTTACGGGACTAATGACCTAAGTAGTTGACGCACCCGGAAACACGAATCAATCAATAAAAATCTAATCGATTAGGAAATGTCATTGTACGGTGACTTTGCATCGACTTAACGTTATGAAATAATGGATTAATTTAATATTATCGAGTAAGTTTTAAGTAATGCTTGGAACGTTAAAATCATTAATTTTCCGTTTGTGCACGCCATGACAATGGAAACAAAGAATTGAGTTGTTAAATAAATAATTTTAAAACTAGTAAAAATGTTATTCAAACTCGTGCCTTCAAAACAAATGCAGGGAAATGCAGCACCTAATGTGATTTAGAAATATAAACATATATTTGTATGATATAGAATTCTGTTAGAAATATAAAACACGAAAAATGTTGGCAGCAGCAGAATTACGAAATTTTTACTCACGGTTTTCCCGAACTCAATTATTTTTCATTTCCACATTTCCCTTTAAACCATTAAAATAGTATTAAACTATATAAAACCTTATATTTTCTTATTTTTCGCTTTTTAAATAACTTTCCACAATGATTTTAAAAATCTGATTCTTTGTACTCGCGCTGCTGGAAATTAACTCTGCTGCACGTGGTTCATTTTCGAGCTAAGCTTTAAAGATTAAAACAATAGATGTTTCCCTTAACTGCGAATTTTAACTCTATGATTATAACAACTGTAAACATAAAAATCCCCAGAAATTTAAAAAAAAAATTTGTTCAGAACTTCATGGCCTAGAATCACTGAGCAATAGCCCAACAGCCGCGTTTCAATTTCCTGGCATTTCCGTCACGTTCGCTGTTTGACCAAATTCTGCTAAAAAATGAAATATATTGTCGAACGAACAAACCTAATCAATAAGAATACTCCCCCAACTTTCAATACATGCAATGTACACATAATTCATGATTCAGCAATTGTGTATAACCAATCCCGCCTATCAACCTCACAGAACTTTAATGTTGATGCGTTGCTTCAATGAAGCACCCTGCAAGATAAAAATTAAAAAAAAAAAATTGTAGATGAATTAGTATCTTTAACGAACTGGAAGACTGCTTTTGAATTAATGTACTGTATATATTATTGTAGTATGTACTGACCTTTTTTCAACCACTGATGACCTATATAATGTAATGGCTGTGAATTTTACAATATGTAGAAAGTAAACAAAATTTAATGAACGTATGTATGTAATCCGTGTACTGAAAACACTCGTGTAATCCTATAGAATCGTCTACTAGATTATTTTAGTATACCTCCCTTTGCGGCTCTTAACGCAACCACTCTATAAATGAGGTCTCTACAGAAAGAGAATTTCAAGAATACGTGTCGAATTGCACTTTTATTTTAAAAATATGAAGGATTTGTTCAAAAAACGCATGTAAATATTCATGTAAAAAGCAACTCAGGACGTATTCATGTAATTGCACGTCAGGATTTGTAATGAATATTCATGTAAAATGCATGTCAGGATTTTTGAATCTATATCGTTAAATAACTCCTAAACGAAGCGTTCTAGGGCGTTAAAAACTGTTTTGAGGCCAACGGCCTCAAAGAAACGTTCCTCCGCAATCTTCATGATAAGATCTTGACCATTCTGTTACATTTTTGATTGGGTTTCCGCTCTTCTGTGTTCCTAGTCTAGCCAATCAGAACTTCCGGTTCATAAGAAAGGGGAGTCCCAGCACTGTCGGCCATCATAACGTTTACAAAAGCATTTCGTAACAAAAAATACTTAAATTAGAGTTTTGAATTTCCAGTTTAATTTTAGATTGACAGGGGGCGGAAATATACGGGGGAACGTGGGGAGAACATTCGGCAGAAAAGGCCGTGAAAAATGCGGTGAAAATGTGTGGAAAAGCGTAGGACGTGTTCACGAGGAAAATATGTAGGGTACACTTATGGAAAACGTGCAGAATTAATGTGGGAAACATGAAGAAACTGATTTACTTCATTCCATGGTAATTACTAGGGAGAGGATTTTTATGCCTTATAAAATCCTAAAATATGGTGTTAAAAATATGCATTTATGACTTAAAAATTCTCAAATACGCAATTAAAATTAACAATATTTCATATCTTGTATAAACCTTTGATAAAATTCAGAAGCGTGATTGGAATGAAAAGATGTAAGTTTTTGTGCAAATATAATATATAGTACCCTACGTCGCTAGAGAAATAATTTAAGTCAATATTCACCTTAGGTGGTGCCTTGTGCATAGCGATGTATGGCAACAGCGCACTGAACTTGACGGAATCGCTTATACGCTGCCAGTACTGTGGTGGTACCACTCTTTGGTGGTAAGTGTGTACTCGGTGCGACAGCCCGTTACGGATTAGGACCTATAGAAGAATTCACGTAAGAACAAGCAAAAGTGACAGTTCGCTAAACAAGTGAACATCACATGTAATTCAGAAAAGTATCCCTCCGCCGCGGCAGCTGTTCAGGAACACGTGCACCAGTACGCACCTTACATTCAAGACTCGGTTTTAAAATAAACATAATACATACCACGCAAAAACTAAATTTCATATAATATGTATCCAAAAAATAATTTTTTAGAGAAGAGCACATAGCACTGCACTTCCTAATTTCAATTATTTCTCGTGGCGCACTATATTTTCGTCGGAAGAGGACATCACAAAAGGAAGCGTCGAAACCATTTACATGTTAGCCAACTGCAAACGAACGAATCGAGGAAGGAGAGTTCAATGGGATCAAGGACACAACGACTACAGAACCTTCGGTTATGTTGCCAGCACTAGCTGTCAAAATTGCTTATTCTTACATGAATCTCTCTTTACCAGCAGCGTACCGGCCTCGCGGCCATGGGGTAAGGGCTACGTGTGGTTAGCCTTTTGGACGTACACATACCTATACTGCGATTTTTCTAACTGCGACCGTCAAGGCCACTCAAATCCCATCTTCGCGATGGAATATGTCACGGCATTTCGCGTCTTTCTCAGTCGTTCCGCTAGATTTCGCACGATCGCGACCCTATGAAGCAGTGCTTGCGATCATGCGACTTCTACCGGCAAGACCGAGAAAGACGCGAAATGCCGTGACATATTCCATCGCGAAGATGGGATTTGAGTGGCCTTGAGGGTCGCTCTTAGAAAAATCGCAGTATACGTCATTTTCCCTCTAGTTGGCAAACGCTGCACTAAAACAACTTCTGGAATCAAGCGTTCACCGTAAATGCAGGCCGCAGAGCAACTAAGGTTGTCAGTGCTTGCCATAGCGAAGCCAGGAAACTACAAAGGCCATTTACACACACTATTTCGCTTGCACGCACTACTTTTCTTGCCAGTGAAAAGCCAGCACAAAGCCAGCTCACTAATAAATACAATGTGCTCTAGACGGAAAGAAATAGGAGCCGTTTTTGAGAAAATAAGATTTTAAAAAATGCTGTTAGGAGTGATACGCCCCCCCACAAATAATAGTCTAATGAATTTTTTGAGAAATCAGAGATTTAAATGAAAATCGGAACTACATTTCAATAAGCATACTTTGCTCTAATCAATTAAAAAATTGAAAAATTAATTGGAACAGGTCTGAGAAAATGTCTCAGAGGCTTCATAGAAAGTACCCATACATTAAATGATCCTCATAATATTGTATTTATATAAGCAAAAATAAACAAATAAGTCCAAAATAATCGATTGCCATTTGATTTATAAGCAAATTAATTTGATACGTTGAATGAAAAAACCATTTTTAAAACTGCTGTTAACATTTTTACTGGCAGTTACATATTAGTTATCGAACTGAATTGCCAATTGCCACACATTTTTGGTATCCGCATCACTACAATCTACTACAAGTACGAAGGAATATTAAATAAAACACCTACTGCATTTTTAAGTTTATTTCCAAATAACTATAACAATACTAAACATTAATAATTTTCATTATATCAGGAATATTAGCAGTAGTAATAACAGTAATAGTACCAAAAATTCCAATCACCTTTAAACAAATAAGATTAGAGAAAATATCACAATACAAGATTTTTTTGCAACATTATTACCGCCAAAATGCAACAAATCGTAGTTCATCAATTATTTAAGAGAATGAACTAAAATTACAGACATTGTATTATCTAAAATTCCCAGTTTGTTAGTAAAAATAACTTTCACAAGAGGTTTGACATAATCACACAATCAGCAATAATTTGTACAAAACATTGCACACAAAAATCATCAAAATATACTACTGTAATTAACTTAATGATACACAAACTTTTAAACAAAATTACGTTACAAATTATGTATGTTTGTATACGATACGTGTTCGATGAATTTCACACAAAAATCATCGAAATAGATCACTGCAATTAACTTAATGATACACATACATACAAACAAAATTACATTTCAAATAATACGCGTTTGTATACATGTACAAAACATTGCAATACATGTAATCAAAAAAAATTATCGAAATATATTGCTGTAAGTAACTTACTGATACACACATATATAAACAAAATCACACTACACATTAAAACACAGAGAAATCTAATAGTACGGGCCAATATTTCCCACATCTTTTCTTTCTGTTCAATTTTCCCTACAAGTGACATCTCTACAGCCTTTTCGAAATATACTTGACATAATTGAAAATTTCTGAAAGAATAAAAAGATTATGGTAAATTATGTCGTGAAATTCCGTCAGCAAGACACTTCACAAATTTCGGAGAGTCAAATAAGATTAATATCATTAACATAACATTTACCAACATGCAAATACTTGACTTCACTTCATCAAACAAAGACTTCACTTCATCAGACAAAGACTTCACTTCATCAGACAAAGACTTCACTTCATCAGACAAAGACTTCACTTCATCAGACAAAGACTTCACTTCATCAAACAAAGACTTCACTAAATCAAACAAAGACTTCACTAAATCAAACAAAGACTTCACTAAATCAAACAAAGACTTCACTAAATCAAACAAAGACTTCACTAAATCAAACAAAGACTTCACTAAATCAAACAAAGACTTCACTAAATCAAACAAAGACTTCACTAAATCAAACAAAGACTTCACTAAATCAAACAAAGACTTCACTAAATCAAACAAAGACTTCACTAAATCAACAAAGACTTCACTAAATCAAACAAAGACTTCACTAAATCAAACAAAGACTTCACTAAATCAAACAAAGACTTCACTAAATCAAACAAAGACTTCACTAAATCAAACAAAGACTTCACTAAATCAAACAAAGACTTCACTAAATCAAACAAAGACTTCACTAAATCAAACAAAGACTTCACTAAATCAAACAAAGACTTCACTAAATCAAACAAAGACTTCACTAAATCAAACAAAGACTTCACTAAATCAAACAAAGACTTCACTAAATCAAACAAAGACTTCACTAAATCAAACAAAGACTTCACTAAATCAAACAAAGACTTCACTAAATCAAACAAAGACTTCACTAAATCAAACAAAGACTTCACTAAATCAAACAAAGACTACACTAAATCAAACAAAGACTATACTAAATCAAACAAAGACTACACTAAATCAAACAAAGACTACACTAAATCAAACAAAGACTACACTAAATCAAACAAAGACTTCACTAAATCAAACAAAGACTACACTAAATCAAACAAAGACTTCACTAAATCAAACAAAGACTTCACTAAATCAAACAAAGACTACACTAAATCAAACAAAGACTACACTAAATCAAACAAAGACTACACTAAATCAAACAAAGACTACACTAAATCAAACAAAGACTACACTAAATCAAACAAAGACTACACTAAATCAAACAAAGACTACACTAAATCAAACAAAGACTACACTAAATCAAACAAAGACTACACTAAATCAAACAAAGACTTCACTTAATCAACACACATTACTCTTTTACACTAAAGATCGCGGCTTCCCCTCCCCCCATGCTAAGAGGCTTAAGCCTCTTTAAGAGCTGCCTTAAGCCTTCTTTTACATCGAGCGCAGAGAAGTGCCTCGGGCGCGTCCTCTTCCTCGTCAAGAACAAGTCTGGCAAACAAATTCTCCACGTTAGGCGTTCGCTGACGCTCGTGTTTTCCATCACAACTCTCGCGAGCGCGCTTTCTCCTTTCCGCCGCTTTCCTTTTCGTCACGTGGTCAGACCAATCCTCGTCTTCCTCCTCACTGCTTGACAACTGATCAGGTAGTTGAGCCTCCCCACGTGCCAGCGCTCTGGCTTGTCGAATCTCCTCAAGTGATCGATACTCCAATCTTTGTCCTGCGAACCCCAGCTGTAGATCCATTACATGGCGTATTTGCGTCATTGCAATTTCCATCCTATTTTCGGCAATCTTCAACGACGGTCCCTCCAATACCGCCTTCGTCTGCCTAAGCAAAGGTTGCAATTGCTGAGCTATACACTGCGCTTCCAGAGCGATCATTTTGCTGTCCATGGAGACCAACTTCACGTTCACCAAATGCCAGAATTGCCACTTCACTTCTTCCAACTTGTCTTCGAAAATGGCGGATAATTTGCCCCACATAGCGGCGTGAAACTCCCTGCGGAAAAACCTCTTACTTCGACCCTTTGGTCTTCTCAGTTTTCTGTCCATATATCTCATTTCTAAAATATGACTTTTTTGCCGTTCCTTTGCTTTCATTTTCTCTTCAAAAAGACTGAGGAATGTTTTTTGCCCATCTCTCTTCACCTGCATACGCAAATTATTTATGCGTTCCATTATTGACAAATACAAGCAGCATCGAAGGTGCCTGAGTATGGGGAACTTCAGCTGCACTCCCTCTAATTCCGCATCCTCCTTAGCCGCCCGGATCTTCCATGTCCCTTTGTCCGGCCGCAGCTCCTCCAATGGCAGCAGATCGGGATTAACCAGAGGCCAAGTTTCATTAATTCTGAGAATCGAATCCAGCATTTCTATATAGTATTCCATTGCTCCTTTCTTGTTTAATGTCTGGAAACAAATGGGAACAAATGTAAGAAATGAATCCTAACAATGAATCCTAAAAATCAAACAAACTGTCATGTATGACAATGATTTGTTATAAATGAAGTGCACGAAAAAGTTTTATTTTAGTCACACAATCCCACGCAGCCCAAACCACACACTCCCACGCAGCCCAAAACACACAACTCCCACGCAGCCCCAAAACACACACTCCCACGCAGCCCAAAACACACACTCCCACGCAGCCCAAACCACACACTCCCACGCAGCCCAAACCACACACTTCCACGCAGCCCAAACCACACACTCCCACGCAGCCCAAACCACAAACTCCCACACAGCCCAAACCACACACTCCCACACAGCCCAAACCACACACTCCCACGCAGCCCAAACCACACACTCCCACGCAGCCCAAACCACACACTCCCACGCAGCCCAAACCACACACTCCCACACAGCCCAAACCACACACTCCCACGCAGCCCAAACCACACACTCCCACACAGCCCAAACACACACTCCCACACAGCCCAAACACACACTCCCACACAGCCCAAACACACACTCCCACGCAGCCCAAACACACACTCCCACGCAGCCCAAACCACACACTCCCACGCAGCCCAAACCACACACTCCCACGCAGCCCAAACCACACACTCCCACGCAGCCCAAACACACACTCCCACACAGCCCAAACCACACACTCCCACACAGCCCAAACCACACACTCCCACACAGCCCAAACCACACACTCCCACACAGCCCAAACCACACACTCCCACACAGCCCAAACCACACACTCCCACGCAGCCCAAACCACACACTCCCACGCAGCCCAAACCACACACTCCCACGCAGCCCAAACCACACACTCCCACGCAGCCCAAACCACACACTCCCACGCAGCCCAAACCACACACTCCCACGCAGCCCAAACCACACACTCCCACGCAGCCCAAACCACACACTCCCACGCAGCCCAAACCACACACTCCCACGCAGCCCAAACCACACACTCCCACGCAGCCCAAACCACACACTCCCACGCAGCCCAAACCACACACTCCCACGCAGCCCAAACCACACACTCCCACGCAGCCCAAACCACACACTCCCACGCAGCCCAAACCACACACTCCCACGCAGCCCAAACCACACACTCCCACGCAGCCCAAACCACACACTCCCACGCAGCCCAAACCACACACTCCCACGCAGCCCAAACCACACACTCCCACGCAGCCCAAACCACACACTCCCACGCAGCCCAAACCACACACTCCCACGCAGCCCAAACCACACACTCCCACGCAGCCCAAACCACACACTCCCACACAGCCCAAACCACACACTCCCACACAGCCCAAACCACACACTCCCACACAGCCCAAACCACACACTCCCACACAGCCCAAACCACACACTCCCACGCAGCCCAAACCACACACTCCCACGCAGCCCAAACCACACACTCCCACACAGCCCAAACCACACACTCCCACACAGCCCAAACCACACACTCCCACACAGCCCAAACCACACACTCCCACTCAGCCCAAACCACACACTCCCACATAGCCCAAACCACACACTCCCACTCAGCCCAAACCACACACTCCCACACAGCCAAAAACACACACTCCCACACAGCCAAAAACACACACTCCCACGCAGCCAAAAACACACACTCCCACGCAGCCAAAAACACACACTCCCACGCAGCCAAAAACACACACTCCCACGCAGCCAAAAACACACACTCCCACGCAGCCAAAACCACACACTCCCACACAGCCAAAAACACACTCCCACACAGCCAAAAACACACTCCCACACAGCCAAAAACACACTCCCACACAACCAAAAAACACACACTCCCGTAATCCGTATTTTGTGCATCCTTCATACCGAAAAATCGATCCACGGCAAAACTTGTCCCTCCGTCCGTCCGTCCGTGTGTGTGTGTGTGTGTGTGTGTGTGTGTGTGTGTGCACAACACTAGCACATAAACCGTTCAACCGATTTTCTCCAAAATTGATATTCCCCAATCCTTCTGGCTGATGTCGTGGCCACTCAGATTTGAAACCGATATTTTAATTCAGAGGGGAAATTTACATTAAGCCCCTCGGACATTCAAAAATTGCTCCAAATTTCTTTATTTAATTTTGTTGAAATGTGCGAATGGCCTAGAAGAGAATGATGCAGGTATCATTATCGTCGACATTCTTAATTTTACTAAAATTGCAAAAATATATTCTAAAACTACAAAATTGAAGATAGAGATGTTTGTCTCGAACAAAGTTGTACAATATTAGCTCTTTAAAAAAGATAAAGTTCAACATTTTTAAAAAACGAGTAGTTTTTGCCTAATTTGCGATCGAAAGTTACAAAAAATGTATTCTCAAAAACCGCTCCAAATACGAGTATTTCTTTTAATTTTCTCCACGTACGTAATAAAGGACGTTAAGAAATATGGTTGTAGTCTCATTTTCGGGTATTGATCGTTTTTTCGAAAATTGTAAAGAAAATTCGAAAGTACAAAATTGAAAAAAAGAGATTTTTATTTCAAAGTTTGTTGTACAAAATTAGCTCTTTAAAAAAGGCCATGTGCACTTTTTTGAAAAAACGTGTAGGTTTTGCGTAATTTCTGCTTGAAATTAATGAAATATACACAGGTTTCACACCAACTAGGACCACGCGAAGAATTGATTGAATGAATTTTCTATTAAAAATTTGCAGATTTTTTTCAGAAAATGGCGTTTCATTATTATTATTATTATTATTATTATTATTATTATTATTATTAGCCTATACAATCCCAAGTAGGGCTAAGGCCTCCTGAAAAATACAAAGGTACAAAAATACAAAAGTACCAAAAATACAAAAATACGGACGGGGATTTAATGTTTTTTAATATTCTAAAATTAATATTTTCGTTGTTCCATCAGGAAGCCGAAAAATTAAGAAAATGTCAAAAAATGTACTTTGTGCGGTGGTAGATGCCAGCTGGCAAGAAAGATATGTGGCAATTCGGAATAGCTAGCGAAGACCCAAGGAAATAGAAAACTAATACGGGAAAGTCTGTGCCATTCTGCAGCACCACTAGTTTCTTTGTGACATTTTTTGAGGTGGCAAACATCAAATTCGAATTCAGCACGCTCAAAAACATAGAACCGTTGAAAAAAAACTTCCGGAATTTCTTCCTGAATCGGGCCTTTTTGAGCACCATTTGACTGGACTACGGTACACTGTCAAACAACCGATCGTAACTGCTTAACTGCTGTCACTCACAGGGAATGTTCATTGTTGGCAGAAAACCCACCGCCTATCTAATGGTAGTCCACATAGCCATTATGTTCGGTTATCCGAATTAATGAATATCCGAACTCTACCTGGTTCCAATTGGTTCGGATAATCGATGTCTCACTGTATATTAAATGGATTTGGTCACAGGGTTTACTTGGACAGACAGTTGATAAAATAACACTTCTTTCAGAACCACATTACAAAAAGTTTATTTTTCCTAAACTATGATTGCTGTGCGATGTTTCGAGGATATTGATGATTCGTTGAGCACTATTTGTGCAGAATTGGTGATGCGTAAACTTGAAAATGTCCTTCAACAAATAGGTTGGAATTAGACCTAAAACTTGAGGTTCAACTGGTTACTGGGAAGAAATTCATCTTTAAGCATCGCAAACAGAGTAATTGTGTACAAAGCAATATTAAAACCAGTCTGGACATATGGCTTACAAATTTGGGGAACAGCGCAAAATTCTAACATCGAAATATTACAACGCTTTCAGTCAAAAGCTTTAAGAAAATTTGTAAATGCCCCCTGATACGTAAAGAATGCAACAATACACGAAGACTTACAGATCCCAACAATAAAAGAAGAAATCAACAAGACCAGTGCAAAATACCGACGACTGCATAACCATTCAAATATTCTAGCCATCAACTTACTAGACAATAGTGACACTACCAGAAGACTTCAACGACAACATCCTCTAGACCTTGCATATCGACTGTAAATCGTTCATGTCAGAAATTTGGTTCCATCATTGTAAATATACATTATTGTATATTTAACAAATATGTTTAATACTGCTTGTTAATTATTAATAATGTAACATTAGTGGAGTATGGTCAATGGACTTTACTCCTCTCAAGTACTAATTTACAGAAAATTTATGCAATTTTGCCAAATGTTTGTGTACAAACAAATTGCAAAATAAAATATGTATTAAAAATAACAAAAAACAAATAGGTTTTGATCTCTATATGCGGTACGTTTATGAAGCGCACATCATCTTGCCACATGATGCTATTGATTTTTTGTTGGGTATTTTTAATTTGTACGATCCAAATGTTCAGTTTACCATTGAAGTGGAACAGAATTAAAAACCTAATTTTCTAGATTTCACCATCTTTCGTAATAGTAATAGTATTACCACAAATTAGTACACCAAACCAATACACGCAGGAATTACCTTGAATTTTGATATTTTGTTTCATGTAACAGTATTTTGAAGCTTCTCCCCTCCCCCCTTTCTCCAAATACTTGACAAAGGTCTCAGCCAATTGTTTACATTCGATTCAAATGCTCTCATTGAAACTGCTTATTATGTTCTTATTGTAACTAATTGAACACGCGTTTGCAAGCTCTACTGAATTTTTTTACTGTGATTTTTTATGATCTTTTGTTATTTATAATAGTGAGTTATATCATATGTTAGTTTTTCAATTATTGGTAAAATACAGTAAAAACTGTATATGACGTATGGGGGAAGAGATTTAGTTTATATCGAGTGCTATGTTTATTTATAATTTTTCCATTGATATTAATCTCAGTAAATTATTTACATTCTTTATAAAATAATCGTTTTCTCCTTTACACAGTATAGCCAGAAAATGGGGAAAAATTCATATCCCCAAAACGTCGCACAGAAAATCACAGTTGACTCTTAATAAACTTTTTGTAATGCGATTCCAATAGTTTGTTGTTTTTTTATAAACAGAAAGTAAACCCTGCGGCCAAATCCAAATTATTATACATGATACGACACGCAATATTTTGTTTTTTATGTTTAAAATACTTTTAGCATACTTGTAGCAAAGTTTGTTTATTTTGTAGTTTCTTTGTGAGAAAAAAATAACATATGAAATTTAATCAAGAAACTGACTCACAATGGTTTATAGACGATGTTTATAAGCAATTGCTTTCAAAATATCTTAAAAAAAAGAATCTTGTCTCACGAAAATCTACCATCGCCGCAAAGTTTTCACAATAATTGTACTATTTTTTTATACTAATAATCGCTGCATGGTTATTCTCTCGTTTTCTTTTTTTTGGGGGGGGGGGGGCAGCATACCACCTTCTGGAGGAAATTGTAAACCTACCTCTTCAGTGAAACAAACATCGGGCAATCACACGGAAAGTATTTCTTGTCACAAAATTAAATTAAGCTGAAACTCGCCCATTCAAACTTGGGAACAGAATACTCTCGAACCCGACTGACGTTTCTCGCTTTCGTTCTCCGTTCTCACAGCTTCGGAAGGATATTCGTGGGCAAGGACAGGTTAAGGGATTCGATTCCGAATTTTTTTAAACGACATGGCAGTTGACGTAACAAAATAATACCAAATAAGTGGCAGAAAGGTTTTGTAATCTTGTTTTGACCGTGCTTAATTTAATATGCACGAGAAGGGACGAAACTGTCACTGAAAGAAAGTTCTCGAAGTTACTAAAATATATTAACAATAACAAAATAAATTATAGTTCAAGTAACTGCAGTTTTCGTGTCACTTCTAGCGTTTATGAAAGCCTCGTGGCTCTTATTCTTCAAAACAAAAGAAAGCAATGAACTACACACAAACTACATAAACCCTGGTGTTTTTCAAATGAATTGCAAGAGTATTTAAATACCAACATTGAATAAAAGACAGTTCTAGCGAATTGGCAATATTAAATTATTCAATTGGCCAACGTTTCGTTCCTCATTCAGATCTTCATTAGAGCTGTACATGAGCAAACAAACAGGATCCATCAACGCCAATACCTTCATGACGGCCCAATAATGAACGAAACGTTTGTCAGTTGAAAAGTAAAATTAAAGACGGTCAATTCCCAAGAACTTTTAAACAATGGCAAAGAACATGAATATCACTAAACACCGTGCTACTCACCCGAAAAGACACGACTTCTGTCCGCGACGGCGACAAAAGGTTCCAGATGGGCGAATACGAAGGGCTGGCTCTGCCAGTGATTCGAACAACCCAGCGGCTTGAAGAGTACTGAGGCTGCCCGCCGCGGCACAGAAACCACGTGTTTTCCTGAATGCATTGTCTGTGGAGGGACTCTACCGCGATTGGCCAACACCTTTGTGACGAAAGAACGGAGCGGGTTCATTGGTTGCTCTATATCGTTGCGTGCTTGGTTAGGTTGAAGCTGGATCCAGAGTAGTTATGTATCATTGCGCATTTCTAGCAATCCAGCCGATAAGAACTATAGTCGCATTATAGATCTAAAGAGAGCGAATTTTAACAGTAATTAGTAGAGCCCGGAACTTCGGGCATTTATTTTACCTAAAATAGGTGGGCAAGAAGACTTTTATTTTTACTAAAAGAGGCAGGAAAAAAATACATTTTTTTGTATTAAACTAGGCATAGAAGAAAGCATTTATTTTTACTAAAATAGACTTGCAAAAATATATATTATTACTAAAATTCGCATGCATAAAGGCATTTATTCTAGCTAAACTAGTGGTGCCAAATGTAAACAATGACATCACATTCTAAAGGAATTAATGTAAGAAAATGATAATTAATATGATTATCTTCTTCTTTCGTTTGGGTCATCTAGGGACCACGCACCAATTTCATTTCTTCTTCCTCCAGTACTCTTTCATCTTCTCACTGTGTATCATTTTTCTCTCCTCGGACCATTTTGATCCTGTCTTCTTTCCCTTCCTGCCCTGGAATCCTTCCATTTCTAACACTTTCTCCTTAAACATTTTTCTGCTGCTTCTCTTTCACTTATATTGTTTCTTTCCAAATCTTTCCTAACTTCTTGAATCTAGGCTATTGTCAACTTTTTGTTCCATTTAAAATCTGCTTGGTTAATCTGTTTTCGTCCATTCTACATAAATGTCCAAAAAATAGAAGTTGCCTCTTCCGTAATGTTTCGATTGTTTTCTATAGTACGATAAACTTCATTACTTCTTAATTTCCATATCTCTGTGCTTCTTATCTGGCCGAGAATTCTTGGTTTTGCGAATAATTCTTCTTTCTAGGACTTCAACTTTATGTAATTTGTAGTTTAGTACTAATAATTCACTTGCATAAAGACATTCTGGTTTTACTACTGTTTTGTAGTTATGTATTTTCAAGTTTTTAGATAGAGACTTTTTGTTGTAAATGTTCCTGGTTATGCCATTTGCTCTCTCCATTTTGTGTACCTAAACGATTCTCAATAATGTTCCAACTATAAAATTTACATTAGCATTTAACGTATAAGGAAATGAGCTTTTCTTTGTAATTTTGATTCCATATGACTAGGGGGTGGATTTTTAATGAAATGTCGTTTTTTTCTTTTCATTTTATAAAAATGCCGTTTAGTATAGAAATTAATTTTATGACAAAAGGAATTTTATACGTCATTTTTTATATTTTTTGTCAACTTCGACTGTTAAGACATTTGTTACCTTTTCCCGTCATTTTTAAAACATTTTTCGCTGATTTCATTGATTTTAATATCATTTTCTTCGAACTGGCTTCTTACGAGATGCCACAAAATCCTGGGTACCTATACCAGGTAGCCTGTTCGAGTTCTTGTCTAGAAGTTGTAATGTCGGCCGTTGTGAGTATGCAATGTAAAGTTTCTGTGACGTCTGTCAGCGCCATTGGCGGTTCAGTCGATTTCGGGATAACTAAAGACAGATATTTCCTGGTAAAGAACAGTCCAAACCAAAAGTTTGAAAGCTGAGCTCACTTTAACGAATAGAAGAAACCTCGATTAAATCAGTAGCGTATCCAATAGTTTGAGTTGTTCATCCGAACTGGTTTCGATCAAATTTTTTACGTCATTTTTCTTTGTTTTTAGGTCATTTTAAAAACATTTAAGAGCATTTTATTGATCGTTTTTGGCGATGTTTTAGGTCATCAAAATCTGCCCCCTACATATGAATGATGGTTGCTCCTATGATGGTTACGAATTTGTTTACCCTTTTGAATCTTGAAAAAGCATAAGTGAAAATGGAATTATATTTTTCATTCTTCGCACTTGTGTAATTGGGAATTTTATTCCCACAGGCGAAACATATGTATGGCTTATTAATTTATAAAATATTAAACATATTTTAAAATAATTTTTGTGGTTGATACTTGAATCCTTAATCATTATGGACTGCCACAGTATATCGGCTGCCACCATGGAATTTATCCGAAGGATTGAGGTCTAATAGTGCTTTTCCATATATGCGGTTAAGACTGGTGCAAAAGGCAACGAGATACATACAATTTTGAACCTCAAAATTGGGATGTCTCTTTGAATGGATGAAAGTATTTGTCATTCATAACTCTGTCATTTTGGAAATTTGCGAGCTGAAACTTGATAAACACGTCAGGATTAAGACCTCCTTGTACCACTCCGGAAATCATTAAGATAATTAGCTTTTGACTGTACTTTACATGATGCCCCGTCGCATTTTCAAAATTTTCTGAAAAACTTATCCAAATTTTAACTTTAATTTCTCTGCTCGGAAAGTGCAACTTTGCTCGAAAAGAGGAAAATGCAACAATAGCTATACTATATTTATAAAAATATAGTACATTTACGGTTTTTGGTGAAAATAAATCTGCAATTTCGAAAAGTACAGAAGTTCAAATATTTTCAATCCCTCAAATTTGCAATTCATCTCTAAAATGTAGATCATTTAACTATGTCATGTATTCGTGTTCTTTTTTAAATACGACTTGTTTAGTAACTTTCACAGACATCGTGACCTGTTTTCAAAAATTCCTTAAATGTAAAAGGTTGTTTTTCACAATTATTTTTCACAATAAATAATAATCTAATAAATTTAATTTAATGCAACAGTTAATATATTTTAATTTACTGATCTGATTCCTTTTGCATTGCCTTGGTGCTTTGTTTAATTAAAACCCAAATAAAGTAACATCATTGCAATACTGTTCATCAAGAATGAGTGCTGTCAAAAGATACCTTTGATACTGGATTCGGACTCAGCGACAGCTAAACTTTCAAATAAGATATTTTAGGCGTCAGACTATTCTCGCTCAATAGCCGAACTAAAATTCTCTAGCCGGATTCGGACTCAGCGACAGCAAAATATTCAAATAAGGTATTTTAGCAGTGGCGAAGCTGAATAGTAATCTGGAAGCCTTATAATACCCAATTTTTTTTTCAATAAATTCTGTCGTTGTGTACCATTTTTCAATATTTTTGTTACTGAATCGTTGAAGAAAATTAAATGTGTTCGACTTCTTTTCTCCGCCTACGCGCGAGGGAATAAGCAGGGCCGCAGAAATATACACTTTGGGGCCGGTAGCTGAGCGAGGAGTCTGCCAGTGGATAGACACCGGCTGGCTCTGCCGCGCACGCGCAAAAGAGAGCGTAATTTATCTCCCTTCCAATTGCATTCACTGGGCAGGGACCCCCTATTGCAGCCTAGGCTCTCGGTAGGCACGGACTTGTACAGCAATGCACACCCACGTCTCAGAGGCAAATTCACCTCACCACCTGACGTTGTGGGAAAATAGAGTTGTTTATGTGCCGTTTGTGTGATTTTTGTTAGTGTTTTCTTTACGAAACAATTAATAAAGCTAAAGATATAGTGTTGCACACAATGTCCCACTGACTATTCGCCAGTCTCATAACTTCTAAACGATTCACGACATCGAAATGCAGTTTTCGCTCAACAATGCGGAATCACGAGTTAAGTACTACGCCATAGAGATAGAAATAGTAGTGATACGTAGTAATGTACCGTGTTAGATATGAAGAGACTATTGAAATCCTCATCAAAGTAGACATAACTATGAATGAACTTTCAGGGTGAGAATTATTTGAAAGATACAAAATTGTATCTTTTAAAATTATTGATGCAGTAGTGACTCAGATGGACTACATATTTCAAGATTTTGACAACTTTCATTTTATTGAATTTCTGGACGAAAAGCAGTTTTCCACCTACAAGCGTCCTTTCGTTCAGAAAAGTTTCCTTTCCTAATAAAACAATATCGATTCCTTGACAGTGATCAGCTTCGAAATGAACTGACAAATTTTTACATTAATAATGCAGAATACATGCCTGTAGTTTTTTTTCTGAAGTATTTGTTAGACAAGTTGGTACAGAAAAAATTTCAAAAGACGGTTCGGTTTGTACAACTCAAACTAACTTTTCCTTTATATACAGCATTATGTGAAAGGAATACGATTATATTAAAGAGTTAAGACATTCTGGAAAAATTCCGTGGGAAATTAACTGTTCGGCTTTAAAGAACAAATTATCGATGTTTTTGTTGAATAAAAAAATGATGAATGGAACTAATTTACAAAAAAAATGTAAGATAAGATTTTCAGAATACCCAACTGCATGACTCTAGCTTCGCCACTGTATTTTAGGCGTCAGACACTATCCTCGCTCATCAGCCAAACTAAAATTCTCTAACACTAAATCTTTTCGACTAATCTTTACCACTAACCCCTGTTGATAGCCTTAACTTACGTTCTTACAAAACCAGAACCGACGTCAGACTTCAATGATCAAATTAGGTTCGCCGTTACAGATTATTTTAAGCATTTTAATATTAAATAAACATTGAGTTTGATAGGAGTTCCGATACTGAATTGGATTGTATCATCGAAACTGAATTGTAACAAACGCCTGAAAGCAAGATTGTTGCCAATTTTATATTCATACCATTATTATTACGTAGTTTAGCTAGTTCTATTCCCATTGAATAACAATTGTGACTTTTAAGATGAGTCCATGTGTTGACATCCATTTTTCGCACAATTCTCTCATTCAATTAGTGACAAATATATTCACATTAAGTTAGCGACACTAGTAACGCGCAGCGTATTTGATTCCGACTTTAGATATGTTACTTGTTTAGGTATATTTCTTTGTATTAAAAATATTTTTAAAGTGATCTTGTGTGATATTGATGAAGTATGTTTTTATACAAATTAAATTCCAATTTCTATTTACATTCATTAGTTTTAGCACTGCTAAATTTTTAGAAATTTCTAGAATTGTTTGAAAATATCTGAAAATGTCTCGGCCAGTCCCGATTCTGTAGGGACACCGGAAAGATTATCATTTTTTTTAGATATGGTAGAGTTTCTCACAAAATTGTGACGGTTCATCATTTGGGGGGGTCATGACCCCCGTGACCCCCCCTTGGATCCGCGCCTGAGTAGATTTTATATTCAGCCGACACATAACATCTTTAGGCGTGATGTAGGGGAATAATAATAATTATAAAATCTTTATTTCTAGCGAGAATCTGACCGCAAGACCTGATCTTCCGCTTAACCACTTAAATATTTTGCATTTACGTAATTACAATTGAGGCGATCGGCCGCAAATTACGAAAAGTTGATAATTGACATTTCACGCTACTTACGAAAGGGCAATGGTCATATTAACTAACGGTAATGTGTTGCACATGAAGTTTTAATGTGTTTTCTTTATCAAGTTTTCTAGATTCTAAAGTAATGTAGAGAGAGAGCCTTTATATATCATTTACAAGAAAAGGGGTAATAAATCAATAAGTTTACTTTCGCAAAACGTCAAAAAGTCATCTCCTATTCCTGAAGGACTAAATTGTGAACAATTTGCAAGAAAAAAAAAAGACAGCAGATTTTACATTTATGTGGAGGAAGAGAAGAGAACGGAGATCAACACAAGGGGACTCTGGTGTTTATAATTCTAGAAACTGTTTTGCCAAACGTCAGTCCGGACGCCGATGACCAAACAAAATTACAAAAATAATGCACTTTCGATATTTTAAAAAAAAATTGCGTATTAGTAAAAATCTTCAGATACTTTAGCGGTAATAATTAAAGATGGGATTCAGCCATGAAACAATGAGAAGTTCGCCAAGGATTCGGCAAATGTGACGCATCGACTTGAGAGAGTGCGATCTCTCAAGGTGACTCACCCCTTTTCACAGGCGATAAGCGTTACAGTCATCGCTGTTCTCTTTTGTTTGTAGCATGCTGGCTGGCTGTTCCCAGCCGTGCGCGTTTAAATGTGCCGTCAGGTTTAAGTTCGAAATTGTGAGTGAAACTGTGCATTCATTTTGTGTGCATCGTTATTCTTACTATATTTGTTAATGTTTGTGGGTATTTTTAGTTGTCATGAACAGTGATGGAACGTGAAGACATCGTAGTTTTAACTGAAACAAAAACTATTTGATTTACTTGATTTGATTTGATTTATTTGGTCTAAAAACAGTAAAGACTGTATGTGACGTAAGGGGGAGAAGATTATCTGCGCACGTTTTCTTGAGTTCCAGAATCCCTTCCCAACATTTTAACTATAAATACGACTGTTGAATGAATAAAAGTTAAAAAAAAAAACAAGCCAAATAATAATAAAATTTTTAAAAGCGCGAGATTAGCGACATTTGAAAAGCTAGACATTTTCGTTCCCGAAAACATATTTGCAACTAAAAACGAACTGCAGATTTGGTTTTTCTGCATTGCTAATAAAATTGTAACTCGCCCTCAGCTCTAGTCCTACCACTACAAGCAAAATGAGGAAGCAAGACAAGGGGCCATCTCAGAATTCGCTAAATGGACCTGGGAAACTGAAACAAAACCCAATCGAGAGGGGGGAATCACATTTTAAATTAATATTTTTACTGATTAAAAATGTTTGCTTTTGATCGTGAAACAAACAATTATTCTGAGAATTTGTATAGATATAAGTTACCTTGGAGCACCATTCTTGGGATACCATTCTGCTAACTTGTGTACATATAAGTTATCTTGGAGCACCGGGATTAAAAAAAGAACAGATTCTGTTAAATGGAATAGCAATGTTTCAAGCCAAATCTCCATGAAAATTATCTAAATGTTTGAAAGAAGAAAATGTTAACTACGTATTTAAAGAAATTTTCCGTTTAGCTAAATTAATATGAACGATAACTAACTCCAACAGCATTCGTAACCTAGTAGAGCTATAATAAATTTTCTCCTCAATTTTATTCTACATTACAAGAACCCGCAAAAATGCTACCAACCAGCAGAACCTTTTTTCCCGCGCCGAGAATAGAACTAAGTAAGGTCTATTGAGTTCACCCGTCGTACGCTTTACTGCTCCACCAAGCAGCCGCTATTACATACAAACTTTTTTTTTTGGTATTTAAGATCTTGGTCATTAGCGACCACCATTGGGTTTAACGTTATGGAAACTGTGAAGATGACTTGATATGGTGGTGATAAAGGGTGAAAGGACGAACACAAATACAATTGTGCCCTAGCCGGGACTCGAACCCGCAACCCTTCGGTTCGAGATCGTTACGACACTAGTGGCTTAGCGACCTCGGCCAACGGGGATCGGTTACATACGAACTTCGGCCGATGCGTAAATATCTGATTATCTCTCCCTATACTTCCAACATGCAATTTTCGAAAATTCAGAGAGAGCAACGAAAATGAGACCTGCGCATTTCTTTTAACCCTCCGTTTTTTCGAGGAAAATATTCAAGAAACTAGTGGTGCACAGCATGCACTTTCTCACTTTTAGTAATGGTTATGTAATACTATTTATACCACAATTTCTCTCTGAATTATCACATCTCAGTCATCATTTTTTATAAAACTCATTTGAAATCGGAAAACACTTGGTGGGAACATTAAATAGTTTCAAGCAATAGATTTTTTATTCAAAACTTTAAATGAGGGCTTAACGAGCTTGGAAGTGCAGGCAACGGTGTTGCCCCAGACTTCTATCTTGCGACCCTTCGGACTTCGGAGAAAGGAATGTTGACCTAGTGACGTCAATGCTCAACCTCGCGGCTTATTTCTTCGGCGGATCAACAGTCTCTGACAACTACCCCTCCCCGTTGTCGACTTCAGAAATCATGTAATGGGGATGATGTAATGATGAGTATTATTATTCGAGTGTGATATACAGGCGAGTGAGTATCATGAACTTCACACGAGTGTATTAATACCCATTGCATCGAGTTTCATACGGTACTTTTTCTAAGACTGATGGTAACTTTTATAAGTTAAACGTTTGCATTAAATCGTTTCGTGGCAATTGAGATGCAGGATTCAGCCAAGACCACAGCTCCCTACCCACCGTAGGTGGCTTTGTTTTACCAGAACGCCTGCGAGGGAGTACAGAAGTTGCGGCAATAATTCCGACGTCACCATTTTCGTTTTCTCTTATTTCTGGAAGTGTCAAGTCCGCCTTTGATTCACTAGGCATTTTAAACTAGACTTTTTTTTAAGGACAAACACACGGCAGCAACATATAACCCAAAATGACTTTCGTTCAGATCTTAAACTTGGTCAAATGTTCTCTTCAATAATTACCACTGCGCTACACTGCGCTAGTCAAATAGGATCAAAGTGAAATTACGATCGATTTATTTTAAATAATATTTCACGTTAAATTTACTAATAATAAAACATAACTGAGAAGTATAATATATTATTAAATGCAATTTTAATGTACACAATCGAACGAAACATTTCCTATAAGGATTCTCAATGATTAATAAAGTGCCAATACTTGGTTTGTAAGCTTCTCTGTGATTGGTCATGAACCTATATCATAATGAAAACTATCGAAATGAGTATCATTATGCAACGGGTTGCAGCCAACAAATGACAGAATTATACAGTGGGAGTAGAAAAAAAATGAAGAAACAATGTTTTAAAATGATTTATTTTATGTCGCCTTACACGCAACACTCACAATGCTGGATACTCTGATTGACTTGAAATTTTACCAGCTTGTTCAGCACCTTTCAAACCCCCTACATACAATTTTTTACGTGCTATGAACCATTGCAAGTAGTGTTTTTGCGATAATTAGTATTGGGACCTTTCTTGACCTGACCGACCGTGGAAGGGCGGAAATAGCTGCTCGCCGCTGGTTCTGCGGCCGTTACTCACACACTGCGCCTGCACTGACTTGGCCTATCGGCAAGGTCTCAGTTACTTGGAGGGCAGGCAGGGTGACAAAAACGGGTGTTTCCTTTGTAGGTTCAGATGGACGAGTAGGACGAGAAACATACATGAGTAATTCGAATGCAATAATTAAATGCATACTGGCATTATTTACAGGATTTAAAGATTACAATGTGGTTTAATTAATCTGACAATACTTATTTAATAATCAATACGTAAATAAATAAACGCACAATAAATCAGTAAATAATTAAAAATAAATAATAAACAGATCAATGAAGAAAAGATAAATTTTTAAGAAGAAAGTATTAGAAATGGAAGGATTCCAGGGCAGGAAGGAAAAGAAGACAGGATGACAATGGTCCGAGGTGAGAAAAGTGATACACAGCGAGCATATGAAAGAGTACTGGAGGAAGAAGAAAGGACAAAGGAAGAAGCAATGAAATTGGTACGTGGTCGCTAGATGACCCAAACGAAAGAAGAAGAAAGAAACGATAAATACGAATTCTTAAACGAACGCGCTTGGAAATCTGATACCGGCTGATAGACGCCGCGTAACGTTCCTAGCGCTGCCGAAGCAACGGCTCGCCCGCTGCGGGAAGCGTGAAGGTCACGAAAGGTCCTGAACAAAATGCCTATAAAACACTATTTATAATATTCCATAGCACTTCAAAATTTGCTTATATAGGTTTTGCAGGGTGTTCTATCGGCTGGTGAAATTTCATGTCAATCCGAGTATCGAGCACGGTGAGTGTTGCGTGTTAGAAACAAGAAGGTCACTGGCGAACACAGTACCAACTAGTTGTGCTACAGAATGGCACAGACTTTCTCATAGTAAAGTTTTCTAATTTCCTAGATGTGGACTGTCCTTACGGTCTTGCCTCAACCTCTTGCCAGCTGCCATCTATCGCCATTAAAGTATATTGCTTTTAAATTCTCTCAATTTTTCTGTTTACTAATAGCAGAATAGAAATAGTACTTCAGGATTTTAAACAAGAGTAAAACCAGTCTTAAATGAGAATTTTCATTGAAAAATTTGGAGCCGTTTTTAAGAAAATGTCGTTTATATGCACTACTGTAAACGCGAAATTTGAAGCTTTTTTTCACAGACTTTTTTTGAGTTTTCGAAAAATTTCATTTGAAGAACTTTCACTAACAAATACAAGAATGTATTCCAATCGCTGGAAATATACATATCACCTGCGTGAGAGATATTTAAAAAAATTACGTTCGTGTAATTTTTGAAAAAAGAGAATACAGCAAAATTAATGTTCTGTCATCTTAAAAAGTGCAATTAGCATTAGCCGTACGAAAAGTTCACCGTGTTCATTTCCCGCCTGAGATATAGTGATATTCCGGGGAAATTGAACTTATAGCCCCCAGAATTTTAGATTACAAAAACGAATTGTACGAATAATAAACAAATCTCACCCACGTGATTTTTGTAAGCCTCTCTTTATTAACGTAGGAAGTTTACCATTACCTTGTCTCTTGATTTACGAATCAGTGGTTTTCGTCAAAATTACTTACTTAAGAGCGGGAATGTATTCAGCAAACCAAAATGTATCTATAACACTCAACGTAGAAATCGTATTCATCAGGTGGCAGTATCATCAGCTCACTACAAAAAATGCACATACAATACACGTCCATGATTTTACAACACTTTGCCAGATGACATTAAACTATTAAAAACGATACAAAAGTTTGAGTCCCAATTAAAATATTTTCGGCTCCATAACTGTTTCTATACAATTAGATACTAAACCGAGCATCAAAAAGGGAAGTAATATTAATTTTAACAATAATATTTAATGTATTAATTACCATTTGGACTATACAATTCTAAACGACATGTAACAAGTATTGTACCTCAGCTTCTGGATCAATGTCCCCTTCCCGATCAGTTTTTTCGTTTCCCTGGTCCTTTGAGCATATACTGAAATGGCCCCTTGTTTTGCTTCTTCACATAAATGTAAACTTCATTATCAGTGCACGTCTTCTAGAATTCAGTGGAAAATATAGTTATTCAAATTACCATTCATGTTGTCGCGGCAGGAAGTATTAGTAATTCACGAAGAAGGTATAAGAGCCCAAATCTATAGCTAATTTACCCTTGAAAATAATTTCGTTACATCGGAGCGAATATTTTATTAACAATCCTTGCAAAAACTGCTCATTTCTTTCTGTATTCCAAATTCAACTATTGCATGACTTAGGGTAAGGATCACAGAATTATGAAAAGGTGCACAGAATCCTATTATTCCCCGTAACACGCAGCACACAGTTTTAACTGTTTTTGACGTGAAATAAATAAAAATAAATAAATGGCAATCTCGAATAATACAGATTCCTCTGATTTTTGAAGATTATTTTAGAGTATTAATTTCATTTCTAGTACTAAAATGACTTATTTTTATTTATTTAGAAAGATTTATACGAACATCATTTAAGTTATTTATTTTTAATTTTTCATGAATTACACTATGTACATTGACAGTCATGTATAAATTAAAATTTTATGGCTACGAATTCAATTTTTAAAAAAATCCCTTTAATTTTGTATAAAAGTGCCCTTTATTTATCGAAGACGCTTTCAGGAATGCAGCTCTCAGTGGAATGTTTGCTTCCCTCATGAAATAAGCTCTGCAGTGAGGCCACGCTGACGTCACTGGCCAGCGTACCGATACGGCGATAAGAGTGTTATTTCAATTTTATTGTAAGGCGTGTCATACCTGAAAGAGGTGTCATAAAAGCTGAAATAACAATCTTATTTCAATACATACTACCTACGACAAATCTGTATTTTCGATCCGATACAAATATCTGAAAATGCGGAAGGATGAAAGGAAAATTCAAGAAAAAATCTACAACAGTGTGTGCATATTTGGAATTTGTTTCGTGTATTCAAATGCTAGATCCCTTCCCTTCCCCCAGCGCGGTTACTGGTGGAGCGCTGCGTGACCTTGCGTGGCAGACAGTTACAATCAAAATATCCCGTTACAATCAATCGTTACAACCGTTACAATCAATATAATCATTATTAAATGCATTACTTTATTAAATATATAATTATATTTTAAGTAGTATTCGTATTGAAGTGTGGTGACGTGTTGTGAAGTGTAGTGCAATACTGAAGTAGAAAGGGAAGTGAAGTGCAAGTGTTGTGAAGTGAAGTGGACGTCAGTGTAATAAAAAGTCGTGTATTTATTGATGTAAAATATCTGTAGAAGACCACCATACAATGTAGAATTAATGCGGTTATTGTGGTGAAAGCCTTTATTGTCATCATTGCTATCATATTATTATTAATATTACAGTCTTAAAATTATTTTAAGTTACACTGTATTCAATTCTTAATTATAATATGTAAATCTTAGTGTTCTGCCTCCAGGTTGTATAAACCTATCTGCGGAAATAAATATCTATCAATCTATCCGTTAAACACTAGTCACAAAAAATCAAAATTACTCAAAAAGTGCTTTTATAACATATGACAAAATGTTATCAATCATTGGATCAAATCATTGAATTCGTCTTTTTACTTTCGTCATGTAAGACTGAAAAAAATGTATAGTTCCATTTGAAAGAACAAAGTTACCTCAAATATCTCTTAAAATACAAGTGATAAAATAGAAGTGAATACACTTGTCAATTAGCCCCATTCTCTCAGGTACTTCCGTGAAAACTGCATTGCAATAACTTCAACCGTTCAAAAGCATTTCAAATATAAATTCTCGGCACTCCAATATAGTGACTAAACACTATTAAAAGACTTAACATTAGCTAATATGAAAAGATTGCTGAGTGACACCCGGGAATTAGCGTGATTTTGTATACCTTTAAATAACCCAGTACAAAATTAACATCTATACCCGGCAAGAGTAATTTTTATTAGAAAAACAGTATTGTGAGACGGCCCCGTGGCCGAGATCGCTAAGACAGTAGTGTCGCAGTGATCACGGACAGAGGGGTCGCGGGTTCGAGTCCCGCCTCGGGCATGGTTGTATGTGTTTGTCCTTTCACCCTTTATCATCACCATATCGCTTCATCCTCAATACTATATCGTAAAATCCGATAGTGGTCGCTAATTTCCTAGTAGTTGATGCGACCTTACAAAACAAAACTAGTGGTGCTTCCAACGCACATACTTTCTCGCTCTGCTTCTACGGTCCTTTTTGCTATTCCACTACTTCATAAACCAGAAAAAGTGTATTATACCAGCAAACTTTTTCGGTACCAAAATCCGACAACCGAAACTCAAATTCAACGAACCGGCACTTACACCACTACGCAACACCAACACCGTCTCTGTCGAACAGAACCATGAAAGAATAGAACCGACCTATAAAATGGTAAATGCATGATTAAGAAACAATTGATACGATGGCAAAACGCTTTACAAATACAAGAGAAGTAAAAAAAATTTAAAAGTTAATTATTTGAACAAATATATTCGGACATTTCCAGGACATTTATCGCAATTATTTATATTTTAGTCTATACGTAATTCTATCGCTTTTATTATTAGGAGCCGGTAATTTTCAACATGCGAAAAACTGTGTCTTTCAAACATGACCAAGAAAGGCCACCAATAAACCGCATTACGAAGTATTCGTAAAGCTAGAAAGTAATAACCATTTTTGGAACCGTTAGGGATACGTAAGTTCATCGCATGCCTTCTGGATATATTATATTACAATTACATTTAAAATGCTCATAATTTTACATAAATTGGTTCATACAGATATATACTAGACAACAGTTGATTTGACATGTCATACGCTTCAGAAATAGAATAACAGAGTTGAAAAATAGTTTAAAAGACGCAGTTAGGGAAAACACAGACAAGTCCTGTCTATTTTTCTATATTGAATCTATTTGTGAGTAGAAGTACTTTAAATGATTTTCAATAAAGTATCTACACTCTTCAGTGTTTTTTTCCCTGAAACATCACATTCATCAAATTCAAATTCCCCACGGGGGATCGAACTTGGTACCTTCATTATTGAAGATCTCAACCCCAAGGTGCATTAACCAATCGCGCTACGGGAGCGACTTGGAGAACAACTCTTAATATTTCAGTCAAAACGATCTTGAATAAGTTCTATCATTAGGAAGAAGGTAATTGTCAACATGCGAAAAACATGTCTTTACAGAAAACATGACGAAGAAAGGCAGCGGTAAACGGTTAACTCCACATAATTTATGGGATGATCGGCATTTGGAAAATAACTACTGCGAGAAAGTATGTGCCATTCTATAGCACCACTAGTTTATTTATATATTTACTTTCACTTCTTACACACGTGCAGAAAATTTAAAGAAAAAATTTGGAGCGGTTTTTGAGAAAAATTTTTTTTGTCAAATTGAATCGCAATCTACGCAAAAACTATTCGTTTTTCCAAAAAATAGTTCATGACCTTATTTGAAGTGCTAATTTTCTACAACCGACTTCGTCTGAAGCGAAAATCTCTATCTTCAATTTTGGAGTTTTTAAACACTTTTTTGCAATTTTCGAAAAATAGGGCCTATAAACAAAAATGATGTCTACGTCATTCCCTTCAACGTTCTTCGCACTATTCAACAACAAAATATAATCAAAAAATTTGGAGCCATTTTTTTTAATTCATAAAATCTCAAAATGGGCTTCATGTAAAGTATCCTCAAATACTAAGATATCGGTTTCAAATTCAAGAGGCCTTGAGACGAGTCAAAACCATCGGGGAATATCAATTTTGAAGAAAATCGACCGAACGGTTTAGGCGCTAGCGTTGACCACAGACGGACAGACGGACGGAATGCCGTCAATCGATTTTGAAGTATGAAGAAGCAACAAATCATGGATTTTGACTACTCCACGAGATGGAGGATTTTTTTTTCTAAATTTAGCAACAGGTTTTATCCACTTTTCTGTCACCAGACCCCTGCTATAAGAGATTTTCTGGCGAAAATTCGTTTTCCGCCGCACGATTACATAACTTTCTCTTCTTACGCAGTATTCGTAAGGCGAGAAAGTAAAAATATTGTGTAATTAAGTTAAAAAATGTATAGTCTTAAAAAGAGAGCAGCATTCGTTGACTTATTTTTCTTCTTCCTCATAAATTCTCATTAATTTTAGTTCCGTTTCTTCAAAAGTCAATCTAGTTAGTACTATCTACAAAACGATAAGAGTTGGACAGTACCTACTTCGAAGGCATCAAGACTTTTCACTAACTATGCCGCTGTGCAATGCTATCCAACTGTATTATTTCTGCACCAATTTCAACCTCTGACAAGTAATACGAAAGGTCTGTTATTGAAAGATTGTTCAACACAAAGATAACGTGCATTATTCCCCCCAACATCTACACATTGACGGGCACAATTCCAAAAGGCAAAACTCAAAATTGTACGATTTGAGGCATTGCTGTTTTAAAGTTTATATACTGAAAATATTAGTTACATTTCAGTTTGAAATGTATGGCAGAATTGTTCAAAATTAATAATAAAATTCAAATTCAAGTGATATAACTGATATTTTCAGAGAGTCATTAAAGTTTAAAATGGCAATACCTTAACACTTCGAATTTCAGTGGCGGTCTTCTGGACCAGGTCAGCCACGATTCTGAGAACAGCATTCACATTCTATGGCCATTCCACAACTCGCAGCTAAATGAAAAGTGGTAAACCACCACCACCACAAAAATGTACATTTTCCGCGCACGTTTTCTTGAACCTTGATTTTGCTACATATAAGAGTATTTATTTAGTCAAATAATAGTAAAAACTGTATGTGACGTTTTGGGGGAAACTGCCAACTCTCAAGCGGGCCATGGGGAGAAGATCTGCCCACGTTTTTTGAGTTCCAGAATCCCTTCCCAACATTTCAACTATGAATAGTTGAATGATGAATACAAGTTTTCAAAACAATATTATTAATAATCTTTTTTAAAGCGCGAGATTAGCAATATTTAAAAAACGAGACATTTTCCTTCCCCAGTCATAGAAAACTTATTGGCAACGGTAAATGAGCTGCAGATTTGATTTTTCTGCATTGCTGACAAAATAACTCACCCTCAGCTCTACTCCTACCACAAGCAAAAGGAGAGCTTAACAAAACGTGCGCATAGTGAAGCTAAATATATGCCAAACAAGGTGCCAAGGAGTGGAGGGTTTGGTTGTTTTGATTGCAGGTCTATTACATAAAATCTGTAACTTGTTTTTATGCAAATTATTATCTATTATACGGGAGTAAAATTTCTGGTTATCAGATTTTGACAACCATGCTAGTTTTTATCAATTATTTTTAATTCAATGTTGGTAAAGGAGTGGAGGTAGGTATCTCAGGGCTCAAGAAAACCTGCACATATTCTTTTAATAAGAGCCGGATTTACCTATAGGATCAAGGCTGTCCAACTTAGAAGGTCTTATGGGCCACATATCAAATTTTAGTTAAGCAGTGGGCCGCACCGTAATTTAAGATGCTGGCGCAAACGATTTGACGAACAATACAAAGCACTATAATACAATTTATAGTCTATCGGCTATCTCTGCAATATAAGACCTTCAGTAGGCCACTAATGTTAAGGGTTGTTTCACACTTATAATTACAGTTTTCTAATTCTAAAAATGCATAACAGAATAACCAAAAAAACGTATCTGGTTGGTATATTAAATTTTTTCAAAGCAGTCGCGAGCCGCACAAAAAAGTCTGGCGGGCCGCATGCAGCCCGCCAGTTGGAAAGCCCTGTACAAGATAGATAAGCACTTGCCTGCAGTCATCTGCTTAGGGGCATTGGGAAACTCTGCAGTGGCGTAGCGTCAGGGGACGCTGAGATGCTGAGCATCCCCGTATATAAGAACCTTAAATACTGTATTGATAATCTTACAAGTGGTCTGTTGAGCGAAACACGTTTTGTATTAATTTTAAATTGATTTCCTATGATTGAATTCGGCGGGCTGTTGAAGCTGGCCTCTGATTGGTTGGAAGCTAAAATACTTCAGCGTCTGCCGCCAGATTGCGACGAGCAATGACGCATGCGCAGATGGCGAGGTCCCCCTCTCCCCTCTTCATCCCTGGCCCTGAGAAACCCGACTGCTTTACGCTAGCGTCCAGAGCGTCTACTGCGGAAAGAAGCTCGTTTGTGCACGAGAGCGCAGCACACTTCAGGCGTTCAGTAAATTATCTTTCTCTCTCTCTCACTCGGGAGTCCCCGCTTGGTCATGGGTACAAACTGTAGAAATAGTGCCTGACTACTATTTCTTAATTAATATCCAAGAAATTGTATTATCTCTTAAATAGATTACATATTATTTAAGTCTGCAATGTATAAATTAACAAATGGTCTTATTGCCATTCGCGTATAAGAATTAAAGCTGAGCCATTGTATAATTTGCTTTCAAGACATCGGCAGCCCTGACTGCTGTGAGGATTTTGTGGGAAGCGCCTACACCGTCGTAAGCAATCGAGATCGTGGAAGTAGTCCCAGTGTATCTGCCTTGTGTTGCGTTCGACTGTTAGACGAAGTAGTTGATAGTGACATTTTGTGTGTTATTGTTGAGCATCCCCAAACCTGTGAGTCACGCTACGCCACTGAAACTCTGGCCCCAATCCTTGGGGGGGGGGGTTAAAATATTGGAAAAAAATGTCAAATATGTTTGCGTATATAAAATAATTTTAATTATGTTTGCATCAGTAAAATTAAAATACATTATCATTACAAACACTACATGGCACAAAAAATTATTCCATTACAACTAGCTTTGGTTCTGTAATACATCTGGATTTTTCCAGAGGTGAGAAACAAGATTTGGGGCTCTACAGCACCCAAATCCATCCTGCCTTTGTATATGTACGCGTATTCACAGATTCACACTCTCACACTCAATCACTCAATGGAGGATCCAGACGGTGGGGCAAGGGGGAAAAGGCCAGATTTTTTTTGTACTCTTACTCAATTTACTCAAAACAATTTAAAATATATAAATCTCATCATATCGAAAACACTATCCCCATGTGAATATACATTTCCTTTTTTTACTTTCAGGTAACAATTAAAAATTTTATTTGAACCGAAATTCCCGCCCCTCCCTCCGCCCCTTCCTCTGAAATGCTTTCTGGATAAGTCCTTGTAATCACTTCATGCAATTTCTGTCAATGTATGTCTTTCGTATCTCACCATGCTGGGAATATCCACGAAGAAATATTTACAGTCGTTAGTATCACGTACACTTGTAGAGAGAATTAACCCACTATGTTTTGGACAGCAGCTTCTAAAACATCCAGTCGATCATGCATATCCCTAATCGTAATCATAATCCCAGGGAACATGTGATTTTCTGTATTATCACAAGACGCAGATGGTTCTTCTTTATCGTGCACTCCGCTAATGCTTACGTTACTCTTTCCATTTACTAATTTCTCCTCCGCTGCATTTATCCTTTCTTTCATTGCTTGCAACTTTTCTTCCAGTTTTTGGCTTATGTCTCTCTCCATTTCTTGCACCTTCCGTTCAATATTCTCCTTCAATTCATCACTCAACGCCATCACAACCTGTTTCCGTTGCTCCGGAAGGCTGTCCAATGCTTTCTGCAAAATCGATTCATGTATAGAGCGAACACTGGAAATAATTTCCGCTTTCGTCTTCACAATTTCTTTTTCCAACTTATCCGAAGTGCAATCTTCCAATGAATCTTCACTTGAGTTATCTGTGTCTGTTTGAAAATTTGCTCTAGGTCGAAGCCATCCTTCTAATCGTGCCCATTCGTCTGCACCGTAATCTGTGAGTACCTTTCGTTTATAATCCATGGAGTTCTTTGGCACCTACAACAAAATACAAACAAGGGTAAGGAAACAACACTAATTACATCAGGAAAGACTAATTACAGGAAAGACTAATTACATCATACGACAAACGACAAATAATTCAAATTATTGTATTGCAGAAGTACACACACAAAACAACGAGAGTACGCCAGCTGAAACCAACTTTGTAAGTAAAAACGATATTTTTGATAGCTAATTATGTGCTTAGAAATTCTGAACTTCGCTATTTTGGTGATAATAGAAACCATTCACCTAGCCACAATGTCTGGAATTTTTTCTAAAAAGATTATAATCGTACTTATTATAGAACAATTTTGTCAAGTAATTAGCCTTCATTAAACTACTCAAAACACAGCAAACAATGTCTCCTCCAGCCCACTTTATAAAAAAAATGAACTTTTTGTTGCGTATACGGCCAATAAAAAGTTTAGCGACACCATAGATCATTGAGCAACATTGCATATATTTACCACAATGGCATTCAAATTCATTCCTTGCTAAAGTAACAATGTCGCAAGTATTCTTTAGCTATTATCTTTTCTCTCTTCATAAACTCCGCTCTTTGCAATCATTAGTGAAAAATTTTCTCATAATTAACTTACAGAAAATTAAATTTACACATGTTCTCAATTAAAGCCAGGTCTTAATGTACTTTTCTGTAATATTAAAGTATTGCCTTGTATCACGAACTTCGTTCAACATTCTCTTAAATTTTCCAGGGTCTTGAAAGTTTTCTTGACATGAGATTTACAGAGCATCTTTAAACAATTGAAGGTCTCTTCGTCTTTTTTTGCGAGGAAAACTTGAGGCCGTATTAAGAAAAGAAATTACTATTATTATTATTATTATTATTATTATTATTATTATTATTATTATCATCATCATCATTTCTAAATTTGCACTTTTCGAAAATTCAGAGTTCAACGAGAACAAGACCCACTCCATTCTTTTAAGGGTGCCTTTTTCTATCCGCGCAAAAAATTAAAAGAAAACTTTTGGAACGGCCTTTGAGAAAATGTTTTTTTTTATTTGCATAAATTTCAAGCACCCACATCACGCAACAACTGCACGTCTTTTTCAAAAAATTGTATAAGACCCTTTTTAAGGAGATTAATTTTTAGAACACTGTTAAGGACAAAAATTGCTATTTTAAATTTTGTAGTTTTGAAATGGGAAATTTTTGTAATTTCTGAAAATACGGAGAGTTCACCGATTTCACATTTTTACTTTTCCGTACACGTACGTATATACGGAGTAATACATGTAGTGTAGGGAAAGTTATTTAATGCTGCGGAAAATCGATTTCGTTTTGGAGTCCCCTGATACCGAAAAAATGTTCTTTTTTCAAAACGTCCGTCTGTGAACACACAGCGTCTGAACCATGCACGGATTTTTTTCCAAATTGAAGAAACCACTGCCCATCTGGCCCCAGCCGAAGCTTTGAGATTTTGAAAAAAAATTTTAAAAATTGGGGGCATTTTACATGATGCCCCCCAGACATTTTCAAAATTTTCTCCAAACCGGCTCCAAATTTTTTCTTTAAATTTCTTCTAAGAATAGAGTAAAATACACTTATGAAGGTGACATAGACCCAATTTCCACGGATAACTCTGAATTTTCGAAAATTGCAAAAGTGTGATTTTTTTCGGAGTCTTCCTACAACTCCAAAATTGAAGATAGAGATTTTCCCTTCAAATAAAATGTGTTATCTGTGGTTCCCTTCTTTCATTAAGGTCTAACTACCGTCTGCTAACGGAGTTTCCCCTAGCCAAGTATCTCCCATCAGCGGGGCCTCGCCCCGGCCGGGACAAGCTCTAACATTAAGCTCCCGAAAGGTCTCTCAGCATGTGTGGCAGTGTAGGGCATGGTATGTAAGTAAGGGGTAGGATAGGACAACAAAGAGGAAGGAAAGATCGCGCGCGGTCCTTGGCCCGTTTGTTAGGGTACTACTCCGGGATTCGCCTGATATTAGTTGGAGAAACGATGGTAAACTACCGATCAGAGCAGCTGGCCGCTAGAATTCCCCCTCGGACAGCGCGCGATCTTTCCTTCCTCTTTTTCGTCCTATCCTCACCCCTAACACACACTTACATGCACTACACTACCACACAGGCCGGGAGACAGTTCGGGAGCTTAAAGCTTGTCTCGGCTGGGGCGGTACGCCGCTGGTGGGAGATATCTGGTTGGGGAAACCCCCACTAGCCCGCGGTAGGTCGGTGACGGATCTCGCCAGTCACCGCGACCTTCCGAGGAAAATCAAGCATTACACTTACGGGACTAGTGACCTTAGCAGCTGGCGCGCCGGGAATCAATCAATCAATTAATCAAGCGGAAGGAAATTGCGCGTCCGGCCCATGGTCCGTTGACGTCCCCTAAAGCACACGAAAAAGAAATGCTAATGTACATCTGTTCATCTTATGCAATGTTTTTTCCTAATGTCACACTGATTTTTCTCTGCTTGCCAGATTAGTCCAACACGCACCGTGCTTGTTATGAAATTTGAAAGGTGCTGAACAAGCTGATAAAGACAGACTGCTATGAAATATTGCAAGAAGTTTTGCCACACTTGCTATTGTGGCCTGACACGACCTGCCGCCTATCGAAGTGCCGAAATCGCCGCGCGCCGCCGGTTCTCACATGCAACACTCACCGTGCTGGATACTCGGATTGACATGAAATTTCACCAGCTGATAGAACACCATGCAAAACCTATATACGCAAATTTTGAAGTGCTATGGAATATTATAAATAGCGTTTTATAGGCATTTTGTATCTGGACCTTTCGTGACCCTCGCGCTTCCCGCAGCGGGCGAGCCGTTGCTTCGGCAGCGCTAGGAACGTTACGGGGCGTCTATCAGCCGGTGTCAGATTTCCAACCGCGTTCGTTCCATCTGAACCTGCACAGTAAACACCCGTTTTTGCCACCCCGCCCGCCCTCCAAGTAACCGAGACCTTGCCGACAGGCAGATAGTGCAGGCGCGGTGTATCAATAACGTCCGCAGAACCAGCGGCGAGCAGCGTTTCCGCCCTTCTACGGGCGATAAGGTCAAGAAAGGTCCCAAGACTAATTATCGCAAAAACACTACTTGCAATGCTTCATAGCACGTAAAAATTTGTATGTAGGGGTTTTGAAAGGTGCTGAAGAAGCTGGTAAAATCTCAAGTCAATCTGATTGATTGATTCGTGTTTCCGGGCGCGTCAACTGCTCAGGTCATTAGTCCCGTAAGTATAGTGCGTGTTTCCCCCCGGGAGGTGGCGATGATCTTTTTCCCCGCCGGATGGCGAGATCTGGCGTCGACCTACCGTCGACTAGCGGGGTTTTGCCCCCAACCAAGTATCTCCAACCAGCGGGGCACCGCCCCAGCCGAGACAAGTTGTAAGCTCCCGACCGGTCTCCCGGCATGTGTGGTAGTGTAGTGCATGTTAGTGTAAGTGTGTGTGTGTAAGAGGGAGAGGATAGGACAAGGATGAGGAAGGAAATATCGCGCGCGGTCCGTGGCCCGTTTGTTAGGGTACTGCTCCGGCATTCGCCTGGTGTTGATCGGAGAAACCACGGAAAACTACCGATCAGAGCAGCCGGCCGCTAGAATTCTCCTCCAGACAGCGACTGAATTCGACCTAGCCGACAAGCTAGTGTCGAAAATCCTGCCGCCGTCGGGACTCGAACCTAGGACCTCCCGGTCACAGGGCAAGTCAATCCGAGTATCCAGCACGGTGAGCGTTGCGTGTCACGCCGTGACACCGCGCCGCCGTTATCAGCCTGTCGGCAGGGTGTCTATTTCCTCAGGACGTGCAGGGTGACCAGGACCGGTGTTCCCGTGACTGGTTCTGTAGTGCGATTTTTCTAACTCTGCCCCTCAAGCCCCTATGGCCACGATGGACTGTCACACGGCATTTCGCGTCTTCTCCATCGCGCCGTTGGAAGTAGCACGGTCGCAAGCACTGCTTGATGCGGTCACGACCATGCGATATCTGGCGGCAGGATTGGGAACGGCGCGAAAAAACTGCGACGTATTCCAACGTGAAGACGGGCCTTGAGGGGCAAAGTTAAAAAAATCGCAGTATAGAAGGTCAAACACATGCGTGAATAATCCAAATGCAATTATTGCAAGATAGATCCCTGAAAATGTTATTTTGATATGGGATAAATAAATAAATAATAAATACTTGCATCTATTTCGCTTTCGCATTTTAGAAATAAAATATTCACAATGACGGTCTAATAAAAAAAGTGTCGAAAAATAGTATAACTCAATGTCATCAAGCACACCGTATGCAAGTTTCTTTCACATTTTCCTTAAAAATTTCATTAGTTTACCATATCCTTACAACTGACTTCCGCAGAATTGTTAAGAACGCTTGTCACTGCACTTCAAATTAAAAGGAGTCCAACGGATATGGCCTTTGCCATCAGTTCAGCGTGAAAGGACGAACGCGCTTGAGATCTGACACCGGTTGACAGACTTGGCGCCGTTCCTGGCGCAGCCGATGCATTCTCGGAACCAGTTGCCACTTTGTATTATACTGCGATTTTTGTAGGAAGAGCTCTCAAGATAACTCAAATCCCATCTTCGCGATGGAATATGCCACGACATTTCGCGTCTTTTCTCGGTCTTGCCGGTAGAAGTCGCATGATCGCAAGCACTGCTTCATACGGTCGCGATTGTGCGAAATCTAGCGGAACGACTGTGAATGATACGAAATGCCGTGACATATTCCATCGCGAAGATGGGATTTGAGTTATCTTGAGAGCTCTTCCTACAAAAATCGCAGTATAAGAGCTGCGAGGGTTGCGGCGTTGCATACGCAGTTTCCGGTCAGCGTTTTAACCCACGGGCGTCTCCAGTTCGGTCCACTCCAACCTATCAATTTATTTTCGCCTTGTGGAGTGTTGAAATGTGAGCGACAGAATTTTGACCGCTGGCCCCAGCATTGACTAAGATCTTTACTGCTACGGCCCCTGCAACCTTTCTGCCGAGAGAGAGAAGAAAGTGAGAAGAGAGAAGAAAGAGACAAGAGAGAAGAAAGAGACAAGAGAGAAGAAAGAGACAAGAGAGAAGAAAGAGACAAGAGAGAAGAAAGAGACAAGAGAGAAGAAAGAGACAAGAGAGAAGAAAGAGACAAGAGAGAAGAAAGAGACAAGAGAGAAGAAAGAGACAAGAGAGAAGAAAGAGACAAGAGAGAAGAAAGAGACAAGAGAGAAGAAAGAGACAAGAGAGAAGAAAGAGACAAGAGAGAAGAAAGAGACAAGAGAGAAGAAAGAGACAAGAGAGAAGAAAGAGACAAGAGAGAAGAAAGAGACAAGAGAGAAGAAAGAGACAAGAGAGAAGAAAGAGACAAGAGAGAAGAAAGAGACAAGAGAGAAGAAAGAGACAAGAGAGAAGAAAGAGACAAGAGAGAAGAAAGAGACAAGAGAGAAGAAAGAGACAAGAGAGAAGAAAGAGACAAGAGAGAGAGGGGGGCACGCGTGTATATGCGTGTGACGTTTGGGGGGCGTGTATATGTGTGGGGCATGTATGTTTGTGGTGTATGTGATTAGCGCGTGCGCGGAAGTACGTGCATGATCTTTTATTTAATTAAAAAGCATTTCGCAAAATTATTAACGAAAGGACGTTATTTTCTCTGGGAGAATGGTGAGACATTATTTTAATTGGAAATATCGGTATACCCTCTAAGGACGTCCATAAAGTTATAGACGTCCTATAAAGGTATTTTATCGGTGTAAAAGAATAAAGGTACTTGATAGAGGCATAAAAAGTATCTGTATTGAATACCTTTTCGGTCCCTGGTATTATCTAGGCTATCCGGGATAAGCCGCGACTCGGTCGTGATAACTGACGTTTCGGCCAACATGTTGTGGCCTTCCTCAGCAGTACGCTCTAAGTACGATCACGACAGAGACGCGGCTTATCCCAGATAGCCTCGATCAGGGGTCCTCAAACTTTTTAAACGGGGGGCCAGTTCACTGACCCTCAGGCCGTCGGAGGGCCTGATTATATAGTGCGATTTTTCTAACTCTGCCTCTCAAGCCGCCTTTGGCAGATCACACGGCATTTCGCGTCTTTCTCGGTCCTGCCGCTAGATGTCGCATGGTCGCAAGTACTGCTTGATACGGTCGCGATCATGAGATATCTAGCGGCACGACTGAGAAAGACTCGACGTACCGTGACATATTCCATCGTGAAGACAGGCCTTGAGAGGCAGAGTTCAGGCAATGACAGACCTACCGATAACATAGTCATAACGCGAGCAGATCCCAAATTTCCTCAGATTGCGCTAGCGAAATGTACACGCGTAGTAAAGAGGATAACGCAAATCATCGATATTGCTTTATTAAAAACAATTTTTTAAAAAAACATGTTTTGGCAACAAAATATCGATGTGAAGAAAACATCGAAAGCAAAATATCGATGTTTCTTTCTGGTGGAAAACATCGTGGTTTTAAAACCATCGATTTTTTTGCCATCCCTAGACACCCTAACTCATAATAAAAAAATGTGCAGATTTTAAGAAAAAAATATTTAAACCATAAAAACCCGGCGGGACGTATAAATGTCCTCGGCGGGCCGTAGTTTGAGGACTCCTGGCCTAGATAATATAATACTGAGAACATGTCTTTAAAAAAAAAAGTAATTATATTTTTTAACGTGCACTTATCTACAAACACGCATACATTTGAAATGGGTTTTTTCGCAAAATTATAATCTGCAACAACTGTTACTATACTCGACCACTCACCTAAGTTGAAGAGTTAACAAACGCAACACCGCACGTCAGTTGAGACGAGAATAGCTGTCACCACGCGTGTGCTTCGAACAGCTCGCGACACAAGAGGCGACTGGGCCAGGACTGGACTGCACTGCCCGTGAGTCGTGAATGCGGGAATGAAAATTAGATGACGTAACCACGGAGAAACTTGAGGAGGATCTTGGATATTTCCTTGCAGTTCAGCCAACGAGCATCCAGAAGAACAGCTAGATGCGTTTAGATTTTCGCGTTGAGAGAGCGAAATTTAAAAGCGGCAAACGGACTATTATACATTAATTTTACGTATGCTTGGACAATACTGGATCCATCAAGTACTCGTAATTTTTATTCCAAAAATAAACCTTCACTATTAAATTGTTACATTCAACGTAGAAGCATTCTCCGAAATTTCCATTTCTCTCGTGACCTCATTGCCGCTGTCTCTGGTTCGGCATATTACTCGTAGCATTCGTTACCAACATTCGGAAGCAGATGGAAATCATGGTCCTTGATTAGTCGACGTCTGAAAATGGACCACGCGGCAGATTCAAATAAAATACACAGGTGTAAGCTAGGAGCTTGATTAATTATTGATATTGCATTTTCTTCGATCAGCAAACAAAATCTTTTCTGAGTTAAGTAATTTTGCACACAAACTGCAAACAAGATCAATTTTATTCACATTATTATTTTCTCTGTCAATAATGCTAGTTTCAAAATTATATATTGATAATTATATATTTAATTAAATATATAATTAATTAAAATTATATATTTTTCAATATATATGAATTATATATTGAAAAAATATTGATGATAATTCAGCACGAAAATATGAACATTAATTGTACTATATTCAGAATATCACTATCAAAACATATTGTATTAATAAAATTAATAAATAGTACATTCAATATAAATACAAATACTTTTGGTACTAGAAATCTGAAATATTGCTATGGTCTAACAAAATTCATGAAGAATTGACTCACTACTACTGAGTTTACTGAATTTACTAATTACAGCCCTCCAATGTACCCATACAAAAACTTATATTGAATCTGAGAGCTGAGCTTTTAAAAAATATATTTTTTTTTACGGATGACAAAATGTTTACATTAATTTTGATTTTTTTTGTACTGAATACTGTAATTAACACAGATATTTGCAGGTTCAGTTATGATAATAAATAGTACAAAACTACTGAAGTATTAAAACTAAGATAAATGATATAAAAAAGAAAGTTTTTAAATAAAATTGAACATATGTTACTTCTGTGCAGAGTTATTAAACAAGTAGTCTACTTCATTCTTTGAGTAATGATAAAAAAATATGGCAAATGTATTTAAAACTTAATTTAACTATTACTTTGTAGTGAGTAGCCTTTGAAATATTTGGTGTATCTCGTAAGTCTCTATTTCATAGCAAATATTTCCATTATACCTGTTTGACCTTATCAAGATGCATAAGAGACTTAAGTTGTTTAAATTATACACATCAAGTCCAATTAGTTAAAACAGCAATGTTTACAAAAACCACAAACATTTTCTTCAACACAATAATTATACATATTTCAGAAAGAAGAAGGCTGTAAGACTATTAGGAATGAGGGATGCCACATCATATGAAAATAAACGTTTAAAGTAGTAATATACATAAATATAGATACTTCTTGCCAGTAATAATAAAATACACATATTTTAAAGTAGAGCCTGGAAATTCAGGCATTTATTTTATCATGAATAGACAGGCAAAAAGGCATTTATTTGTTCTAAAACTGCAAGCATAAAGGCGTTTATTCTGGCTGAAGTTGGAGTGTGAAAAGACATGTATTCAATGATAAATCACCTTGAAAAGGAATTATTGTAAAAAATAATAATTAAAATTATTCACATTTTTATCTAACTCTAAAATTTACATTAGCAGTTATGCAGAAGGAAACAATCTTTTCTTTGTGATCTTTTTTCCAATGACTAGCCAGTATAATAACTACAGGGTTTTTTTTCTCATGACACTCTTCAAAATGCTTTTGAATCTTGAAATGGCATCAGTGAAAACGGAATTACTTTTCTTGTTCTTTTCACTTGTTTAATTGTCAGCACTGAGAAAGGTATAACAGATACAGACAGCTCCGTTCTCAAATAGGATCGAAGACCATATTCAAAAGTGCAATGGGATTCCACATGAGTGGAAAAAGTCTGTCAGCATCAATGAATAAACAAAAATTTTTACTGGTAACATCATCCTTTTTCATTTAAATTTTTAACACAACTTGGCTCTATGAGTCTCAGCTTCCACAAATAGACAAAATACGATTGACGAGAGGTGTCTAGACTTGCAGGTGTTTCCAGCTTGATTGAGATCAGTGCCAGGAGAAAAAAGAATGTATAAAAAATTCCTCCAGTAGCACAGCCAGGACCATACACCTATCATTGACCCTATTGAACGGAACAAGTTTTGAAACATGTTGCAAAAGAACATATAATTGGCAATATTTGGGAATGAAGAATGGATTACAGAAACATTGCAAAGGGTAACAATATAAAAGAATTAATTCACAAACAGGAATTCTGACTACTGCTTTGAATTTAAATTGTTACATTCACCAGTTACACAGTAACAAGATCACAATGTGTGGAATATTTCCACTGTCTGTATTTAGGCAACTGCAATCTGTATTTAGGCAACTCCTTTATTTCCACTCTGAAATGCTCAAGTTGAGAAAACTGGATGAGAACACTTTCCTAATCCTCCACTATTTCTGGGATTAATTCAAGCCGTGCTGATTAAGCAACAATGTTGTCTTTGTTACACCTGTCGATATGGTCTCTCCACCTTAAAGTGATTTGACCAACTCCTCCAGAAGAAAATTATCAATTTGCACCCTAGGTTCTGAAAACATAGAACCTGTGCATCCTGGCTTATTTATCAGGCCTCTGGATCAACTCTTCACACTATTCAACTAATCAGTGGTGTAAGTTCAACAGAGAAGGCCCATGGACCAACGCGATGTGGGGGCCCCCTAATTAAAGACATGACATTAATTTAATTTTGTGATTATAAAATATATTTTAGGAGTGAAAAAATGTATTATAATAAATTATTAATGAAAATTAAATATCATTTTTGCAATTTCTTAATTCAAAATTTAAATTTTGATCTTTTCTTCGCTTTTTTATGACAGTAGAAATATTTTTCAAGCACATTTTTTGTACACAATTGATAAAATACTTAAAATGACTCAGATGGTCTGGCCATTTTACTTCGTTAATAATTCTTAGTCAAGTCGAAAAGTTCTTAAGTCATAAATCTTAGTTTGGAGAAAACGAGGGTTATTTGAGCCACTACGCTAAACACTACACTTTCCTACGCTAAACACTATTTCTTAATGTTTTTTTCTCATTGAGGAGGCAACATCTGATTTTGGTCATCTTACTAAAGTAAAATATAGATACTTAATTTATAGTTTCAGTACATAATCCAATTTTGCCAAAAATTGACTTAAAAACTTTTAGCTCATGACCACAGAATTTATAAACAGCTATAATTTTGAAAATGTTCTGGTGATGACAACTGTGACAGGAAGTGCCAAAAATAATGTCAACACTGAACACACTTTGGAAAAATTTGTTAATAAGCTTGTAAAACATCCTAATCTTATAGCTATTAAGGAATAGTTCCACATTGACCATCTGATAGCTCTTTCAAATGATGAAATTTACTTTTGAGAAGGTTGTTTTCATTTAAGATTTTTCTTTTTATCAATGTCCATCACTGTTGATATGTTCCATCAATTAATGCTAAGACCAAAGACATCAAATTGTTTTCAGAAAACAGTACAATGTTTGAACTTCTAATGACCCATTCAGGTAATCATTAAGGATATGATTTAAATGATGAGCAGCACTATGCTCAAACAATGGATTGTCAATTTCATCTAATTGTTTTTTCTGGATGACTAAATTCCATTCATAACTGCTTCACCTCTATAAATCAATGCCTTGTTTTTTATGCTCTCAACAATATCAAAATGCAACCCCTTTTGCTGATTGATCTTTGACTTTCTGAAATCCTATGAAAGATTTGTTTTTTATATTAATAGGTTTGCCAGATTCACTTTTCTTGGTTACATATTTTATAATTTGACGTAATTAGTCAACTTTTGTGGCCATTATAATAAAATTAGATAAATTACTTATAATTTAGTTTTATATTTGGGGACCTGACTTGCACGGGGCCTCCCAGACATGGTCCTGTCAGTCCCTATGGAACATGCAACTAATGAATTATCTTTTGCAATATTGTAACTTCGAAGTGAATCATAGTAAAATACTAAAAATTTGCAACAGTACTTTTTGCACCTATATTTTTTACCTAATTTGCAACACTACTAATTTTTGCAGACTGTACCAAGAAGCCCAGAATCAAAATACTATAGCAATAATTTTACTGTACTAATATAGTTGCATATTTATAGTCAGATTGATTATGGAAGTACTGAATATTGTAGGCAGAATAATGAAGTAAAATGTGCTTACTAGAACACAGTATATTCATATGGCCTGCCTGGTATCACTGATAATTCGAAAGTTTATCTGTTGTAGGCATTTGAATTCACAGAGGATATAATGCTCCAATCATGCCCAAAAAGGGGAGGGGCAGAACAAAATATGTAATAATTTCTCTGACAGTCTTACACTGAACTTTATTGAAGTACTACAAATATTTTTAAAGTATTACATTTAATAATTCATCATCTTAAAAGTTTTTCTATAAATCATGAAATTCCAAAACCTTGCAACTACCCAACTTTAGCAACAAAATTGAAATTAAATGACCTAACAAATGTCTGAAAATGAAATTGTTTTAACAAAAGCAAAAGTAAGCAAAGAGGGTAATTCAAAATAAGAGCAAAAGTTGTAGTGATTGTGTTATAAAAATTAACGAGCAAATTTTTCAAATTGCACTACATAGAATAACTGACTACAATATAATTTCAATTTTTTTTAATGCATTCATAACTGAACTACCAATTTCCTCATACATCAGCATTATTTTTTGTTAACTATAATCAATGATAGTATCCAAGAGAAACTAAAACAAAAGCTATTGATTTTCACATTTCTTTATTGCCATTTCATTACATTATTAATATAAAATAATAATTTTAAAAAATGAAAGAATGCTTAAAAAAAAAAACGAAAGAAAAGAAAAAGAAAAAAAGAATCTTTCAAACAAGATATATCTTGGCAGTATCATTACTGCCAAAATACAACACAAATCAGGACTATTGTTCATATTCATATTTCAAGAGAATTAGCAATTTTAATATGTATCATCACATTAATGTATTAAGACCTTCTTGGTGATGAATTACTCACACATGCAGCTAAGACCTACACAACACATTGCACACTGAAGTCACAAAAATAAAATATTTGAATTAACTTGAAGATACATGTATGTAAACAAAATCCCTCTGAACTAATTAAAATCCCGAGCAATTTAAATCACAGAGTAATATTTCCTACCACATCTTACTGTTCAATATTTTAGCCAATATTTGCTAACCTCCACATGTAATATGATTTAACAAAACCAAGCCAGCAATATTGTCAAGAAATTTGGGAGTTTAAAAATACCATTCAGCACTAATATTAGTCAGATATTGTCAACAAAGAAACAATTCTGCATAACTGATGTCACACATTCTTGGAGTTGTGGCATCTTTGAATCCCCAGCACTATGGGGTACCAATTTGATAGTGTGGGAAAGGTAGTTTAATAACAATCATTACATAAATTACATGCTATTAAAGGTACCCACTGTTTGTTTCTTCCCCAATAATACATAAATTTAACTCACAGTATTTAAACAAGATCTCTCACAAGATTTGATTTAAGAATAAGATTTTATGAAATCTTGAAACAAATATGGAGGAAAGGCCTCCACAGAACAATCAGTTTACATTTAGTAATTTCTTCCAAAAATGGTTTCCGATGTTCATAATTTTTTTCCCTTCCTTTCCTTTTTATGCTCACTTTCTTCTGGTGCATAAAATTTATTTTTCTCCAACAGAAGAGAAAAGGGAGAATCCACATTCAGAATCACTGAATAATTTTTTAACTCTCTCACAAGTTGCCAGATCAAGAGGGGTCTTTCCACAGGAATTCTTTACCGTACGATCAGCTCCTGCTTGCAGGAGTAATTGCACTAAATATTTACAACCTTTGGTGCAAGCAAAGTGCAATGCTGTCCAGTCATTGTCAGTTTTTCTGTCAATATCTGCACCAGCTTGTATCAATGAAGCAGCGCATGAAACATGCCCCTGAATCGCTGCCCAATGCAAAGGAGTGATTGCTGTTGCCTGCCCTCCATTCACGTCTGCGTCCTCTTTGAGAAGAACACTCAAAACATGAATGTGTCCTTTCTTTGCGGCCAAATGCAAAGGTGTGTAACCCTGGGCACATCGAACATTTTTATCTGCTCCTTGGTATAAAAGCTCTTTCACTTTCTTCATCTCACCAGTATAGCTAGCCATCAATAAATCCTTGTCCAAGCTAAAGATGGAAAGGTCACTAACCCAATATGGTGTAGCTGGGGGCAACCGATAGCCTGCCGCAGCAAATACAGACAATGTTAGTTGGTCATTAGTTATTGTTTTAGATTTAATATCTAGATTTTCAAACAAAGCATCCACCTTAGGTAGTAGATGGTACACAGCTTTCGCAACAGATTTCTCAAGAGCACCAACTCTTTGGTCTACTGCTTTCATTCTCACGCTAGTGTCAGAACAAATCTCTCCTTCCCTACCTTCTCTAAAAGCCTGCTCAGGTAATTGTCCATCTCCAACTACCTCGGATGCTCCCACTCCTTCCAACTCTTCAGATATTGCTTTCTCCACTCTTCTCAGTTTTTTGTCCATTGACTTTAGATATCTATCCACCATACTGCACAACCGTTCCTCCACTTCTTTCATCACCTTTCCAGTGTGCTCAAACGATTTAGCCTCCATATCAGCCTCTATCTCCTTATGCACGGTCTCCATACACTCTGATACAGTGCGCATGCAGCTCTGTATTTCTGCAGTTGCAGTCGACAAACGCTCTTCTGCACCCTTGAATTTCTCGTCCACCCCTGCAGCTAGCTCCTTCCACTTCTGGTCAGCAGGACAATCTGGCTTTGGAGGGAGCCTGGGATTAGCTAGATGCCAATTTGGATTAATTCGGAGAACTGATTCTTCCATTTCTCTATAGACTGCTTTCTTCTTTGATATCTGTAACAAAAAAATAGGAAAAAAATATAAGGAACTGTTAGAATTGCCATAAGTCCTGAAAAAGAGAGATATCGACACGAGTCCTGCTGTCCTGCCAGATTTTTTTCTTTGTTTTTGCCAAAAGTACTGAATTCTTATACTTGTATAATTCCATACAGTCTTAATAAAAAAAAATTGAAAGAAAAGAAAAGCATTTAGGAACTGCATCAGAGAACAATTCACTACACAAGAGAACGCAAGTGGCCAATCCCTTTGAAAAGTAAATATTGTTATTTCTGTATTTCAATGATTCAATCTGAAAGCTGAAAAATCAATAAAGATACCGTGTGTTTTGAATTGAAGTGCATCTGTTTCTCTCATAATGTGTTAGTGCAAGAGAATCTGGAATGCAATCTGGGAAAGGGCTCAGGCAATAACAATGTTTTAATATACTTAAATACTTAAAAAATTTAGACATGGAGAACTTAAGAAATTTCCTGGATAACCTTTAAAAGTCAAAGAAATTCATCTTAAGAAATGAGCGGTCACCGTGATATTCTTAAAAAGGTGTACAATGCAATTTATATTGATCTACTATTTAGTTATCAAGTATAAAATAAACAACTTGCTCTGAATATATTTTGGATGTCTTGACTTCCAAAGTTTCCCTCAAGCAACCCTAGGAACTATGGATCTATAAAACAAAACAAGTCATCATAAACCACAACAGTTTGTCATAAATAAACTACACCAAACCGTTTGACGGTAGTGATGGGTAGATAGTGTTTCCTGATAAACACAATCCAAAAATAAGAAAAGCAATTCCAAGAACTTTTAACACTCCTATATTTATTGAAAAATATTTAATATATTATAAAATAGTATATCAAATTGAATTTAAGCATATAAGATAAAAGATAAATAAAGATAAAAGCAAGATAAAAGCATTCATTGTAGTACAGAATAATAAGGGTAACTAAATGACAATTAGAAGGCAATCTTCGATTACCAAAAATGTGCATTTAACAATGGCAGCTGAAGTCAAATCATGCCTCCATCCAGAGAAAAAAATGTTGGGGCTCCTGAAACTCCTTTTTAAATTTATTTATGAAATATTTTTATATGCATTTCTTTCTTACTTTATTACATGCAAAATCATCAATTACTTCAGAAGTGTAAATGCAGTTTAAAATTTCCTTGTCTACATACAAAACTGCCAAGTTATTTACTCTTTCTTCTCCAACAGTATTCCTTAAATATTTTCCCTCTCTTTAAAACTGAAAATGATTCTCCTCCAGTTGCTTCAGATAAGAGAATTGTTACAAAACATTTCAATAATATTTCGATATTTAGAAATGTGCAAGACATTTAGTAGATGGCTTGATGTATGTGATATTACCTATCAACACAAGTAACATGGGAAATCAATTCTATTGAATCAATTACTATCGCATCAATAACTTAAATTTCATTAGACCTGGAAAGTGTATGTAGCCTGAAAGCATCATTGCCAAATTAAGAGTTAATTTCTTTTCTGGGAGAAAAAAAAATCAAGGCTGTGAAGCGAAGCTCTTTGGGCTTCTGGAGCCTGACGTGTTGTTTACTATTAAACCTTAAAACACGTTTAAATAAAAAATTGCAAGAAATCTACAACAGACATTTAAAAAGTGAATGTAATAATATATTTACTTCTAGAAGTGTTATGACCGGAGAGAGAAGAAAGAAAGGGGGGGGGGGGCTCATTTCCATCCCCATGGATCCATGCATGTTATAAACACGATTAATTTCTGAATTTCTCCTTTTTTATGTTGATCCTTGGGGTAATTGAAACATGACATTTGAAGTAGAAGCTCTCCAAACCTTCTGGAAATCTGTAAATGATTCAAAACAAATCAACCTATATATTAATTGTATCCTTCATGTTCAATGTTTAGTCATCTAAAATAGGTCAGAAACTTAAGTTGTTTATTCATCAATCTTTTATTTTCTTCAATTGGTTATTGGTCAACAAAACTGAAAACTATGAATATTTTGGTATGCAACAGAAAATCAACTTAATATGGACTTTTTTTGAGCAATTTAACATATGATAATTCATATACATCAGTTTAAACGCAAATCAGTTCACAAACATTAAAATTCTCAAATTGTGCAGCTCAAAAATTGAATATCCTATCCTTGCACCAATTAATATAACACATGCATGTATAAAAGACTAGACATAGTGGCCTACTAACTAAATGAATTAAGCTACAATTTTAGTTAATAATAAAGTTGGATCGAAGATTTCTTCACTAATTATTATTGTTCAACAATCATATTAACATATTCTACAAGTTAAGACCTGCGTATTCTAATGTATCAGTATTTTAGTACTTGTTCAAATTGAAATCCAAATTTTTTCAATTTTCATACTATTGGCTTCCATCTTTTGTATTATTGTACTACCTAAAAGTAAAATGAAGCGGGGGGAGGGGAAGTGAACTGCAATTCTGTGTTGTATTCATAAACTTTCTGAACATTATTTATTTGTTTTTCCGAATTTACATCATTTCTCACGATTTTCTTCGTCATATTCACATTCAAACTGTTCTCTTTCTGTTGTCATTCATTCTTTCCCAAACTACACGCGCGCTTTTAGGCATTAATTGAAATTCGGGCTAAAGTCTAGTGTACGGTACAACTTAAGGAAGTCGTTCAAACTGGCATTTCGCGTATCTTCACGTGTTTGCAACAACTGCATTCTTATAAAGTTCTTACTGAAGTGATTTCTTATAAAAGTGAATTGGTAATTATGCGGTGGATAGACTCAAGGTTGTTTATAGTGAACGCGAGGGTTGAAGGTCCGAGCCTCGCCATGACTTCGATCCAGGCGAGCACAGCGAGAAAACTTACGTTTGAAAATAATTTGGCATTATAATGCGGCGGGGACAAAGCTTATGAGGGCGTCTCAAAACTTTATGAGCCATGAAAATTGCCTATCGGTAAGTTTTATTCCTTTCGCATCGCTTCTGTGTACCGTACACCCTACTACCCGAAAGTCGAAACAGGTTAGAGCCCAAAACTCCATTTAATATCTTCCAAAAACTGCGAAAAAATAATACCCATTGCTTTCGTATACGAAGAAAAAAAAAGGATAAATAATGCGCCCATGAATAGTTACCGAAATAAAATTCTTCGCATTGCCGCAAAAGCGCCTTGGTATCACACAACTCTAAAGCGAGTTTGTTCTTCACATAATAGATCACCATATCAGACACCAATCAAATAAATTTTTCCTTTCCTTATCATCTGCAACTGCTTGCATCATCCTGCAACTTCCATATTCAACCTAGAGAAAACTGTACGTTGATTTTCAACGCCGAAGAATCAAATCTGGATTCCCAAAACATAAATTTAAATCGCTTCACAAAGAAAGACAGCTTTCTCAAAATTACTTTCTGTAACTCTTTTATTCCCGTAATTGTAACATATACCACTATTTTCCTTTTTTCATCGCATACAATTATTAATTATTGAGGTCTCCAATGAGAGTATCGTCGCTCTCCTCTTGGAGTTACTCGCTCTCTAATACTCGGGAGTTACTCGCTGTATACTGCGATTTTTGTAGGAAGAGCTCTCAAGGCCACTCAAATCCCATCTTCGCGATGGAGTATGTCACGGCATTTCGTGTCATTCACAGTCGTTCCGCTAGATTTCGCACGATCGCGACCGTATGAAGCAGTGCTTGCGATCATGCGACTTTTACCGGCAAGACCGAGAAAAGACGCCAAATGCCGTGACATATTCCATCGCGAAGATGGGATTTGAGTGGCCTTGAGAGCTCTTCCTACAAAAATCGCAGTATAACTGTTAGTTACAGCGTACAAGTATTACGCGTGCTGTTCTTTACACTATTATAAAGCGCTTGCCTCGTTTTATTAAAAACATGGACATAAAAATATTATATTAGCAGAGAATACCTTTCATAGTTTACAAAACATTGTCACACAAAAGGTCATAAGGCTTTTTTAGATTTCTTAAAAACTTTTTTCGAGTACAGCACCGAATTAATACAAGAACAGTATTATTTTGGAGCACACACGAATTGGACATTGATAACTAGTTTTCAAGTATAGTAGAGAGTAAATCGTAGTTTACATTGCCAAATCAAAATAAATCATAATTTACATCACTGTAATGGATGCACGTATAGTTTTCGCTGTGACTCATATCAAAACCCATGACCGTTCATCTTCCATAAGAAAAGCATGCAAACTATTTAGAACTCTGCAATTTCCCATTTCATAAAAATGCGCATTACTCACCAGAACAGATTGGAACTTTTCTTCGAAGATAACAAAACAGCCACCTGTGCCACCATCCAACCAGTCGTCCGGCTTGAAGAGAACTGCACCTGTTTGCCGCGGCAAGTGAAGCACTTGTTTTCGGCAAGGTTGTCTGTTCCGCGATTGGTCAGTCTGTGTGAAGGGCAGGTTACGTTACTGGGTGGGGCTGGACAAGGCCGTTCTGCGAAAATGACAACAAGTTCTGCGAAAATGATCATCGTGTATCAAATACACTAAATAAATTATAAATGACTGTCTAATACAACAAGGGACCAAATAAATTGTATTATTTATTGAAATAACAGCAGTGACTTTTTTAAAAAGTATATTAAATAATGTGACTTGGGACAGATCATCCGCTGGACGCGGTTGTCCAATCGGGACCTTCGTTTCGACTTTCAATTTTGGTATTGAAGCTTCCGATTGGATAACCGCTTCCCGGCTGATAAAACGACAGAAGTCACTACAATTAAATTGGAGAATAATCCAAAATTCGGGGATTCAAGCCCTGGGACATTCCGGTCATAAGCACACCAGTAACATCTGTTGATGCCCTGAGCCACCTCAGCTGGTTAAATCCATGGAGTTAATCTATACTACTTATGGATCAACTTCATTCTTCAATATGTCGCTCGATGTTTATTAAGGCGCATTTGCACTGTGCGAGCGAGCGAGCAAGCAAGCAAGCGATCATGAACATTGCGCGAGAGAACGTTTCCGAACGAACAATTCTTCGTTCGCTGGGCCGGTGGGAACGTAATATCCGTCAAAGCGAATCGTATCGTTCTGACGTGATTTTTTTTCTCCATTTCCGGGAATTTATTTTTCATAGTGGTTACAGAGAGTTCTGCTGCCTTGCGGCTTAAGCAGCTCAGAGGGAGGTTTTTTTTTCTTCTAACTAAAATTAACTAAAACTAACTTAATTTTAGCTTAAACATAATTTTCTAGTTTCTAATGTAGCACTTTGGCATACCCCACTTAAACGAAAATTTTATTATTTTATTTTCTTAACCCTAAGTAAAATTTTCTAGACGATGTCTTTGTAAAATGTTCTTTTTATTTATTTCCATTCACGCATCATTCATTTTTGTTCATTACGTACATAACCTTTCATTCTACTCATTCACACCCACTGCACATTACTAGTCTTCTGTTCGCCACGGCACTGACTTGACTCGAAGTGTCCGTGGCGCTCAGGCCCATTGGGGGGCGTGGCAGGAGGGGCGCGGCGTCGCGTTCCCCGCGCGTTCCTCGGCCGATGGCGATTCTTCCCCGCCGCGTTCTGCTGCCTCTGCTTGCTCGCACAGGGTAGCAAGCGTGCCATGAGGCAGCGCGCGGAAGTTCTGACGTGATCGGCCGGTGGAAACGAGCGATTATGTTCGTTATGTTCGATACAAACGCATGAAAGACCAACAATGCCTGACCAAACGCATGAAAGACCAACAATGCCTGACCAAACGCATGAAAGACCAACAATGCCTGACCAAACGCATGAAAGACCAACAATGCCTGACCAAACGCATGAAAGACCAACAATGCCTGACCAAACGCATGAAAGACCAACAATGCCTGACCAAACGCATGAAAGACCAACAATGCCTGACCAAACGCATGAAAGACCAACAATGCCTGACCAAACGCATGAAAGACCAACAATGCCTGACCAAACGCATGAAAGACCAACAATGCCTGACCAAACGCTTGAAAGACCAACAATGCCTGACCAAACGCATCAACAGTCGCAACACCCGAAGGCTGCCGTGGTATCTGTAATCACACAGCGGCGGTGGCAGGGTTTGATTCCTTTGTAGGGAATTTATTCTAGTCTTAATAGGGAAGCGTTAAAATCTTTAATGTATTTATTACAAATTTTGTGACATCAATTGCTGTTTAAAGCTTTTTTTTCGTAGAGAAGTCACTGTAGGACTTTGGTGACAGTCGGAAAGACTTTTTTTGGAAATTTTATAACATATAGATCTTACACAACACATTCTTTAATGAAACTTTTCTATTAACTCTTTCGCGCCCGTATTTCAGTAATGCATATCCTCTATTAATTGAGGAAAATGAAAGAAAAATGCAGCGGTTTACTAATAATGCCTACCCATTAGTGCCCAGCTTTAACATCTGGTAACGGCAAAGGTGCAGGGGCCGTTTCAATGTTTGTGCAATAGTTTGCGAATTTTATTTCTTCAATAGACATAGACATCCTAAATTAAACATAAGCAAGTTTCTTCATTCCTCAAAGCTAGATGTCGTTTAGCCCTAACGACGACTCCTACGCGCGCACGAACGCGACAACAATGGGCGAACGCTATGCTAACAAAATCATATAATATAATAAAAAATAATAATAAATCTTATAATATACAATGCTTCTGAAAATGTAATAATCACGATAAAAGAAAATATCTGGCAAACTTGCTGTATCAAATAAAATCAACTACTGTACCAGTCGTTCACGGCTGCTGAGGGCCTCAGGCCAAGCAAGAATAAATTTAAAAAATCATTCTGGGCACTAATGGGTTAAAATGCAAATGTAAACGTATGGGCATGACATTTTCAGGAAATGAAGAAAATAATCAATGTGTGCTAGTTTTCCACTTCTACATTTTTTCTTGGTGATACTGCAGAAAACATCCCACCCGGCAAAGAGATGTCACACGTTTTGCATTCCCAAGTAGTTTGCACTGCTCTGCCAAATGTTTTCTTCTCAGCTTCAGTATTCACCCCGGTAGAATGTAGAACACGACAGAAAACATCGACGGGAGCTTTCGGGCGCTTAGAGTGGGAAAGGGTTAATTGGGCTATGTTTGGCAGCTCTTTCGAAATCTGATTCTGTGTTCGGGAGTAGTTTATTTTTCATAAAATTGAATATATAAAAAAGTATTCAGGTGAATTTTTAGTTGTCTTGATGACGTACATTTTGTAATTACATTAATGCTCAATGATTGTAATTTTCACTATTATAATAATGAATGTATGTAATAGTGAATGTAATACATAAATGTATCCAACAAAATCAAATAGAAGGATTAATATACGTATACAATATGGGTGACGTGTAATACCTTAGAAATAAAAGTATTGGAGCCAGAGCAAAAGTTACATATTCTTAATTTGTTTCCGTATAATCATAATTTATACATATTTATAATTTGTTTGTTACATGTTCATAATTCATAATTCATTGGAAAAAGTAACATTTCCTTTTTACGTCATCTCTTTTGAAGAATAATTTTAGTTTTACCCTTCGTAATCAGGTTTTCAGCAAAAGCAAAGAGGGAGAGATACGGTTACTTTTAAGTCTTGGCCCACTTCTAATAATAAGGTTGCTTCAAACAAAGAACGGCTTAACAGAAGCGGGAAGAGCCGGCCAGAGAATGGCTTCTATTTGCGCTCTGTTACCTGGGTGACCCTTCGGAGAAAGATACTCCTCGCCCTTCTCGTCAAAGCGTTGCCATGCTGTATCTTCCAAGGAGCAACTTTCCGATGCCAACTGTCTGATGAATGCGGCATCAGAAAATATTTAAGGAAGTTCTTTTCAAATCAAAGGAAACAATATTTTTAATCGAATTTCTTTATTACACATACCTTGGGATTATTTAATTAATTTACTTACACGAATTCATTTTGAATTGATCCCTAGAATTGAGTGCAGATATTAAAAAAATATATATAAAAGCGAAATAAAAAGCTACTATTTCCGTACTACTTCCGTAATATGAAATTAATTGAAATGAGTTATTAATGTACACTATTCGTTATAACATTCCAATTATAGTACGTACGTATTATTTTGTTACTTTTCTTAATACATTTGAACCAATAGAACATTAATTTTATTATGTGGGTTCTTCGATTTTCTGCGTATCATTTTCCGGAATAATGAAAAATGTTATATTTATTTTAAAAAAATACGTTCATTCCAAACAAAATAAATTCATAAAAATGAAATTTTGAAGCATATTTATAATTGCTTCACTGGCCGAGTTGGCTCGGGTCACAATTGCACCGATTTCGATCTGGATGACGTAAGGTGCAAACCTCAAACTCTAAACTAACTAGATAGCATTTCGATTTTCTACACAAAATTCTCATTATCCGGAATAATGAAAGATGTATTGTTAATTTTAAATGCGTTCATTACCCTGCAACAGCACACTTAATTTTTTGTTGTATAAATTACATACTGGGGTCTCACGGACCCCATTGAGTTTTAATGTTTCAAAAGATTCAGAAAATTATACACGATTCAAAAGTGTATTAATGTATTTTATTTTCATTTAAGAATGCACGAAAACAAGACAATACACAAAAAAATGGGATTTAAAAATAAAATTTGTCTTATTTTCTAACGTAAAATCTTTCATCGTATTCAGACCAGACTTCATTCAGATCAAATCTGAATGAATACCAAGACCCGTCCATAAGAATGCAGATGAAACGAAAAATGTTATGAATTCCCATTTTCACATCGGATAAGCATTACTGCAAAAATACTATTTCTATTTTATTATTTGTGTGCTGAACAATCAGAAACTTTACACTGGATTCCAGTAGATCCTAGCTGCACCATTGACTTATCTTCTATACTTGGCGAAGTTTTGGCACCGAGACTGTAAGAAGCATGAGTGCAAGCTAAAAGCTTAATTCAAATACACGTAAAGAGCTACGCGACTGTCGTCAGAAATTTCCACTCGTTGTGTAATTTGAAATGTTGTAGGGATACAGTAGACCCCAGTGGGCAGTTCTAGGATTAGTAAGGTGAGAAAGTAAAAAATGAATTCCCCCAAAAATATGTAATTTTGAAGCATGTTTATAATTGCTTGACTGTCCGAGTTGGCTCAGGCAACGATTGTTTGCAACTGCACCGACTCTGCTCGAGAGGTCGTTAGGTTCGAATCTCGACTATGACGCATTTTGTAAACTAGATAGCTAGATCGAATTAAGCCTCTGGAGAATTCTGGCGGTCGACTGCTCTGAAAGGTGGTTTTCCGAGCTCCGATCAACACCAGGCGAATGCCAGAGGAGCTAGCTAGTTAAAGGGCCACGGACCTCACGCGATATTCCCTTCCACATCCTTGACCAGTCCTCTCCCCTTATACGCACGCACACTCACTCAAACGCACTACCCTACCGCACATGTCGGAAGCTGTTAGGTGGTGCCCCACTGTCGGCGATACCTGGGGAGGGAGGAATCCTCCTCAAGCAGACGTGCGGTCGGCGCTGGATCTCACGTGGGGAAGAAACTCCGCCACCTTTGGGGGTGTTTCTTGGGGGTATTGGTGGTATATTTGTGGGGGGGGTAGCATGCACATCTTTTAGGGACTTAATGACAACATTTGTGGTTTTATTCATTGGTGCGTGCGATTCTGTCTTCACGATGGGATATCTCGCGCGCTACTCGATATGGTCGAGATCATGCGACATCTAGCGGCACGACCGAGAAAGACGCGAAATGCCGAGAGAGATTCCATCGTGAAGACAGGCCCTCACGCGCCAACAAATAAAAACCCAAGTATGTGGGAGTTGGCGCGCTGGAAAAGACAATCCATAAGTGCTTGAAAATATTATTTACCCATAATTATATTTATTTATAGAAGAACGCAGATAAATGATTCACCAGTCTGAAATAGCCCTCGCTCTCGGTTTGCAAAGCTCGAAATAACTCCTTGCAGTTGCGCTAGCAGAATTAATGATTTGAGACCTAATATGAACTATTCGAGTAGAATGTGCATCCTTTGTAATTTTCATAAAATGTTAATGGACATTTCCAAATTTTACGTTCAGAAGATCGTTCGCATTAGTAATTATCCCTCAGAAAGATCACCAGTCAATTCCGGTACTGTTGGTTTTTAATGTTATTGAAATTGAAGATACCAACACCGGTTGAGGTGCATTAAGGCAACACTTGAGCTTACTAGTGATTGGGTGACTGCGGGCATTTGATATCGCGTAGATCAAACCGAAACAACGTGCTCAAACTGCTGGAGTAACTAAACTTCATCATAAGCCCTCTCGCACGCTATATTTTATTATTATTATTTTGTTGATCATGTTACATTATATTAAAATATATGACGGGATTGGAAGTAAAAGGTGAAAACTAGAGACCGGAAAAATATCTAATATGAAAGGTGAAATATGAACATAAATATGTAATGAAAATTGTAAGAATATGTAATAAATATGTAAAATCAGATATAATATGTAATATTAAAATACACTAATTATAAAACGAAAATTTACATAATACGAAATTGTATTTATAAAAAATATTCGTTATATATTTTATTTATTAAATATAATATACACGTTTGGAAATTCAAGTTAAAGGCCACAAAACGCGGCGTCAATGATACTTTTCACACCTAAGGTGAAATTGATGTCAGTCACTGACATACACTTCCCGGCACATTGAGTTTCACTAAAACAGGCGCGCCGGACTGTATGAATACCCGACCGTGTCATCATGTAGCATACCTCGCGTAAACAGCGTGCAGTAATAATATAGGAAAAATTGTTGTTTGGAAAACATTTCTTTTAATAAAAATTACATAATAAAATTGAAAAAAAATTGATATAATAAAAATGTCGACATTTGTGTCCGACAGACCGAAGTTTATTAGATATTTTTGACAATTACACCAAAGATTATTAGACATTTTTAAAAATTAGACCAAATTTTCATAGCCCTTCTGATATTAGACTTCGAAAATTAGACCTTTTGTCATAAGACCCAATATCTTTAGACCTAACGACCTCTAACCTGTCGCACTACAGGCGAAACAGCGTTCGATGATCGCGTAATGAGTGATTTTCGCGATTTTTTAAAATTTAAGGTCGCATTAACTACGGCATCATTAGCGACCACTATTGATTGACGTTGGGTGTATCTGGGGGGGGGGTTGAGGTATATGTGTATAGAATGAGGTGACGATGATGAGTGGTGAAAGGACGAACACAAATACAACCATGCCCGAGGCGGGACTCGAACCCACGATCCTTCGGTCTGAGATCGGTAGTACGGCATTACTGCTTTAGCGATCTCTGCCACCCGGATCGGAAGCGAATAGTTGTCCGCGAGGAAAGATGATAGTATTAGACCTCATTCACAATGCAAACTTAAACGTAACGTAATGCTGTAAACTTAGCCGCAAAATGTACACGTAAAAACAAGCATTCACAATGACGAACGTAAGCGGGAACGTAAGTTTCGCCTGAACCAATCAGAATTAGAATGTACTGAAACTTGATCGATTCGTCTCTAACATGAACAAAATCTTTCCACCATGGTTTCTAGCTTTTTCTTCGAGATTCCTATCGATTTGTCTTTATATACATGCCAGTAGATGTTGTAGTAGTGCTTACATTTCCTTCGTCTTATAAACAAGGATTCTCATGAACCAAATTCATGAGTAATTCGTCGGACATAATTAGTTTATCCGCGGTTAAAGTCACAATAAAAATTGTCTAAATTTTTACATTGAATTCACTACACGCATCAAAAGCGTTCGTAAACTAGTTCTCTACATTACAATAACAATGACATAACCGATATATACTCTTTGGACATAACCACAAACTACCTGAACACAATCTGAAATTGAACTTCCATGCTGGTCTCTGATTGGTCTTCGGTAGAATTCCGACGTAAACTTAACGTAAAAGCTTGGAGCTTGCGAATTCTTAAGTTTACGGTCTTACGTCAACGGTTACGTCAAGGCATTGTGAATGGTCTCGCTTAATAACACATTTCTAGGATTTGCGGCTACGTTACGTTTACGTTTAAGTTTGCATTGTGAATGAGGCCTTAAGGAGATACGGCGAGTTGCTTCTATAAATTACATGTCGAATTAATAATATAATTTGAAATATCCACCATTGTCCCATATTTAAGCAACGCGGTTTTGAAAATGAGCAGCAATTTTTAATTAAAAAAGGAAAACGAAAACATGAAATTTGAATCTTGTGTATTCTGTGTTCTGATATGTATAAACCACATTTACGTGAACTTAGATCCAAAATCAATGAAACTTTCAATATTTTTCAATTTTTATTTTGCAGAACAAATGCCAATAAAGGAATAATAATCTCAAAATGCTATTGGCCTGACGACATTTTGAATTGCCATGTGCATTAAGTAATTATTGTATATCGATATGTGTATTAAGTATAATAGCCAAAGGTCATCTGAATTTATCCGTAGTTCGAAGATTTTCTTTTCATAATTTACTGTACTACAAATATTTGAAATAATATTCTAGTATTTATTGAATGGAGCTCTCCTTGCGGTTCCGAGATCTTTATCGTCTGCCAGGGCTAGAATATGACCTTAAATTATCCAAAGTTTAAAAAAATCTTTCAATATGGGAAAATATGTTAAATAAGATATAAAATATGCCCTAAATCACATTCACCTACAACGTATATTATGCCATTTATTAATTTTCAGAGATGTTAATTACGAAAAATAACAAATGCGAAATGATCATTGCCGCTGTTCATATCCACAGCATTTATTCACATGCACAGCAATGAGAGAGCCTCATTTGTGCAGCTTTGTGAACGCACGAAAGTGCAATGCGCGTTCACTTCATTGTGGTGCGGCCATTCCTACCCTTACGGGCATGTATCCTGCAACAGATGGAAAGAACAGAAGGTCAGAACGACATTAGCCAAGTGGCTCCTGCATTGCGTGTGCAGAGGCACAAAGTTTATGTTTCAAGTCTCATTTCGCTGTTTCAGATTTCTCTTACTCCAGGAAGTGCTTTGGCCGCTTATACTTCGCCCATTGTTCGGGTTGGTACGACGCGATATGCACAGCACAGCGCAAGTGAAAGCGGTCTAAGTAGCTGGATTTTCCTTCGTAACAGCTACGGGCGGCCCTTCTCCGCCTTGCAGCAGGTAATACGATTTTGGAAGACAAAAGCGCTTCCCCCCCCCGAGTCGAAACGCAACGCGCGGGTGAGCGAAAAGCTGCATTCCCAACCCCGTTACCTCTAAAACGTTTTACCGGCTTGGGCTACGGTCAGAGTGGATCCGTATTCGGCCGAACACGCTCTCTTATTTCAAACCCTCACTAGAGCGCTGGCACGGTCACATTGCATTAGAGTCCCTAGATACAGAGAGTAGCGCAACTGCCGCCATTTAATATCCTCTCAGCCGACAATGTCGTCAGGCACCTATCAGGAACTGATGGGAAATTATAACAATTGGTGACATTATGAAGATTTTCAAGAATATTAATATTGTTTTGGGATAGATTCATGGTTCTCAACATACAAAATACTACATAGTTCCAATTCTCCACACAATTGGATATAAAATGGCGAGATCGGTGGAACAATGGAATGCGCTACTCTCTGTATCTAGGGACTCTACATTGCATCTGACACGTTCTGGCGAACGCGGCCGAACTTTGAAGTCGGGAGGCCGATATCAAATGAATTTGATTTATTCGGCCGGTCTGAGCTGTCGGAGATGAATACTGAAAAGCTTGAGGTTGGATATTGAAAATGCTCTGTGGAAGATATCGGATTCCACACATCACAAGAGGGACAAAAGCAGGATTATGGAATGAAATCGCAGAGGAAATGAGCGAAACGGATACAAAACGTGTTATAAAAACGGGACATAACCTCACATCCTTATGGTTATGAACAGTCGTTCCTCTGTAGTAATGCATTTTCTAAAATTCGACCTTATTTCAATGCCATCCCTAATTGCTCCAGGTATTTAAAAAAAAGTACTAGGCGGCATTCTTGTGTATTCGGAAAATTTCATTGGTTGTTTCAGTAATCGGTAATATACGGTATAACTCGACCAAGCGAAGAATGGAGGTTGCGATTGCGGCGCGTCGTGGAACTAACAGTGAAAACACGGGTCTGTACAGTCAGTTTAGCTAACAAAAGTCGCCAGGAGCGGGAAGTGAGTTCAGAGACTGCTCCTACGGAATCACCATGGCCTCCTTCATAGGTGTTGTGAATCAGCTGATATAATGTAACTTCAGAGACACATCATGCAAGATTTGCACTGACTGTTTTATTTTTGTCCCTTAAGTTGCTTTCTTTACTTTTCACCGCTCTAGTACAAGACTATAATAAAAAGTATTGTTAATATTGAATTTTTAATACTTATTCATTGGATTTAAACATTTTGTATTCTCCTTCATTCATCTTTTTTTCCATAGGCTTTTGACGGTTTGTTAGATATGCAATAAAGTACCAAAACATTAACGTTACTGTCATACGTATCTACAATATTCTTCATTATGGTGGTAGTTACTTCTTACATAAAAAATAATTTTATTTGGTATATATTGGTAAAGAATTAGTTTCGATGTTACTGCTCATCGAAAGAATTAGTTTCAAAATTTGAATCGTTTTGCAGAGAAAAGTATACTTTTATTTCTTCCAATATGACGTGCAGACATGTCCAAATATAGTTAAAATATTAATTGGGAATATTAGATTTGCAACGAAATAAATCTCGCTTTCTTTCACAATAGTTTGGCATTGTACCATTTTCATTTTGAATTGAGTATCCTTTTATCTCCGCCTCTGTCGTTTCGGCCTGACAGGGGCGCGCTTCTGTAAACATCATTCTCAACTTGGTCGAGCTATATGAAATTCAACAGTGTTTTCGCAATCGGCGAAAACAGGGTTCACCCAATAATCTTTTTGATTTTCAAGAAGAAGAAATTTAAGAGCAAAGCTCTCAGAAAGCAGTTGTAATATTCTCGCTTCTATTAGATGCCACACACACTCAATAATTCACAGGAAGATGTCTATTGCAGTCGGATGCAATGTGACAATTCAGGTCGACAGAATGTGTCGACCGTTCGCGCGCGAACTTTTCTTCGGCCGAAAACGGATCCACTCTCACCGTACCCTTCGGTGGCTCAGGGCATCATATGACGTCACTGTAGCGTCTCTCTCCGGGAGGTCCTAGGGTTCGAGCCCTGCCGGGGGCAGGATTTTCGACACTACCTACGTAAGATCCGATTAAATTAAGAAGGAGATTGACAGTTCTGTGTGACGTCAGGACGCCTCTCCCGTTTCCATGGCAGCTGCCAACCAGAGAGACAAAACGTGACGTGTCAGGTAGCTCAGTTGCCTCTGCCGAACACGGGGAACATTTGAGCATCGCACAGACACTTCCCTGCCGCCGCGCAGCCCGCGTTTCTGCCTGTGCTGCGCGCGCAATGTGTACTGTGTTGTGATGAGTTGCGTTGATGTTAGGCTTTTGTCGTATTTTTTACACTTTTACACGTATTTTTTGAAGTGTTTGTTTTCGTGTCCCGGTAACACGTGCTCAGTGGTTTGCGACCTGGCAACGTCGCTCCCCTCCACTCATAAATGTCAATCACCTTCTTAATTTAATCGGACCTTAGCTAGGTCGACTTCAGCCGCTGTCTGGAAGGGAATTCTAGCGACCCAGCGCTCTGATGGGTAGTTGTCCGTGGTTTCTCCGAACAACACCAGGCGAATGCCGGAGCAGTACCCTAACAAACGGGCCACGGACCGCGCGCGATCTTTCCTTCCTCTTCCTTGTCCTAGCCTCATCCCTTACGTACTCTATCGAGGCGGTAAAACTGTGTTCGTGTAACGTTCGAAGGTCAATTATTCCAAAAAAACTTAAAGTTATAAAGTACAATCAATTTCACGATAAACAATATCCTGAAGAAAATATGACTTATTCTGCGATTTTTGTAGGAAGAGCTCTCAAGGCCACTCAAATCCCATCTTCGCGATGGAATACGTCACGGCATTTCGCGTCTTTTATCGGTCTTGCCGGTAGAAGTCGCATGATCGCAAGCACTGCCTCATACAGTCGCGATCGTGCGAAATCTAGCGGAACGACTGTGAATGATACGAAATGCCGTGACATATTCCATCGCGAAGATGGGATTTGAGTTATCTTGAGAGCTCTTCCTACAAAAATCGCAGTACAGATCAGGGATCCCCAACCTTTCCGTTCATTGACCCTTTTAAAAGAATAGTGTCAATTTCCATCGACACCCTTTCGTTATTCTCTGCAATATACAGCATATGTAATCATAAAAGAAAGATTTTCACATAAATGGCTCCAAGACCACCATTTCACAGACCAATATTTTGCTTCTGAATGCTACTGCTTCTTCATTATTAGTCTGTCATGACAGACCTATAATGCTTTAAGGTAATGTTTAGGCGCTGGTTATTTGAGGTTGGAATCCAGCGTGAAGCTATTTTCACTTTTAAAACAATGTTTTACGAAGAGCTAAATGTTCTTGTGGGTTTAGCTAGTATTGACATGTTACTAGATTAATTTGATATTGCCTGTGCGCTAGATTTATTTTAACTAAAATATGCCACAAAACTGTCTGAAGCCGAACCTTTCAAATAATTAAAAATACCATTCAAATTTTATTATGTATTCCATATTGAGTCAACGAAAGATACATTTTTGAAATTCCACTTCCATATTAATAGGGTAGGAAAAAAATTAACTTTTGTTCCAAACATTTCATACATAATACTGCTTATGGAAAAAATAAAAAATAATGTTATTGATAATTCTTTTATTTTCATATATCTACATAATTATTTTTATTTTATTTTGTTTAAGCCCAACGTTTCGCAGATAACACTGCCCCCAACGTAAAGAATTGAAGTACCTACAAAATTATGTGAAATATGAAATATGTAATTGGACTGATAAGTAGATAATTCAGATAAATCCAAACAAATCACAAACAAACATTTTCTCGCTTAAAAGATGTATAACTCCTCCAGAAATACAAATATTGTGTTTTCATTCTTTGTTAATGCAAGAGTTTATTTTCGTTCCGTCATTTTTGACGAGTTACTCCTAATTCTTGAATTAAAAGGAACCTATGTTCGAAACTGGAGATAATAACTAAGCCACGGTTCATTCATTCAATTTTTAAAGCATGGCCAAGAATATTCATAGCGCAGTGTTGGATATAAATGTGACACCAGAACGACTAAAAATGTCATTCCTAAAGCGGACAGTATCGGAGTGAAGGGAGGGATATTTCGTTGTTGCTATTGACACAACACAAGGAAAGTATTTTCAAACGGATGTGGCATGCGCAAGCAGGAATTTTTTTGCTTGATTGATTAAAACGTAGAGTTATTCGGTTTTATTGTGCTTTCGTTTATCGTCGTTGTTAGGGAACCTTTAGGCATGTACTGGGTTTATATGCAAGTATTTTATGAAACAATTTCACTCACTTCAGTGCCTCCGAATAAAAACTACAAAGACAAAAACCGCCAAGAAACCATTGTATTCCAAGGCAACAATTGGTGTTGAATATTGTCGAAATTAAATAAAACATAACATAGCAATGATCGAGCAAGACTTTATTTTAAGAGAAGACTAAAAATTATTAATTTTTCAAAATAATCTATTTGACCTTTTCTAAAGAATTAATTTTGTACAACAGACTTCGTCTGAGACCAAAATCTCTTATCTTCAATTTTGTCATTCTAAAATGTTTTTTGGCTATTTCGAAAAATCGGAGATTTAAACGAAAATGAGACCTGCACTACTCTCTTAAATGTCCTTCGCACTATTCAAGAACAAAATTTAATCACCAAATATGGAGCCTTTTTTTGAAAATTTTGAAAATGTCCGAGGGGATTCATGTAACGTACTCACCCCCGAAAAACTGTTTCAAATTCCAGGGTCCGCGACATCAGCCAGAACAATTGGGGAGTGTCAGTTTCGGAGAGAATCGGCTGAACGGTTAATGCGCTGGCATTGTGCACGGACGGACGGGACGGACGGGACGGACGGGACGGACGGGACGGACGGGACGGACGGGACGGACGGGACGGACGGGACGGACGGGACGGACGGGACGGACGGGACGGACGGGACGGACGGGACGGACGGGACGGACGGGACGGACGGGACGGACGGGACGGACGGGGCGGACGGGACGGACGGGGCGGACGGGGCGGACGGGACGGACGGGACGGACGGGACGGACGGGGCGGACGGGGCGGACGGGGCGGACGGGACGGACGGGGCGGACGGGGCGGTCGGGGCGGACGGGACGGACGGGACGGACGGGACGGACGGGGCGGACGGGGCGGACGGGGCGGACGGGGCGGACGGGACGGACGGGGCGGACGGGGCGGACGGGACGGACGGGGCGGACGGGGCGGACGGGACGGACGGGGCGGTCGGGGCGGACGGGACGGACGGGACGGACGGGGCGGACGGGACGGACGGGACGGACGGGGCGGACGGGGCGGACGGGACGGACGGGACGGACGGGACGGACGGGGCGGACGGGGCGGACGGGGCGGACGGGGCGGTCGGGGCGGACGGGACGGACGGGACGGACGGGACGGACGGGGCGGACGGGGCGGACGGGGCGGACGGGACGGACGGGGCGGACGGGGCGGACGGGACGGACGGGGCGGACGGGACGGACGGGGCGGACGGGGCGGACGGGACGGACGGGGCGGACGAGGCGGACGGGACGGACGGGACGGACGGGGCGGACGGGACGGACGGGGCGGACGGGGCGGACGGGACGGACGGGGCGGACGGGACGGACGGGGCGGACGGGGCGGACGGGGCGGACGGGACGGACGGGGCGGACGGGGCGGACGGGACGGACGGGACGGACGGGGCGGACGGGGCGGACGGGACGGACGGGGCGGACGGGACGGACGGGACGGACGGGGCGGACGGGGCGGACGGGACGGACGGGGCGGACGGGACGGACGGGACGGACGGGGCGGACGGGACGGACGGGACGGACGGGGCGGACGGGGCGGACGGGACGGACGGGGCGGACGGGACGGACGGGACGGACGGGGCGGACGGGGCGGACGGGGCGGACGGGACGGACGGGGCGGACGGGGCGGACGGGACGGACGGGGCGGACGGGACGGACGGGACGGACGGGGCGGACGGGACGGACGGGACGGACGGGGCGGACGGGGCGGACGGGACGGACGGGGCGGACGGGGCGGACGGGACGGACGGGACGGACGGGGCGGACGGGGCGGACGGGGCGGACGGGGCGGTCGGGGCGGACGGGACGGACGGGACGGACGGGACGGACGGGGCGGACGGGGCGGACGGGGCGGACGGGACGGACGGGGCGGACGGGACGGACGGGGCGGACGGGACGGACGGGGCGGACGGGGCGGACGGGACGGACGGGGCGGACGAGGCGGACGGGACGGACGGGACGGACGGGGCGGACGGGACGGACGGGGCGGACGGGGCGGACGGGACGGACGGGGCGGACGGGACGGACGGGGCGGACGGGGCGGACGGGGCGGACGGGACGGACGGGGCGGACGGGGCGGACGGGACGGACGGGACGGACGGGGCGGACGGGGCGGACGGGACGGACGGGGCGGACGGGACGGACGGGACGGACGGGGCGGACGGGGCGGACGGGACGGACGGGGCGGACGGGACGGACGGGACGGACGGGGCGGACGGGACGGACGGGACGGACGGGGCGGACGGGGCGGACGGGACGGACGGGGCGGACGGGACGGACGGGACGGACGGGGCGGACGGGGCGGACGGGACGGACGGGGCGGACGGGGCGGACGGGGCGGACGGGACGGACGGGGCGGACGGGACGGACGGGACGGACGGGGCGGACGGGACGGACGGGACGGACGGGGCGGACGGGGCGGACGGGGCGGACGGGACGGACGGGGCGGACGGGGCGGACGGGGCGGTCGGGGCGGACGGGACGGACGGGACGGACGGGGCGGACGGGGCGGACGGGGCGGACGGGACGGACGGGACGGACGGGACGGACGGGACGGACGGGGCGGACGGGACGGACGGGACGGACGGGGCGGTCGGGGCGGACGGGACGGACGGGACGGACGGGGCGGACGGGGCGGACGGGGCGGACGGGGCGGACGGGGCGGACGGGACGGACGGGACGGACGGGGCGGACGGGACGGACGGGACGGACGGGGCGGACGGGACGGACGGGGCGGACGGGACGGACGGGGCGGACGGGACGGACGGGGCGGACGGGGCGGACGGGGCGGACGGGGCGGACGGGGCGGACGGGGCGGACGGGACGGACGGGACGGACGGGGCGGACGGGGCGGACGGGGCGGACGGGGCGGACGGGACGGACGGGGCGGACGGGGCGGACGGGGCGGTCGGGACGGACGGGACGGACGGGGCGGACGGGGCGGACGGGACGGACGGGACGGACGGGGCGAACGGGGCGGACGGGGCGGACGGGACGGACGGGGCGGACGGGGCGGACGGGACGGACGGGGCGGACGGGACGGACGGGACGGACGGGACGGACGGGACGGACGGGACGGACGGGGCGGACGGGGCGGACGGGGCGGACGGGGCGGACGGGGCGGACGGGACGGACGGGACGGACGGGGCGGACGGAACGGACGGGGCGGACGGGGCGGACGGGACGGACGGGGCGGACGGGACGGACGGGGCGGACGGGGCGGACGGGACGGACGGGACGGACGGGGCGGACGGGGCGGACGGGGCGGACGGGACGGACGGGGCGGACGGGGCGGACGGGACGGACGGGGCGGACGGGGCGGACGGGGCGGACGGGACGGACGGGGCGGACGGGGCGGACGGGGCGGACGGGACGGACGGGGCGGACGGGACGGACGGGACGGACGGGGCGGACGGGGCGGACGGGACGGACGGGGCGGACGGGGCGGACGGGACGGACGGGACGGACGGGGCGGACGGGGCGGACGGGGCGGACGGGACGGACGGGGCGGACGGGACGGACGGGACGGACGGGACGGACGGGGCGGACGGGACGGACGGGGCGGACGGGGCGGACGGGGCGGTCGGGACGGACGGGACGGACGGGGCGGACGGGACGGACGGGACGGACGGGACGGACGGGACGGACGGGGCGGACGGGACGGACGGGGCGGACGGGGCGGACGGGACGGACGGGACGGACGGGACGGACGGGGCGGACGGGGCGGACGGGGCGGTCGGGGCGGACGGGACGGACGGGACGGACGGGGCGGACGGGACGGACGGGACGGACGGGGCGGTCGGGACGGACGGGACGGACGGGACGGACGGGACGGACGGGGCGGACGGGACGGACGGGACGGACGGGACGGACGGGGCGGACGGGGCGGACGGGGCGGACGGGACGGACGGGACGGACGGGGCGGACGGGGCGGACGGGACGAACGGGGCGGACGGGGCGGACGGGGCGGACGGGACGGACGGGACGGACGGGGCGGACGGGACGGACGGGGCGGACGGGGCGGACGGGACGAACGGGGCGGACGGGACGGACGGGACGGACGGGACGGGACGGACGGGACGGACGCACAAAACCCACTTTTTCGTAACCAGGGCCCGGCAATAAGAGTTTTTGTGTCGAAAATTCGTTTTCTGGCGCACAATTACAATACTTCCGCTTCTTACGTTAGTAAGTGCAAGAAAGTAAAAAGTAATTTTAATGCTTAGAGCAGTTTTGTCAAGGTCTTCTACTGGTGGCAGTGGCACACGTCGTGGCACCGTAGCATGCCACGAGCTTCTCTGCGTAACTAGCGTCGGGAAAAGGAACTATTACGAGTAGTTGTGACCCCGCCGTTTTACAATAGGGATGACGTTGTCTCTGGTGGCGGGGTAATGAACTGCGTGGAAGGGCGATTTCCTCGTGGCACGAGTGCAACGGACCCCTCACTCGTGGCATCGATCTTGACAACACTGGCTTAGAGAAACAACAAAATCCACTTTTGAAGTAGAAAGAAGTTGACTGAGTTAAGAAGAATCCGAAAAGGAAAAGGAGTCATTCATACATTCCTTAAAAAGTGCAGTCTTTAAAAAACAAAATAAAGTGGTATTTACAAGGAAACTGTAATTTATTTTCTTAAATACATAACTCATAATACGATATGCTTCTTGTATAGAGACAAAATTTGCATAGGGGTAAGAAATATATCATATTTTCCAAAAATATGAATGTACAAATTTAAAGATGAATAATGTTGTACATTAATGCAGTGCATAATTATTTTTGCCTTAGTATCACTTTTTGTTTAGGATTTAATTGGTGGAAATTGTTTTCTTTTTCTTTCTCGTTAACTTACTCTTCATCAATTTTTCTAGAATAAGATACTCTATTTCCTTCTTTTCTTTCTTCTTTTTCGTTTCTCATTTTCATTCTTCAGTTCTGGCATTTCTATTAATACGATTATTAAAAATTCTGCAATACACTTTTTGCAATCGGAAAGTAAGTCAATCAACGTGTCACGAATTAATAGCAGGTATGGTATAGTAGTTTCTTCAGGTTTAAGGTTAATAGTACAACGTTCTATTTGATGAAGTATGAATGTAAGAACTGTCTCCATGATTTCTTCCCTTGAAACGTACTTTCCTTCTTCGAGGTCGGAAATATGTTTTCCATATAACGCCCGAAGGCGCTTACTCCTAAAAACAAAGTTATAAAGAAATACAATAAGTTTTACAATAAATAACATTCCGGAAAAATATAATTTAAACCAAGGATCCCCAACCTTTTATTCATCGACCCTTCAAAAAAAAAGATTAACTTCAACGATCTCCTTACGTATTTCCGTATAATATACAGTCTACATGATCATAATCAAGAATTGCACATAAATGTCCCAAAGATTATTTTAAGCAGTGAATGTTAAGGTAGGTTCGTTAGATCGATCACGGTGAAGTACCCTCAAAAAATACTTTAAATGAAAGGAAAATCTTTGTTCTTCAAGGTGGTAAGTTTTAATAAAATACGTTTAAATTAGTACAGGTTCTTGTGGAAAACTTCCGCGGGCAAGGACTTCTTTTGGGTTATTGAAAATATTTTAATATTTTTCAATAACTTAATTATTTAAATTTTATTCCATAATTTGATTTTTTTGACATTTTATTAATTTTTTGGTTTCCTATGGGAACGGAAATATTATTTTAAGGATTATTTAATAACAGTAAAACCTAGTCCCAAATGACAATTTTCTTTCAAAAAGATTGGAGCGGAATTTTTACGAAAATGGCGTTTAAGCGCTACTATAAATTCAAAATTTGAAGCTCTTTTTCACAGAAAATTTTTGAGTTTTCGAAAAACTTCATTTGAAGTCATTTGAAGCACATTAACTCACAAATACAACTATGTATACGAATTGCTGGAAATGTGCATATTTACGGTGTGAGATATCTTCTAAAAACCATATATTTGTATAATTTTTGAGAAACACGGGTTGAAATACACGAAATACGAATAGTTTGTATTGACAAGGTTGTATTATATTGTTATCAATAACAAGGTGACAGAGAACAAGTGACGGAAGATAAGAGGATCTTGAAGAAAAATAAATATTACAGGCTTAATACGGAAATGGAGAAATAAGGAAGAGAGTGGGGTATGGCATGCGGGAGTTCTCGCACGGGTACGCTAGTTCGTTATAATAACACAAATAATTGCGAATAAATGCCCTAAAATAATTTCGTAAACCAATATTCTCATAAATATCTCGATTTTCAATAATCGTAGAAGCTGCCGCTTTTCAGTACCTGTATTTGTAATCATCACTGAAATTCAATGGTTACAAACTGTTGAATGTTCAATTTTTTAAGAACCGACCATTTCATTTCTCCCATTTGCGTTTCGCGAAAAATATTTTATTGGCCGAGAGAATATCGTTGAGATTGCGTAATTATAATTTCTTCGGTTTTCTCAACATCCTAACTCCTATAGACGAACAACGGATACGAAAGAAGCGGGGCGAACCAGTAATTTATTATTATATAGTATGTTGCTTTATATCGGACAATTAATCATAAACCGTATTAATATATATTTTGAAATGAATGGAATCTTGATCATGGTTGTTGACCTCCCCCCCGATAGCCTTCTTGATCTCACTGACCCCCTTCAAAATTGTATCGCCCCTCAGGGACTCGATACGTACCCCGTTGGGAACCCTGATATATATCAACGAAACAGTTCGAATTAAGTAAGGTGTTATAATGATCGATAACACATGCGAGTATAATTTTATCAGTCATGAGTTTGAAGAATGTGAGTCACGTAACTTCATCACTGCCTGTAACTTTTGAACGGTTGATGTTATTGCAATGCAGTTTTCACGAACGTGCATGAGGGAATGGGGTTAATTGATGAATGTATTCGATTCCATTTTTCCATTTGTATTTAATGAGACAGAGGTAACTTTGTGTTTCAAATGGAACATTATATAATGTCTATTACGTCGATCGTAAAATAATTCAATGACATACATTTTATCATACGTTAGATAAACATTTTTTTGAGTAATTTTGATTTTTTGCGATTCGTATTTCACGGATATTTTGAATGTAACAGTCCACCGCCTAAGGTCATGCAGCGCTCTCCCTACTAACGCACATTCGGGGTGTTGCGATATCTGTTAATCGCGAGTCGGTCAGAAAAAATCAAAATTACTAAAAAAAAAATGTTTATCTAACGTATGACAATATGTGTATCATTGGATTCATCTTTTTATACATGCCTTGATAGACTGAAAAAATATGTATAGTTCTATTTGAAAAATACAAAGTTACCTCTGTATCTCGCAAAGTACAAGTGATAAAATGGAAATGAATATATGTATAAACTAGCCCCATTCCCTCATGTATATTTGTGGAAACTGCATTTGTAATAACTTCAATCGTCCGAAAATTACAGGAGGTGGTAAAGTTACGCGACTCTCACTGTAATTCTAGTTTTTGTTGTCACGAAGCTGTTTTGTATTCAGTAGAAGAAAAAATGTTTCAATATACAGCGCGATTTTCCTAACTCTGCCTCTCGAGCCCCTACGGCCACGATGGAATATCACACGGCACTTCGCGTCTTCCTCGGTCGTGTCGCTAGAAGTCGCATGAATCGCAAGCACTGCTTGATACGGTCGCGATCATGCGATACCTAGCGGCACAACTGAAAAAAAATGCGAAATATCGTGACGTATTCCATTGTGAAGACGGGCCTTCACAGGCAGAGTTAGAAAAATCGTAGTATAGTTTGGAACAAAAAAAAAGCACACTATATTTTATTTCTCATTAGTGAGATGTTAAAATTCAATACGTTTTTATCAAACTACGTTCATTCTACTCCCCAATTTTCATGTCACGAAATTCAAAGAAAACTAATTTTTATGGTGTTATTCCCGAAAAGTGAATATTGCATTGTGCAGTACCATGTATTAGTCGTTACCTGAGATCAGCCTTGTTGACTATCTTCTTAAAGTCAGCCGAAGAATTTGGTTTCAAATTGTCCATCGATATAGTGTCTTTAATCAAACGCAATATTTCCCTCTAATTAAGAAGTCTTCTCTGAAAAATACGCAAATACAGCGGGGGCTATAATATACAAATAGGGGGGCCTCCATATTTCTTCGCTTTTAAGAAAATGTTTTGCGTCCACAAACAAATTTTTTGAACAATTCCAGCCATCTTAACCAAGAACATTTTAAATCGGCACATAACTAAAACGAACTGTGAAATAAAAACGAAGTTTTAAAAATTACCTTCAAATTCAAGTCCAAATATCGACGATCACTTCCAGGCCCCACTTCACACCTGGGGTATTAGTGTTTCTGTAAAGTCGACACACGATCACGTTTAAAATGCTGGTTGTCTCTGTTAATAAAATACTTCGTACTCTGATATTACCATGGAGAAATGCGTACATCGTGTTTGCTATTGACATGAAACAACAAACGAAAGTAGTATTTCATACGGATACGATGTGCGCAGGCAGGAATTTGATTGCTCGAATGATTAATCCGTTAGGCTATTCTAGTTTTTTGTGCTTTTGTTGTAATCATAACTTATTATAGAACATTTAGTCGTGTATTAAATTTATTTACAAGTATTTAATGAAAGAATTACACTGAATACGGTGTCTCCAAAGAAAAATCTACGACCAAGATAGGAAAATGTCCCCAACGCACTACACACCAAGACGGCAAGAGGCGGCAAGGCGCTAAACTTGTGGTTCGTGAGTGCATGATATTTTGGAAGAAAGCAAGAATTCCGACAAGAGCTAATCAGCATTGTTCGCAAAAACTTAACTTGTACTATTCAGACTGAAGAAAATGACAAAAAACGCAAGCATTTGTGAAGACATTTCGAAGTACCGTGGAAAGTTTGAAAATAATTTTTACAATCTATTTGATATTTCACATCCGAATGCTTTACAAATGATTACGTTGGAAGAAGACAGGTTTTTATTTCGGCAGAAAGAGTCAGAATGTAAAAGCTATCTTGCAGGACTAGACGAACATCTCGCAGATAGAGAAGAAAGGGTGCAACAAAGATCAATATAATAAGAAAAAAGATTATAAATTCTTTGCTGTGATAAAACTGCAACAAACACTTGACGTTTTGAAGGAGTTTACGTCTTTCTTGAAGAAAATTTGGACAGGGCATCGTTCTTTCCGTGCCGTCATCATATATTCAAACTTATTTTACAATGTGTGTTTGAATGTAAAATCCGTAATGTAGCAAGCAATCCTGACACCACTTTTTCAGCTTTGTAAGGAAATCTAGAGAATATATAATGCCATTAATTTTAAAAGTGGCAAAGAGAATAGGGAATGTTCTTTAATGAGTCCGAAATTAAAGAAATGTTGGACTTTTATGAAAGTAACAATCTAAAGATACATTTTCCCGGGGTAATGCATCTAGCTCGATAGATGGCAAGAGATATTTAATATTTGAAACGTTTTTGCTAAGATCAGAATCTAAACTATCTTATGTAATTAAAAATTCCTTAAATAATATCTCTCTTTTGATTGTAACTGTTTTTGTAAAACCGTGGCTTTAGGACAGTGCAGCTGTAAAAACTCCTCATCGAAATCTTTATAAAATTTCTAAACTCGCTAGAAAGGATAGATTCCATAATTTCAAAAGCATTTTAAAAAATGTAGACACCGTATGTAGTATTTCTTAGAAGAATTGTGTGTCGTACTGCTTTCTGATGGTGAAGTAGACATCAAGAATCAAAATCAAAATGGTAGTGAATTTAGCCTGAGTAAATCTACACATGGAAGAGTGTTATATTCCTTTTTGTGAAAAAGTGGATTGGGAACAATATGGTAAGCTCAATTGTATCCCGATGACCGTTCTTTACTTTTTATTTCGAGCAGGCCACATCGAACCACGCAGGGATGCTGAGAATACAGTTCATCAGGGAGGGGATCAGCATTACTCTGGATCCGATTGTTACTTCCCAGAGTTGTTAGCTCTAGGTATGGAAAATGAATGACGATGATAGTGAGGGGTGAAAGGACACACATATGACATACACAAGTACACCCATGCCCGAGGCGGGACTCGAACCCTCGACCCTGCGGTGCAAGATCGCCACGACACTACTGCTTTAGCGATTTCGGCCACGGGACCGGCCAGTTCTTTAATTATTAGTTCGTTAATATACAATATCTCTCCTAATTCACGTTAATCTTAATTTCAATAAAAACAATAGCCGAATTTGTGTCCACCAAAAGCAGATATGTTCTCTTGCTTGAAGATGGATACTAGTTTTATTCAAAATTGTCCTTTGACCTGGTAATGCAACTCTTCATATTTGGAAGCTAAAAGGTTATTTATAAAGTTGAAAGCTGTGAATGTCTACGCTGAAAGGCCTATTGAATTAATACAAGGTTATCATAGACTAGTGGACGACTTTCATGAGGAGGGAAAGCAATTTTTTGTGTTGTTCAAGTACATCATTCACTGTACGCATATTGCAAGAATGAAACACTGAAAAAAAGTATCCACAAGAAAAGTTAAAACTATAACACAGTCTAAAGATTGAAAATGAACTAAATTGTACTATAAAATTATATATAAAAAATGTATCAGTAGTTTTCCACTGACTTAACCCAACAAAACTAATTATCCCTAACATTCAAATTTCGCGTTCAAGTCGGCACGGGTTAATATCGACATATTATGACGAAATTTTGTTTTCGAGTTAATTTGACCAAATGGAAAATATTTAGAGGGTGAGCCCCAAAAAAATTGCAAAAAATTTTTTCCGAGCAATATAAGGGACACCCTAATGTGCATGTCTCACGATAACCTTTTAGCGACCGAGTTTTTTTCCTTCTGCACTCCGTGCGGTACCGACTTTTTTAAATAGACGAATTTGCTTGACCCCAGTGGAGGTTTAACTGCGGCGAGTGATGACAGCTACCCCCCAAGTGTTGAAAGTCCTTGTTGATAGAGATTTAAAGGGATTAACTGAGTAAAACAGTATCAACTTTTCCTCTGCAAAATCAAGTAATATTATTTTGAGCAATGAGCTTTTTCATACATTCTACTAATTTTCATATTTTTCTCCACCCACCCCGCCTGCGCAATGAAGTTTTCTGCATTTGATGTTTAAATGTCTTTATATTTAGAATATTTCAGAATTTAAAAAATATTTCCCACTTGCAAAGAGGTAACCTACATAACACTTTATGAAAATTAATTACAAAATTGGAATTTGAAGAAATTATTATACTTTCGAAAAAAATATTTTCAAAATATTTAAAGTAGCTTTTTAGGTGAATGGACCTACATGAAACTATCAAAAGTACAATTTTTCCAAATTTTTCAAAGTGATTTGGGAAAGTAAAAATATCAAAATCATTTCTAAAAATGAAAAAGTATTTTATTTTCCTTAATTTTATTTTAAATGCGTAAGAAATGTATTTCGTACACCGTGGATACAGCTAAATCCTAGTGATTTAGTATCTTGAACGGAATCAATGCACGAAGATGGACAGCTTGATCGGAGCTGAAAATGTTTAATTATATTGGCTTGGATCATCTTCCAGACTGGCACAGTCACTGTCACTGTCCAAAATTAACTCAATTTCGCGTGTTGTTAGCGATTGTTCTCGACAAGTCATTTTTACTTCAAAAAGCACACGACCCAAGCGCAAGCAGCAACTCTTAGCAGAATACGACTGCGATCGCCGAAGTGAGAAGCGTGGGCCGAGGCGGGTTTGTTAATACTGGGGTGTGTGACAGGAGATAGTAGACAGTGAAGCGCTACATATAAGTACAATGGCGAAAAGGATAAGGCGCCCTAACAACAGAAAAGCTTTGATAAGCTGACGAGATATTTATATGGAACCACGTCGTTGGTTTAGTCCAATACAATAAAATATTAAGACATTGCAAATAATACAATACAATACATAACAAAATATGAAAACAATATGTTTATTGCACTGATATAAACATGATTTTACCCTGTTGTTATCTGCTACTGTAGAAAAAGTATTTCTAGCACAATTTAATTATTACATTCGAAGTTATAATAAAATATTATGGAACAAATTTGTGAGTTATATGTACATGCCATACGAAACCCAATTTCCGTTACAAATTGCAAACAGAAATCATCTCTTTTGTTCTTACTGTGGTATGTGATCTTATTATGATTTTATTGCCGTTAAAGCGGCTCTCCAGGCGAATATTGAATGGCGATCAACATTCTCCTATGTTTCTCAAGCTGTGGCGCACTGTAGAAGCATGAAAAGACAGAGCAGCCCACGCTCCCTTTCGCGCCTCGGAAGACCGTACTCCGTCAACACATCCCTGCCGGACGGCGTAGGCCGGAGCGCCGAACGTGAGAAACGCCGCGCCGCTGCTTGTCACCCGTCAGCAAGCATAGATAAGAGCCGTCGCACGCCTCTGGAGGTCAAGCGAAAAAGTTCCCATTGGTACCGCTGGGTTGAAATGCTCCGGGAAACCTCTTTCCCATTAGTCTTTAAAAGGATAAACAATGTTCTCGCCTATGTGCCCTTCCTTTACTCACAACTTGCCCCCACTTCTTGCATTCACAAGGAAGGGGTTGTTGTCGTAAGCGTTACGTAATTATTTAGGGCGCGTTACGAGTGCGTTACAGGAGGGAGAGGGGATATTCAAAATACTCCAGATTTGCGTTACGTAATTTACGGACAGCCCCCAAGTGCTTCATATAAAGTATCTCCCAAAAATTAATGTTTTTCAAAATCGCAGAGCTCCGACAGATCGACAGGGGGTTATTCAGTTTGGAAAACACCGTACGAATAGTTTAAGCGCGTGTTGTTCACATTCACTAGACAGATGAATGAACATTTTGTCGTCAAATGATTTTGAGGTATCAAGGACCCTCAAAACATGGATTCTGGATACTCCACGTGTTGGAAGATTTTTTTACTTAATTTAGCAGCCGGATTTATCCAATTTTCCCTTACCAGGGACCGACAATAACGTTTTTTTTTTGCCGAAAATGCGCCGTTTTTCGCGCAGCATTACTATAGACAAAGGATCTTTACTCTATGGCATCTCTTTACTTTATAGATCTATTCTCTATGGCATTACATAACTTTCTCTACACTGCGTAAACGGTAGCGAGAAAGTCAAAATACAGAGAGTTCGGCGCAAAGGAGAGTAACACCACATTTTCCAAAATTCTTTGGTGCAAACCAGGAGAAAATTTAAAGAAACAAATTGAAGCTGTCTTTTAGAAAATAATTGTTTAAAACTGCCTAAATTTCACGGAAAATTATGTGAAAACTGTTCATATTATCGAAAAATTGTATACAGTCTAATTTAACGATCTGTTTTTAAAGAACAAAATGGTTTATAATTTTTTACATTTAATTCATAATATTACGTATCAATATAATTTGGCTCTAAAAACACTATTCACACTTGGTAATAGCAGTGTTATACTCATTTAGACTTTCTGCATCGAGACTGCTATATCTCTGCATAGGGCTTACATAAAAAGCGATCCCAGAGATTTTTTGTGCAATTTCAATGCCTCTATAACTATAGTTCACAGGAAAATTTTGAAATGTGGAATTCTCTTGGTTACAAAATCTTTTGTTTGAATGGTCGGCACCAAGTATGGGGTCATATGTTTACCTACTAATTTCATTTACTGTTAAAATTCATTAATTCTTTAAAAATGTTTAATAGTTTACGCCAATTTTTGAATTTTACTTTTTACGTTGTTAGAGTGATGTCTGAAGTGTTAGAAGGATATTGAACACCAGTTAATTATATTAAGTAAACACTAGTAATAATGTAGCACATCTACTTCGGCATCATAGACTCATTAAATTCTGTTTAATGACACTACACTTTCGAGAAAGTAATTTACTGCATGAAGAAACAAGAAAAATCCACTTTTGAAGAGAAGATACCTGAGAGAAAGAGATAAGTTAAAGAGAGAATCCACTTTAGAGAAGTTACTGAGTGAGAGGAATCCAAAAAGAAAAAGAAGACATTCAAACATTCCTTTAAAAAGCACAGTCTTAAAAAAAACAGAATAAAGTGTTATTTTCAAGGATATTGTAATTTATTTTCTTTAATACATAAGTCATAATGCAACATGCATCTTGTATAGAGACAATATATATAGGGCTAAGAAATATATCATACTTTCCAAATAAATTAATGTACAAATTTAAAGATAAATAATGCAGAGCATTGAAGTTCCTTGTATCACTTTTTGCTTAGGATTATTTTGCCTTACTATCACTTTTTGCTTATGATTAATTGGTCAAAATTCATTTTCTATTTCTTTCTCGTTAACTTATTCATAATCAATTTTTCTGGAATATACTCTATTTCCTTCTTTTCTTCCTTCTTTTTCGTTTGGCTTTTTCATTCTTCGGTTTTGATATTTCCATCATCATTTTACAATTTGAAATAAAGAATTTCCATTTGGCAAGCAAGGCAACAAACATTTGACGAATGTCTAACAGCTCTGGTGTAGTAGTTTCTCCAGGTTGAATGATACTAATACAATGTTCTATTTGATGATAAACATGTATTAACATTCCTGCCAAAATATCTTCCCTTGAAACTTTCTTTCCCTCGCCGAGTTTTGCAACACGTTCATATAACTCTCGAATGTCCGTTTTCCTAAAAAGATAAAGTTATAAAGAAGTACAATAAGTTTCATAATAAATAATATTCTGGAAAAAATATAATTAGCAACAGAGATCCCCAAGCTTTTTCCGTTCATCAACCCTTTTTATTGAATTGTTGGCTCCATCTATCCTCTTACGTTATTCTCTATATTATACAGCAAATAATCATAACACAAAGAGTTGCACAAAAATATCTCAATGATAACCACTTCTTGTAATTCGGTAACTATCTAGATTTCCAATAATAGAAGATTCTTTCGCTTTTGAGTACCTGCTTTTTACGTTATTGTGCGTTTACAACTAGTGGGGCTAAAACACCACGTACTTTCTCGCCCGCATTTTCACGCAAAATTACGCGAAAAGGACTCAAATTTTCGAAAAATTGTACATGACCTTATTTCAAAATCTATCTTCAAGGAACACATTTCATTTAAAAAAATACTATCTTCATAATTGTAGTTGTTGAGAGACGCCGAAAAAATCGAATGACGGCAACACGTCTGTCTGCCCGTCCGTCTGTGAACAACGCTAGCGGCTAAACCGTTCAGCCGATTTTCTCCAAAATTCATATTCCCCAATCGATCTGGCTGATGTAGCCCTTAAAGTTGAAACCAGTATTTTAATTTTGAGGAATATTTTATACGAAGCCCCGGGGATGTTTTCAAAATTAAAAAAAAAATTGCTCAGTCGTTTTTGATTAAATTTTGCTGTTGGACAGTGAAAAGAAAGCGTAAGAGAATGGTGCAGGTCTCATTTTCGTTAAAGACAACCCGTGGGCCATGAGATCTATCTCGCAAAGTCACATGCCCGCTTGCGCCGCTCAGGGTAGGCACAGGGTGCCTCGCTTCGCGCCGTATTCTCAGAAAAGGCCCTGAAGTGAGCGTAGAATGCTGTGTCCATACTTCTTGTGCTTAGGCCGGCGAATTCTCTCCCTGCCTGCCCGTACAGAACACACCGATTTCCACTCGCTTGAAAGCCGCGTACCGCACGTACTTACAGCTTTGTTGAGTTAAAAAGCGGAGAAAGTGATTATTATTTAGCAAGTATTTATTATTCCATACTATACTAATTTATAGTACTTTATACTAGATAGTACTTTAAATTAGTATGCTGCGGATTATTAGTGTTACTTGATTTTTATATTTAAATCTGATTTTACGTTAACACTATTATGACAAAGACAGAGAATGATCTACGTACGTTTTCTTATCTTAACGACGTAGAAAAGAGACAAGTTTTGGAGAGTGGTTGACCTACTCCTATGTTGAGTACGGTTGTACATCGTGCTCGCGAGAAAAATGCCGGAAAATTCAATCCTTCTTGGTACGATTCACACAAATGGCTAACAGATAGTGAAGTTAAAGCTAATCTTTATTGTTGGCCATGTATTTTATTGTCAACTAAGGATAGTACTTGGAATAGATGCGGATATTTTGACATGAAAAGTTTATCAAAAGCTACATACAACATGAAATTCAGAAGATCATATGTATTTCAATGAATCTTAAACGCCTGGAAAAAATTGAATCCAATTTCTGAATAATTGTCTGAGCCAAATAAACTCGCAACATTTTTTTTAGAATCTGAATATATTTCAATCAAATCTGCGCATGGAAATAATGCTTTCCCGCAGAGACACACGCCCTCAGAGCGTGTGTGCGGGCGGGCGTGTGTGCGGGCGGGCGTGTGTGCGGGCGGGCGTGTGTGCGGGCGGGCGTGTGTGCGGGCGGGCGTGTGTGCGGGCGGGCGGGCGTGTGTGCGGGCGGGCGGGCGTGTGTGCGGGCGGGCGGGCGTGTGTGCGGGCGGGCGGGCGTGTGTGCGGGCGGGCGGGCGTGTGTGCGGGCGGGCGGGCGTGTGTGCGGGCGGGCGGGCGTGTGTGCGGGCGGGCGGGCGTGTGTGCGGGCGGGCGGGCGTGTGTGCGGGCGGGCGGGCGTGTGTGCGGGCGGGCGGGCGTGTGTGCGGGCGGGCGGGCGTGTGTGCGGGCGGGCGGGCGTGTGTGCGGGCGGGCGGGCGTGTGTGCGGGCGGGCGGGCGTGTGTGCGGGCGGGCGGGCGTGTGTGCGGGCGGGCGGGCGTGTGTGCGGGCGGGCGGGCGTGTGTGCGGGCGGGCGGGCGTGTGTGCGGGCGGGCGGGCGTGTGTGCGGGCGGGCGGGCGTGTGTGCGGGCGGGCGGGCGTGTGTGCGGGCGGGCGGGCGTGTGTGCGGGCGGGCGTGTGTGCGGGCGGGCGTGTGTGCGGGCGGGCGTGTGTGCGGGCGGGCGTGTGTGCGGGTGGGCGTGTGTGCGGGCGGCCGGGCGGGCGTGTGTGCGTGCGTGCGTGCGGGCGGCGGTGGTGTAACGGTTAGCGTATCGGACTGTTATACCCAAGTTCGCGGATTCAAACCTGATCGAAGCCATGGATTTTTAAGAGCGAAAAAATCCTTCGGAGGAGAAGTAAAGTCGGCTGTCCCATGTTAGTAGATTTACTGCATGTAAAAGATCCTCAAGCCTAAATGACGCCTCTGAGCTAAATTCATAATCGCCTGTTTCGTCGCCCGAGATAATACCTTTTTTCTCCGCTAGTTGGTGAAAGGAGCGTAGCGAAATTTGAATGGTCAGACGGAAGAGCGAGCCTCATGGCCTGAGTCTCGCCACGTAAAATAAGGCATCAATTCAATTCAATTCAATTTAATTTAATTCAATTGGGAGCAGGCACGTCCGGGCGCTGCCTCGTTTCGCATCATATTCCGAGAAAAGGCCCTGAAGTGAGCGTAGCACGCTGTCTATACTTGGCGCATGCGCAGTAGCAGCTGTTTCGTCAAAACCGCAGTAGTTTAACCGCGGTAGTTTAATCAAAAACGAGCCATTTTTTTGAAAACGTTGAAACTGTCGCGGGGGCTTCATGTAAAGTATCCCCCAAAGTTAAAATATCGGTTTCAAATTCAAGAGTCCGCACTTTAATCGAAATTGATCGGGAAATATCAGTCTTGAAGAAAATGGGTTTAGCCGCTAAGGCTGTTCACAGATAGACGAATGGACAGACGGACAGACGTTTTGCAGTTAATCGATTTTTCTGGTATCAAGGACCGACAAGAACATGGATTCTGGCTATACCACGTGTTAGACGATATTTTTTCCTAAATTTAGCATCTGGATTTATCCACTTTTTCGTTGCCAGGGCGAACATCATAACAGATTTCTACGGAAAATTTGCCATTTTATTTATTTGGTCAAAAAAATAGTAAAAACTGTATATGACGTATTTTTTCGCGCAGCATTACATAACTTTTACTGCGTAAGCGGTAGCGAGAAAGTAAAATTAGCATAAGTTCGAAACTGACGAGAATAAATTGTGGTTCATTCATTGAATTTAAATAGCATGGCCAGAATATTCACAGAACAGTGGCGGTTAAAAATGCGACGCCAGAAAGAAAAATATTTAATTCCTAAACGGACAGAAGGTGAATCCGGGGATTTTTTTAGTTCTATGTGAAAGTTGAGCTACAACAAACGTGTCTAACTGAAATTCGAAAAAGTGGTTCACTTGCATTTTCAAATTACCAGAAAGTACTTCATTGTACTACACATAAGCAAACGATTTATAAATTACTACACGTATGTGTTTCAAGTGTTTTATTGATTAAAACAAGCAAAATATTTAAATATCGAAAATGAAAATGTGTGTTTTGTACAACTATGAACGCATTCTATATTTTTGGGCTCTGGACAACAGAAAATAATTTTTTTCCGCAAAAAGTAAAGTTCTGCAAATCTAGAATATTAAAGATAATATGTTTTCCAAAAAATTAGTTCCTTCGTATTCCAAATTGAAAATAATAAATCAGAAACTGTTAGCTTTAGCTTCCAAATGCCCACATTAGCTTTCGATCCCATTTAGCTTGAATCTCCCAAATGCGAAATTTAATGAGACGGAAAATTAAAAAAAAAAACTTTAATCGGTATTCAGTAGCTGATTTTTCATAATATTGCGTTTATTGTACTCGCCAGTCTTCATGTCATGTCAGAAAAAAACTAATTTTTAGTTGTACAGTAATCCCTCAACATTCGCGAGAGTTATGTTCTCAAAAAACCTCGCGAATGTCAGATCCGCGAATGTTGAGTCTATATTTTAATGAAGAAATGTGGGTTAGGTTCCTGGATATCGAAAAGCTCTTTAAAAAAGAAAAGAATTCAAAGAAACAATTGCAGAAGAACTGAGTAAGTGCTACTAAAACAATTCACAATTAACATCCCAAAGAGAAGAAATAAAACAATATTTGAAACTAATTTCAAATTTGAAAGTGAATGAATATAGGATTTGGTTACTTTTTTTGTTCATCACCCTCCTCGTTGTTCTAATATGCAAACATGGAAAAGTCGCTGCTTCTATTTCTCTCTTAAATTTCGAAGTTATTTCCATGTTCGGATCGAATTCAAATGCTCTTTCCATCAGAGCGTGTTGAAGTTTTAGAAAGCCAATAACAGCTTCGATATTGAAATTGGTCCAGGACGCAGTTTTGCTTCTGTTACTTCATTACGTTCGAGGTTTTCTTTGCTGATGATTTCCCGAAGCTGCTCTTCAGTGAGGTCATTATAATGAGAGTTGCCGAGATCCTTAATGGCTTTTCTATTCATGTGGCCAAAACCCTTACCTCCAATTTCACGCAACTGAATTATTTTACAATTCTATTATTCTATAAATGTGAATTGACATTTCAACTTTGATATTTTTGCAGAACGTGATACTTTGAGCTCCGGTGTCTGCCGAGTTCGCTTCCCTGATAACGCTGATAAAGGAAATAAAATGTGCTATGCTTTCAAAAAAGTACGACCAAAGACGCACTCGCGAATGTTAAAATCGGTAGTATTTCTCTAATCGCGAATGTTCGGAACTCGCGAATAGCGAATCCGCGGATGTCGAGGGATTACTGTAGTATTTCTGAAAATTGAATAATACTTTCTCTAGTACCATTCATTATGTATATGTAAATAGCGGACCAACTAATTCCTTTATCATATATCGTGAAACTTTCTTTCTAAATGTTTATGTAACTTGCGGACCAAACCGTCTCAGGTAAGGAACAGGACTGAGGAAAAGTAAATGCAAGAAGGTCCATTGAGGGGGGGGGGGGCGCCATGCTGCTATCCAGCATTTCCTTGTGCCTTTCCCTTTACTTGGCAGACGGAGATTCTTGGAAAGGCCAGGAGGTGGCAATAGTCTTATTACACAATATTGAACACTATTGTTAACAAAATAGGAGTCATTCTCGCGTAATATTAGTCACAAACAATCCAAGCACAAAATAAAATACGGGGAATCCCTACAAGTCAGTACAGTCTGTGTTGCCAGTCGCCACTATGAGTAATGAGTCATTATAATACATTAATTTAAAGAAGTCGTCATAGAATAAGTAATGGAAGATTCCGTGCTCATTTCAAACGGTCCGAATCGTAGATGCGCAAAAAAATGAAATCAAATGGTTCAAATTTGTACATGATGATATTATTATTATTATTATTATTATTATTATAATTATTATTTATTATGCAATTTTGCCCCTTGAAAGTGAATCTCGGGGCCGGCCATTGCCTCTTCGGCTCCCATTGCGCTACGCCACTGGCCACCTTCCACTTTTACCTGGAAGGGTACGCAGTCTGTCCGCAATTTACGTATGCCCTTCTCTGGGCCAGTTCCCAATTTACTTATGGGTTTTAACCCTATTTTCCTTTTGGTCCGCAATTGACATACAGCGTTCATCATAATACGTTACCCGAGTTCGGCTGTATTGTTTTCTTCAGCTACGTCAAGCGAAGTATTTGGTTTTAAATTGTCCATCGATATTGTGTTTGGTCCACAAGCTTTATTTAAGATGTTTCCTCTGTAAAATACGCAAACACAGCAAACAATTAGAGGGGCTTAGAATCTCCCAATTTCTCTCGTTTGGAAGAAAATCTATGCGTCCACAAACAACGTTTGCACAATTGCAACCATCTTCTCCAAAAAGATTTTAAATCGACGCATAATTGAAAAGAACTGTTAAATAATGGCAAATATTTTAGAAAATACCTTCAAACTCAAGTCCAAAAATCGACGATGACGATTCCAGGCCTTACTTCACTCCAGGAGTTACTGAAGTTTCTGTGAAGTCTAGGCACGATCACGTTTAAAATGCTGGTTGTCTGTTAATAAAATACTTCGTACTCTGATATTACCATGGAGAAAAGCTTATATCGTGGTTGCTATTGACATGAAACAACAAACGAAAGTAGTATTTCAAAACGGATGTGGTGTGCACAAGTATGGAATTTATTGGTCAAATGATTAAAGCGTTAGGTAATTCGGTTTTACTGTTATTTTGTTGTTATCGGAATTTATTACAGAACATTGAGGCATGTATTGAATATATATGCGAGTATTTTATGAAACATTTACACCGACTTCGACCTCTCCAAATGAAAACTACGATAAAGATAGAAAAGTTCGGTAACCATGATGTAAGAAATATAGGTGTGTTCACTCCACGGCATAAGATATATTTCTTACACCGTGCTCTAGGCAAAGAGAAGGGACTTGTCCCGGCACATGTGGGTGGCGCATTGATTCGACTCGGGTACTAGGTTGGAAAGCTAGTAGCTCTGAGCTGGCAGGGCGGCCCGACCCAAGCATTGTATGGGGAGGTTGCCGTGAGGGAAAACTGCTGTGACGTTGTGGGAATATTATGGTAATCACAGACCTGAACTTTTACTATAGTTTATTGTATAGTTATTGTATAGTTAATTGAATAGTTTATTGTATAAGTTTATTGTATAGTTATTTACTCAATGTACATAGTTCTCACTGCTCACTCTACACGAGTGCCCGCACACAGCGTAACACCCCGTGACCGCAGTTACACGTGGAAAAACTCTTCCACAACGGCGTCCCTCACGAGCCCCGCTCGTCTCCGCACCGCCCTGGCGCAAGTGTGGTGCATCCACACCGTGATTCGGCTCAGACTCGAATGATTAACCGTTTCCTTCACTGACCTCTTTTGTGAAAAGTCACGTGACAGACCTCCCACGCAGGAGACCCGCGGCCCACATGTACTGAGATGCTGATCGGATGGGGCCTGCCGCCATCTGCAGGCCGAATTCCGTCGTCACACATCATCCCTTGTGCGCAGTGACAGCCGCCGTCCGGGACGCGCCCCCGGCTTGCCCCCTGCCGAGTCCGAGGTCTGGCCGTGCCGCCCGGCACCAGAAGACAACCCCTCCCACCGGAACGACTTGAGAGGTCCGGCTGCCGCCAGCCCGACCCCAGATGACCAACCTCTACCCCTGCACGACGGGGGTTCTGTCGGTCGAGCCCAATGCTGTGACGTTACACTGCGTTCCGGCGGGGTCCAGATACAAGCCTGTCGGTGTACTTGCGCGCCGGCGGGGGATGAAGATAAAAGCAAGAAACTATAGGTGCCCTCCCAGGGGATAACGCCTCCTGGTACAGAGAGATTCATGTAAGAACAAGCAATTTTGACAGCCAGTGCTGGCAACATAACCGAAGGTTCTGTGGTCGTTGTGTCCTTGATCCCATTGAACTCTCCTTCCTCGATTCGTTCGTTTGCAGTTGGCTAACTTGTAAATGGTTTTGACGCTTCCTTTTGTGATGTCCTCGTCCGACTAAAATATACTGCGCCACGAGAAATAATTGAAATTAGGAAGTGCAGTGCCATGTGCTCTTCTGTAAAAAATTATTTTTTTATACGCATTATATGGAATTTACTTTTTTCGTGATAAATATTATGTTTATTTTAAAACCGAGTCTTGAATGTAAGGTGCGTACTGGTGCACGCGTTTCTGAACAGCTGCCGCGGCGGAGGGATACTTCTCTGAATTACACGTAATGTTCACTTGTTTAGCGAACTGTCATTTTTGCTTGTTCTTACGTAAATTCTTCTATAGAAGTTTTTGTGTGGATAGTAACCCTCGCAGGGTCCAGACTGCTCGTAAGCACAACTCACCATTTATTGACATACACCAGGGCTGTCCAACTTAGCAGGGCTTATGCGCCACATATCAAATTCTAGATAAGCTGCGGACCGCACCGTAGTTTAACATGGTTTTTACTTTAACTACCGAGATTATACTGAAATAAATATACAGTTGGTAACAGTCTTGTTTGTACAGTCCGTAATTTGCTCGAAGAACATTAATTTTAATTGGAAAATGAATACCAATGGAAAATATATTACAAGATAATTAAATAATTCCAGTTTTATAAAATGTATCTTTGTACGCCTAGAAGAAATGGCCTTGAACCTGAAATTCACATTTATTCGCTCGGGAACTAGCCGTTAGGAAGGTTTCCAAGCAACAAAATGTGCTGGTAAACTTCAAATTCAAGGCCGTTTCGTTTATGTGTACAAAGTTACATTTTATTTAACTGGAATTATTCAATTATCTCGTAATATATTTTTCATTAGTATTAATGTTTCAATTAAAATTAACGATTTTCGAGCAAATTATGGACTGTACGAACAAGACTGTACATTAGATACGACTTTTTTTCAACACTCTTAATGATTAAAATATATTCAACGAGAAAATTAATGCATCATAAAATTAAAATAACATGAATTGTGCAATTTTATTTTATTTGGTTGGTATAATAAACATTTTTCAAAGCAGTCGCGGAGCGCACAAAATGATCAGATGGCCTCCAGTTGGACAGCCCTGACGTAAGGCTGAAACAAGTCCCTGAATAAGGACTTGCTTAGAATGAACGTACAACGTCCCAGTGGCGTCCGGCGGGTTGAAACGTGCATGTAAACTATCAAGAGTTGAACTCTATTCGATCGGTCAGCAAACACGATGCTACAACTCGCCCCTCCCGCAACTAGCCCCGATCTCCCCTACTGTAGGTATTATGCTATACAATTTTGTTTTTTGCTCACGTATAGGCCAACTTGGACCACGCGTACATGCATACTGCCTTTTTCCGGGGCTCAGAAACATTATCTCAGAGGCAGGACATGAACCATTCTTAGGGGGGATCAGCATTTTAGCTGAATTCCATTTTTATCTCCCAGAGTTGTTAGCCTTGGGGATATGGAAGATGAAATGATGATAGTGAGGGATGAAAGGACGGCACACATATATAGACATACACAAATACACCCATGTCCGAGGTGGGACTCGAACCCGCGACCCTGCGGTCCGAGTTCGCCAAGACACTGCTGCCTTAGCGATCTCGGCCACAGGGCCGACACTATACAATAGTACTGTTTAAATAATTATTAATTATATAATTCGAACATAAATAAATATTTAAATCAATTTTGCCAAATGAAGGTAAACGAAAACTCGAGGCCTGGATCCCCCAATGCTGATATGGACATGTTAAACGAGTCGATTTATTCCAAGTTAAATATTTTGTGCAACTTTTCCCCGGGTTGTTTTTTCTGGTGGGGGGGGGGGCGCCATAGAGCCCTCAAGGAGAAGCCGCCACTGCAATAGATTACACGTTAAACAACCAAAATCCTCGCCATTTTCCCATTTTATTCCGCGAACTCTACAAGGGCACATGGCCATGCCTGCTCTAGCGTTCGCGGTTTTGCGTTAAGGTGACCAGTCGTTTTCCTTTAGGGAGGACAGTCTTTCATTGCAGTCTTTCATTATCTCTTTCTCGAAAAGAGTCCTATCTGCCCTCCTTTTCGATATTTTAAAACTAATGTGGTAATCTGGTGTTAATTTGTTAATCTAGCTGATAAAGTGAGAAATCACAATTGAATATTGATACTCTAGTTGCAGCACTTACAGTAAAATCCCATATGAAGGATGTTTCTTGTTACGAAATTTCCAATATATAGTAAGAAAAAGATATATTGACAAAAATATTCATTCAATGGAAAAATAGGTTATCTTTTAATTAAATAATTAAAATGAATGTAAGTATAATTAGCGTATTTTTGTTTGAATTAATGAAATGTTTCCTTTATTTTCGTTGTACTTTTGTCTTAACCTTTTTCGTCCCCTTTTTCATTGTATAAAAATTGGTCACCTTAGTTAAGTGCTACCAGTAGTCGCTTTTCCGTAATACCTTGACTGCCATTTTATGTTGTGAAATTTAATTCTTAATGCTTTTACTAATATTACGCGTGAATTTCCACAATTGGGTATAAGGATCGCATATAGTCATGTTAATTAGCAAACCTCGTAACTCCATATTCCCTCCTCTATTTTCTGTTTACTTCATGATAAAACATAATTATGAAAGAAGCAACATTAAATAAAAGTAAATAATAAATCGAGCATCTTAAATAATTCAGTTCCCCAGTATCTATAAGTTCAACGAGAAAGGAAACTAAACTTCTGCTTCCCGGCTATGTTTATTCTTTTCAATGCAAAACTGTCCAATCTAGAGTTACGAGGTAAGCTAATTAGCATGACGATCTACGACCTCGTAGGGCACAGCGGCGAGGTTGGGGATGAGAAGTTGCTGCTCATTGCGACTTACGAGATGTTCATCACCTTTATTTATTTATTTTATTTATTTATTTACGTCAAAAAACAGTTAAAAACTGCGTATGACGAGCTATGGGGAGAAGTGATTTTTGTGCACGTTTTCATAATTCTGTGGTCTCTATCCTAAACCATATTTTTGTCGAATTTTGAATACAGAAAAGAGAGGTTTTTTCGAGTGAAATTGAAATTGAAATTTTGATATTTTCTTTTACTTATTGAAGATCGCTTTTCAACTACTAATGTCGTACAGCGACCACTGTAAGTAACATTGGGGGTAAAGGTAATGGTATACGGACACACACAAACATTTATGCTCCGGGCAGGATTCGAACCCGAAACCTTTCAGGAACGAGACGGCTCTACAGCCTTAGTGACCTCGGCTATTCAGGCCGGCATCTTGCGAATTGGTTCACTTTCAAATTAAAAAAACAAGGAATGGACTCACTTTGCGAAGGTGTTAACTCCCGTGACCGCCTCCCGGCGAGCTCTGCTTGATCCGTCGCAGATGGCGGGCTGTCAATTACAGCTCTGCGTTCTGCCATTCTGCGAGAAACAGGCGATCGCCGCTCGCAGTGCTACCTGGCGAGCGCTTGCAGTAATGCTGGAAGGCGGGCGTAAACCCAACTGCAACATTTCAATCAATCGTGTCCCAATCAGTCGTACATCCCAGGAATTCTCTTACTATTCTGCAGCTATCCAGTATTACTGCTTTCTGCATTTGTTCCACGCATGAGAATGGTAATTCCAAAACTTGAATCGCATGCATTGTATGTTTTGGTACTAATCCTATGGTGGACATTATTATCGGTTGTATGCCGATATTCTGAAGTTTCCATTGGTGGCGAAGCTCTTGAGTCAACGGTACCCTCGCCGCCACATAGAATGGGCAACGGCATATTCTGAAGTCCCAATCCTTCTGCACATTCTGGCAGCACTGTACGGAGGATAACGCCATCTGGTTCTTTCATAGTTAACTATTACAAAATAACATTCTCTACCAACTGCCATCGCCTGAGAAGCTGATAGGGCAGATTTCCCCCAGGTTTCACCCAATCATCATCTCTAGTATGAACGTTCCCTATGGATAGGTGTGTTCATCCTAAGGGTTGAGAGTATTGGCGCAGAAGGCACAGGGGGGCGGGGTAGTCGCGTTGCGTCCGAGAGGAAGCCATTCGATCGCATACAAGAAATATATCAATAAAGTTAATATCATACATTACAACATAAAATATTCAGCGCATGCAATAGAACTAGTGGATTTGAAAAAGTTTATGCATTGCTTTTTTCTCATAATCCAGATTTACTTGCGAAAATTCAAATGGGTAATATCATCCCCTCTTTTAATGCAAAACAATTGAAGTATGAGAACGAATATTACGAAACCGAGACGAAAAAATGAAGGCGGCTCCAGGATCAATTTAGTAATATTATCCCCTCTTTTAATGCAAAACAACTTACGTATGTAAACGAATATTCCGAAACCGAGTCGAAGAAATGAAGTGTGCATAGGCGGCTCTGGGATCGATAAAATATTTGTGAGTGGGAAGTTTTGGCGAAGTAATAATGTTCAAATATCAGTGTTTACGAAATTCAACATTTTAGCAATAATTAAACTAGCTATTTAGTTTTTTAGCTGTTTAGTTAATTTTGCATTTCTCGTTAAATTTGTTTTTTGCACTATTCACTTCAGAAACAATTAGAGGATCGTCCTGGGTCGTATAGCACACATTTCGAAATTGTTTATAACATTGTTAATTGTTGCAAAATTGTTAATTCGCAGTTTTTAGTTCTGGGACATCAGGGGACCCTTCTAACATCAGAATTTCAAAAATTGGAAATTGTTTATAATTTGCAAAATTTGCAAAAAAATTTATTGTCTTTTCTAAACTGCCTTTAAACGAGATGCAAAATTCTGCAATCCGATCGGTGCTATCGCCTTCCGTTTTCGAGATATGCAATTGTTTATAAAATAGCTCGCTGCAATGACTCACTTAGTTTCTCCGCTGTATACGTCTAAATATAGGAAGGGGGTGGGAGCGGATGGGCCGCCTTAACGCTCTCATATATTGTGGTGGAAATGGTTGCTGGTTAGGTATTGCTAACTTTCTAACATTCCATTTTATTCTAAATACGGCAGTGAAACTTCTGTTTGTAGATTTGAGCTGGTGTACGTAATAATGTCTTGTTAACAAATTATTTTGCAAATTGAATGTCGAAGCTTTTGCATGCGAATATGAACAGAATATATAATGCGTATTTTTGTATTTTCTATATTCGTTATTTACCAAAATATATACCGTTATTTTTATTGGCTAGCGTGGAAAATATTACAACGAAATTAATTTTAAAGATACTACTCAGGTAATACAGGTCGGCTGTCGACCAATCCTGGACTCTGGAGTAAGAGGCGAGTCCGTCATTGGTTTTGGTAACCTACCAGAGTTGCTTCTTCCTCAAAACTGTCCCCTCTCTCTACTCCTTTTAAAGCGAAATTGGCGGGGCTTGATATAAAAGCCAATCATACCTTTCCTTTCCTCCAGTAGAATTCTTTTTTCCGTCAATTTTGGGAGGCAAATTATTGACATATAAAATCGCGTATAAAATTGTGACCAATAATTTAAATTAAATATTGAAGCAAACAATAAATTTCCGAAGACATGAAGGCATACAGCTTCTCTTTTTTTCCCGTTCCGAAAATGTTAATATATTCTTATGTTATTTACTAGTTATGTTGATCGTCTGTTAATAAATTCTGTTGATGTTCAGTATCTTATGTTTCAAGAGAACCAGTAGAGTTATTTAATAAGTAATTAGTATGTTGTATTTTGTCTTACTGTCAGTAATTTGTCTTAATACATAAGTTACTGAAAATCAACCGAATTTAATACATTCTTGTTACATCGCTCACAATTTCATTCCAATCAATAGGTATATTGCTTTCTTCAGCAAGTGTTTTTACAACATAGTGCAAATTATTCTTCATTACTTGCGGTAGCTCTGGAAATGTTATATCTGAATAGCAAGAAAGAGCATATTTTAAATGTTACATGGCGGTACCGACGCAATGCAATACATAGGCCGATACAATATCATATTGACATGTTTGCTAATAAAACTTTCTAATCATGGCAATGGAAATTAAATATGTGGACTTTTAATTTCAACAAGAGAGAAATTTTGCAGAGACAAGTATGTAGTATGCGAAACAGTAAAAATACCGTTGGAGTACAGTATTGGCAAGTGCTAATTTACATAAATTACTAATTAAACGAATAAGAACTTACGTAGGTAAATGAGTAAATATCAATGAAGTGCAGTTTTGCAATTGAATCTTACGTTTTTAAAATTAAGTTTTCGCATATTAATAATCCTCATAGCATTCGCATCTTTCTTTTTCCATTCAACCATGACACTCCTATGCTTTTGCACAATGCCTCGGAACCCAAGAGCGTTGTTCGAGGTCATAGCTTATCGAGTTAAAATCATGAAAACTTGAGTTCTTAGAAATGTTCCCCAAATACGTAAATGCCAAGAAGGTCATCTTATGGAAACACAGACAATCTCTGAATATATTCAGCAGAGTTAGTCATTTCAACAACGAAGCCACTTGAAAAGCACTCATTTACACAAACGTTAAAATTTCAACAACAAAGCCTTTTATTATCTTATAATTAGGGAACAGATTTTCATGTAAATACATATTTTCACAGGAACAAGATACCTGCATTCAGTAATATTTTATAGAGATAAGACATTTTGGGTGAATTAGAACAATTTTTATTTTACTTAATTTTAAAAACTTTGGTCTAATTTCATGTTTTTACATATTTTAGCTATTACTACATATTTCCTAACAATTTAATACATTTATACCTTGAAACGGAATATTTCAGATGTAAGTTTGCAATATCACGGCAAATCATCTTTCTCAGAAAGAAGTCCAATGCGCTTCAGTGACTACCGGACCGTCTTCATGAATTGTCAAATTTACTCCCCCTCTACTTCTTGAAAACCGGGTACGTGTGTCAAGGATGAACGGATGTATCTGAAGCAGAAGTAATTTCATTCACGTGCTTGCTGATGATTAATACATCCCATTCGTAACTCGATCAAAAACTAACAAATATTTTATATATTATTGTATTATCGCGAGGTTGGAGTAGGCTGGAGGGTACTCACATGTCACAACTAACTTCTGGATCCATCACGGACACTACATTACTTCTATTCAGATGAGCACCAACTCCTCATCAACATTAGATTAGATTTATTATTAACTAGATGACCCGGTGAACTTCGTAATACCTACATCTACCAAGTATACAGAGTGGCCCATTTAACTTGAGAAATCCAAATAATTCGAAAAATATGCAACGTTCAAAAAAATGTCAAAGGTAAAAAATTAATATCTATAAGGGGGACATCTGTCAGACCTAAAATCAAACTTCTCCACTCGTCTCCTGAGTGTGAGGCGGGAGCCAACTTTGGAATTTTACATGAGGACCCCCTCCCTTTATATTGCAGATTCGGATTCTACACAAAAAAATACATAAGTTTGGTTTAAAACATTTTTGATCGAGGAAGACGATTTGTATTCATGTATGGCCAGCGGCTTCAAATCGCTTGCTCTGATTTAATTATGTTTAATCAAATTCTTTAATGAAAAATGGTTGTTTCTATTTAAGATTTACATTCAGGCAATTAATGTTCCCAACTATACTTAAAGAGAAAAGTTTGCAACTATTTCACTTAAACTTATTTCGAAAAAAAACATACTTGCAAAAAATCAAATAGCAATGATAATCTTAACATTATCCATGTAGTATTATATTTAGATATCTAAAAGTCTAATGAATGTAATTACATGGAAATGAAATGCACCTATTTGATCCACTCTTATATTTCATTTCCATTTCAATCAGTAATTGTTATTTCATATCAAATATTGAAGTGAGTTATACAACCCTCATAAAATTACCAAAATTTTTAACACAAATATTGAAAGAACAAGAACAAATGCATTATATAAAACACTTTATATTTTGCCTTGTGGTTACTATAATACAATTTTGTAAACACTTTAACTCTCAAATCCTTAGATAATTCAGCCTTACTTTCCGTAATATGAAAATTTCGAGCAAGCCGAGGTTTTATTGGAACTCTGTTCGACTCTGTGCTTGTAATTGTGTGTCGAAATATTGTCCCCTCTATATTGAAAAACTAGCGGTGGGCATACTTTCTCGAGTTCTTTTTACGAATTAGGCAATATAAAATTCAAGTTAAATCCGAACGAAAATTTCGCTTATTCTAACTGGATTGCACGTTGTCGCAACAATGACGTATCACCTCTTAATTAACAATCGCTACATTAATCCAAAGCTTACTTTTGGGAGTGTTTTGAAATCCGCGAAATCACTCTTCGGACTGTGATTTGAGCTTGGGAGCATAGGTTTTGAGATTCCATTAGTATACAGTCTAGCTGGTGATATTCAAGATGTCCCTCTAACTATGGGACACCCCTATAACTTCCAAACGGTTCCCGATATCGCAATAGTTTTCGCTCAACAATGCGTAATCATGGGGCAAGGGATGTGGTGTAGAAATATTGTTTGAACTATTTTTAGTTTTCGAGAAATTTAATCATCTTTGATTATTTAAATTGAGCCTATGTTTTTCTCACTAGAAATAGATCGATCATAAAAAGAGTAATGCAATGATGTAATACATATTAATATTACGATAGTACTTTGTGCATAAATGTGTACTATCTGTCATGAGATTTTAAATTAGACTTGCAATTTTTCCTGCTGCAGCAATCAGAGCTGTCGCTTGTAGGGAAGTTGACCTTCGCGGCCTCTCCCCTCTCCCCCTTAAGTGCTGGCGTCACGAAGGAAACTTTCCCCAAAGGGGACAGTTGCAAGGGTTACTACAGGAAATCATGTACACTTAATTTAAAACCACATGCCAGAAAGTATAATTTTGTACGTCAATACTAACAAAACATTAACATATGTTACTTCATTGCATTCGTCTATTTATGATCTATCTATTGCTAGTGAGAAAAATACATGCTACTATTTAAAAAATCAAAGATAATTTAATTTATCGAAAACTAAAAATATTTTGAACAATATCTCTACGTCACAGTATTTGCATCATGATTCCGCATTATTGAACGAAAACTGCATTTCTATCTCGGGAACCGTTTAGACGTTAGGGGGGTGGCCCATAGTTGGCGGGACGCCCTGTATGCCAAACTTCGCAAGTTTTAGATCATTTTCGTAGTTATATGAAAAGAAACTAGAGTTGCTGTCAATTTTTTTAATTCATATTTTCTCACTTTTTCAGTCCCTTTAAAATATAACTGAAATGTGACATTAACAACATTACAGAAGTTAAACCTAATCCAATACGAATATTTTCGATAAAATATTTGGAGCCGTTTTGGGGGAAATATCGTTTGAGGCTTTCTGCAACTCTGCACTTTTGATCTAGTTTTCACAGACACTTTTTGAGTTTTCAGGAAAATTCATTAAAAATCATTTGAAGCACATCTATTTACAAATGCAGTATTGTATAACAATGTAAATATTAATCACAAGATAAAAAAATACTTTTCTAGATATTTGGCAAAATGACATTTGTGTCTTCTTACACAGTGCATTAAGTAGGCCAATTATCCGCACAAAAATTTTACTGAAAATGTTTGGAACCCGTTCCATCCAATCTTGCTTTTAATATTTTCTAATATTGTCCACATTCCAAGTAAATAAGGGAAAACAAGCAACATTTTCAAACAATTAACAGGATAAATTTTTAGAAACTAAATACGGAGAAGAAATTTCATTTGAAGGAAAAATCTCAATCTTGAATATTCAAGTTTTAATAAGATGCCGAAAAATATTCAATTCTTTGTAATTTTTCGAAATTCAGAGTAAACAGTGAAATTCATATTTATATCTTTATAAATGTATTTCTTCTATGTAGCGTTTTTCTTCTCTGAAATGATTCAAAGTTCTAATATTCTTTATAGAAAGGAAAAAAAATATTCATTCGTGTGTCGACAAGAAAATGTAATATTTCCTGTTGAAAATATCTTGGCATGAGGGGTTAATGGCGATGGACGCACAACCCTACAGATTGCGCTAGATTTTTCAAAGCTACGTTCTCTAGACCCAACTATTTAGATTACATTTATTTTATCGGAGATCGTATATATTTACACGTCCATTGAGAGGTAAATAGTTGAAAAACTTCTGTGATTCCTGCCCATTGAAATTTAATTGACATTAATTTTTTGTATAGGTAATATTGCTTTCCAGTTTCGTGGATAAGAAATGTATTGTTACAAGAAACGCTTTAAAACACGGAATGGATGGCTCAGTGTCACAGAGATACTATTCCAGACCTCGGAGATTAGCGGGTTCAAATCCCAGTCTGCGTAGGTATTTTTATCCATTATTACCAAATATTCCACCAACTTACTAAACTATTTATTCAAACTAAATTCATTACAAAATTAAATTTCTCGAAAAAGAGTATTGAAGGTGGAAATTTTCCTGGATATTGATTATGCTATTGGAGTTAATTACAATGTTATATTATTATTTAACAATTTCAGATGTATGTAGAAATATATTTTATATTTTCTGTCTTTAACACACAACAGAGATAATACAGATTTTGAGTAAAAAAATTAATAGTATTTTTTTCATTCCAAAACACTATTCCTGGCAAACGTTAACGCAAAAAATGACTGATTCTGGCGACAATATTAGTGATGTCTTCGTGCTTACTACGAATATTATAGTTCATAAACGAGTTCAATAAATGCATCTCTTTTGTTGAGAGAGATTATCGATTTTCTCTCACACACCTCAAGCTACTACCGTCTTGCCAATTCCGCTTGGAAGAACTTTCGACTCCAGGTGAAATGAGATAAGGGGCTACGCAGCGTTGCCAAAAAAAATCAATATTTTCACTCACGGCTAAGAAAATTGAACAACTTCCTATTAATTCTTTCACATACCTCAGAATAACCAAGCCACGCAAGAACTAGCTATCTCACTAGTGGATGTGAGACCTGTCTCTTTCAGAGGCGTAAAATACTGCATTTTACAAGTAGAAACAACCCTCAGATTAAAACAGCAACTCGCTATTCTCGTATTCGTTAGTCTCTTGATACGTTTGGTCTGAGTTAGCTTTTCGATTTTTCCCATCCTCTTTACAGCAACTATCTATAGGCGCCTGTAATACATTTTTACTTTCTCATACTTATTTCGTGACAAGAGAAAGTGTTGTATCGTGTACTGGAGAATTTTCGACAGAACAACTCTTATTGCCAGGTCCTGGTAAAGAATAAGTGGGTAAATCGTGTACGTATACAAGAATATAGCAAATTACTTCCTCTAAAACGATGTGAAATAAGAATCCATGTTTTTTTGGGATCTTGATACAGAAAAATGGATTGACGGCAAAACATCTCTTTGTCTGTTCCTCCGTTCCTCCATTTACGGTCAACGCTAGCGCCTAAACCGTTCTGCCGATTTTTTCCGAATTAATATTCCTCGATCGATTTAAAAGAAGTCAAGGCCCTCTGAGTTTTAAATGGACATTTTGATTTTGTGGGTGCTTTTTTCATGAGCGTCAACATTTTCATGATTTTCTCAAAAATGGCTTCAAAAATTTTGATTAAGTTTGGCCTCGGATAGCGTAAAGAACGCTTACGGGAATGGTGAAGGTCACATTTTCGTTGAAATAACTAATTTTTCGAAAAATAAGACGTCCAAAAATGTTTTCGGCGCCTTCCTACAACTACAATATTGAAGATAGAGATTTTTTTATGAACAGTGTTCTTTCAAGATACATTTGAAATTAAGGTCATGTACTACAATTTATCAATAATATGAGCGTTTTTGCGTAATTTGTGCAAAATATAGACAGTTTTTACATTTTTTTCTTGAAAAAGCTGTTCCAATTTTTTACTTTTCCGCATCCATACCTACATACGGAGTAATATACGTAGTATAGGGAAATTTATGTAATGCTACGAAAAAAATTGCGAATTTTCGGCAGAAATATTCATTGCTCTCATTGATAACGAAAAAGTGTATGAAACCAGTTGCTAAAATCCCCTAACACGCGGTGTACTCAGAATACCGGTTTTGTAGGTCTTTGATATCAAGAAAGCAACTGAAAGCAAAACGTCCGTCTGTCGGTCCGTCCGGAAGCCTAAACCATGCGTACCATTTCTTCCAGATTGAAGAAACCCCTGTTCATCTGGCTCTAGTCGAAGCTTTTAGATTTTGAAAAGCTTTCTAAAACAATTTGAGTATACTTTACATGAAGCCCTCCGGACAATTTCAAACTTTTCTCAAAAAAGGCTCCTAATTTTTGCTTTAAATGTCTTGTAAGAATAGAGTAAAATACAGTTATTAAGGTGGCTTAGGTCCGATTTCCACGGTTAACACTGAATTTGCGAAGATTGCACAAGTTTGGATTTTTTTCGGCATCTTCCTCCAACTACAAAATTGAAGACAGAGATTTTCCCTTCAAATAAAATTCGTTCTCCAAAGTGAGTTCTTTCTTTAAAGTCAGGTACATTTGTCTTAACCGTTAAGTAGTTTTTGCGTAATATTGGGCTCAAAATGTGCCATTTTGTCATTTTGTGCAAATAGGATAGTGCTAAATGTACTCCATGAGAGGACATAAATGTCATATTACTCTATTCTTTTGTTTTTTCAAAAATTACAAAAATGTAATTTTGTTGACTTGTCTATCACGTCGTTAATATTTACATTAGCGACAATTTGTTCACATTATCATGTTTATGAGTATATGTGATTTAAATAGTGTCGTATAAATTTTCTAGAAAACTCAACCGTTTTCTGTGAAAACTAGCTCAAAATTCCTCATTTCCGGAAAATGAGGAATTGAAGTTTGAAAATCGAAGATGGTGTATTTTGGAAAATAAATTTTGAAAATGTTTCATAATTTTTACAATCATGACGTTACAAATGTACCTGAAACGCAATAAAATGTGTAATTTCTATTCTTTTGCACTTAAAAGAACTTCAAGGAATCTGAAAAATATGCAAACAAAATTTATGTAAATAATCTTAACATTACGTTTTATCTAGTTCATGTCGTCTGCAGAGGAAGATCTTATTTTCATGAAAAACGGTTTTGTAATGATTACATGCAAAATACCGAAAAGAAAAATTTTAAGATTGTATTTGTTCATAATTTTACCACAAAACAAAAGTTAAAGAAGTGTTTTTAGGTAATTTGAAAATTGTCGGGAATTTTTTTGGTCGAATATAAAAAGAATGACCCTATTGTATTTTTGAGTTAAAGTGATTTAATCCTTCGACTAACGAGGTATTTTGCATACGTCGAATACCAAAGGGGGTAACAGAGTTACCCCAGGGAAAATTCAATTGAGTTTTAATATTTTTACCGTAAATGCTGTAATATTGTTTTGGTTTTGCAGATTAAACATTATTTTGATACATTAATAAAGTATTTAGAGATTTTAACGATATATCTTTTACATGCAGAACCTCGTCCACAACGAAGAGGTCTCGAATGCCAAATGATGTCCTTTTAGAGCACATTGCACTATTTGTATTGTCTCTTTCACTTAATACTCTCCTGAACTGATGAATACGTCATCATTCATGTTTTCCTCGTCTTCAGCACAAATAATATCGTCCACTTCATCTATAACCTATACATTTTCTTCATCACGCTCACAAAACAATCTATACTTCACAATCTTCTTCACACAAATTGCCTGGATTGTGAATCATTAATAACTTTTCAAAATTTTCAAGACTGTAATTCTTCGACATGTTCACATACACGTATTAATGCACCAGTTCTTCAATAACACTTCGTAGGAATGTCCACAAAACCATCTCCCTTCTCCCACTCATAATATAACCTCAAACCACGTTATTAAATCCCGAACGTCCAATACCAACGGGTCTAAGGTAGTAACTCCAGCTTGACTAAGAGCAAAAGAAACGCAGGTTTTTCCAAAATGATAGTTTAAATAAATATGCAAAAAACTACACAAGATATCAAAAATGTAAGAAAATTATAAGATGAGAAGAAATAATAAAATATGCGTTGGGGTAACTCAGATACCTCCCTCAGTAGCAGAAGGGTTAAATGACTTCAAATAAAGTTTTTCGAAAACATAAAAGATTCCTATGAAAAAGAGCTTCAAATTTCGCATTTACAGTAGCGGTAAAACGCCATTCTCTTAAAAATGGCTCCAAAGTTTTTAAGGAAAATTGCCATATAAGAGGAGTTTTCACTGTTCTTTAATATTCTCAAAATAATATTTCCGTTTTACTATTAAGAAACTGGAAAATTTTTAAAAAATGTTTAAAAAAAGTAATTTTGGTTGGCGATAGATGGTAGCTGGCAAAAGTATATACCAAGTTCGAATAGCTAGCCGAGACCAAAGGAAATAAACTAATAAGGGAATTTCTGTGCCATTTTGTAGCACCACTAGTTCTCTTTAAATTTTCTCCTCGACAGAAAAAAAGTCCCATTTCCGGCGAACTCTGTATTTTCGAAAATTGTTTAATCTTAACATTTCAAAACTACAAATGTGAAGGTAGAATTCTTACCTTAAACAGAATCCGTTCTAAAAATTCAGCTCTTTAAAAACGGCCATTTGTTTTTTCTTTAAAAACGGAAAATTGTTTGAGAAAAAGAGTAGTTTTTGCGTAATTTATGCTTAAAATTTAAGTACTTTATAAGAAAACATTTTCTCAAAAAATGCCCGAAAACATTTTCTTAAACTTATTTTCACCAATAGAACATGAAAACATTAAAAGAATGGCGCGGATATCATTTTTGTCGAAGTATCAGAATTTTCGATAATGGTAACTTCTGAAATGATGTGAGAAAGTACGTGCTGTTCTAGTACTACTAGTTTTTTGTTTACTCCCAATTATTCGCTTTCTTATCGATAAAACTGAAATACGACTTTAAGAATATCGTAGAGGGCAGAACCTTCTTTTATACATTTGGAGAAATTGTTGAAAAACTGTCGCTTACGCGTTGTTACGAAAATGCAAAATTTTTAGTTCATTTTCACGAGATAGAATTTTGAATTTTAGAAAACCTGCAGTTGAAATCGTTTAATGCAATTACACTCACAAATGCAATTATTGATTAAAAACGCCCGTAATGTAAATATTACTGACATGAGAGATGTATCGAAAACTTACATTTGTTGTAAACAATTTCTTGAAAAAACAAATAATACATCAAAATAAAGTTTATTTCATTTTGTTCAGTGAATTTAGCACTATCCATAGAGTAAGTGAAAGAACAAAAATATGATTCCGTTTTCAGAAAATCTTAGTTTTAATATTTTTTAATTTTGCTCATATTTCAATAAACATTACGCGAAAACAACAAATATTTTCAGGTAAGTTTACGTAATATTTTATCAAGAACTTACTGTCAAGAACTAATTTCATCTGAAGGAAAAATCGCTTCAACTATATCATCCATAATATTTAAAGAATTATTTTCAATTTGCAGGGTCTCGAGTCGGGGCAGATCGATAATGGTATGTTTTTTGCCAAAAATTCTACGAATAGTTTAGACATTAGTGTGGTCACAGACTGACAAACGGACCGTCGGACGGACGTTTCGAAATAAAACACTCTGTTCGTATCAGAGAATCCCTAAACCTGTACTGCCGGTGAAATGAGATCATCCAGTGGCATTACGACCCTGTAGACACTCTTGTGTGGCGCGAACCAAGGATCGTCACAAAGATATCTTATGTTTTAGTTTTGGTTCTACGAAGAATATCCTATGTAGTTATTACTTCTCTGCGGTGTTGGATTAATCCATTCCCGTTCCAGAGTATAATTTTATTTGTTAGCTTCATTTCTGCATTTTGGATATTAATGTAGTGATCCTGTTTGTTCGAATTGCTGTTTTATAATGTTTTCTTATCTTTGGAAGGAATTTTCAATTACATTGCGCATGTCTATTTGTGATGGGTAGTAAGTTAGATTATATGGGGGAGGGTTCTAACGGATTACTGGATATGTAAGCAGATGGGCAATAAATGGTATTTTTCTGTGAATGGGGAGGGTTCCTTAATTTTGAGGAATTTTCTGAGTTGAAAAAATGTATTATTTGAATGAAGTGAGAAAGGAGGGGAGGAAACTCTGGAACGAGGACTTTTTAGTGATTTTTTAACAGTGGGGATATTTCTTTCTTTTCTCTGTTTCGTTTATTTATATAATTTTGGTGTATTTGACAACATTTCTAATTGGGTATCGTCCTGTGTGTTTTCGTGAACTCAGAACGCATTTAGCCGGCTGTGTTTTATCTTTCCGATGCTCAATTGTTAAATATTAAAAGCCGCATTTTACGCATCTATTTGCGTTGCCTTAGAGTATGTTCTCGTAAGACCATATTTTGGGCACCGATGGCATTGAACTGGTGTTTTCTTTTTACATGGTGGTTCAAATTTGAGATTGCATTCTAAAATTTGTCAATTTCTTAAATTCCTTTGTTGTTTTTGTGTGGTTCTAAGTCTATAATGTGCAGAGAGAGAGAGAGAGAGAGGTTTCATGATTACCCAATATCGCACTTTATATACGTTACGAACAAGGTGGCCCTAAGATTCACGTTCATGTTTTATTTCTTCTTTGTTCACTGATGAGTAAATACAATAAAGTACGACACGGAATGCCCTGCTTTACTTTGAAATGCGTGGTATTCCGCTTCTTTTTCGTTCAGTACTTTAGTTATATTTCTGTATGCTTCAGTACTGTGAATGGTATTATATTTACTTTGTTTCTATACATTTTATATGTGAGTTTCTTTACATTCACGTGTTAGTTTAGAACGTCCATTCACTTTCGTATATTCATATCATTTAGCACGAATATTGATGACAGTTTAATTGTTGACTTTTGTTTCATTTTTCGTTTACTCTTCATAGCGTCAAATTCAGGTAACTACATTTTGTTCATTAAACCCCAAAATATCCAAGCAGTCCTTTGAAATTCAATAAAACGCTACAATTCCGTTGTTAATAATACCAACTTTAATTATTTTCTACAAACGATTAAATGGAGATGTGAACATGCCTCTGGCCGAAGGGATAAAAGTAAATGACTGACGATGACTGACAACATTAAAAAAAGAATTTCAAGGAGGATTATATCAAGCGTTCAATACCCGCACAAGAGCTTGTAGACGCGTCACCAAGGCGCAACAAAAATTGAAAAGAAACTTATTGATCCTAACACGCAACACTCACCATGCTGGATACTCGGATTGACTTAAAAAATTTTCCAGCTTGTTCAGAGCCTTTCAAAACCCCTACATACAAATTTGTACGTGCTATGAACCATTGCAAGTAGTGTTTTTGTGATAATTAGTATTGGGACCTTTCTTGACTAAAGTCGCTAAACCGACCGTGGAAGGGCGGAAATCGCTGCTCGCCGCTGGTTCTGCGGCCGTTACTCACACACCGCGCCTCCACTTTCGGAGTGTCGGCAAGGTCTCAGTTACTTGGAGGGCAGGCGGAGTGACAAAAACGGGTGTTTACTTTGTAGGTTCTGATGGAGGAGTAGGACGAGAAAACATACATGAGTAATTCGAATGCGATAATTAAATGCATACTGGCATTATTTACAGGATGTAAAGATTACAATGTGGTTTAATTAATCAGGCAATACTTATTAAATAATAAATACGTAAATAAATAAATGCACAACAAATCAGTAAACAATTAAAAATAAATAATGAACAGATACAATAAAGAAAAGATGATACACAGCGAGCAGATCAAAGGGTACTGGAGGAAAAAGGACAAAGGAAGAAGTAATGAAATTGGTGCGTGGTCCCTTGATGAGCCAAACGAAAGAAGAAGAAAGAAAAGATAAATACGAATTCTTAAACGAACGCGCTTGGAAATCAGATATCAGCTGATAGACGCCGCGCAACGTTCCTATCGCTGCCGAAGCAACGGCTCGCCCGCTGCGGGAAGCGCAAAGATCACGAAAGGTCCTGATACAAAATGCCTATAAAAACACTATTTATAATATTCCATAGCACTTCACAAATTTGCGTATATAGGTTTTGCATGGTGTTCTATCAGCTGGTGAAATTTCATGTCAATCCGAGCATCCAGCACTGTGAGTGTTGCGTGTAAGAATGGTTATAATTTTTTTAAATGATAATGATAATGTTTGCTTTTCAGAGACACGGACGCATTTAAAGAACACAATATATTAAAAAATTGGGGATGTTATTACTATTATAAGGAAGTGGGTTCGTCGTTGAAATGACTGATTCATTCATATGCTCAGAGAATTTGTGCGTTTTCATGAGATGACCTTCTTGGCATTTACGTATTTAGAGAACATTTGTGAGAACTCAAGTACTCGATAATCAAGTATAAGCATTCTGAAGGTAGTTTCAAATAGCATTGTGCTGTCACGTTCGGGTGCAAAATGTGCCGCTAAATGCACGTTACGTTTGCAAAACGGCTTGAAGGGTAGATTTGTGAGGGAACTGCGAAAAGATTGAATCCCCCCACAAAATGGGAGTTATGACATGCGAATTTCTTATAAACAATTACATATCTCAGAAACGAAAGGCGATGGCGCCGACTGGATTGCGGAATTTTGCATCTTGTTTGAAGGCAGTTTAGAAAAGAATAATTTTTTTTGCAAATTTTGCAAATTTATTAACAATTTCCAATTTTTGAAATTCTGAAGTTAGAAGGGGCTCTTGATGTCCCAGAACTAAAAACTGCGAATTAACAATTTTGCAACAATTAACAATGTTATAAACAATTTCGAAATGTGCACTATGCAACCCGACAGTGTCCTCAAATTGTCTCTGACGTGAATATTGCAAAATAACAATTTTGACAAGCGATGCAAAATTATTACTAAATATCAAGTTTAATTGTTGCTAAAATGTTAAATTTCGTAAACACTGATATTTGAACATTATTACTTCGCCAAAACTTCCCACTCACAAACATTTTATCGATCCTGGAGCCGCCTTCATTTTTTCGTCTCGGTTTCGTAATATTCGTTCTCATACTTCAATTGTTTTGCATTAAAAGAGGGGATGATATTACCCATTTGAATTTTCGCAAGTAAATCTGGATTATGAGAAAAAAGCAATGCATAAACTTTTTCAAATCCACTAGTTCTATTGCATGTGCTGAATATTTTATGTTGTAATGTATGATATTAACTTTATTGATATATTTCTTGTATGCGATCGAATGGCTTCCACTCGGACGCAACGCGAGTACCCCGCCCCCCTGTGCCTTCTGCGCCAATACTCTCAACCCTTAGGAAGAACACACCTATCCATAGGGAACGTTCATACTAGAGATGATGATTGGGTGAAACCTGGGGGAAATCTGCCCTATCAGCTTCTCAGGCGATGGCAGTTGGTAGAGAATGTTATTTTGTAATAGTTAACTATGAAAGAACCAGATGGCGTTATCCTCCGTACAGTGCTGCCAGAATGTGCAGAAGGATTGGGACTTCAGAATATGCCGTTGCCCATTCTATGTGACGGCGAGGGTACATACTTCTGAATTTTCAAGCTATGAACAGATTCTGGATTGTTATTGTTGACGACTGCAAAATCGATGATCATGGCTGTTTTCTTGAGCATGTTCAGAACTATTATATCTGGCCTATTGTTCGAAATTGTGGTATCTGTAATAATGCTTCTGTCCCAGTACAGCTTCCATTCTTCATTTTCCGAGAATGTAGAAGGATGATATTTGTAATATGGGACATTACAGGACTCTAGTCCGTATTTTCTTACTAGTTTATTCTTATTAGTAGAGACCGGAAAAATATGTAGTATAAAACGTCAAAATATGTACATAAGTATGTAATGAAAATAGTAAGAAAATGTAAGAAATATGTAAAATCGAATATAATATGTAATATTAAAATACACTCATAATAAAATACATTTACATTATACGAAATTAAATTTATAAAAAACTGCTCACTTCACATCATACAATTACCTCGTCAGTAGTAAAAGCTTCATCTATTGTAATCCTGGACCGTAGTTTAGCTGCTGAACTAATAGCAATAGAAGCCGTCGCAAAAACTGGCGAGATCTCCGACCAGCAAACATACACTGTAGCATCTTTATCGATGTGTTACACGTCAGTGCTCGCAAAGTTTTCTCCGAAATTAAGGTTACAGATAACAAAATGCGGTGTCAGTGATGCTTTGGACACACAGATTTCTCCAATAATGTAGGGAAAATGCTGATATTAAAAAAATATACATCTTTTCATAAAAAAATATGGAATTAAATAGAAGAAAATTGATAAAATAAGAAAATATATTGTGAAAACAGCAAAATATGTAAAATAGTACTAAATATGTAAAAATATGTAACGAATAAATTCGATATTGTGTTAGGAGGGCTATGATTCGCCAAGATTAAAATTTGAGAACGATAAGTAGAAAGACAAAAAATATGTAATTACATAAAAATCCGGTCTCTACTTATTAGTTACTATTAGTTACTATTATTATTATTATTATTATTATTATTATTTATTATGCAATTTTGACGCCCCTACAAGTGAATCCCGGGGCCGGCCGCCCCTTCGGCTCCCGCTACGCTGCGCCACTGGCCACCTTCCACTTTTACCTAGAAGCCACCGGCACCTCGGCCGTCGGTCGGCGCTGGACAAGGCCGCTCGCTCCACCGCTTGCAATGGATTCGTCATCTTTCCTTCCTTTTTCGTGCCCTATCCTCACCCCTTCCTCACACTCTTATTCGCTTCACTTCAACACATTTCAGCAGACCAGTTTGGGGTTTAGAGCTTGTCCCGGCTGGGGCAGTGTCTCACTGGTGGGAGATACGTGGTTGGGGAAAACCCCGTAAGTCAACGTGTAGGCCACGTGTAAGTCAACGTGTAGGTCGGTGCCGGATTTCACTACGGCGGGGAATATCGCCTCCACCTCCCGCTATGTAGACATGCACTACACTTAAGGACGAATGATCATAGTTGATTCGCCCGGAAACACGAGGTAATCAATCAAGCAAACAAGCAATCGACAAGCCCCGTAAATTGTCCAACTTACCTACATTTGCTCCTGCGAACGTCTTAACCCTCCGGCGGGCGCGTAGCGGCACTCAACAACGCATTCTTACATTTTTTGTTAATTTCGTGTAAGTAATTGGTGTCACACTATTGAGATCATAGTTATTCTTCATTCATTGTGTTTTCAACCGGATGAGTCTCAAATCACGATTTTAGACATTGCCGATCGACCGTTATTCATTGGTAATTCGAACTCTGCAACGGTTGCGGTACTCCGTACCGCACGCGCTTGATCATGAAAGTATAATATTTGCGTATTTTATCCATTAGAATTCTTACTGCTGTTTTGTTATTGAGCTTTATGACACTGATTTTGGAGTACTAACTACTAACTCAAATTTAGAATTTTTCGAAGAAGCGTTAGACGGTACGTTTGCACCGTATTCATTCCCCTTCACGTAACAAGACACGGAAGGAGCGAGTGATGAATCAGACTCTTATTATATTGTTATTTCGTTTGATATTCAGTTATTATGAAATAAAATGTATAAAAACATAAATAAAGAATATTTCCTTCACATTCCATAAAAAAAAGTCATAATTATTGACACGAAAATCAAAGACTATACAGTAAATGCGGCACGGAGTGCCGCACGCGCCTGCTTGTGGGAAATGATGGGACGCGCCCGCCGGAGGGTTAATTCTGTCTCTCCATTGCACTTGATCCTAGTGCCGAATCACTTGCACTTCTGCCCACAGTACGTCACTTTTTAAACTTTTTTTTCGTTAAATAATTTAAACTTACATCTGCTTCGGACATTCAGCAATCGTTGGCACTGACATACTGTATCCATCCCGTGTTCTGAGGATTGCTCGGACTCCAAGCTTCATGTTGTTGTTGTTGTTGTTGTTGCTGCTGCTGTTTTGTTGTGGGGGATATCGAGTTCGATAGTGGTTTCTCAAGGGAGGCAGGAAAGAACTGACCTTCTCACACATTAAAAAAAAGTACCAAATACAATAGCTATTTTATTTGGTGTTTGAGGAAGAATGCATAATTTTTTAGTTGATGGCTCTGAGTAAATTGAGTTTTAACAACGGGGCAATTTTAAGCGACACAAAAACGATCGAAATAGCTATCAGAAGGTCTCAGCGTTTCTTCTAATGATATAGTATACTGCGATTTTTCTAACTTTTCCACTCAAGGCCACTCAAACCCCATCTTCGCGACGGAATACGTTCACGATATTTCGCATCTTTCTCAGTCTAGATTTCCCATGATCGCGACCGTATCAAGCAGTGCTTGCGATCATGCGACTTCTACCGGCAAGACCAAGAAAGACGCGAAATACCGTGACATATTCCATCGCGAAGATGGGATTTAAATGGCCTTGAGGGGCAAAGTTAGAAAAATCGCAGAATAATTGCTGATATCTCACAGCGCTCCTGCAGCCAGAAAAGAAAAAAGATTTTAATGAAGCAATACGATTCGGGAGGACAAGCTGCTCCCTTGAATTGCCATCTAGACACATCTCTTTTAACTATGTCGGCGCTTTGCAGGACTCAGCTCTTCGCCCACACGTGCTTCACGCAGCACTCATCATTCCCCAGAACGAAGGCGGAGACAAGCGCACAGCGTCATCAGTGGCAGATCCAGGAGGCCAAAGGGGTCATAGGAGGCCTAGAGCTTTCGTTTGTTACCTTCTTTTATTAGGCACACTTGATTGAAATATTTATATACTTTAGAATTATTTAAAAATCATATTGTATAGTATTATATATATCCATGTATGATACATCAACACACTACAAAAATAATGAGATATAATAAAAAATATTTATCATTTAACAAAAATCTATGACGACCCTCTCCAAAATGATTGGCTGAATCTGATCCCAAGTGTAAACTGACTCCGTGGATTAGCAGATGCCTGGGTGAAGAGACAAAGCAAATCAATACACCCTTCTCTCTCTCTTATCCCATTTCTATGACATGTACCGGGTCTTTATCGTATCTTGCAACTCAGGTCTGGAAGCATCACCTCTTGTTTGGCAATTTGGCAACCCATGAAATACCTTCAGCATCCCTTTCACTTTTAGCAACCCCCGATCGCGCGCCCTCAGATTTCGGGATGAGAATGTGTCTAATTTTAGTTGAAAGAGAGAGAGAAAGCACTTATTCTGTCTTTGTTACTCTTCAACGTACTGCAGCCACTACACCGAAAAGAATCAACGCCTTCTCTTAGTAAATGGTGGTCACTTTGAGCCTTTAGTAAGTTTTTTGTCATTTTAAGGAAATTATATTTTATGATTTTTTATTAATTGTTTCCAATAATTATTAATGTACTAATTTTTATTTTATTAGTATTTTCAATAATTTTATTAAAATTTTCTTATTTGCTTAATATCAAGATTCCATAATTATTATAATAACATTATTATTATTATTATTATTATTATTATTATTATTATTATTATTATAAATAATGAAGAACGGTAATGTTTCACACGATATCTTTTTGATTTCTCTCTGAGCTGACTCTCAATGAATAATAATTATTGTTACGTTGATGTTAATAAATCGATAAATCAGACATAACTTTCCTCAACATCTTCAGTATTACAGTTTTGCTTCTGAAGCATGCTGCACAGAATCGCTTAAAGAGACGTTTTGTTTCCACGCTGATGCCTCAGCCCACCCCACTCTGCGCAGCGCGAAAAGATTCCGGCGTGTAAGCCGCGTACCTGCCCGCCCAAGAGGGAAAACACAGAAACCGGGAAGTTGTAGCTGATGACCGGACGGTCGCCTCCTCCTCTGCTATCTCCACGAACCAGGTATGGCTCGGTTGCCAAATTACCAAAACAAGATCAAGTGCTTTCAGACATGGGTTGCGCGTTAAGCTAAAGACTCTGTATGTAATCTAATTTGTTGAATATTTTATTTAAAATACTGGTATACTGGTATTATTTTCTTCCTCTTACGAAACACGCATGAGCCAGCACTGAACAAATCATTGGTGTCCAAATGAAGCTGACCAGTGACAGAAAATAAGTTTACTTTTGAACTCAAAATTCCAAAACTTCGGTATGATTTGTGATGTCACCATTTCTCTTAAGCTGACTTGGCTACATGTGGTTACACAATGTCATTTATGTCATTTATAACTATTAATTGCTAATAAATTACATAGAAATGTATTTATTTGCTCTCCAAAATGTATCTGTAAATAATGTTGAGCTGGCTTCAGTTTAAGTTGGCTCAGTCACAACCAAACACTACAAAAAGAAGTATGTCACCATTTAGAACTATTTATTTGCTAATTATTTACACAAGTATTAATTGATATTCTCTCCAAATTTTTGTGTAAAAAAGGTGGGTTGACTCAGGTTAAGCTGAGGCAGTCAAAACTCAACAAAAAGAAATGTCATTATTTACAATTATTTAATCACTGAATTATCTGAAAAAAAAATTATATAACTGAGTGTAGAAAAAAGTATGGATTACAGAGCTCAAGAAAATGTATGCAGATGTTACTTCCCTACCAAACATCACATTAGGTACATGTTTTTTGTATGTTCAATAAATAATTAGATAAATAAATATACAGTTTGAAAATTGTTCATAAATATCTTCAGATTAGTAGTCAATTTCTATTTTTCATTATAAAATTATTATCGTCTGCTTAAGAACATTATGGTTAAATATTAATAATTAAATGAGCTGTCACTAATGTAATACATTTCATCAATAAGCAATAGCAAACAAATAACTCTGTGCAGTCCTAAGAACATCCAAAATGTTGATTATTTAGCATCAATTGTTAATTATTACATGATTATTAGCTCTGATATCCCATTAAAGACTTGATTCCTTTTTAAAGGTATTTGAGGCAGGGAAATATGATTGACCTATATTTACAATAGGCCTAGGCCGAAGGACATTTGAAATACTCTTAGTAATATGCTGATATGCCATTTAATATAGTTTTATGAACGTATGTATAATCTCACTAATTGGAAATCAGTTTTCACCTCACCTCTTAACTTCCCTCTGTGGCCCATTAAAAATATAAAGAAGTGTCTGCATCATACTCAGAAGCGTATCTAGGTATTCAGGCACCCCTGGCAAGCATAGAAATTGCGCTTCTGACAGGATACTTCCAATTAGAATAGTTATTTGTTTTTGCGGGTATACTCTGAACAGTGCCCCTTGTGAGTGATGCCCATGGCACGTGCCATGTCTGCCATACTGTAGATACGCCTCTGATCATACTGCTCAATTATTTGTTTTATTTCTTTTATTATTATTACTAGTGGGTCTCTTGCAAACTTTCAGTGTCTTTAAAATTCAGCTTTAAAGTGAAAATAGCTTTGTACAGGAACACAACTTCTGAATTCAAATGTTTCTGGTGACCAATGCTTTAAGGTGGGAAGGTAGTTTCAGTAAAATGTAATAAAATTATTAGAAAAGTTTAATTTCAAAGAGACCTATGCATCTTGTATCCAATAAGAGATATGACAATCTGATTTTAAGAGTCAAGGATGCAACATTTCTATGTTATTCCCAAAGATGATGTGTGTTGTAGGTCATTAGTTCACTTACTGTTTCCCTTATATTATAATTTAAGAAATTCAAAATTTTTCAACTAAATTTGATTGATACATCTCTAGGGGACAATTTCCTATTCAGCGGAAGCACAATTTGAGGTTTTGTGTCAATGATAGTCGTCAATGTAATTGGCAGTCACCTTCTCTTGGTATACAGAGAATATGAGCTCATTAAATTCCTTCTTTGAAATTGTAGGCAACATAATTCAATGTCTGAACTTATAATAAAACTCCTAAAATTGACTATTTTAACATTCCAAGTGTCTGTTTTGGAAATAAAACAGTTTTAAATGCATGTTATGTATTAAAATTTCCATTTTCATATTCTTTTCTACAGATTAATTTTTAATGACATTTATGGTTACCTAATCAAGATATTTCCAAATCATGTAAAATTAACCCAACTTTCCCTGCTGTTACATAACATTCCAAGTGACCAGATAAATCTTGCATAATAATTAAATTCGTAATTCATTATTTTATTTTGAATTTTCAAAAATAAATAACTTTAATTCTTGCTCTTTCTGGTTAAAGAAAAGCATTTAAAATATTATTCAACTTTTGTATATTCAATTTTATATCAATATAATTTTTTCTCAAATAAGAAGGTCTCCATACCCTATTTCTAGAATGAAGCAATCATCTTGTGAGAATTTATACACCAATTCACTGTGATAAATTCAATTTTGAGCAAAAATGTCTTCTATTTACACATACATTTCTACCTACATAGGTTGGTGGTTAAGGTGAAGTATTGTATTAGACATTGTTGGACAAATTGTTTGACAAAGCATTTTTCAAGTTGTTACATTGCCTTTTTGCTACTAAAACCAAATTTAATAGAAGGATGTCATAAAATGATGAATTTTTCATTTTCTTGATGGATATTAGATGTAAAGGAAAGGAATAATGGTTGTTAAAATGGCAAACAATGTATTTCTATAACAGGTTTATTGAATATAAATAGCATCTTTCAGCTGTCTGCTCTCAAAAACTCTATGGGACTAGGTAATCTGGTTTACTAATATTTTCATGTCTTTATTAATAAAATTTTAATTTTGAATAATATAAGTCCAAAGATACTGGTGGCAGCAAATAATTCTTAAAAATAGTCTTTCCTATACATAGTTTTGGTACAATGTAATTAGGAATATGGAATAAAGGAATTGAGAAAAGTGTAAACAGATCACTGAATATTACAGAGGAAGGAAATAGTACATGCACAAAAGGTACTCATTCGAGTTGGACAAGTGAAATAAAAAATCCACAGAGTTGTGGGTTACACTAAATTTTTTAACAGTAAGTTCCTCTAAGCATTCACACGCGCAAACACAATGCACTCTCTCGTCCATCCAATCCCAAATGCACACGCGATACAAATATTGCATCTTCCTGAGACAGGCTTTCCTGGTAGACAACTCGACTGGGTAAGTAAAAATAAATTACAGCTCAAAAGGTCTCTTGACATAGTCTGTTAGCTGCCAGGAACAAGACCACAGGGTTTTACGAGTCATGTAGTGAACAGGCACATTTCTCTACTCAAACATAATATCCAAGTATAAAAGGATGTAAAACTAACATTAAAATCTCATAACATTATGTGTCATATTCAGATATAATAGGTACATATTACTCCTTTTTTTAATGAACGCATCTTTAAATTGTCTTCAAAAGAAGCTAGCAAGTTAAAATTTGTTTAATGTATCGTTATACATTCTATATTCAAAACAAAGAAGAAAAATATGCCTAGTAAATGATGCGCATAGAATAAACATTTTTTTAAAAGCAAGTACCTGTTTCACATTCAAAGTGGCTCCGAGACAGATGTAGACTCTATGAAGAGATCTTGATCATGCTCTGCATGGTTCTCCATTCTGTACATAAGATTCCTGCCATTTATCTGAGATCCACGCAAATGTCCTTGCTATGTACACTGGATTATGCACCACCCACTTGCAACTAGGGTTAAGAACCCAATCAACATTCAACACTGTACGTCCCCATACATAATATACTATTATTCCACAAGAAATATATATATATGTATGTATATATATGTATAATATATTATATATTTATAAAAACATGCTGCCAAAGGTATGGTATAAGGGATGATTTAAAAGGTTATGGTGCTATCTAGGTCAATGTAAGCTAAGTCTACTGTACTGAACTGGGTACACGGTAACATTTCAATAACGTGATGGTAATCTTCTACAGTTTTGCATTTTTCCCCTTTTCTTTTCATTTCCTGTGCAATGTGCAAGAGAATGGAACAATGGTGGGATGTTCTCTAGTTACAGAGGAACACAAAACACAGACATTTATGTCTCTTACAACATGAAGCACATTGGGTATAAAATTGGAACACAGTAAACTTGAAATCATAGCAACTCCATTGTTTTTGTCCTCAGAATCCATATTTCACCATACTAGAATTTACATTAATGAACACTTGTACTGCAATTAAAACACCATGCATTGTACCTCCAGGCAGGTCCTTCACATCTGCATTCGAAGGAGTTACATTAATCGCAAATTGCAGTTGATGCTAGTTACTTCTTGGCACATGATTCATTACTCAAGGCACTGCAGATCCTCGAAAATACACAACCACTCTCCACAGGAATGAGGCAGCATTGGTATCTGCGCTCAAGTCAGATGAGTTGAGATGCAACAAAATTCAAATAGAGAAGGTGAATAAAAAATTCAACCACAACAAACCCAAGTATATTGTGAGAATATTTTAACATATATTGTTGTTGAAAATAAAATAACCCACAACACAGCTTTCTCATATTCCATCACATCAAGAGTGGCTTAGTGTGCATATTCTTACAACTGTCCTTTCAGGAAACGTTCAACAATGCACTTCCAGCCTTTTATCGCATTCTAACTTTGTTCGCATTACCTGCTAAGGAACGTTTACACAAACTATGAGAATAAAATAAAAAAGCTTTATCCCACAAGTCAGAAGGACCTCTGTGTTTTTCGAGATGCTGGCAGGCGGATGTCGGGAAGCTAAAGTCTGTGGTGTCTACAGCCCTCGACGTCACTTGGGCCTGCGGAAGTAGCGTAGCACAACGTAGCCCAGAACGCGGAACAGAAAAAGGAACAGGAGCAGCACCAACGTGTTGGCCCACAATGGGAGACTGGCCCCTTGGGCGTCCAAGATGGCCTGCACTGGAATGTGCTTTGTGCCATTGGTGCACGCGTCAAACTTGGTCTGCACTGCACACCTAGACAAAGGAAATAAGAATTATCAGGATTTTAAATTATTTAATGATCACAGAAATACATGCTAAAGTACAGCATATTTATTTCTTTGTATTGTTTGAATTACTACAAGAAGATGACCAATGGTCTTTTAATTTTTTATCTTTTTTATGACTAGCCAGATTATCTTTTGGCAACTGTCATCAGGTCCCTCCAGAATGGCTTGTTCACAGAGTTGCTTATCTCTAATAATAATTTAATCACAAAAGAAGAATTGAACAATAAATAAGTAGATGAAGTAGTTGGTGGGATGGAAGACACAGGAAAAGATAAACTCAGAGTAAATCTGTTGTCCACTTGCTTTATGCATCAGACCTTCCACATGGAACAACCAGGAATTGAATTCCAGTTCCATCCAGAGATGGAGAGTTCACATATGCTGAACTCCTGGTTACCCTTAAAGTAGAACTAATGGTTTTTATATATCAGACTTCATCTACCTTGAAGCAGATTGAGATATATATATCACCGAGGAATAACAATTATCAGAGATACACTATGAAGACACCTGATATATTTTGTTGTAAGTGTTGTGATAAGTCTGTTTATTAAGGAAGTTTACTAAATCATGAAAATAATAATTTTTTTAATATCTATAAATTCTTGTTTGTTGTGTTTTCTTTCAAACATGACATAAAATAGTTTGCAAATACTCTAACACACAATTTGTAAAGTGATACTGTTATGATGTCTTATGATCAAACCAATAAGTCTTCCCATTAAACTATGAAAGGAAAATATAGTCCTACGTATTTGGAAACCAATCTACTGATGCTCTGCCAATCTAATGATAGAGGAGAAAATATACTAAAAAGCATGACATCACACCAAAGTCTGAGAGTTCCTGTTACAAAATGATCTAAAGTGGAAAGACCATTGCTCAAATGTAATGAAACATTGCAATAAACTTCTCTATCTAATTAAACATTGTTTGTAAACATCATTTCTAACTTTCTCAAAATCATAGAAGAGTTATGCAAGACCTCCATATTACCTTACTTGATACCTCCAAATCATTGATGTTTTACTAACACTTTTGAAGGTAGTAGCTCAGGGAGGGAACTAAGAGTGATGATCAAGGCCCTCAAACTATTAACAAACTATTATTTGATCCCATATTACCAAAATATATTTAATAGAAATCACAATATCCACTTCAGAGGACACAACTTGAAATTACACTTAGACAGTTTCAACAAAAATTCAAGAAAATATTTCTGTTAAACTGATAATAACAGACGGATTAATGTCAATTGGAATTCCCTACCTCAAGAAGATATCAACTGACCTGGTGAAATGATATTTACAAACAGATACAACAACTTACTACACAAAATTATTAAGAGAGAAAGAAAAGCACTCACTCTATAGGTGCACCATCACTGAATTCCACTATCTGCATATTTTGATATGCATAGTGGACCATACTGAGATATTGCATCCATCGCAGCCATGGTGAGATATTTGTAGCCAAATAACCACCAAACAACTGTGTTGCTAATGTGTAAAGGGCACTAATGGTAATGGAGACCTGCATGTCCATACAAGACGCACCAATGAAGAACCCAACACTCTGCAACACAATGCAAGAGCACATTTTCATCAGTTAATGAATATTTTAAATAAGATTATAACATTACAAATACAATTTTCATCTGTGTCAGGAACATGTGCACATAGTTCAAAGCCCACCCTTTGACATAAATAGTTATTTTTTTTTAGGCAATAATCAATCTCTGTGGCTTTTGTCTTTTTGCAATTTACCATGGTAAATTGTTTTTTCATACACTACAAGAGAAATGCACCTTTTATCTCCTTCTAAACATTAACAAACAAGAGTGAGTTATGTCATTTTGTGTCTCGTGTCATGACAATATGACTTATATCATTTTGCCACCTAAGCACAGAACTATTCATTGAAATTATCACCTATCTATGACAAAAATAAAAATTCTTTTACCTGAGCGACAACTGTGTTCAGAAGTAGAAATCCTAAAAGGGTGAGGAAGACCGCTGCACTGTGGAAGCCAAGCATGGGGTACGAGATGAGATGGTAGACGGCTGGCAGTGTTATTGTAAGGGGAAGTTCGCCAACCATTTTCGCTAGGTAATACGCTGACAAACGATATGCTCCTGAAAGTCGCTCCTTGTTGATGACCTCTCGCTCAGGAGGGACTGCAAAAACAACAGAGCATTAGTTTTGGAAGCAACATTGCAACATCAAATGCAGTTTAACACTCGTGCTATGTATTCAAAGGGTTGATCTGGGGTGCACTTATCCTCTCTGGTCCAGAATTATTTCAACACGTATTCCCCTTCCATTTTTAAATTACGAGAATTATTTCATGTTATTTAATTAAAAGAAATAATAAAATACAATGTGATTTACATTTGCAAAATTTCTGTGTTTGTCTATTAACAAGACAGTCACTGTACATATCAGTTTTAATAAGCTTCAAGGCGTTTGTTTTAAAAAAGAAATGGCAATATCTAGAAGAAATATAAAATAATAAAAAATTTGGTGGGAAAAAATATTCTCCTTCCCTTCTTTTTATCAACTGCACATCAAAACTTTATCAACTGAATCTAATACCATTTTTCTCTCATCTACGTACAGGAGGAAAGTGCTCCGAAATGTGCGAATAGCATCCAGTACGTGGTGGAGAAGAACATCCAGCCCTGAATGTCGTGAAGCGCTTCCTCCTTTCGCTCCAGTTGAAACCACAAGAGGCCTGCCATCACACCCAGCGCAACCGTCTGCACCCAGTTCAGCTTCGATAGCATCCGCGGCCTCGCCTCTTGGAAGTTCCGTTGTGACAATACCTAAAACAAACAATAAAGAATTTTTATGGAATCAAACATGATAGCATGCAAGAGTGTGTGAGGTAATAATTTTAATACATCACAATTTGCTTTTGTTGTTTGTGCATAAGGGTGCAAAAACAAACAAACATACACATAAAACCTAAAATTCTATTTTACAAAAGTTTGTCAAAATCTCTTCGTTTTGCAGTTCCAAAAAAAAGTGCCAACAAAGTCGAAAATTGTGTTTTCAATTTGGGTTCAGAAGCACAGGAAATGGTTTATTGCAAGAAATAAAGTATCTTATTAATAATTTCATTAGAAAATTGAACCAACCTTGAACTGTGTCCAAAAACTCGTGGGCCAGTGCCAGCTCATGTCATCATCTGAACTACTCACAGAAGATGAGGCATAACTCTGGTTGTCTAAGCAGAGTTTCCCCTCATCGTTTCCAACCGTTACTGGAACAGAAAGAACTTATAACCAATATGCTCACAAAATTGTAAGTGTTAATTATAATTTAAACAAATACTTCTAAGAATAAAAATAATGGGGGGAATATTCAACAAAAAGTTCTTAGGAAAAAGAAGAGGCCCTTGAAACTGTTGAAAATATTTCCTTGTCACTTTATCATTTATTAAAAAATAGTATTTTCCTTTGAATTTTACTTCGAAAAGATGTCATGTTATCAAACAATATGAGGGTTTGAGTTATCATTTCTGCTTCCTCCTGAATGGAAATTTTAATTTTAACTTTCATTTGACAAGTCTATCTCAAAGTTCTGGTATGTTATCAAATCCTTATTTTATCACTTTCATGCTTTACAATATTTTCTTTAAACTTTTGAACAGATCCACGTCTTATACCTTTCGTTGCTGTGCATCATTCCTAATATACAGTTCCATTACAGTGGAATATTTTCAATTTTATTAATCTATTGTGGATCATAAATTCATTGTTATTATAATTAAATATTTCTTAGTAGTTGTTTATTTGAAAAATAATCCAACTATGAACAAAAGGAAAACTTTCTATGTATATACTTATATTTGTTCATTATATTTATTCATACAATGAAATCTATGACAAAATCTAATATGATAGAAATTTTAACAAAAACTAAACACATTGAATGCACAATAGAAAACTCTATCACAATGTATTATTCTGCCTACAATTTTTTGAAAAAGTCTTTCAAGTGTTTGTTCCTGTCAATCCTAAAATAAGACGAATATATGTCATTTGTGGGTGCTGCATAACATAAGTTTTCATAATACCGTACCCCAAATGAATTCCAAATGGAACCCTAGAATCACTAATGGGACTTTTAGCCAGTGCATTCCCTTTGAAGCAAATTTTCAAATTTTCAGAACTGACCTAGTTTACTCCAGTAGAGCGGGCAAACTCTTCTGTTTTCTACACTAGGGATCGCAAAATGCCTACCTATAGTTGAGTACACACTGTTCTGCGCACCTGTCTCCATCACAGCACACATTTTGACTGTTTTGGAGGGGGAGGAGTGTGGGGAGTGCCCGTTCCTAGCCTCCGTCCACGACCCGCCTTGGCAGTGACAACCGCTGGTGCCAACGTTGCCTGGAGGACAGTTGCATCATCAGCACAAAGCCCAGAAATGTCAAGATTTTCTCGTGAAACTTACATCAGTTTCTTAAATCACTCTGCATGAAAATTTATAAGTTGAGGGAAAGAAGAAAGGATGAGAAAACAGACTCTACAACAGGGGCTGTCTCTAAACAAACATTAAGGTTTCACAAATGTTTTCATACACATTTAATATGATTTTAAAATATTCAAATTATTTTATTACATTTTTGCCTGCAGTTATTCTGGATTAGATGGAGCCCATGAAGACAGAGAGAGAAATAGAATTTGTAAGCAATAATTTACAACTTTTTATGACATTCCAGGAAATTTGGAAGATATATCAAGTTGTAAATGCAAATAAATTGAAAATTTTGAATTTTAAAATTCTCAATGGCAAATTAACAAACATATTATTGATAATTAAAATGCAGAGTTTAAACCTAAATATCTCATGACAAATTCTACTCCACAAAAAGAACTTTCGAGTTAACATTACCATAGAATTAGAAGTGTTAGTGGAAACCCAAAGGGACATATTAATGAATTACAATATTAGTGTCTGCTCATGCATACAAGAATCTGCATATAATGTTCATTATCAGTACTATACATGGTTGTTTAAGTGTCAAGGTTTTGAATAGATTTCAGGAAGAATGAGCTCTAATACAGGTATAAATTTATGAGAAACCACTAAAGATCAACATTTAAAAATTGCATCATCCAAGATAATAGATAAAGGTTAAACTATAATTTAAAAATAAAAAAATTTCATTAAAAATTAATGTTGTCATAAGGTTGTTACTTTTATCTATTCTTTTGAAAAAAATACTTCTGTTATTTTGTATACAAACTGTTTTCAGAAAATGGAACATTCTTTACATTTCATTTTCCTGATATCTGTGATTTAGAATAAGGTAATTTTTTTTCCAAAGAAGGTATCAATTTCTACAATATTTACAATTAGTGAGAGTAAAACTTTATTATTCACGATTTTATGTTAATAAAATTTAATTGTTTGTTAAATCTACCTTATTTTATTTCAGTTTTTGGTTACATTTTTGAATAATAATCACAATCAACACACAATGTAACTACTGTAGGTTAAGATGGGGTCACAGTGTTATGAAAACTTGTGTCAATACAGCCCAAGGAATTAATGATTAAGTTTCACACATAAACAGAAAAGAATATATTTATAATGACTAGAATGAAAGCCACCACTGAGGAATTGCAGAGAAGCAGATAAATTTGTCACATTTCTAATCCTCAAGACCCAATGCCACCCGTAAATTAAAGTAATAAGACCTACTAACCATTTGCTGGTAGGTGACTATCATCATATTTGGGCATATATTTATCACAGACATTGACAGAGTTCGAGTAATACTCCGGTAGCAACTCCTGAGGATAGTCGGGTAACCTCCGAGCATCTTTGGAAGCTGCAATTATCTTCTCCTTCATTTCTTCGCTGCCTTTCACTTGTTCCACTGAAAACAGCAAAATTTACATATTAACAGTTTATAAACAGATCTATCAAGAGCCATTAAAAACTTGACAACTTCTGATTTATTTGGACAATAAACAGTGAAAACTGCACATGACATGGGGGGAGAAGATTATTTACGCACATTTTCTTAAGTTCCACAATCCCTTCCCAACATTTTAACTATAAATATGATAGTTGAAAGATGAATAAAATATTAAAAAAAAATAATAATCAAATTTTAAAAAGTGTGAAGATTAGCAACATTTGAAAAACTAGGTATTTCTTTCCCAAGTTATAGAAAACACACTTGCAACAGTAAACGAAATGCAGATGTGATTTTTCTGCATTGCTAACAAAATAGTAACTCCCCCTCAGCTCTACTCCTACCACTAAAACCAAAAGGAGTGCTCAACAAAACGTGTGCATAGAGAAGCTACATTTACGTTCAGAAGCAAAACAAGGGGCCATCTCAGCATTTGCTCAATAGATCAGGGAAACTGGATAAAAACCTGATTGAGATCGGGGGTCATTGACCCGGTAAAGGTAAGGGCCTGGACAGCTGAAGGCCCCAATTCACAACAGAAGTTCATCAAGTTAAGAAGAATTGAGTTTGATAATAAAATGTTTTGGTCATGAAAACAAACCTTATTTTGAGTTTAGAATAAAACAAATGTAAACTTGAGAATAAAACAAATATAGCTTATAATATATTTCGTAGGTATGACCTTTTAAATCAAATACAACTCCCAGCCTTCAAAATAGTTTTATATTGTGAAAACAGAGTCTTAATTGTTCCTTGAAGACGTACTTACAAAACGCAATACCTAATTTTCATTGGGTCAATCAGAGAAACCATAAAAATTGTATACTTCAATTATGCCTCTTTGGTTATCAGGAGTTTTATTACACTTTCACCCAGAACCTCAATTGCCTCACCCCAGCACTACAACTATTTGTTACATCTCATTAGTAGTTTTATTTGTAAATTGTGGGATGAAATTTTTTGTCACACAGTTCATGTGCTAAGAAACAGTTTTTGAGCTATAAAATGAAAGTAAATAATTAATGTGTATTCTTACATTTGTGTCACAGCTTGATAGTGCCTAATAAATGGATAATCACAAAAGTTTATTCTAATAAACTCTATAAAGACTACACAAATAATGAAGTATTAAATAACATGGAAGGATTATCTGCAATAGAAAATATTCAATTTTTGTTTGATTTCCACTGACATTATCAGAGTATGAAATTCAAACCACATATTGTAAAGATTTGCATGCTATGACTTTTATTAAAAAAAAAATAATAATTTTCCCCCCTCTATTAGAGACTCAAGTTACTTTTATGTATAAGTAAAATAATGTAAACTTAAAACAATTACTTACATATAAAGTCAGCTGGATTATATTGAGGAATCACAGTTAGTCCAATGTTATTGAAGAAATCTACAACTTTACTGACTTCTCCAAAATAGGCAGTCTATAAAAACAATGGAAAAATGCATTAGATAAAACTTTGTTTTTGCATCTAAACCAGATTTTTTCACAATGAAAATCCATGCATGTTTACATTTCTGATACAAACAATTCTGTTAAATATTCAAGCCTTAGAAAGGATGTTCAGAAATTGTTTCAAAGAAATTGAAAAAATTAAAATCTAACTGCTCAATTATTACTGTTATAGCATCTTTTACTGTATTGAACTTTTAATTTCAAAATGCCACATTGACCAATGCTGGAAGAATAGTAAAGATTACTATTTGTATCACTTATATTATTCAATCACAGGTAAATCTTTTTTATTAGAATGTATCTGAAACATCCTTTTAGAAACTTAAATGTTTGCAGTATGTGAAAATGTCGGTGACTGCCTTGGAAGGCACACAATGTCACATACCTGACCATTGCAGAGCAGAAGTAATTTATTGAACATATGGAATATCTGAGAAGAAGGCTGGTGAACTGTCACCACGACAGTCTTGCCTTCTTTTTCTGCGTATCGCTTGAGACAGCGCATGAGACTGTATGCTGAGTGGGAATCCAATCCTGACGTAGGTTCCTGTACATGTCAAGAGAGAATTAAAATGGGTCAAATGAAAATATTAAAAAAAAACAATAAAAACAAACAGTTTAGGCCACTTCTTTAAACAGTAGCTACATCCTTAAAAAAAAGCTTAGTAAAATTCTCTTTTTAAGAATCTTCTGCTAACTGTTACATTAAATAAAATACATTTTCACAGATAATCTTAGCGTATGTCACAATTAATATGAAAATAAGTAAAAAATTATAATTAATTTGTCAATGTTGTTTTAACCCTTGACCCAAGAAATTTATCCACAAAAAAGATACGAAAAATTCACTTACATCAAGCAGCATGAGTGAGGGATTTGTAAGCAGCTCACAGGCAATGTTGGCCCTTTTCTTTTCACCTCCTGACAAGCCTCGCTTCATGTAATCGCCAATGACTGAAAGAAAAATTAGATGGATTTGCAAATACAATTCTTTCATCTCTCATAGTGGTTACCCCACATCCCGACTCTTGTAGGAGATTTTCTAAATCAATGGAAAACGGGTCACGAGAGGAAGGTTGATCAGCCTTTTTTTGGCCATAAAATGGGAATGAGGTAAGGATGGAGAATAAAGGCTCACTAACTGTGACCCTTTGTTTAGGAATTTGCACTGGGATCTGCCAGGAATCTCCTCCCAAAACATTTTAAACGAAATGTATACATCAGTTTGTAAATATTTAAAAATAATTTGAAATACTTTATTAACAATACTAAAAATAAAATAAAATGAATTCATATTGTAAATCAAAAATTATATTTTTAAATATCGCTCAAAAAACATAAACAAAAATTATTTTTTTAAATTACATTTTTATGTATGTATATATTGTATTTTTTTATTGTAATTATGTTTTAATTGTAAGGTTTAAAGTTTTTTTTATTCAATCATTTTGATAACTTATGTTAAATATTTCAAAATTATTAGGGGCCCCGTTTTTTAATCATGCTAAGGGCCCCTTGAGATTTTCATCCGGCCCTGAGGGGCACTCACTCGTGTCTTGGCAGGCGGTGAGGTCGAGGACATCGATGATGTGGTCGACACATTGCATTTTCTGAGCGTGCGACAGGGTGTCCGGTAGCCGCAGCCGGGCCGCATACTGCAAAGAGAAGCAGCCGGTCGTCAGAAGAGCAAGTTACACCGCAGTTTATGGTCCGATCAAAATAAGTTGGTGATTGACAGTTGCAAATGGAAGGGAGCAACGTTGACAGTTTGCGTACTACTGACCACGTGCTCCCGGGACACGAAAATAAACATTTGATATAAATACTTATTAAAGTAACCAAATCATACACTCCTATTGTACGAAGCTACAGCTTCAGAGGCACAATTGTCAATCACAAACTTATTTTAATCGGACCATAGTACAGGGCCCACAGGATATCTCGTTGGCCACGGTTTAGCACAGCACTTCTCTTCTCTTGATTTTATATTACGATTCTCTGACTTAAGAAGAGGTTACAAACTGTAAATAAAATTTCACTATTGTTAATGTTAATTAATATTATTTTAATAATTAAAAAATTGCATATTTAAACGATGTCAAAATATTGCCCTGCTGGTAAGATTTCTACAATCAATTTAAAGTATGTGAGCATATACTCGGTTAAAAAAATAAATATCCTAGTGTTTCAAAGATATCATTCAATAGATCTCCTTTAAACAAACAATTCACCATCGCATTAAAAATGCACATTGTAGTACAATACTAAACTGTGGTTATTGCACGAACCAGGTCGTAAGAAGAGTAGGTGATATTATCCGCGCAGGTTTTCTTGAACCCTCCTTTCGGTAGATATACGAGGGGTTTGGTTATTTTGACGACACGAATATCACATCAAAACTGTTGTTCGTTTTGTGATGCAAAATAGTTTCTATTACAGGACAGCGAATACTTATGGTTATTTATTAAATTATGGCAACAACACTCATCGCTATCATTTATTCTTCATTCAACTAGTATTAGTAAAGGAGTTGGGGAAGTATTTCGGGACTCAAGTAAACATGCGCGTAGGCTCTGGTTTCCTGAGCCCTCATTTCGCAAGATGCGAGAGGGTTGAGAGGTTGGTTATTTGACGACCGGACTATTACATCAAATCTGTAGCTCGATTTTTCATTGCAAAACAGTTTCTATAATAAGGGCGCGAACGTTGTGGCAATTTTTTTTGTCAACAACACTCGTCATGAACATTTATTCTTAATTCAACTATCGTTAGTGTAGTCATTCCGGACTTAAACAAACGTGGGCCTATAACGTGTATTCTCATCCATTTTCGAACTTCGCATAGCGTGACGTGTTTAGCGACTTGCATTAAAAAGCAGTTTTGACTTTGCGTTTGTAACGCGATGGTGGATTGTTTGTTTAAGGAAGAGCTATTGAATATCTTTGAAACACTAGGATATTTATTTTTTTAACCGAGAAGAAGCTCACATACTTTAAATTGATTGTAGAAATCTTACCAGCAGGGCTATATTTTGACGTCGTTTAAATACGCAATTGTTTAATTATGAAAACAGTATCAATTAATTAACAATAGTATAATTTTATTTACAGTTTGTAATCTCTTCACAAGTCAGAGAATCGTAAAATAAAATCAAGAGAAGAGAAAAAATAATGTAGCGGTTTATTACTTTGTAAATGAAAATACACCATTTTTTGTGATGATGTAGTTTTATTTCAACAATGTATTTAAATAACGCCAAAATATCACTTTCATCCTTTCACAAGTAAGTCCCTGCTGATACCACGACAACATAAACAGATTGATGTACTACGAAATTTGCTTCTCATTGAAGAAAAAATGTATGTTCTAGTCTTTCCGCGAGAACTAAATAGCCAATAGCAATCCTTTAAATAAAAAATTCAATGTCACATTCGTTTTTAAAAAAGCTTATTGACAAAAGTGTGTTTAAATACACGTAACTATTTAACACACATAAAGCTAGGCAAGAATTTAGTGAGAATATATTCGTCTTTCCAGAGACCTAATTATATCATATTCGGCCAGAACGAGAACATATAGCACATCGCACATGTAGAAAGAAGCACAACTCAAAAATGCATACTTTTCAGTACTACTAAAAAAAGTAGAACGTTAATGAAATTACCGACTTACTAACCTGTTGCTGTGCATGTTCCATGTTTCCCAAAAACTAACTTGCTCAACTAATTTGACTAATTCTGTTTTAAATTAAAATTCGCTCTGTTCAACGGTAGCGTTAACACAAATTGTTCATTTTTGAGTTGCAAGCGATTTTCGGTTCACATACTAGCGGTTTCACCAGTACGTCCTTCTGAAAGAAGTATACGTGTCCTCGGTAAGTAGCGCTACTATGCATATGTGCGATATTTGAAGGTAAGACTTACACTGTCTTAACGGTCGCGTTATTGTTCGCAGTGTAGTCTTTCATCTTTGCTCCTGTCGTACCTTTAGGCTAGGCTACCTCGTTTTACTTCGCAATTGCAAATAGTTTAAGCGGTAAAATTAATGTTTATACTTTCTGTGTCGCACATTCATTTACTAGGACGATAATTTTACTGACTGCTTATGTAACTACCCGACTGCTTTTCAATCTTCCTGACTGCTTGCCAGTCTGTCTGAGTGCTTGCCTGATTCTCTGTGCATGTCTCTACGACTGTACCGTCTCGCTGTCTGCGCTTCTCTTACTGAGGCATAACTGACAACCTATCTGCCCCTGTCTTTTTGTCTACATCCCCGCCCTCCTCTTCTCCTTCTCCATTCATTTCTCTCCCTCTCCCTCCCTCCATCTTTCTCTCCCTCCCTCCATCTTTCTCTCCCTCCCTTCATCTTTCTCTCCCTCCCTCTCACTCCCACCCTCCCTCTCTCTCCCTCCCTCCCCCTCTCCCTCCCTCCCCCTCTCCCTCCCTCCCCCTCTCCCCCTCCCCCCTCCCTCTCCCTCCCCCTCTCTCCCCCTCCCCCTCCGTCCCTCTCTCTCCCTCCGTCCCTCTCTCTCCCTCCCTCCATCTCTCTCCCTCCCTCCATCTCTCTCCCTCCCTCCCTCCTTCCATCTCTCTCCCTCCCTCTCTCTCCCTGCCTCCCTCCCACCCTCTCCCTGCCTCCCTCCCACCCTCTCCCTGCCTCCCTCCCACCCTCTCCCTGCCTCCCTCCCTCCCTCTCCCTCCCTCCATCTCTCTCCCTCCCTCCCTCCATCTCTCTCCCTCCCTCTCTTTCCCTCCCTCCCTCCATCTCTCTCCCTCCCTCCATGTCTCTCCCTCCCTCCATCTCTCTCCCTCCCTCCATGTCTCTCCCTCCCTCCATCTCTCTCCCTCCCTCTCTTTCCCTCCCTCCCTCCATCTCTCTCCCTCCCTCCATGTCTCTCCCTCCCTCCATCTCTCTCCCTCCCTCCATCTCTCTCCCTCCCTCCATGTCTCTCCCTCCCTCCATGTCTCTCCCTCCCTCCATGTCTCTCCCTCCCTCCATGTCTCTCCCTCCCTCCATGTCCTCTCCCTCCCTCCATCTCTCTCCCTCCCTCCATGTCTCTCCCTCCCTCCATCTCTCTCCCTCCCTCTCTTTCCCTCCCTCCCTCCATCTCTCTCCCTCCCTCCCTCCCTCCATCTCTCTCCCTCCCTCCATGTCTCTCCCTCCCTCCATGTCTCTCCCTCCCTCCCTCTCTCTCCCTCCCCTCCCTCTCTCTCCCTCCATCTCTCTCCCTCCCTCTCTTTCCCTCCCTCCCTCCATCTCTCTCCCTCCCTCCATGTCTCTCCCTCCCTCCATCTCTCTCCCTCCCTCCATGTCTCTCCCTCCCTCCATGTCTCTCCCTCCCTCCATGTCTCTCCCTCCCTCCATCTCTCTCCCTCCCTCCATCTCTCTCCCTCCCTCCATCTCTCTCCCTCCCTCCATGTCTTTCCCTCCCTCCATCTCTCTCCCTCCCTCCATGTCTCTCCCTCCCTCCCTCTCTCTCCCTCCCTCCCTCCATCTCTCTCCCTCCCTCCATGTCTCTCCCTCCCTCCCTCTCTCTCCCTCCCTCCATGTCTCTCCCTCCCTCCATGTCTCTCCCTCCCTCCATGTCTCTCCCTCCCTCCATGTCTCTCCCTCCCTCCATGTCTCTCCCTCCCTCCCTCTCTCTCCCCCTCCCTCCATCTGTAGCTCTCCCGCCCTCCCTCCTCCCCTCTCATTCTCTCTGTCTGCTGCTCGTGCTCACCTCGAGCGTCTGTCGCAGCGTGAGGTCGGGGAAGAAGATGTCCTGCTGCAGCACGTAGCAGATGCGCCGCTTCCAGCGCTTGCTGAGCCGCTCGCGGTTGAGGCGCACCCAGCCGGCGTCCAGCTTGGAGCGCCCCGACAGGCAGTTGAGCAGCGTCGTCTTGCCGCACCCTGCGCACGCCCCGCGCCACGCCTCAGCACCACCGCCGCACAACGAGCAACGCAAGAGGGAAACAAAGACAAAAAAGAGGAGGAAAGAAAACCAAAACAAAACGAGGAAAAAAGAACGAAAAAGAAGGAAAGATACAAAGAAGGAAAAAAGAAAAAAGATAAAAGAAGGAAAGAAAAAAGAAGGAAAAAGAAGGAAAAGAGAAACAAAAAAGGAACACAGAAAAGGGGGAGGAAAGAAAACAAAAAAGAGAGAAGGAAATAAAATAGAAACGAAAAAACGAAAGAACGAAAACAAAAAAGAAACGAGGGAAAAAGAAAGAAGGGACGATCCCCGGTGGCCGACTTCGCTAAGGCATTAGTGTCGTAGCGATCTCGCACCGAAGGATCGCGGGATCGAGTCCCGCCTCGGGCATGGTTGTTCTTGTGTTCTATGTCCGTAGTATTCTTTTCTCCCTCTCTTTTACTCTTACTCCACCATTTTCCGCTATTTATTGTATTGAAATAACAACAATCTTTGAGGGAGAAAAGCAGTCAATAGAAAAACATTTGAGCGGGTTTGATAGGCCGTCTATACAGACTCTCGGCCTTAGAAAAATGAAGCGACATATAAAAAAGCACCCAATTTACACAATTCGACTCCTTTTTTATTTCTCGGTTAATTTTTCTGTCTGAGCGAATATATTCATTTCTTTTGTAAATAATAAACAAATCTCATGCTTCTGGAGTCTTTCTATGCTTCCATAATGCATATTTTTGCCTAAAAATCATTTTATTAAACCAACTTTTGAGTGTTCATTGCGGCTCAACCATTCGCAATACCCACATAGTTTATTAGACAAAATACGTTTAGAATTGTCTTAAGAGCTTATTTTCCAAGTTTCGACGTTTCCTTCCCGGACACTCTGTATTTTCCCATATTTTAAATAACCAAAAAAAAAATCGTGGGAGGGCTCATTCCGCAGAGCAATCATGTTAAGGCCCATTCACAATGCAAACATAAACATAAGCATGACGTTAACATAAAAGTTGGGACTACGTCCATAAGCGGACTCCTTCACAATGCCTTCGCATAAGCATAACGCATAAGACGTGAACTTAAAAGCTTGCAAGCTTCTGTGCTTATGCTTATGCCAGAAATAAGAAATGAACCAATCACAGTACGCTTAAGTCCAAATCGAATATCGAAATAGGATTGAAGTCGATAGATCGAACAAAAGACTTGTTTTCCAAATTGGTTGGTTGATTTTCGACGGTTTTCTGCGTTGTTTTGTAGCGTACAATCTTTTTGTAATTTAGTTTTGTTGTAATATTCATAGTAGTAACATTTAGTTTAAATTGTTATTGAAATTAAAATACCTAACCTAACCTAACCTAACCTAACCTAACCCAACTCATGGCCGCAAGGCCGAGACGCTTCTATCAGGCCTTCGCTCGTAAAGAGTTGTTGTGCCATAGTACATACGTACATGTTTATGTATGTTTTATATGTTTATATAAACATGCATATTTTAAACATTTCAATATATATAAAATACAGATTCTCACATCCAGCCAATAGTAACTAGAATGGCCCACAGAAAATAGAAAATCTTTGCTTACGCTTATGCTCGACATTGCGAATGCTAGTCCATCACTTCCGTTAAAGTTTATGTGTGTGCGTTACGCTTCTGTTTACGTCTGCATTGCGAGTGGGCCTTTACTCACCCGAGGGGCCCATGACGGCGAGCAGCTTTACGTTAAAGTTTATGTGTGTGCGTTACGCTTATGTTTACGTCTGCATTGCGAGTGGGCCTTTACTCACCCGAGGGGCCCATGACGGCGAGCAGCTCGCCGGGCCGCACCACGCCCGACACGTCGCGCAGCACGGGCCGGCGCGCCACGCACACCGACAGCCCGCAGAAGACGAGCTCCAGCGGCCGCGGCGGCGCCTCCGCGCCCGGCAGCTGGATGGCGGCCGACGGCGCGCTCTCGAGCCTGCGCCACACAAGCGAGCGCCCCGCGCACGTCAGACAGCGAAGCACACAGGCAACAGTCAGGACGAGCACAATGAACGTTCGTCAGACGCGCTCGAGACGTACACAAGTACACCGAACGTACGTCGGACGCGCTCGAGGCGCGCACAAGCACACCGAACGTACGTCGGACGCGCTCGAGACGCACACAAGCACACTCAATGGACGTTAGAGGCGCTCGAGGCGCGCACAAGCACACTGAACGTATGTCGGACGCGCTCGAGACGCACACAAGCACACTCTACGGACGGCGGGACAAGCACACCGTCAGACGCGCTCGAGACGCATTCAAGCACACCGAACGTACGTCAAACGCGCTCGAGATGCACACAAGCACACTCAACGGTCGGCGGGACAAGCACACCGAACGTACGTCAGACGCGCTCGAGACGCACACAAGCACACCGAACGTACGTCGGACGCGCTCGAGGCGCACACAAGCACACTCAACGGACCTCAGTATACAAAATATATAATCTGTACCAATATACAAAAATACATCTTGAAGATCAAATACAATTTTATAGACCACAGATTCATTTTCACACCTTTCTTTAAACTTATTAAATATTAAATTAATCAGTCGTTTGCAATAGCAGGTGGACCCGGGTTAATATCCCCTACTTCGTAAATCATCCTTGTTTAAAAGTGAAAATAGATTTAAGCTGAAACCCAAATTTAAACGTTTCTGACAACGCGTGAAATGAAGTGAGAGGTAATCTCCAAAAACATAATGATGTGCCCTCCTTCCCTCTTTTTGTACAGATTTCGTCATAAGGAACTTTACTCTTGACAATTTACGAACAAGAAAACGCTTTTCTAAGGACCTAAACGGCACCGTTTCCGAGTTTTGCGCGATGGCTAATAGGGTTCCCAGCGTCACGTGTGGAGAGTTGCATGTGCGGCTGGATTGATCGCCTACGCCACAGCCTGCGAACTTCTACTTTGTTCGCCTTAAATATATTCGATGCATGACTGGAGGGTAATTACCTCCTCAGCAATAGCGCGCGAGGTTTTGTATCGATGGTTTCTTGTAAATGATATAAAGGCCGATATACACGGTATAGTTTTCCGTGTAGATTCTTCATGTAGTCCAGACTTTACGCTTTCTACATGAGAAGATTATGAACATGTTCGCAATTTTTTCGTGTAGAAAGCATACAGTTTGACTCCAGCGCCTTTAGCGGCAGAATCGTTCACTAATGCTAATCGGCCATGTCGATTTTGTGGTTGGGCGCGATTGTATGAAGTGATATATTGTGATTAACTACCTCTTTCCTTATCCCTGCCTTCCAATTTTTATACTCAATGCCCCTCATGGTTAATTAACACTAAATCAAGATCATAGCCAGAATGCACGCATAGAAATACCATCACTGAAAGTACTCGGACGACGCAATTCAGTTGTTTCCCGCTAGACCCCCTGGCGGCGGCTTGTGGCGATTCATGCAGAAAGCATATAGACCGTGTATGCGCTACTTTCTGGATTTATACGTTGACATTTTTTGACATTTTGACGTTTCTATATAGAAACTGGATAAGAATCTACATGAAAACTGTACCGTGTACAATATCGGCCTTAACACCCTACCTTTGTTTAGCGTACTCTATACACAGAGAAGACACTAACGAAGGTGATGGATGTTTTCGGGGACGTCGACCGCTTTGGTTATTGGTGCGGTGAATGCTTTAACGTGGGAGGTGGCGGTGTTCCTAACCCGCTGGGTGGCGATATCCGGCACCGACCTACACGTATGCTTGCTGTGGATGTCAGCCGCCAGGTATCACCCCAGCCGAACAAGGGACAAGCGCCAAGCTGCCGACAGGTGGGCCGATGTGTGTGGTAGACGCAGGTGTGTGTGAAAAGGGAGAGGATAGGACAGGGAAGTGGAAGGGAGGATGACTCGCGGTCCGTGGCCCGTTCGTTAGGAGTACTGCTCCGGCGTTCGCCCTGTTTTAATGGGAGAAACCGAGGAAAATTACTGATCAGAGGCAGCCGGCAGCCAGAATTCTCATCAAGACAGCGGCTGAGATCAACCTAGTAGGTAATGTCGAAAATCCTTCACCACCGGAAATCGATTCCTAGGACCATCCGGTCGGAGACGGTGCGCATCGATGAATAATTAAAACTAACGCACCCATGCGAGAACTCTCGCATGCTATATGCACCCACTCCCTTGTTTTTCCATTTCCTTATTAAGCCTGTAATATATATTTTTCTTCAAGACCCTCTTATCCTCCGTCACTTGTTCTTATATGTCATTATCTTCTTTATGTCTTGTAATTGATAACAATATAATACACCCTTGTCAATACAAACTATTCTTTATTATCGAGCAAAGAGGTACACCCGTGTAATACAATCGCATAGACTATCAAGCAATTTGTCATTTCACCTACATTTGCAGATTCTACAGGCTGTGAACAGGTTGGGTAGAATCGAGAAGAGTCGAACAAGCCAAAAATGTAATAGAATGAACAAAACGAAACGAATGAACAAAAAAAAATTCGTTGCCGGGCGCTGTTAACGAAAAAGTGGATAAAACCAGTTGCTAAAACAAGAAAAAATCCCCTAACACGTGGTGCGGACAGAATCCCTATTTTGTGGGTTCTTGATACCGAAAAATCGATTGATAGGAAAACGTCCGTCTGCTTCCGGTGTCTAGCGAAGAGAGCAGCCACCCCCCATGGGCCACGGTGCATTAGCGTTGCCCGCCGCGCGGGCCGGCCCCGGGCCGGAGGTGTCGGCCGGCCGCCCGCCGGGGTCGTGACCCGTAGTTTGAACCGCGCCGGCGTCGCACGGCGGGAGCCCGGAGGGTGGGTGGGGGGGCGCGGAGCGAGAGTGGCGGGTGGAGGGCGGCCGTATCGACCGCGGCGCTCGATGCTGACAAAGGTCGCGCGGGGTCGACGCCCGGAGCACGCGGCCGTGACGTCACGGCCGCCATGTTGGAGAGAGGGTGGTGAGCGGGAGGAGGAGGAGGAGGAGGAGGAAGAAGGAAGGTGAGAGTGAGCGGCGGGGAGGGTGGGATGGGAGGACGATCGGGTGAGTGGATGAGGGAGGGGAAGAATGCGGTGAGGTGAGAGAGTGGCCCGTTACAGTGATTGGTTGATTATTTAGTATTTCCTGGCCCGTCAACTATAATGTTCATTAATGACATAAGTGTAGGGCATATAACGTTTCGTACAGTTGTCATATGTTTATTTACATTTTCGAAACAAGTAACGGGTGATGGACTTCACTTGTTTTTTAAGAAAAATGTTAGCAACCGGGATATTGAATATGAATAGTGAGAGAATTGAACGTACTGATGTTCCTCTGAAGAAAAAAATAATATTTACAATGTACGAAGATTGTAATACTTCGAAATAAAATATAAATTTAAGAATTGAAGTGTAACTACATATAAAATAACTAGTAGCAGCAGATGCAACTACAGAAAATTGGTGGCAGAAGCAGATCGTGTACTCCAAGAGTATTTACTGTTATCAGAAACCTGATATCCAGCGCAGACCTACACGTCGGCATCTCCCCTAGCGGGTTCTGCCCCAACCGGGACAAGCTCTGTGTTCCCGAGCGGTCTCCCGGCATGTGTGGTAGTGCAGTGTAAGAGTGAAAGAGGAGAGGAAGGGTCAAACGAGGAGGCGGGTCAGCAAACGTTTCGAGAGGCGTTACGAGACGTGAGCGTGTGGTTGGGCGGAAGAGGAGGCAGGTGAGCGAGCGAGAGCGAGAGGGGAGAGAGGGGGGAGAGAGCGAGAGAGAGAGGGGACAGGAGCGATAGAGAGGGGAGAGGGATCAGAGAGAGTAGAGGGGGGAGAGAGTAGAGAGGGGAAAGAGAGGATGAAGAGGGGGGGGAAAGAGAGGAGAGAGGGAAAGAGAGGAGATGAGAGGAGAGGAGAGAGGGAAGAGAGTGGAGAGAGACGAGAGAGGGGAGAGAGGAGGGGGACAGAGGGGAGTGAGAGGAGAGAGGAGAGAGAGGAGAGAGGGGAGAGAGGAGAGAGAGGAGAGAGGGGAGAGAGAGAATAAGGGAAAGGGTGGATGAGAAAAGCGATGAGGCGAGCGAGACGGCAAGTGAGCGAGCGGAGGTTAGGGGAGGAGGTCTGGCAGCGGGCGAGAAGTAGCTGTAAGCGGAAGGTTTCGCGTTCCGGAAGGCGATCGGAAGTTCGCGAATCTCGCGCGGGGGTTGCGGGCAGCCGGGTGCTACGCCCGCGGACCCGCCCGCCTGGAGGGGACAACGGAAGACGGGCGGAAGGAAACTCACCACAGAAGATACGAGAACGTTGAAACAGCATTATCAACTTAAGACCTGGACTGACTTGGTAACCCTACATTAAAGAGGAAGCCACGATAGTTCAGTTTCAGAGTCAGAAAATGTGGTTGGTAACATCAGTTTTGATTTTCAATTAATTTACAGCATGCAGCAACTTGCATTTTTTTGTACAACTCAGATGCGTAACCCAACTAACCTACGTAAGAAAGATAACATGAAAAAAATCCTCGTATTAAAGAAAGTACCCTACAATAGTGCTGAAGAAACCTACAAACTACAATAGTGCTGAAAATCCTCTCGCTCACAGTTGCAATACACAATACAATCCTCAAAATACATCACTTGATTTGCAGAAATCGAGTGAAAGTAAAGCGATCGAAAACGTCGTATAATCCACATAAAAGATTTGATTACCAATTTCAACTAATGTTTGCTTCAAATTTGACAGACCTGTAAAACAAAGAAAATACAGGATGCCCATTTTCTTTAGGTGATGCGGTTTCATTGAGCACTGCTGTACAGTCGACCTATCGGCAATTGTCGACGAAATCGTTACACAGCTTTCGAAACACCATCCTCCCTAAGGAACGATGTTTTCGATGATTTGGAGGTAAAACTCGATATCGTTTCGTTCAACCCATGTCACTTCCGCATCTCACAAAGGAAGTCCCTTGCAGAGGCGGGAAGAATGGACGGTGTGACACACACAGCGGGAGAATGAAGACGACGTGTCGCCCGGGAGGTTATTCACCCCCGGAAGCGAACCCCCCCCCTTTTGTAGCTGAAATTGCCGGCCGACCACAAACTAATTACTCCGCCGCCACGCACAGTTTTAATACAGGTCTCTCCGTGCCACCACATCGCAACACGTTTTTTTTTCTGTTTCAAAAGAGACATGCATTAGCGTTTGTGAAACATGGAGGCGAGCAATTAAAATTGGAATTTTACTGGGGGATTTCGCCAACAATTAAATTCGGTGCTTTTTTGTAACGACAGAAAATTAAGACATTCTTTTCTCGTTTGAAGTTAAGGTGGCGTAATTTAAGTCGTATTAAGGAGGTGTATTTGTATTCGAGAGTACAAAATTACGAACTCAATGAATAATTCTTATTAGGAAGAAAGCACAAGAGAGAAATATTTTTTTTCGTTTTTTTAAAATTTCGATCTATCAGGAAAGAAAATAATTTTACACATAATTTTGGAAGCAGATGATAAGTTAACTTCCAAACGATTACCTGAGAAATAAAAGATTTTTGTTACACAGTAAAGTTATAGCATGGCACTTTTTTTGAGTTTCGTCAAGGTTTTCATGTAGTGTACGTGTGTAGGGAGATAATAAAGCGAAGAAAGCTTGTATTTTGTAGAGAGCACCTGAGGGTAGGCAACAGCTGGAACTTAATACATATCTGCCGCGCGGGTTGCAGATTTGTCTGAGGCGCAAGCCTTTTACGAATGATACACAATATAACAAAAATATGACGCATGTGATATCAAATTAACAATTAGCAACCGACATATACACAGCATTACCGTCAGAGACGCGAAATATCTACAAGAGCAAGTACAAAAACAAGAAAATGGAAACAGAGTTTAAATAGTTGTTTTTCCTTCACGATGTATCGGAATTACAATACGGCTGGAACTCGTAAAAAAAAGCTTATGGTTGGATTCGGGAGTTGTAGCACTTTTTACCACAATGGGACAGACAAATAGCAATGATAATTCAGTCGTACATTATGGCATGACCATGGTATGGGCTGGCGAGCTAGCTTTGAATGGCATGACTCCGGATTTGATTCCGGGAGGGGGCAAAATTAATAGTCGCTTTCCACTGCCATATCCCAGGGCATATAACTGGCTAATAAGGTGAAAACATCCCGCAGGTAGAAATGCCAAATGGAAGGGGTAACGACTTGCTTACCATAGGCCTCCAGAGCCCATGGCCGTAGGGCAGGGAAGCAAAGACATGGCCATAATCTGGAGGCACCTGCTGCACGCATTCGGTATTCGGAAAGTAGCGAGCGACGTCCCACCGAAATCCCGAGTGGTGTGGAAGGGTTGCTCGCTATTTGCCCAGCGGCGAACATTCTGTGCTCGGCCTTTCCTCGTATCGGTCTTTTGCACCCGTCAAAGAAGCGAACATTCGCCGAGCACGTGAGGAGTTCGGGATTAAGCAAGCAGTAAGCTCGCTACTTGGCGGCAAATGCCGATTGGTTGATTACTAGTGGTTGCGGGCGCTTCAACGGCCAAGGTCATTATTCCCGTAAATGCAGTGCATGCGTTTTCCTCGGCAGGTGGTGGCGATCTTCCCCCTCTGGATGGCAAGATCCGGCGCCGACATACACTTAGGCTGACATGATTTTCCCCAACCAGGTATCTCCCACCATCTGGGCACCGCCCCAGACGGGACAAGCTCTATACTGCGATTTTTCTAAATCTGCCTCTCAAGCTCCTATGGCCGCGATGGAATATCACACGGCATTTCGCGTCTTTCCCGGTCTTGCCGGTAGAAGTCGCATGATCGCAAGCACTGCTTGATACGGTGGCGATCATACGAAATCTAGCGGCACAACTACGAAAGATACGAAATACCGTGACATATTCCACAGCGAAGATGGATCTTGAGGGGCAAAGTTAGAAAACTCGCAGTATAAGCTCCCGACCCGGTCTCCCGGTGTGTGCGGCAGTGTAGTGCGTGCGTGTGTAAGTGTGTGCAAGTGAGGGGTGAGGGTAGGACAAGAAATGTGAAGGAAAGATCACGCGCGGTCCGTGGCCCGTTTGGCAGGACACTGCTCCGGCAGCAATTCCGCCCTTTGCGTGGCTGGAGCGCCGAAGTGCATACATAAAAAGTACGCTATTCTTCGCAGCACGTCGGAGCGTTCGTGCTGGTGGCAGGCTCGAGCACGTGTGGGTGGTGGGGGCTTCCGTGAGGCGTACTGCTCGGCCTGGCTCGTTCCCCTGCGGGCGTGACCTTGCGGCGTCGATCGCCGGGCGACGAACCCCGGACTGCCGTGCGCGCGGGAGCCGAAAGGAAGGGAAGGCGAGGGACCGGCTGCAACGAGAGAGAAGGGGACAGCGGAGTGGTGAAGAGCAAGGGGAGTAAATACGGCAGGGAAAGGAGAATGATAGGAAAAAGGAGGACGTGGGATGTTAAAACTGTAATCACATTCTAGTAGTATCTGCAATGAAGAGCCAGAGTCTGTCAGTAGCGAGACGGGGTTTTTAAATTCACGGTATGCCCTTCTCCCCCCCAAAACATCTCATTTAAATCATTTTCAGAATATCTCAGAACAAAATTTTGATGTTAACATTCCTGTATTCAGGAGTGGGTATTGTTTCATTTTATACTTTATATACTTTTCGTATCAGAAATGGCAAATTCATGAGGTACATGGGTTTAGTCAAATCCTTTTCTGACCTGTTATTAAATGTCACAAACACACCTAATTTAATTAGCCAAGGATGCAGATCGTTTTCAGAGTATTTGATGCTCTGACGGAAAGAGAGCAAGTATTCAGATACTTTCGCGCCTCTCGTAACTAACTTTGTCTTTCCCCCAGCTCTCCCCTATGTCTACGTCCTTTTTCCTGCTTGCCACTAGAGAGGTCAGAGCTCACAAGGGCCAAGGGGTATCGATATATCGTTTTTCAGAAGAAGCAGAATTAAAAGGAGTCCGCAAAGGAAACGAGTTCCCACCTACAATCTTTTCGTGTTCGGTTTGAGATTTTTACAGATGAACCGACGACTCCTTCCCCGAAAAAAACAGTTGCATGAAATTATTTTGGGATACCCCCAGAACAAAAGTCCGGTGTTAACATATTCTTGAGTCACACTTCTTATTGTTTCGTTGGACGCTTGATTATTCCGCTCTGGCGTTTGTCGATAGTTATCTCCATCCTTTTAGGCAACATGTTAGGTATCTGGCGCCATTGTTTTCGCATCGGGATAAAAATGTCCTATAACGTTGGCGGGATGTGTACAAATACTTCCGCGACTGTGTCCTCATCTGAAACTACGTCCTTTTGAAAACGAGGGTGCTGGTTTGGCAATCAGAAGGGATGGTTAAGTGAAGCCTGCGAGGGCTGCGCAGTGGCCAAGAACTACTCTCCAATACGGATTCGATTGATTATTAGAGATAACGGGCGCATGCAATACCGAGGTCATTAGTTCCTTAAGTGTAGTGCATGCTTTTTCGTCGAGAGGTGGCGGTATTCTTCCCCCGCTGGATGGCGATATCCAGCGCCAACCTATCGCAGACTATAGGTTTTTTTCCAACCAGGTATCGCGGGGCACCGCCCCAGCCGGCACAAGCTCTAAGCCCCGACCGGTCTTCCGGCATGTCTTCTGGCATGTGTAAGTGCATGTTAGTGTGAGTGTGTATGTAAGATGTGAGGATAGGATAAGGAGAGGAAGGAGACATCGCGCGCAGCCCGTGGCCCGTTTGTTAGCATACTACTTCAGCATTGGTCTGTTGTAGATTGGAGAGACCACGGGAATCAACCGATCAGAGCAGCCGGCCGCTACGATTCTTCTTCAAACAGCCGTTGAATTCGACTCATCGATGTAGCTACTGTCAAAAATCCGCCACCGTCTTGAACCCTAGGGACCTCCACGGTCAGTGAAGTTGCAGTGGCAACAGCTAGTTAGTTAGTTAGTTAATGCCTTATTTTAAGTGGCGAGAATCGGACCATCAGCCTCGCTCTTCCGTCTGACCACGCAAACGCTACGCTCCTTTCACCTAGCGGAGAAAGAATGTATTATCTCGGGCGACGAAAGAGGCGATTTTGATTTTAGCTCAGAGGCTTCTTTTAGGCTTGAGGAACTTTCACACGCAGTAAATCTACTAACATGGGACAGACGGCTTTACTTTCCCTCCGAAGGAAGGCGTACGAAGGATTTTTTTTCGCCCTTAAAAAATCCACGGCTTTGATCGGGTTTGAACCCGCAATCTTGGATACAACAACCCGATACGCTGACCGTTATACCATCGAATCCGCAAACAGCTGTTTCCCTGAGCCGCCTCAGTCGGGGGCGACCCGTTGCCCATTATTTATTTAACACTCCAGCATTCCGCTGAAAGTGATCGGAGGAAACCACCTTTCAGGGCAGCTAGCATCAAGTATTCTTGTTCAGGTGGGGCGTAATTTGTCCCAGCTTTTTAACTGGTCGAACATCCGCCGCCGACGGAGCTCGAACCGAGATCCTACGGGTTTACAAACTTCGCATGCTTACTCGCAATTGCGTGCGCTGGTAATGACTGAAGTTACAGGAAGCAACCCCCCCCCCCTCACTTCTCTTCCATACGGCCTTTAATTTCAAAGTGCTGCCTGCCACTTGCGCGGTGCTGCCATTCCGCGCAAAATGGAACGACGTATTTAACCTCATTAAGCCAGTGCGTGGAAGTCTGTGCCGCCTCATCCAGCTTCGACCTACATGCATTTCGACGTTCAGACGGGTTGTTGACACATTCGCCCTCACGCGGAATTTCATCCATCAACGCGAAAGCGGAGGCGACCGCTTCCTCGTCCTGTCTCAAGCCGAAACGCCGTGCGCGCCCCGGCCTGCACAATGGACGGCACTCGAGGCGTCCGCACAAGACGGAAGTAAATCTCGAAAATAAAACCTTTGTGAGGGAATCGACTCGGAGAGGAGACGACGGGGACAATGTGACGAAGTCGGTGTGAGTGGGGGGGAGGGGCGGCGGCGACGACCCGAGACAAAGAAAGGGCGGCGAGTGTTGCGCAGGGGCGGGGTGGGGGTTAAAGAAGACTGTCGCGGGTGGAAGTCGGGGAAAAGGGTGGGGGAGGGGGGATGGGGGAGGGGATGGCGGGGCCAGTGCCCTCGCGTAGGAAGGAAGCGAACCCGACGGACCGGCACGTGTGTCTGGGAATCGAATATTCACGAGGGGAGCAGGGTTTGGCGGAGACCGGGTACGTGCCAGCGGAGTCAACGCATACCATGCCCTCGCGTATTCTTCCAATTTTTAAAGGTATGCGTTAAATGAAATTTCACATTCAAGATTGTCAAATTTAGTGTTACAAAACCATTACGGGGTATTAAGAACTTCTGTAATATAAGAATGTGTATTTTTGCTTTTGCATCAATTCGCGAAAATCCGACGATTTTTTCGACTGTAGATCCCCTTTACACATAAGCCCCGCATAAGACCCTGTCATGCATAAATTTTGGACGAAAAGTTCGGAAAACCTTGATAAATATTTCGTATACTATTTGTTGCAATTATGTTATTTAAAAATGCTATTTCTATGCAATTATAATTTTCAACAAGTTCTAAAAATGTTGCAAGCAAGATGGCGGAAATAAAAATACGTATTTGTGACAGTTTAAAAAATATGTCATAAGACACCACTTTCTAAAATTAGTTTGCTTCATTTTGAAATACTCACTGGTTCCACTGAAAAATTGCCCCATAAATGAATTACTGCAAGGACTGTTTTTCACAAAAGAAATAGCATACAAGTGCTGATAAAATACAAGTGAATAGAAAAGGTCTGATTGTACCAGATCCTTTGAAAGATAAAGACAACACTTCAATTAATTTAAAGTACTACTTAATCGTGTAAGCAGTACATTAGTCAATAACGTCTAAGAGTACTTCCTGGACATGCACGAACTGACTTCAAATGTCCTCCCTACATAAAAAGAAAAAAACGGGAAAGATGTGACACTGACAGGCGTCTGGGTAATTCCATTTTGCTCTGGAGTCGGCTGCCATTCATATTATGTCAAAACGTGCCTCCTAACCGCACATGCGTAGTAAGATAAACAACACCCCCGGAAGAAATGGGCCAAGACGTGTTCAAGGCAATTGCCGCGACTGACTGCCGGGCATCGGCGGTTGATGGCGTGGGGGAGAGGGATGGGGTGGAGCAGGGCGATGGGGTGGGGGAGGGGTAAGTCCCACTCCCGGAAGCGCTGCGGTCAACGCGGAAGTACGGAGCATTATCGACTTATCGATGCGAGGCCATCGCGGCGTAATTATTGTGTTTAGGAGTGCGTGTGGTGGGCGGGCAGAGAGGGAGAGAGAAAGATGGAGAAGCGGGAGGGAACGAGTGGAGAGGGAGAAAGTGAGCGCGTAATAAAATGGATGATGTTTCCACGGTGTCCATCAGAACGACGTTCAAAATAAGTAGGATGGGGATAAAAATGGTTAGATTGATTGATTCGTGTTTCCGGGCGCGTCAACTACGTAGGTCATTAGTCCCGAAAGTGTAGTGCGTGTTTTTTCACCGAGAGGTGGCGATGATCTTCTCAGCTGGATGGCGAGATCCGGCGCCGACCTACCGTCGACTAGCGGGGTTTTACCCCAGCCAGGTATCTCCCACCAGCGGGGCACCACCTTCCTTCCTCTTCTTTGTCTATCCTCACCCCTTACACACACACACACACACTCATACACACATACACACTAACATGCCCTACATTACCACACATGCCGAGAGCCCTATTTGGGGGTTGGAGCTTATCCCGGCTGGGGTGGTGCCCCGCTGGTGCGAGATACCTGGTTAGGGAAGTAGTCGACAGTAGGCCGGCGCCATCCAGAGGGGTAAGATCACCGCCACCTCCCTATGAAAAAACACGCATTACACTTACCGGACTAATGACCTCGTTAGTTGACGCGCATGGAATCGCGAACGATCGTCATTTCGCACAGGAAGGCCTTCCGCAACCGCTCGTCCCAATTCCTTCACTCTCTCCTCGCTCCACACTCCCCTCCACGTGCAATCCCCCCACACCCTTAACCCCGCTCCCTCCTGTCTGCTCCTCTTCCTCTGGCCCGCGTGCCACGCACTGTCAACCGCCAGATCGTGACGGAAACTGAACGCAATCAGCATAACGCCACGTCACGTCCTGTCACACGTAATGCCCCCCTCTGCACGCAGGTTGCCTGCGTTGCATCCAAACAGCCCCCGCCACCCGCTGGCCTTCCAGTGCTAATTGCATTTATTTATTTATTTGTCAAAAAACAGTAAAAACTGTATATGACGTGTAGGGAAAGAGATTATCTGCGCACATTTTCTTGAGGGCCAGAATTAAAAAACAACAACAACAAAACAAACAAAAAAAACAAACAAAAAAACACGAACAAATGAATTTAGAAAATAAAAATATTTGAAAAATGTTTGTTCCCGAGTTATAGAAAATCAATTTCAACTGTAAATGAACTACAAGCAAAAGGAGTGCTCAACAAAACGTGCGCACAGTGAAGCTACGTTCAGAAGCAAAACAAGGGGCCATCTCAGCATTTGCTCAATGGATCAGGGAAAATGGACAAAAACCTGATCGATCATTTCGAGGAGAAGCAAAAATCTGGCAGCATCACTACGTATGATTTAATTTTTAGGAGCTGGAAACTTATTTTTAGGGACTAAACTTGCTTCCTTGTTTTCACATTTTGAATTATGCATGACACAATATTGATTATTTTGTATTATCGGAATTTCTTTTCTTCTTTTTCCCATGTTAAGTTTTTTCAGTAAGACCACTACTGTAATTTGATGAATTTCTTGAGTTATATTCAAAATAGTACGTTTGGAGATACTTGGTGCAAACCGCCACGAGGTGTGAGCAACTCAGATCTCTACTGTGAACTTCATCTATTACTATATCATTAATCATTGGATTCGTTCATTAATCACAGCGGTCGTCTCTTAAACTTTCGATTGCTCTCATTGTATTTGATTCATCCGCTACCAAAAGTATCTCCGGTTAATTTATCATACAGGCTTCCTCTTGTCACCAGAAGAACAAGCCACGAATTTCCAGAGCATCCAAAGATTTTAAAATCAACTCTGTTCCCAATGACGCCAAAAATATTGACCATTTCCTTTATAAAATGTGATGAGGTGGTTCTTCGAAGGAGAAAGATATTCTGGGTGTTAAATGTAATTTTCCTTCCCTCCCCTAGCGCTAAATGAAACGACTAAAACGATGGTCGCCATTTTGGAAATGTTTCGATTTCGCCCTTTCATTATATTCAAAATTTGATAAAAGGTGCAAGGACTTTTTAGAGCGATGAAACATCAATCCGTGCTACCAAAAACTTCAACATTTTTTGAGTTCTCTGCAGATTTTTTCTGCACATACAAAGAGTAACCTGTGAAGAATATAGACCGATCAATGAAAGAGCTCACCAGGATATTTTTTCACACGATATTTTTTTAATGCAGTCAAAATTTGGATTGTAAGGCTTTGGTACCGGGCGGGGGTTATCTACAATTTCAGCATTTACTATACTGCTTCATTTCGGTTGAAGTGTTTGAAATTTGCAAAATAACAACCACACTAATGTTTTCCGCGATTGGATGTTAAATAAATAATTCAGTAGATAATATTAGCTCAGCAAATGTCGGGAATTGCTGTCGTCTGTCAAATGTTTTACCACACAACCCACTTGAGGATTATTCGTGCAGAAGCCACCTCTACAAGTGCCATGCCACATTAATATTAGCTGAGTCACTGACAAGAAAGGGAAGGAGGAGAAGGAGGAGGAGGAAGAGGAAAATAGAACAGCAAGGAACACAAGAGTGCTTTGGACTTAACCCAATTATGCTTTCAGCAATTTACTTCACGAAACATGATTTCTGTTTATCTTTCTACTTCTCGCCCCATGAAACTGGGAAGAGTGGGTTACCAACAGCTAACATATAAATAAATAGATAGATAAATAAATAGAAAAATAAATAGAGAGATAAATAGAAAAATAAATAGAGAGATAAATAGAAAAATAAATAGATAAATAAATAAAAGAGTACGTTGAGTATTATGTGGCCCGGGACACTGCCGCTTCAGATGCTGTAGGTGGAAGCCCTGACGCGCGGCCAACGCATCACATTGAACATCCGCGATGCCATTCGTGCTCCTCTTTAATCCGCGTCATCCGTCACAAAAGGCGGCAGAGGGCTCGCCTCGCGCCGGGACCAGCGGCAGGCGGCAGCGCCTTGCCACAGGCCCACATGGGGCGGGGCGAGGCGGGGCGGGGCGGGGCGGGGCGGGGCGGAGCGTGACGGAGCGTGGCGGAAGGGGGCGGGGCGGGGCGGGGCGGGGCGGAGCGTGGCGTGGCGGAGCGGGGCGGAGCGGGGCGGAGCGGAGCGGGGCGGAGCGTGGCGTGGCGGAGCGTGGCGTGGCGTGGCGTGGCGGGGCGGGGCGGCGTGGAGCGAGGTGGGGCGGGGCGGGGAGGAGCGAGGCGGGGCGGGGCGGGGCGGAGCGAGGCGGGGCGGGGCTGGACGGGGCGGCGCGGGGCGGGGCGGAACGAGGCGGGGCGGGGCGGGGCGGGGCGGGGGGGCGGGACGGGGCGGGACGGAGCGGGACAGGGCGGGGCGGGGCGGGACGGGACGGGACGAGGCGGGGTGGGGCGGGACGGGACGGGGCGGAGCGGGGCGGGGACGAGGGCTTGCGCAACGCCGAGCAGATCACAGCGCACAAAGACGCCCTCTCAGGAAGACGCTGCTATCGCGCGGCGAGGAAGTAGATGCGGCGTGGGGTATGAAGAGAATTTCACGAGAATTTCTCGTCGTCTCCCTCTATCCCACTCTTTTCCTCTCCCTCTCTCCCACTCGTTTCCTCTCCCTCTCTCCCAATTTTTCCTCTCCCTCCTACTCTCTTCCTCTCCCTTACTCCCACTCTATTCCTCTCCCTGTCTCCCGCTTTCTTCCTCTGCCTCTCTCTCATTTTCTTCCTCTGCCTCTCTCCCATTCTCTTCCTCTGCCTCTCTCGCACCCTAACAAACGGGCGACGACCGCACGAGATCATTCCTTCCTCTTCCTTGACGTATCATCTCCCCCTTACACACCTTCACATATGTCGAGAGATTAGATCTTGTCACCGATGAGGCGGCGCACCGCTGAGGGAGATACCTGGATGGGGAGTTCCCTCGCAAGCCGACACACAGTTCGGCGCAGAGTGTCACCACCCAGCGACGGGGAAACACCGACACCTCTTACGAAAATCACTACACTAACGGGACTGACGTTCCCAGGGCTAACAACCCTGTCGAGTAAAATTCGGATCCAGGACAATGCTGATTCCCACTAATGAACTGCATGCCCAGCATGCCTGCGTGGTCGGAAGTGGCCTGTTCGCAAACAAAACCGGATCGGCTGCGGAATATTCATTTTGAAAGAAATCGTACTTATGGTTTCGGCGCTACGATTGTTCACAGAGTGACTGACAGACAAACGGACGGACGGACGGACAGACGGACGGACAGACTGACGGACGAACGGACAGACGGACGGACGACGGACGGACGAGCGAACGGACAGACGGACGGACAGACGGACAGACGGACAGACGAACAGACGAACAGATGGACAGACGGACAGACGAACAGACGAACAGATGGACAGACGGACGGACAGACGGACGGACAGACGGACGGACAAACGAACGGACGGACAGACGGATAGGCGGACGGACGGACGTTTTGAAAAGACCCACTTTTTCGGTATCAGGGGACCCCAAAACATGTATTTCCGTTCAAATCTCGAAATCGATTTTCCGCAGCATTGCACAACTTTCCCTACACTACGCATACACTACGAATATACGTACGTATACGGAAAAGTAAAAAAAAAGAAGACGAACGACAACAGCAGCTGACGTGCCCGGAACCGCCCACCAATCACGCGGCGGCAGTGACGCGGGCGGACCGTGTCCGGCGCCAGGGGCGGGGCGAGGCGTGGCGGGGTTGGGCGCCGCACCCGGGTGCAGCGCGAGTGCACACGACGCTCGCCAGCGGGCGTGTCGTGGGCGGCGCTGCAACGGGGAGCCGCCGCCGCCGCCGCACCAGCTCGCTGCTCGTTGCGCCACGCCGCTCCGGCGGGCCGCGGCGGCGGCGGCGGCGGCGGCGGCGGCGAGAGGTCGTTGGCCCCGGCCGCCCTCTCTCGCGCGCAGGCGCTGGCTGCCGGGGAGCGGCGGAAAAAAAAAAAAAAGAGGCACGAGATATGGAGATGCATGCGGGGACGGCCTACATACGAGGCGCGGCTCCGCAGCGCCCGGAAACCGCCCCGCCCATCCCGCGCGCACGCCCGCCGCGGGCCACGGCGCCCTTGTTGTGCTCTCACGCGCATTCCGCGAGCACGAGCACGACTTTCCCCCGCGCACGCGTGGCGGCCCGGCGCGGGCACCAGCGATTGAATTGCGATTGAATTGAATTGAATTCATTTGATTTGATTGATTTACTTGGTCAAAAAACAGTGAAAACTGTATACGACGTGTGAGGGAGAAGATTTTTAATAATAATAATAGTAATGTGGATGTTGCTGTACCTTGCCATCAAAACGTCGTTACCAAGGAGGCAGAGAAACGTCTTAAATACAAGAGTTTGGAAATCGACATCAGCCGAATGTGGGGCGTAAAAGCACAGGTCGTCCCGATAGTTATCGGAGCTCTGGGATTTGTTCCGCAAAATTTGTGTAAGAACTTGTCTAAACTCCCTGGTAATTCAAAAGACTGGGAAGTGCAAGAAATCGCTTTATTTGGAACAGCCCACATTTTGCGCAAAGTATTGTAGAGGCACCGACAGTCCCTAGATCTGCTCCTTAGGTAGCTGGTTGCAACCTGGAGTAGATTTTATATTCAGCCGACACATAACATCTTAAGTCGTGATTTAGAGGAATAATAGTAATAATGGGAAAGTATGTAGTCAGCCATCAAGATGACCCACTAATGAGGCAGGTGATGAAATCTGACCGAAGAATGGGAAACAGAGGCATTGTTAGTGTAGAAAGAAGCATTGCGAACAAAAATAAGCAAGACACCCAGAATGACAGAGACACTGAACTGTCAGGAACACGTAGAAACCATTGATCATATTGTCTCAGCTTGTCCAATCCTAGCAAAGACCGAATACTTAAAAAGACACGACAGGGTGTGTAGCTACCTCTACTGGTAGATCTGTACCGCCCTGGAAGTTCCACACACGTGCCCCAAGTGGTACGAACACTCAACAAAACCGGTGACGTCTGTTGGATTGTGTACGATATTGTACGACCAACATATTCAAACTGATCGCACAATAGTGACAAACAAACCGGATATAGTCATCCGGGATTTAGAGAAAAAAATCGTGTCTGCTTGTCGATGCTGCTGTACCTTGCGATCAAAACCAGGAAAAAGCTTGCGATTAGAACTGTTTACCTACGAGTTCAATTCCGGCAGGCGCCACTAAGTCACTGATGTCGCGACGTCAAGCCATTTTCTGGCACCCGTCCAGGATCGAACCCGCACCCTCCCTACCGCCTCCGGGCAGCACGGGAAGGCCTCGGCGTTGCTAGCTGCGCTGCCTTGGCCGTGCCCTGGCGCTGCCGATGTGGGTAAAGAATCAGGGGTGCCCCCCAAGGGGAAGTTTTCCCCAGAAGCCAATGATACATTTTCAAAAGTACAGTCCTGTCCTATGGCTCTACAGCCCGAAATAGAAAAGTTACCGTCGACCCAAGGGTGAACCATGTAGAAATTTGTAGAACTCTATGTCTGACCCTTTCTAAACTACTCTAAACTAAGTGCCACTCATTTAGAAGGAGTTTCTCTTTCACAATCCTCCAATCTTCAGCAACAAGCCCATTAGATGAAATAACTACGGGCACAATATCTACCTCTTTCGGTTTGTAGAGGTTTTTCAGTTCATCTGAGAATGGCTGGTATTTTCTTCTTCTTCTACTACTTCTTCTACTTCTTCTACTTCTTCTACTTCTTCTACTTCTTCTTCTACTTCTTCTACTTCTTCTACTTCTTCTACTTCTACTTCTTCTACTTCTTCCACTTCTTCTACTTCTTCTTCTTCTTCTTCTTCTTCTTATTATTACTACTATTATTATTATTGTTAATGATGTTGTTCCTGCGAGTGAGGCAGTGAGGCTGCATAAAAGTGAGGAAGTGTGTGGGGGCGGGGGCGGGGGCGGGGGCGGGGGCGAGAGTGAGGCTTCTCAACCTCGGTTCCGCGCGCGCCCGCCTCCGTTTCAGTGAGTCATTGTGCGTCTCGTTTCTTTGGACGCCTCTGTATCGTCCGCTATCTCCTTCCCATGTGTGGATATGTTTATGTGCCCGCGCTCCGCGCACACAGCGGAATAAAAATGCGCTTTGTGTGCTAAGCAGATTCGCTTCAGATTAAAGCGTTTCCGCGCACAGCCCCTGCCAGCCCCTCGTGTGGAAAACGGGTCACGCAATGTCTACAGTACGCAATTTTCCGCTGTCGGAGCTGAAGCAACTTCTCCGGAACGAAACGCAGAATTTGAGCAACAACTATTGTGAAGGTCATTCCAGTTTGTTGCTTCAAAATTGTAAACTTTTCCACCATATTTTCCTTATTTAGCTACATGAATCCACCACATTCGTAATTTGAATGTGAAGAAAAAGCAACTTTACAGGTGATATTAAAAATTCTCGACTAAATATATGTTGCAAATCTGTGGTTTCGCTTCTCACTTAAGAGATTTTTTTCCATTATATATACGTGCGGTATCGACTTCTCCGAAATGAAACGCAAATTTAAGTAACCACGGTTGTGAAGGTCATTCCATTTTATTGCTCGTAAACTTGTCCACCACATTTTCCTTATTTACAAATTCATAATTCAAAACGAGCGTGAAGGAACTTCACACGTGGTTTTAAGCAATTATCGACTAATTATATGCTGCAAGTTCGTGTTTTTGCTTCCTTTGTGAGAGATTTTTTTATCTCTTCAAAATATGCGATATTGATCTCGTTAGAATACGTGAACTCGGATATATACATGATACGATCAGAAGGCAGTATCCTGACATGGTGGACGAAACTTTTTGGCGAATCCCGGATGACCTGATGCGTCATCACTCTTATTGCAAAATAATAATAGTAATTATTATTTTAATCATTATTGATAAAATGTCTATTTGTTGCGAGACTTGATGCGTAATGGTTGCTTGATATGAAAACAATTTCCGGAACGATCGTTTAGAGAGCGAAATAGTTCATTGATGGAATTACACCCTCTGTACAAAAAACGAATATCGCCGAAATCAAATGTTTGTAATATTACTAAATTCCCAAAATTGTACTTTTACATTACAATTAAGTGGAAAATATTTGAATAACTACCATTTGACGACTACTTTTCAATGTCTGGGTCACCAAGGGCCAGAGAGCCACAAGTTGCACTGTTAGGACACACATTTTTTCCCTTCTACATGCACCATGGACTACATTTCTTGCATTTATTCATTCATTGCAAACTAGAAATCCAGAGAAAACATTCTGAAACCTCGCATTGCCTACCGCACATTCCAATCGAACTGGACGGGCAATGCCGTCGAAACCTTCACACCCTGCACCATCGAGGGAGAATCTATCGGCCCAAAGACGTAATTAATTATTACGGACGATAAAAAGGTTTTGAAGGAGACGTACCTATTTTATACGAATAATGTTTTGTGAATGGTGGAATGAGAAGGCAGGCGAACCCCGAGAAAACCTGTCGCGATCCCTTTTCGTCTACAGATTCCCTAAGGAGCGACGGGGATATAAACACCGGTACTCCGAGGCAGAAAGTAAGTGCCCTCGCCACTATACGAAGGGACGCCTCAGAAGAACAGTAACGCCAAGCCTAGCGGCCATACCTGGAGGGAATGCCTTGAACCCGACCAACATCGATTGATCGGGTTTTGAACCCCTGAACCCATGGACGAGATTTGTATTCCCTCCGTATGGATCGATCGGAGTTCGAACCTCGATCCTACAAGGATCGATCGCGATCGAACCACGCTCCTACATGGATGTGGCCGGAAACGAACCTAAGTCCTACATCGATCGAGCAAAATTTGAACCCCGTTCGCAATTGTGGAAGACGAGCAATCTGATCTGCACACCACGAGCCGCAACTGACGTCAAAACCTATGCATTATACTAGCGGAGCCTGGAAGATGTTCTGCCCCCCTCGTCTCCTTTCCTCTCTCCATCTCTCCTTCTCTCTCCGACTCACGCTCACTATCTCTGATCGTCTCTTACACTGCCTTTCTCACTCTCTCTCACTCCATCTCTCTCTGTCCCTGTCTCAGTCTGCGTGACTCTCTCTGCCTGCCTCTGCCGCTCTGTCCCCCTCATTCACATTTAGTTGCAAATTCTGCACGTCTCTGACCAGGTGCGGAAATATCGAGAAGCGCCGGACCAGCAAAAATGTAATAGAAAGAAGATAGATTACGGTGTGACAAACGCGACTTCAAAATTTTAGTTTTAATGCCCTAGAACGCACAGTTTAGGAGTTATTTAAACGATATAGATTCAAACTGCTACCGAGTATGTAGCGGGTTGCATTTCACGTAAATACTTAGTTTTGTTCTACAGCGCCATGTAGTGGAGTTACAACAGAATTAACAGCACATAAACCTTCTAGGTGAAAAAATACGTTGAAGTACCAGTTTTCAAGGAGATCGGTCATACGGTGTCGGAGTTATTCATTTCTTTTATAAATAATTAACAATTTACATGTTTCTGGAGTGTTTCTATGCTTCCATAATGCAAATTTTTGCCTAGATATCATTTTTTTCAAACCAAATTTTGAGTGCTCATTGCGGCCCAAACATACACGTGTATCCAAGTAGTTTATTAGACGAAATATGCTTAGAACTGTCTTAAGAGCTTATTTTCCAAGTTTCGACGTTTCCTCCCCGGACACCCTGTATACATATTTCATTTCGTATTGCCTCGAAACGAACATGTGAAACGAAATGTAGCTTCACTGTGCGCACGTTTTGTTGAGCACTCCTTTTGCTTGTAGTTCATTTACCGTTGAAATTGATTTTCTATAACTCGGGAAAAAACATTTTTCAAATATTTTTATTTTTCTAAAATAATTATTTTCTAAATTCATTTTTTTGTTCTTTTTTTTTAATTGTGGCCCTCAAGAAAATGTGCGCAGATAAATTTCTTTCCCCACACGTCATATACAGTTTTTACTGTTTTTTGACAAATAAATAAATAAATAAATAAAATGAAATATAAATTCCAATGTTCGTTTCGAGGCAACTGCGCGCGGCGGTCGGCTGTGGCCACGGGCGGGGGCGACGGCAACTCGCGAACGCGCGCGCGCACACGCGGGCGACCGAGCCGCGCGGCGGGGCGGGGCGGGGCGGGGCGGGGCAGGAGAAAGTCCGCGCTCCCCGCCTCTTCCCCTCCGCGCCCCGCCCCGGCCCGCCTCGCAGCCGCTCCCGGGGCCAACGTCCTCGCGTTGACGCCGCCGCCGCTACCCTACTTCTGGTACAGTCCGCGCCGCGACCACCCGGGCCGCCTCCCGCGCGTGTGAGCGCGAGCGCCAGCGCCAGCGCGCTCTCTGAGTGTGAATCAGTGAAAAACTACTGATTGACAGTGACTATTCACTGATGGTGTCAGTTATAATCCTGCCACTGACAGTCAGGGGCACTAGAGAGACCTCCTCGTGTGAGACTTTGAAGCCCTGAGGTACCCCAGCCTTAAATAAATAAATAAACGACTCTACTTAAGGTAAGAGTCAAGGCATTTGGCCTGCTCTTCCGCCTGTGATGAAAATCCTGCCATCATCGGAACTCCAACCCTAGGACTTCCCGGTCAAAGGCACTACAGTAACAGACGTTGAAGCCCTGATCTACCTCAGCCTCAAATAAATAAATAAATAAATAAATAAATGCATCTACACTACAGAGACCTCCCGGTCAGAGACGTTGAAGCCCTGAGATACCTCAGCCTTAATTGAATAAGTAAATAAATAAATGACTTTACTGATGGCAAGAGTCAGGTAATTTGACCTGCTCTTATGCCTGCTCTCTCAGTCTGAATCAGTGAAAAACTACTGATTGGCAGTGACTATTCACTGATGCTGTCAGTTATAACCCTGCCACTGACAATCAGTGAATTGAACTGAACAAATCAGTGAAAATGGGGTCCACTTTTTGAATAAGTGAAACGTCACTGTTTGAATCAGTGAAACAGTGACAACAGCAAGACGTGAACGACTGAACAATCAGTGAGCGGTGGTGGCGCGGCACTTTTACCACTGAAACGACCAGTGAAATGCTGGCGGTCATTATGAAAAGGTTCGCATATTCGCTGATTGTCAGCGAAACTACCCATTTCGACTGAAGACATCAGTGACTTCGGCTCTCGCTGATTGAATCAGCGACAATTTCACCGATTCAGATTCAGAGAGCGCCTTTGCGTCGGCGCCTTCGTCGCTTCTGCCACGCGTGCGCGCGCTTGTGGAGGCGGTTCTGCCCCGGAAAGGATGCCTCGGGTTCGAGTCCCGACCGTGGTGGCGGGATTTTCGACGCACTCTCTGAATCTGAATCAGTGAAATTGTCGCTGATTCAATCAGCGAGAGCCGAAGTCACTGATATCTTCAGTCGAAATGGGTAGTTTCGCTGACAATCAGCGAATATGCCAACCTTTTCACTGATTCAAAAAGTGGACCCGATTTTCACTGATTTGTTCAGCTCAATTCACTGATTGTCAGTGACAGGGTTATAACTGACACCATCAGTGAATCGTAACTGCCAATCAGTAGTTTTTCACTGATTCAGACTGAGAGAGCAGTCTTAAGAGCAGGTCAAATTACCTGACACTTGTACATCAGTAAAGTTATTTATTTACTTATTTATTTAAGGCTGAGGTATCTCAGGGCTTCAACGTCTCTGACCGGGAGGTCTCTGTATTGTAGATGCATTTATTTATTTATTTATTTATTTATTTATTTATTTATTTGAGGCTGAGGTAGATCAGGGCTTCAACGTCTGTTACTGTAGTGCCTTTGACCGGGAAGTCCTAGGGTTGGAGTTCCGACGATGGCAGGATTTTCATCACAGGCTGAAGAGGAGGCCAAATGGTCTGACTCGTCTCATCAATAGAGACATTTATTTATTTATTTATTTGAGGCTGAGGTACCTCGAAGGATTCAACGTCTCTCACGGGGAGGTCTCTATAGTGCCTCTGACCGCGAAGTCCTCGGGTTTGACAATGGTGGCGGCATTTTCGACACTGGTGAGCAGCAGATAAAATTGCCTGATTCTTGACATCAATAGAGACATTTATTTACTTATTTGAGACTGATGAAGCTCAGGACTTGAATGTCTGTTACTATAGTGCCTTTGACCCGGAGGTCGTAGAGTTGGAGTCCCGACGGTAGTGGCGGGAGTTTCGACACCAGCTTTAGAGCTGGGCTGAATGCAGTCACTATCTGGAGGAGAATTCTAGCGGGCGGCTGCTCTGATCGGTGTTTTTAGTCAATACCAGATAGCCGGAGAAGTACCCTCACAACTGGGCCAAGAACCGAAATGCGAAATTTGTTTTTTTTTTTGTGTGACCTCCCTCCCTTAAGTTCTCGTACACCGACTGGGAAGTAAAGCCTCTGTAAGCCTATGCCTACCTTCCTCGGAAAACTACCGATCAGAGCAGCCGGCCGCTAGAATTCTCCTCCAGACAGCGACAGACCTCGACCTAGCTATCTGGTTAGGATCGAAAATCCTGCCACATTCGGGAGCGGAATCCTACGACCTCCAGTGTCATCAGTTGATGCCCTGAGCCAACTCTCCCGGTAGGTATAGAGTCCTAGATACAGAGAGTAGCGCATCCGCCGCCATTTAGTATCCTCTCACCCGATAGCCCCGCTAGGCAGCAATCAGGAGCTGAAGGGAAACTATAACAATTAGACATTATGGAGATGTTTAAGATTATAAATTGATTTGGATTCATTATTTTAAACTTACAGAATATCCCACAGTTCTAACAACCGGGCATAAAATGACGGGATCGGTGGAAGAATGAAATGCGCTACTCTCTGTATATAGAGAGACTAGTATGGATCATCCTGTGCGGGAGAGTAGGGGCGGGGCGGGGGCGGGAAGGGCGAGGAGGGGACGGGGAGGGCGAGGAGGGGCGGGGAAGGCGAGGAGGGGCGGGGAGGGCGAAGAGGGGGCGGGGGGCTAGGAGGGGCGGGGAGGGCGAGGAGGGGGCGGGGAGGGCGGGAATGGGGGCGGGGCTGGCGCCTGCGCAACGCCCGCGTCGCGGAATGGTGGCGCGGCCGTTCCCACGGCGGCGGCGCGGGTTCGACGCTAGGCTCGCCCGCCAGCCCGCTCGCTGCACGAGCGTGCGCTTTGGCCCGGCTGCCACTCGGGGCGCGCACGCGGGCAGGCGCTGGGAACGCACAGCAGGCCATCTTTTTTATTATTATTATTATTATTATTATTATTGTTATTATTATTATTATTATTACTATTATTATTATTATTCCACTACATCACAACTAAGGATGTTATGAGTCAGCTGCTTATAAAATCTATTCCAGGTTGTAACTCGCTACCTAAGGAGCAGGTCTGTGGACTGTCGGTGCCTCTACGATACTTTGAACAAAATGTGGGCTGTTCCATATAAAGCAATTTCTTGCACCTCCGAGTCCATTGAATGACCTGGAAGTTTAGCCAAATTCTTACACATTATTATTATTATTATTATTATTATTATTATTATTATTAGTCGTCTACATCACTAAGGATGTTATGAGTCGGCTCAAAATAAAATTTACTCCAGATTGCAACAATCTACCTAAGGAGCAGATCGAGGGACTGTCGGTGCCTCTACCTCCCCGCCCCCGTCCCTGCTATCCCGAAGAGGATGATCCATACCTACCGGGAGAATTGAATTGAATTGAAATGAACTGAATTGATGCCTTATTTTACGTGCGAGATAGGCAATGAGGCCTACTCTTCCGTCTGACCACGCAAATTTCGCTACGTTCCTTTCACCTACTAGCGGAGAAAGAAGGTATTCCTTGGGCGACGAAACAGGCGATTTTGAATTTTGCTCATTCAGGCTTGAGGCTCTTTTACATGCAGTAGATCTACTAACATGGAACAGCCGGCTTTACTTCCCCTCCGAAGGAAGGCGTACGAAGGATTTTTCTCCCTTAAAAATCCACGGCTTCGATCGGGTTTGAACCCGCGAACTTAGATACAGCAGTCCCATAAGCTAACCGTTGCACCGCTAAATCGGGATAGGTGGCTCAGGGCATCAATTGAGGTCACTGGAAGTCCTAGGGTTCTGCTCCCAAAAATGGCAGGATTTTCGCCACTAACCAAATAGCTAGGTTGAGGCCTATCGCTGTCTGGAAGAGAATTCTACCGGCCAGCTCTTCTGATCGGTAGTTTTCTTGCTTTCTCAGGCCAACACCAGGTAAATGGCGGAGAAGTACCCTAACAAACGGGCCAAGGACCTCTTTCCTCTTCCTCTGAAGAGAAAAAACATAACTCCCAATGTATCGGTACGAAAATGCATTGTTGTCTGTGAGCGTGTATTATTTAACGTTTGCGAACATATAAAATGTAGTGTATTTGCTGTTGATGATGAACTCCAGATCCTCTCTTGCAGCTGCTCACACACAACTACTCACTACAACGGGGATTTGTGATGGCACAGATTGCCAAGAGAAGGGGAGTCCTGTATTCCATCACGACGAGGTCACTTTCAACACATACAATACGCGTGAACAATGTTCAGACGTATTCAATGTAACATTGCTGAGAGACCCGGATTACACTAATGTTCCTTAAATATTGAATAACTATAGTTAAGCAGGGTATCGCGATATGTCCGCGTGCAATTAGCAAATGCTCTTGGAGAAACCTGCATTCATTTTCGCGCCCGTACCCTAAACACCAGTTTCCTTCTCTCTTCAATGAGAGATTATTCTCTACCTTCTATGTAGCTTCACTATGCGCACGTTTTGTTGAGCACTACTTTTTCTTGTAGTGGTGGGAGTGGAGCTGAGGGTGAGTTACTATTCCGTTGGCAATGCAGAAAACTTAAATCTGCAGTTTGTTTACCGTTGCAAATATATTTGGGGGAACGAAAATGTCTAGTTTTTCAAATGTTTCTAATCTATCGCATTTTTACACTTTATTATTATTTGGTTTGTTTTTAACTTTTATTCATTTTTATCGTATTTATTCATTATCATTGGCATTATTCATTTTTATGGTATTTATAGTTAATACGTTTGGAAGGAATTCTGGAACATAAGAAAACGAGCGCAGATAATCTTCCCCATACGTCACATACAGTTTTTACTGTTTTTGACCAAACCAATCACATCAAATATCATTGCCGTTCAGTTTTGATATACCCTGGAGGGCAACATTTTTACGCAAGTAGGTTACGTCGCAACGGAGCTCGCAAGTGGAGTTGCATTTCCTCGGACAGTGCGTCACATCGCACTGTGGCAAGAAATAAGAGAATGCGGTCAAAAATGCTACTTCATCAATAAATCTTTTTTCCCAACTGTGGCAGCGCAGTACTCATATAATCCGTGGTGTAGCGGTCAGGCGAACGTTGTTCATCACTGCGATTGGCGTTCAGTTACCAACTCAAGTGGATTTTGTGAAGGATACAGAGTGTTCGTCGGGTTTTATTGTGATACTACCACTCCCGTGTTTCACGTTTCGCCGTCTTTTTTATTATCGTGCTCATTACTCACCTTACCATCACCATTACATCTTAATGCCTTATTCGGGAGTCCCAACCACGGTAATGTTGAGATGAGGCTACGGAATATGGTGATTTTTCTTTCTACCTTTATTACACAGGTTAATTGGTTTTCATATTTTAAGTCCTGCCTGGCATTTACCGCTTCATTGAACTATCCCATTGCTAGTAATTATTCCACGATAGAAAACAAACAAGGAATAAACATCCTAAATTACATATAGCACAGCACATTCTGATCTGTTACCTGGGTGTACCACAATGGTACAAGCACTTACAATTTTTTTATTTATTATTTTTTTCTTGTTTAATTTCGATCCCAGTGCCAAAGTATTATGTCCATTCCTAGAATGGATGAATGATTTGCTGGGCAGGTAAATATGAAGATACGATATGTTTGCTGATAGACAAATCAAAAAGCAGTCGAATTGCGTAAATTGGGTGCTTTTTTATTTCTCGCTTATTTTTTCTTTCTGAACAAATATATTCATTTCTTTTGTAAATAATAAACATTTTATATGTTTATGGAGTGTTTCTATGCTTGTGCAATGTAAATGTTTGCCTAGAAATCATTTTTCAAACCAAATTTTGAGTGCTCATTACGGCCCAACCATTCGCAATACCCACGTAGTTTATTAGACAAAATATGCTTAGAATTGTCGTAAGAGCTTATTTTCGAAGTAATATATATATATAGAGAGAGAGGGGGAGGGAGAGAGTGGGAGAGGGCGAGAGAGAGGAAGAGGGGGAGAGGGAGGGAGAGGGAGGGAGAGGGGGAGAGGAAGGTGGAAATGAGAGGGAGGGAGGGAGAGAGGGAGAGAGGAAGGGAGAGGGAGAGAGAGGGGGAGATGGAGATAGAGGGCGAGAGAGAGGAACAGAGGAAGAGGGGAAGAGGGAATGAGGGAGGGAGAGGGAGAGAGGGAGGGAGATGGGAGAGGGAGTGAGGAAGAGAGGGAGAGATGGAGAGAGGGAGAGAGGGAGAGAGGGAGAGGGAGGGAGAGAGAGGGAGAGGGAGGCACAGAGAGGGAGAGGGGTGAGAGAGAGGGGTGAGGAAGAGGGGGAGAGGGAGAGAGAGGGAGAGGGTGAGAGAGAGGGAGAGAGATGAAATAAACAAAATAACCCTCCGGCTTCATTGGGTTTCGCCCGCAGATCGCGCGTTCGCAGGCACCGCGCGTGGGGCAGTGGCCTCGCTGTCGCAAGCGCAGCCCGCTGCAGCCACCCCGCTCACCCCCCCCTCCCGGCAGGCAGGCAGGCGCCGACGCGGCGGCGGCGGTGCAGCGGAGAAAGCAGTGGCGCCGCTCCAGGGCGCCGCCGCCCCCGCCCCCCGCACCCACGCACCGCGGCCAGGGAGGCAAGCAACGCGGCGGAACGATCAGCTGGGCGGTCGCGCGGGGGCGGCTTGCAAAGGCCGCTCTCTGTCGTACGCCGCTTCGAGATTCCTGGATCCAGGCAATGGGGTTGGATCCTTGCTGCAGCTGAGGGATGATGAAAAGCTCAGGCAGGTGGAGTTTCCTAGTGACTGAATGGAATACGGCATGTTCGCCACATCCCCCAAGTGTGGGGATTAAAGTAGGTGGAAGGCATGGGGGAACACTGTTAGCTAGCGGGTCGAACCATGTCAGGCAATCGACCCAAAAATGCCAAATACTTCCAAACGTTTTATTATTTCGTAACAGGCTACTACTACTATCCATGGAAAGCAACCAAAGAGGAACAAAAAGCCTCTTAACGGCCGGCGTTTGTTAAGAATCCAAAATGCAAAGGCCGCTTTCTGGCGAGCGCCACTTGTGGTTTCCTGCATCCATAAAATGGGGTTGGATCCTTCCTGCAGCTGAGAGACGAAGAAAAGCTCAGGCAGGTGGAGTTTGCTAGTGAGGGTGAATGGAATACGGCATGTTCTCCACATCCCCCAAGTGTGGGACTTCAACTAGGTGGAAGGCATGGGGGGACACTGTTAGCTAGCCGGCCGAACCAAGACGGACAATTGAACCCCCAAGTGCCATCATAGATTTTAGATCATAGAGTGCATTGGCAATTGAACCCCAAGTGCCATCATAGATAGATCATAGAGTGCGTTTTGGTGAGGCCATCATAGATTTTTGTTAAATAATAAACATTTTTATTATATTATGTATTATTTTCGTAGTGTGTACATGATATTATAAATATTTTTTTAAAAATAATTACATAATTCTAACTTAAATATTTACATCAATGATGATGATTCAATTTTGCCAATGAAAAGAAGGAAACAAACGAAAACTCTAGGCCTTGGTGTGTGTGTATGTGGGGGGGAGGGCAATGGCCCCCAAATCCCGCTTTGGAACCACAACTGCACGGAGGAGAGAGATTTCATGGAATAATCATGTGGATGCTGGGTTTTCGTGCGTGGTTGGTTGAACAGCTTCAAAAGCCGTTCGATCGAGCACCGCTTTTTGTGGGCATCTCTGGGATTCCGGCGTCCTTGAGTAGGGCTTAAATTCAGAGATTAGAAGCTGATTTCAACCCGCCTCCCTTATAGCATACGGGCGTATCAAAAATGGGAACACGTTTGCGGTATAATCATGTGACAGCTGGGCCATCAGGTGGGTCTGTACTAGCAGTTGGGAAGGTCGTTGTTCTGAGCATTTCTGGACCCTTCGGAGTCCTGGATCCTTCAGAGAGGTTGCATTCTTCTCCCTGCTTCACTTTTGCTCCCTCTCATGCACGAGAGAATTTACAAAGAGAACAATCTGGTGGAACGACTAACCATCGGCTTTTTATAGCCCAGTACACGCTAGCTCCATGGGGCTGGTAAACTGCGGTGGGTATAGACCACATGATGGGTAGGTGTCTCTTGCATTCTTTGAGAAAATCATCAATCCATGGAGTAGCTATCTGTCTTGTAACTGTAGCCGTCTCCGCTCAGCCATAATTGCGTACGGAAAAAAACCTTAGATGCCAGAAACAAGCTAAAGAATAACGATCTTACAACAGCTAAGCCATAAACGAGTGCAGCAACTAAAAGATTACTCTGCTCGGTATCGCTTCAAGGAACCGCTATACTGTGATTTTTGCAACTTTGCCCCTCAATCCCCTATGGCCAAGATGGAATATCAGAAGGCATTTCGCGTCTTTCTCGCTCGTGCCGGTAGATGCCGATAATAATACGTACATTATTATTAATATTATTAATATAATCGTCAATCGTTGTAACCTCCATGTGTCAAAATGGCGCCGGAGGAGCCGGGGGTGGGTGGGGGCGGGGGCGGGGGCGGAGGTGGGCGGGCGCTGGCGTGGCCACCGCGTTGCGTAAACGGGCAGCGACGCGGAGAAATCTCGAGTCACTTGTTTGTCAGCTCGCCGCGGTTTTGTTTGCCGGGCGAGCGGCCGGCGGGCGCAGCGGTAGCGCCTTCGCCCCGCGTCTCCACGCGCGCACACAGAGATAACACTCTCTGCGGTGACACGGAACAGGTGGATTTAAAGTAATTTTGGGGAGCAGAATTCGAATCCATAAACCTCTGCTCCGTTCATTCGAAGATATAAAGCTTCATCGTTGTTTTTTTTTGGTGCAGCATCTTTCGATCCTCCACGTTGTTCCCACTTCAACCCCCGCACGCACGCACACACGCGCACACACACGCACGCACACGCGCGCGCGCGCATACACACACACACGCACACGCACACACGCTTGCAGTATCCACAATACATCGGGAGACCAGTTGGGACCTTATGACATGATAAAACAATAAAAGAATAATATTTTGTTTATTCCAAATATATCATCATAAAGAGAATAAAAAAATGAAGAAAAGTCACAATGTTTTTAAGAAAACACTTAAAAACTGAATTTAGTATTCAAGAAACAACTGATGTAGGAGTCATTTTGACCCCTACCGCCGTTCTAGTGTTAAAGCCTGATCTGGAAGCGGCGATGCCTCGATGGCGAAGATACCTTGAGGCGGAAATTCCGCAAGTCGGCGTATAGGTCGGTGCCGGTTCTTGCGGCTTCATGGGGAAGAACACGCCACCTCTAGTGATATAACATATACTAATGTTATAAGCGGCTAATGACCGTAGCCATGACACTCCCGGAAATACGAAGTTTATCAACAGGGCACACATTGAAGTGGAGTAGAACCTAGAGGATCGCATGCACCCCCGTTGAGAGTGTAAGTTTCCATAATGGAAAAGCTTCTATTTGGCGCTGCGAGTAGAATTCTCATCCACGGAGAGATCGGCAGCGAAGTATGGATTAGAGATTGGGGCCATCAAATCTCAATACGTTTACATTCGTAGACCCATAGCTTTTTGGGTAATGGCTTTTAATTGACTTTTTTTCTATGAAACGCTCCCCGCCCGCTCTCCGCCCCTCCCACGCGCGCCCGCCCGCCGCATTCCAGCTCCGTCCGCGAGGCTGCAAAGTGCAACGTGGAGGCGCCGGGAGCGAGCCCCGGCCAGGCCTCCAGCCCCGCCCAGGCGACTCGGCAGCGGCAGGCGTTGTAGCGGAGTGGCGGCGGAGGTGGCGGCTGAGGTGGTGGTGGCGGAGGTGGTGGCGGAGGTGGTGGCGGAGGTGGTGGCGGAGGTGGTGGTGGTGGCGGTGGCTGTAGTGATGGCGGGGGCGGGGGCGGTGGCGGAGGTGGTGGTGGCGGCGGCTGTAGTGATGGCGGAGGCGGTGGCGGTGGCTGTGGCGATGGCGGAGGCTGTAGTGATAGCGGGGGCGAGGGCGGTGGCGAAGGTGGCTGTAGCTGTGGCGGGGGCGGTGACGGGGGCTGTAGTGGTGGTGGTGGCGGTGGCGGGGGCAGGGGCGGTGGCGGAGGCGGTGGCGGGGGCGGGGGCGGGGACGGGGGCGGGGGCGGGGGCGGTGGCGGTGGCAGTGGCAGTAGCGGCGGCGGTGACTGGCGTTGGCGGTGGCGGTGGCAGTGGTGGCGGGGGCGATGGCAGTGGTAGCGGGGGCGGCGGCGGTGGCGGCGGCGGCTCTTCCAGCTGTGACATTTAATCCCCACTCACGAGCAGGCCGTAGAAGCTTCCTGGATCTCAGTCGAGGATCAGCCTCTCCACGCTGATGGACAGAGGAGAGTGGAATATTGTGCATCTCCATCAAAGCAGCCATACGCCTTTAACGCCCCGTCATGAGTACCAAATAAGAGATAATTTTAAACTTGTTAGCATAAACGATTATGTACAATCTTATTGTACTTTAAAAACTCAAACGTTTAGACATGATAGTGAACACTTGTTATGTAAATTCCCTTTTTATCGCAATTTGTATCACTCGCCAAAATGTTGTTAGCCGAAAGTGTTCGTTCGTAGTTAACAGATTTTCGTCATGAATATTTCGTCACTACGCTATGATTTACCCCGTATTCGAACACCCATAACTTCTTGCATAATGGCTAAAACAGAGTTAGGGCAGAGGTCCAGAACTGCTTAGGAATTTAGGCAGCAGAGGTGCCTCGCCATGAATATTTTTCTTGTGTCGGTCAGCGACTGCTTAACCTGTAATTCATTCAATTTGTCTAAATTAGCGGCCTTTCACCCACCTGCATTCTGTTAAAGGCTGCAAGGGTAACTGCTATAGCGGATGTTTGAAACATACGTCACGACGGGTTTGACAACGGAAACTCATTATTTTTTCACATCAATTCATCGAGACCATCCTTTCATATTCATCCTATTCATCCTTTCACATTTTTGTCAACGATCAAATACAATTGCAATCAATTAAAAACCTACTGTATTTCATCCGCATTTGGTAGCCAACTTGCTGTTCGGAACTCCACCGAAGATTGGATAGCAATAAAAATAAATTAGAATGATCTAGTGACATCAGCGCTGGATACACGTGCCACGCCGCATTATGTGGACATGCTGAGAAGTCAACACTCTGCCGTATGGCCGTGTATCTACCAGCACACACTGGATATTGCACAGAAATTACGCTACTCCCGGTTCGCCGGCTTAGACCCCAACCTCGTTCATTCACCCTTCATGATCTCCATTCGATGGAAGGGAAATTTTCACCGTTGGCCATCTGAAAGAGGACCGCATAGAGGCGTACGGTTCCTACTGGGCCAACACTCAGACATGAGCAGGGCGCTCATGGCGAGGAAGCGAAATTCGGCAGCATCTGGCACCGGCAGAAGGGGATTTCCGCCCAGACACAAAACATCTGCACTGCGTCGAGCCAGCGTCACCGCCTCCACTACCAAGCCATCGCCACCGTTACCTCCACTACCGCCGCCGCCGTCGCCGCCACCCCAACCATCACCATCACCTCCGCCATCGCCACCACGGCCTCCATGGCCACCACTATCACAAGCGCCCACGCCATTGCAACCCCAACTCCATCGCCGCCACCTCCACTATCTTCGCCTCCGCACCGGCTGCCATCGCTTCCGTCCCCACCGCCGCCATTGCCTCCACTACCGCAAATACCAACTCGAACGCCACCGCTGCAAACTATGCCACAGCCGCCACCACCATTGCCTTTGCCTCTGCCGCCTTATTCACCACCACTGCCAGTGCCAGCGCTCCCACCACCGTAACCATCATTTCAACCGCCATCGCCATCATCGCTACTGCCATCATCGGCGCCGCCATAGACACCACAGCTCCACCATCCACTATCACTGCCACCGCCAACGCCCCCACCACTGCAATCACCATCACCGCCGCAACCGCCATCATCGGCTCTGCCATCATCGCCACCGCCGCCCTACCCTCCACCACCAGAACCACCATCACCGCCACCACTAACCCCACTACTTCTGCCATCCTCACTGCCTCCGCTACCGCCGCCAGCGCCACCACCACCGCAACCACCATCACCGCCACCATGAACCCCATTACTTCTGCCATCCTCACTGCTTCCTCCGCCGCCGTCATCGCAACCGCCATCACCGCTGTTGCCATCATCGGCGCCGCCGCCCTTCCCCCACCACCCCAACCACCATCACCGCCGCCATTGCCCCCACTCCCGCTGCCATCCTCACTGTCTCCACTGCCTCCGCCGCCAGCGCCCCCACCGCGGCGCGAGCGCTCCCTTGGGCCGGCGCGCTGGCGGGCGTCGCTGCTCGGTCGTTGACCCGCCCGACCAAAACACGCAGCTTGCGGCAATCGCCACAGAAAGTGTGTTGCTCGTGTCGGCGCCACGGCGGGGAGGAGGGGAAGGGAGGGGCGGGGTGGGGGGAAGAGGAGGGGCGGCAACCGGGCGCTCTCCCCGGCGGCGCGGCGCGGAGGGGCGGGGCGGGGCGGGGTGAGACGTGGCCTTGACCTACATGGAGCGGACGCCAGGCCGTGCCCTGCGGGTTGCCTACGGCGTCCCCTGGCGCGCGCGCGGCGACTAGCGGTTCGCGAGTCCCCAGGAATTTGTTGACGCGGGCGGCCCCTGTCGCCGTGGCACGGGAGGCGAACGCGCTGCAGGAAAACACCACTTCTGCCTCGTTCGCCCGCTCTATCACCATCCGAGGGGGCTTTTGCGCATCTGCAGAACTCGCCGAGTTGGGTGGCTCGAGGCATCCACTGACCACACTGCAGTGCCTCTGTACTTCGGTTTTTTTCTTTCTTTCTTTCTTTCTTTTCTTTCTTTCTTTCTTTCTTTCTTTCTTTCTTTCTTTCTTTCTTTCTTTCTTTCTTTCTAGGCGCACGGGTGTGTGTCAATAAATAGGAATATCTCGCGATATTTCGCGTCGTTCTCGGTTGTGCAGCTAGGAGTCGCATGATCGCGACTGTATCGAGCAGTGATGGCGATCATGCGATTCCTGGCGGCACAACGGAGAACGACGCGAAATACCGTGAGATATTCCATTTTGATGATCCCCCCTCCGTGCGCCAAGAAAGAAAAACCTAGGTATAAGCGGGAGGTCTTATGGTTCCAGTCCCCATAGTCGCGGTGGCAGCATTTTCGACACTGGCTAGGTCGATTTCAGCTGTTGCCTGGAGATGAATTTCAGCGGCCGGCTGCTCTGTTCGGTAGTTTTCCATTATTTTTCCGATCCACACCAGGCAAATGCCGGAGTAGTACCCTTGCAAACTGGCCATCTGTATTAGACGATAATGCGTTACAGAAAACGAAGACATGCATACGTATTCAACACACATCTATACCTCTATAAAACCTCCTATAAAACCATTTGTTGGAGAAAATCGTAATGGAATTTAAAGAAACATTTTTAATCACAATGACATTATATAGAGATATGCTTTTCCTATTGGTTAACGTTTAGTGTCGTTCTCTTCTGAAAATACTTGTTTCGTTTCCAAATATTTCTAGCAATAGCATCGTGTTGTTTATTTAATATTTTCTTTCTTTATCATAATTTCCTTAATTTTTCTCGTTACTTATCTACTCTTTAATGTGCTGAGTGTCTTGTCCGTTAGCTCCTTTTACAGCATAAGTGACTTTTCTTCCCTCTTTCGACAATCCAGTGTCAGCATTTAAAAAGACAGCTCTGCTCCGAGTTATGCAGGCACTTTCGACAACAACCTGCAAAACCTCTTAAAAGAAAGCCATTTCTGTCCTCTTGCATCTCAACAGAGTCTAAGGCCGTTCGGTATGCAAGTTAACGTCCGCCCTGGGACCATAACAAACACGAAGTGGGGCCCGCTAAAAACGACGCGCCGACCCAGATACGGTTAGAGGGCATTTAAAGAAAGGTTTTACTGTTTCATATTTACACAATGGGAAGAACAAAGAAAGAAAGAAATAGAATTAAAATATAATATGAGTCGTTAAATTTATTTTCAAACAAGGAGAAAGTAGATGAAGATCCAATTTTTGTTTGAATGTTCATTTACCCATTTTATTGGATATTTAATAAATTAAAACCATAATAAAAAACGTTCAATAATTATTGTTGGCAATGATTTTAGGCACGTATTACTACAGAATTAATTTCAGTTTATTTCTCGAACAGTGAAACACGACATTCAAAGAGTCTGACCAATCATACGTGAAATGAAAATCATCACAGTGATGATGCTAAAGAAAATATCCACAAAGGAAGTCATGCCATGGCATCAGCAAAAGAATCTATCAGAGGTGGAGTACGGGGAGAATCGATGCTTAGTGGAGTTCACCAGAGGAAGACAGACGACGGACGGCAGACAGAGAGAGCCGAGAACGAGTGGAAGAGACAGCGACAGGGACAGACAGAGATGGGAGAGGGGAAGAAATGTAGGAGGAAAGAGGGAGATAGAAAGAGGTGAGAGGGACAAGAGTTTCAGTACCAAGAGAGAGAGAGACGAAAGAGAAAAGAGTTACGGACAGTGAAAGAAAGTGAGGGACAAATGCGAAAACGAGCGAACGAGAGAGAGATAGAGAGAGAAAGAGAGAGAATGAACGATAAAGAGACCGTCCAAGCTCCCCGTCTCTCTCTCTCTCGTTGCGTTTCGTAAGCGGTCGTTAACCCGCGTGCCGCCCAAACAGAACACGCCCCCCTCCTCCCGACCCCACTGGCGCTGGCGGTGGGAGGAGCTCCCCCCCGCCACAGGGGGTGGGGTGGAGGGGGGTCAGGCACACTCTCCGGCCTCGGCGCGCGCGCCCGCGCTCGCGCGTTCGTCCTCACACGCGTGTCCTCAAGCCGTCGGTGAGCAGGATACCTCTCTCTCTCTCTTCCCCCTCTCTCTCTCACTCTCTGTGTTAGTTCCTGACATCCCTCAACAGCTCGACGCGCGCACGCCGCCCACGGCGCGAGCCAGCGAGACGCGCACGGCCTCCATTCCGCGTGAGGGGCGGAGGGGGAGGGGAGGGGGAGGGGGAGGGGGAGGGGGCAGGATGTTTTCGAGGCGCACCACCAGGAAACGCGCAGGACTCGCGTCGCCCGCTGCCAGGTGCGGCGCCCGCGCCAACTGCGACGCAGCGCGCGGATCGACCCGCGAATCGACTCTCGAATCGACCGGGTGGCTCAGGGCATCAACCGATGGCACTGCAGTGCCTCTGACCGGGAGATCCTAGGGTTCCAGCACGCGCCATCGTCAAGCAGGTCGGCCAAGCCCACACACCGCACAGTGCGTGCTTGGGGCAGGGGAGACGCACCGGCTGAGGTGGCTCAGGGCATCAGCTGATGGCACTGCGGTGCCTCTGACAGGGAGGGTCCTAGGGTCCGAACACATGCTCCCGTCAAGCAGGTCGGCCACGCCCACACATTGCACGGCGCTTGCTCGAGGCAGGGGAGGCGCACCGGCTGACGTGGCTCAGGGCATCAACTAATGACTCTGCGGTGCCTCTGACCGGGAGGTCCTAGTTTCGAGTCCGAGCGGTGCCTAGCCGATTTTCAACAGCTAAATATCTGCTTCGAAATCTGTCCACCCCAATGAAAGATTTATTTACCTAGCAATTGAATCATCATCAGCCGATAGATTCACAATCAGGGCAGGAACTTTGTTTCTATTTACTTAAAAATTCAGCGAAAGTACACCTAAGAAAAATGAAACTGATTCGAAAATATCGTTCACCTCATTTTTTAAATGTACGAGGAAGGTAGATTATACAACATGAACACCTCCCTTTTCTCATGTTTACAGTGTTATTGACTTCCCGTCCGACACAAGCGATTCCAGAAGAAAATAGGGTAATCATATGCGGCATGGAGCGTATTGATATAATAACTACAATTAAATCATACCAACAAACGATAAGGCAACTACAGGGTAATGCGCTATAAAGTATTGAAAACATAAATATTAATGATATATGGAAATAACGAGCCATAAAAAATCGTATTCTCTAACATAACTGTGGCGAACATGTTTGTTATAGAATCGTGCAAGTGTATTGCCTTTCTTTTCACTTTTTGCCAAGAAATTCACAGAATAAAATGTTGATATTAGATCATTATTGGAGTCCGGTCATTGAACTATTCCATATTTATTCGAAATTCTCGGCAATAATCCACACTTAGTGCTGCGTCAATTTGAAGCCTAGGTATCGTTCTGAAAATAAATGTCAGTTTTATGTATTATTACCAATTTAATATTCAAACCGTATTTTAAGACAGAGATAATTGTTTATCAATTACAGCTGAAGTTTAATTCGTTGATAAGACATCATTCAGATTAAAAAATCAAACGTAAAGCAATAAAAAGTTACTTAACCCCATTATCTGGAATTGTTTTAGAAGCTGCTAGTGAAGCTTCGAACACTCAGATATTCCTCATGACAATAAACCGGATTCCAGATTATGAGCTTTATCTTACTAACGACAGTTAGAAGACGAATTGTTCAACATTATACCGCCTCCATTCAGTAACTAGGTCAATAGAGTATAAATAATGAAGTCATGGTTAGTTCTTCCGTCATTTTTAACACTCATCCAGGGATCTTTGCAATTCGATATAGTATTATACAACAAAGTAATTTTTTTCCACCACAATCTGTAACCTGGTAATCACAGCAACTAGACAATAAAAGCCTAACAACACAGCATGAAGTGAAGAGGAAGCAATGGGGAAAATAGAGACACTAACAGACGTATCAGGAGGATTAACGAACAGGAGACGTTAGGGAAGAGACATAGTATTGGATGTAAATATGAATAAGATTAACAAGGAAAGGCGGAAAAAAGCCTATGGAGATAAGGAGTTTACATCATATGGATTAGAATAAAGGGGTGAGTAGAAGAGGTGAACACAGCGAGACAATGATAAAAGACAGGAGAGATGCGAAAATAATGGTAAGGCTAAAGCTGGACAAAATTATGTTTTGCAGGACCTAAAGGCGGAAAAAAGGCGTAAGAATAAAGAGCAAATAACACTAGATAGGGAGTTATGCTACTGAGATTGTATAAGAGATGAACATTTGAAAGAAGAAACGAGAAAAAAGAGGAAAGAAAGCTGAGGAAATAAATGAATGGAATGTACGAATGTGGGGTGGAATTTCGAATTGGAGGAAGTTTGAAACACAGTTTATGAATTCTATCAACAGTATCTGAAAAAGCAAGCTGAATAATTGAATGACGATGACGAAACAGCATGAAACGAGCGTTTGTGAAAAAAAATTACCGCCTACGTCCCACAAGTGCAGCTTTTCTCAGGTAGCCACGACTCGGACGCAACAGCCGGCCCTCTAAATGTGCTGATGTGGGCGGGGGACAAGTTTATGGGGCGCTGTAATAGCGTGTACGTGCGTTCGCAAGCCGGCAACATGACATTACGCAACCTTTCGTTTTTTCCCCTCCTCTGAAAGTACACCCTCAGACAGTAGTTCAGAGCCACATAAAGATTCTTGAATATTACGGTTCACACACCTCGTGTTACAGTGTTTCGAGTTGCAAAATCGCCACGGAATGAACCGGAAGGTACCGAGACAATTTTTATTTGAGGATTTTCGAAACGAGCTACTATGAATGTAGTAGGTACACGGCTGGGTCGGGGGTGACACTGTCTGAATCAATGGGTTACTTGGCTGGTATGCTACATCTTTCTATTTATGGAATTCCAATACGGTTACAGTGTCCAACATAGACCTGCTTCAATGGTATAGTGATGCCGAGCTACTGATCCCAACTTCGCGGGCTAAAACCCGGTCAAAGTAGGAATATTTTTGAGGTGCCAAAAATCGACGGCATGCATGCGGACGCTTCTCGGAAAGTAAAACAGGTCCCAGGAAAGGCACTTAGCCGATCCTGGCAAAATTAAATCCTCTACCAATTCAGCACCAATCAGAGTTTCGATTCGAACTACTGGATAAGATTGGGGATATTGTATCTAGGTCTGCGCTATCTGGTATTCAAATCAAACGTCAAATTGGCGCACCCCCTAGGGAAAGCAATGAGAAACTACCCTAGGTACACTTGCCCAGGACCAGTCCCTCAAATAGGCGCTAGGGGTTTCTGGACTGCCAAACAGCCATACCATCTCGATCAGGTTTTTGTCCAGTTTCCCTGATTCATTGAGCAAATGCTGAGATGGCCCCTTGTTTTGCTTCTGGGCGTAAATGTAGCTTCACTGTGCGCAAGTTTTGTTGAGCACTCCTTTTGGTTGTAATGGTAGGAGTAGAATTGATGTTCATTACTATTTTGTTAGCAACGCAGAAAAATCAAATCCGTTCATTCACCGTTGAAATTGATTTTCTATAACTCGGGAACAAACATTTTTCAAATTTTTATTTTTCTAAAATAATAAATATTTTCTAAATTCTTGTTTCTAGTTTTTCAAATGTTTTTCTTTTTTTTAAAAAAATTCTGGGTCTCAAGAAAATGTGCCCAGATAATCTCTTTCCCCAAAGGTCATACACAGTTTTTACTGTTTTTGACCAAATAAATAAATAAATAAATATTGCGGTCAACCAAAGAGAGAGTAGGTAGCAAGATGAATGCAGACGTTTTCCGGATGAGAATTCTAGAGATCGTTTATTCTGGTCGGTAGTTTTCCTTGGTTTCTCTGAACAAAACCGCGTGAATGCCAGAGCTGTCTCCTAACAAACGCACCACGGACCGATCTTCCCTTACACGTCCTTGTGCCCTCACAGACGCCCTTACACTTACACGACACTCACATGTTCATCTCCAATCACATCAGGCCAAGTGTCTCATTTAGCATCTTCTCCTTTCCTGAACCAGTTTATGACATTTTATTGTTATACATTTACAGAACGTCGTGCCAAGAATCTAAAAGAACTACGTAACACGTACCTCGGGTGAAAATCAAAAGCAAAATCTCTACCTGTCTTCTGGATTAACTCTCGTGTTATTTGCTCTTCATTCCTCTCTTTTGTCCGTCTTTAGGTCCTGCAAAACCTCCTTTTGTCCAGCTTCAGCCGTACCATTATTTTCTCATCTCTCTCCTGTCTTTTACCATTGTCTCGCTGTGTCTTCTACTTACCCCTTTATTCTAATCCATATGACATTAACTACTATTCTTACCTCCATACGGTTTTCCTGTTAATGTTATTCATCTTTACACCTATTTCTCTTTCTCTTCCCTATCTCCTGCTCGTGAATCCTCCTGATAAGTAAACGTAGGCACCGATAGTTCATTTAAATAAATTTACAATTCACTAGCACTGTCGGAAGTGATCTATTACTGCAACCATTGACTTTTCCTCTTTCTCTGTTTGATACCCATTGGAGGCTCTGAGAATACACGCATGTTTATCTCTATTCGGGTCATCTCGCGTGCGCCTGCTCTTTCGTGGGCGGAGCTGCGTCCCCGCACTTCTTGCATTCCTTGCTCGATTGCATCTTGTCACTCGTGCTCCCTTCTCTTCACGCGCAGTCTCGACTTGTCCCGCTCATCTTTCGACTCGCCTTCTTCTGCCTCGGTCAGGCCCTCCCTGTTTGTCTCGCTTCGCGTCGCCCCGCCACGACTCGTTTGGCCCCGCCACGCCTCGCTTTTGCCCCACCACGCCTCGCTTTTGCCCCGCCACGCCTCGCGTTTGCCCCGCCACGCCTCGCTTTTGCCCCGCCACGCCTCGCTTTTGCCCCGCCACGCCTCGCTTTTGCCCCGCCACGCCTCGCTTTTGCCCCGCCACGCCTCGCTTTTGCCCCGCCACGCCTCGCTTTGCCCCACGACGCCTCGCTTTGCCCCGCCACGCCTCGCTTTGCCCCGCCCCTCCACATCACGCCCCTCCACATCACGCCCCTCCACATCACGCCCCTCCCCGCACCTCCCCGCCCAGCTCACCCTCGCCCATCTTCCCTCGACGCGCCCTTCCTACGGTCCGATTAAAATAAGTTGGTGATTGACAGTTATGCTTCCGAAGCTGTTGCTTCATTCAATATGAGTGTATGATTTGGTTACATTTATAAGTATTTATTTCAAGTATTAATTTTTGGGTCCCGGGAACACGTGCTCAGTGATAAGTAAGCTGTCAACTTCGCTCCTTTCTACTCGCAACCATCAATCACCAACTTCTTTTAATCGGACAATAGATAAACCTCCCCAGCCCCGTCAAGTATACGAGTATTTTTTAGACTAACAGTTGTAGCAAACCGATGAATGAAACTCGAGTAGCTAGAGAATGTTGCTTTGGCTTGACTAAACAATAGTTTACAATTATTATTTACTTTTCTGTGTAGAGATTTTTTAAATTTCTCACACTGTGTTTGATGTTTTATTTTAAAGACAGAAAATTTCTTCAGGATAACAGTTAAAAATATTATATTTATTTGTTTTCACATTTAAGCCTGAAGATGGAAATATTTATTTTCCGAAATATTGCTATCGCTATTATGTATGACATATAATATAATTAAGTAAACAGTTATTGAAAAGCACTGTTCCGTCTTTAAAATAAAAAAAACAAATACAGTCTGTCAAGGATATTTTATCTAAATCGCCGAGGTCGAAGTTCGGGACCTCGCCGTTGATTTGGATATGTTTGAGCAAAGCTACATTGGCCGGCAAATGAGACACAGGTGGGAGATCAGTATATTTGATGTAGAAAAACTAAAAATGAAGCGTTGTGTTGATGTACGAATATTTTCCATTAGTCGCGGAGGCCGAAGTTCGGAATCTTGCCGCAGGCTTGGAAACGCGCAAACGAATGGCCACATCAAATTATAGATTTTTTTTCTGAACTAACCGATCGCGATACCTTCACATCTACAACATTTTAAATCGCTATCCATTATATAGCGCATTCCACACGTATTCAATTTGCTTTTAACTGTTTGTGAAAAAAAACAAAAAACAAACAAAACACTCGCTACCCGCCCCTGTTTGACACCGCCTGCCCCTCCCCCTACTTTTTATTTCGGCGCCAGGCGGTCATTGCCCCGCCGTGTCTCCTCCCCTCCGAGATCCAGCACGTTATCTCGTTTATCCTCCCATTTGTCGTGCGCGTATCGCTCCATCTCCTGGTCCTGTCTTCTATTTTTTTCTCTCTCTCTTTCTCTTTCAGCCGTTGTCCCTCGGCCCGTCCGTGAGTGCGTCTGTTTGTCTGCTCGCCATCACCCGGGCGGGGGCAGGGGGACTTCGCGACGCCCAGATCGAATCGCTCCCCCCCTGCTCCCCCCCCGTGACGTGGGGGAATTTGTTTTTCGTGCGCCCCGCCCCCCTGGCCCGGGCCGAGGGTGCCCGCCGCCGGCCGCGACGGCCTAACGGGACGCCGATTCGGCGAGGCGCCGTGCCGGCCCGGCCTGGGCCACAACGGTTCCCTCAATGCGCAACCGCGAACGATTCGACTACCCAGGCAGCCTTGCATGTACCTACGCAAAACGCATAGACACATACATTCACATAAGTGATAGACTGAAGTATTCACAATGTCCAACATAAGCGCAAGCGAAATAAGATATTTTTACTGTCTGTGGGTCATTCTACTTACTTTTGGTTGGATATATATATATATATATATATATATATATATATATATATACACATACATATGTTATATTATTATATATTATATGTTATATTGTATATATATATATGCTTATGTTGGACATTATATTTATATATATATATATATATATATGTTAAGAAAATATATTTTCTTTAATTCGAATATGCCGCGCTTCCAACGCTTCGCGTTTCGTTTTTAGACAGACGAAGGTCGATGATAGATAGACAAAAGAATACGAAGAGAAAGTTATTAGATTGTATTGTATTTAAAATAAGTAAATAGAGAAGCGGTAGTAATAAGCATAAATTGTCGTTTCTCTGTTTACAGGTAAGAGTAAAGTATTATAAATAGTTTTGTGTAATAATCTAATTGATAAAAGGTGAATAATACTTTTCTTCTGTAAAAGGTGAATGATAAAAGGTGAATAAACATTTTGCCTTAATATTACACTAATATCTTACATATATCGGACGCTAGAAAACCAGTGAAAATCAACCACGCTATCTGGAAAACCAGTCTTTTGTTCGATCTATCGACTGGCATCCTATTTCGATACTCGATTTTGAGTTCACGTACTGTGATTGGTTCATTTCTTACATCTTAAGCATAAGCACAGAAAGAAGCTTGAAGCTTACGAGCTGTTAAGTTAGCGTCTTAAGTTTTAATGTTATGAGGCGGCGGCGTGATTCGGCGAGGTGCCGGCCTGGGCCACAACAGTTTCCTCAATGCGCAACCGCGAACGATTCGACAACCCAGGCAGCCTTGCATGTACTACAGGCCCATTCACAATGCGAAAATAAACATACGCATAACGCATTGACACAAAATTTAACATAAGTGATACACTGAAGTATTCACATTTTCCACATTAAGATTTTCTACTGTGTGTGGGTCATTATCGCTAAGCCAGTAGTGCCGTAGCGATCTTGGACCGAAGGATCTTGGGTTCGAATGCCACCTCGGGCATGGTTATGTGTGTTTTGTGATTGTGTGTGTATGTGTATGTACAGGTATATTGTGCTTGTGTGGCCCTTGTGGTTGGCGTCGGGAAGGGCATCCGGCCGTAAAAACATTGCCAAATCTGCATAAAAATGGAGAGACGGAAAAAAATAATAGAAATTGAGCCCGCACCCATTAGCGCCGACTCAGTAGTAACGGGAAAAGGCAAAAGAAGAAGAAGAAGATTGTCTCTGAGTCGTTCTAGTTACTGATGGTTGGATGTGAGAGTCGGTAATACATATTACGGAAAGATCGGACATGACACCACAGAAAAATCTGGAGGCATGACCTACACAGGCATGCACGATCTACACAGAAAACATGACAGTTATACTCTAAATCCTACCAACCCCAAATAACTCCAACAAACAACCCTCCAAACTTATATTCATAATTCCCACCTCAGTATGGAGGAAATGGGCCAATGAAGCCAAGAAGACTACATCAAACCATCACCCTGCATTACATTTAGGAGAGGCACGTTGCAAACAAACGGACACAAGCATTGTTCCTACATGCCCCCAGAGGTAAAATGCACAGTCGGACAATGCATTTCCTGTAGCGACTATGCATTTCCGGTCTCTTTCTGTAACAACCTCCTTTGTTGTTATACTCGACTATTACGAGTCAAATCATTAACTTTTGCTGTTGTCCCGATGCATTCTGTAGACTTTATTTATACTGCAAGCCGAATTAGGTTCATCGTGCATTGTAAAATCCTCCATTGTAATGTTAGTGATGAGTAATGCAAGGTGCACGGTATTTATGGCAGACTAGAATCGGTAATCTGAGCACGAACTGTAGATCTGTGAAGGCTTCGGTAAAAAACATTGCAATGTAGTGCAACGTTGGGAAGACTTGTTCATGTGAAAATGTTTTTACTGCCTTTAGTGGCAAACAGCGATAATCCAAACTAACTCAGAAGAAGCTGTTTGAGCAAAAAATATTAAACAATTATTTTATAGAAGAAACAAGAAGACGTTTCTATTGCAACATTTGGGGCTTCTAGTATCATGGAACCCAAATCCAGAGAGCTGTTACAGTCTACAGTTCCTTACATTTAATCTACATTTCCTGTGTATATATTGGGACAAAAAATTAGATCAGAGTAGCCGGCCACAGACCGCACGCGATCTTTCCTTCCCATACTGTCCCCATCTTCTCCCTTTACACATGCGTCGGGAGATTAGACCTTGTCCCAGATGAGGCGGTGCCCCGCTGGAGAAGATCCCTGGAGAGGGAAAATCCCCCCAAGCCGACGTGTAGATGGACGCGGATTTCATTCTCCAGCGGGGAGGAACGCTGCCTCTTCCGGGCATAAACAATCACTACACTAACGGGACTAATGGCGTCGTTCACGCGCCAAGAAACATCAATCAGTCCAGGTCTTTTTTTGTAAGGCCGCATCAACATCTAGGTCACTAGTGACCACTTTTGGGTTTAACGTTATGATAACTGTGAAGATGACATGATATGGTGATGATAGGGGCTGACAGGACGAACACAAATACAACCATGCCCGAGGCGGGACTCGAACCCGCGACCCTTCGGTCCGAGACAACATTTGGTATTCTGTTCAAGCACCTACCCTTTGACTTCACATCTGGTATTCTAGTAGGAAGTGGTTATTTTTTATTCTTGATTACGCAGCCCAGAGCTTGTGTCTGTACCTGGGCGAATTAATGATTTGAAGGGAATTTCGGTACGACACTACTGCTTTAGCGATCTCGGCCACTGGAGATCGGCAGTCCAGGTCTTTGTAGCTTCAGTTGCGCACTTGCAACCCCACGTGCTGTCCGAATCGGTAACGTTTAGCAAGGGCTAGCGTGACAAAATTTTTCTTTCGTCGGAAGGCGACGTGGCACAGATGAATCGGGGAGAGGTAGGACTACCCGACGCACCGACTGCCGGCGAGGTCGCATGCGGTCCCGCTACGCACACACACACACGCACGTACACACACACGCGATCCATGCGCGCACACACACGCGTGCGCAGATATGCATGCAGGTGGTGCCATAGAGCGCCGCAACAGCACGCTGCACCCAGCTCCAGGTGTCAGCGAAACGAGTTTGCATCTGGTATTCTGTTCAAGCACCTTCCCCTTGACTTCACATCTGGCATTCCAGTAGGAAGTGGTTATTTTTTTATTCTTGATTATGCAGCCAGGGCTTGTGTCTGTACCTGGGCGGATTAACGATTTGAAGGGTACATCGTTATGACGATACGGTATGAAGATGGCGGTTGCGAGAATCAAGGGCAAGGAAGAAGGAGAAACTCAAATAAAGTGTCGCGAATGCGGTTTAGCCAACACAAATATTCCAAATGGAACGACCAAGTACTGAAGTCCTGTTCCCAAAGGAGGCAAGCTAGCGTAATGGCCAAAAACGCTACGAATCGCTTAAGTAGGAAGTGGGGTGTATTAAAAATGTTTTCAGCATTTGAAGATATCTCGCAGTAATATAAATTTAATTCTACAAAATCGCTTTTTGTAGCTGTACTGTTACTATCACCAATGCAAGCGTATGTAGAAGAATAAAAAATATTTTTAAAACAAAGTTTTGACTATAATGTAAGTCACGGCATGTTGCTATAAGCTCCGAATTAAATAATACATTCTTCCAAGGATACACATTCAGATGTCTTTCAACTGTGCTTGTTAATATATTACTTTTGTATAGTTTTGTGTTTCGGGTTTATATTTTTTTGCGATTATCTTCTTCACAGCTTCACCAACCGGTGAAGAAAAATGAGCTACGTTTGCCATCACCGCCACCGTAGAAGACCGGCCTACAAACTAAACCTCACGCGTGTCATAGCCATTTTATTGCTCTCTTAACTTTAAGCATATCGCCAGTATCTGTAGCAGTATCTCTGATTGCAGAGACAGCCGGCACCAAACGGCGGACCGTCCATCAGACGCCCAACGCAAGGATTTGCATTCCATACCGTTACTAGCAGTGGCACCCCGCGCCCGGCACAGATATTCTCCGGGTAGTAACGGGGCGGTGTCAATGTGCGAGCAGCAAGTGATTTACTCGAGCCACTCACTCGCTCTCCGCATTCCACTACCTCCCTGTTGCGAAGTCACTGCGTGTGAGACACGCTCCGTTGGAGGCGTACAGCACAAGGCGTTTGCCGGAATGGTCCCTAGTCTTGCATCCCAGATTTACGTGTAAAATCTGCCCTCCTTTCTTCTTGTAATTTGTCAACAATTGAGGTATTCGGGTGTAGGTAATAATTTCTGACATTTTGCGAAAGTAAAATTATTAACATTCCACATCCTTCTTGAAAATAAGAAACATGGGCTCTCATGGGCATGCTAATTTTAGAGTCCAAAAAATACCAACGAAAATATATTCATACTTTATGTTTCATTAGTTGTGTGCAACACATTTCCATTACCTAATACGATCATTGTACTTTCTAATTAACGTGAAATGTCAGCTACCATTGTTTCCACCCGAACTCCTCTATTGTACTTATTGTAAATGTAAATATTTTAGTGGTTAGGCGGAAGAGCAGGCCTTATGGCCTGAGCCTCGCCAGAAATAAAGACATTCTATTACAGGGCGAGCGGCAAGTCCGCACCTAAAGCAGCGTCTCCACTTCTGAACTTTGTCTCCTATATTATTTTATTTTTTATTTTTTTTATTTATTTGTCAAAAAACAGTAAAAACTGTGTATGACGTGTGGGGAAAGAGATTTATCTGCGCACATTTTCTTGAGGCCCAGAATTAAAAAAACAACAAAACACAACAACAAAAAACACGAAAATAGAAAACGAAAATAATGAATTTAGAAAATAATTATTATAGAAAAATAAAAATATTCGAAAAATGTTTGTTCCCGAGTAATAGAAAATCAATTTCAACTTTAAAAGAACTACAAACAGAAGGAATGCTAAACAAAACGTGCGCACAGTGAAGCTACATTTACGTCCAGAAGCAAAACAAGGGGCGATCTCAGCATTTGCTCAATGGATCAGGGAAACTGGACAGAAACCTGATCGAGATGGGGGTCATTGACCCGGAAGCTGAAGTACATTACTTGTTACAGGCGTATTAATTTTTTTTTTTAATTTTTAGGGCATTCAGTAATATACCTTCCCTTTGCGGCTCTCACAAGGAACCAATCTTTATAAATGAGGTCTCTAAAGAAAGAGAATTTCACGGAGACGTGGCAAATTGCACTTTGACTTTAAGATTATCAAGAATTTGTTTAAAAAATGCATCGAAATATCCATGTCAAATGAAACCCTCAACGCACGTCAGGAATTTTTAAATCTATATCGTTAAATAACTCCCAAACGAAGCGTTCTAGGGCTGTAAAAAGGTCTCAAAATTTTAGTTTTGAGGTCAAATGCCTCAAATAAATATTGCTCACATCGTAAAATACAGGATGAGATCTTCCTGATCATTCTATTACATTTTTGCTGGTTCGACGCTTCTCGATTCTACCCCCACCTGTTCAGAGCCTGTAGAATCTGCAACTGTATGTGAAATTGCTAATTACTATTCTACCCTGTTGAGAATTACACGGGTAACCTCTTTGCTCGATAATAAAGTTAAATAAGAATAGTTTGTATTGACAAGGGTGTATTCTATTGTTTTCAATTACAAGGTGACATGTAAAAACCAGTAATGGATGATAAAAGGGTCTTGAAGAAAAATATATATTACAGGCTTAGTATTCAAATGGAAAAATAAAGAAGAGGGTAGGGCATAGCATGCGAGAGGTATCGCACGGGTACGCTAGTTTCTCGTAATACTGTACAGTTATTGACTTAACGTAACTAAACAGAAGTAAAAGCCTTTCTTATAGGCCTGTTTACGTTATGGATTTAACAAAGGACAATTGAAACAAATGAGTTGTCGTTAAAGAAGGCGTACGTGTATACGAACTTGTTCACACGATTCTTGTTCACATGATATTTTTCTTATTAAAAGATGGTATTATGAAAATAATTATAAGACACAGGTCCACAAACAAATAACAGGAATAGTTAGTTATTTTCCGTCTATAGGTCAAATGACAAAATTTAAAACATCATATTAAATATAATAAAATACGATACACAAATGTACGAGTATATTCCGCCTTTCCTTCGGTGGAGTGCGTTCACCGAAAAAAGGAATTCGAAAAATATTAACCTGTCATTCCGTAACCATAAATTTAAATTACCGTAAGGTGTGGTCGCCATGGTCACCGGTAGAAGCCACAGCTATTCTGTTTTTGGCCTTACCTGTAACAGAAAGAAAATACATGAGTAACTGGAATGCATTCAATTGATTAATTTGTTTTCAGCTACAGTCATTAGTCAGGTAAGTATAGTGCATGTTTTATCGCGGAAGGTGGCGTTATCGCGGAAGGATCTTCCCCTTGGATGGCGCGATCCGACGCCATCTCACACGTCAGCTTACGGGTTTCTCCCACTCAGGTATCTCCTCCGCCTGCGGGGCGTCGCCCCAACCGGGACAGGTTCTACGCTCCCGGCTGATATCCCATCATTTGCGGTAGAGTAGTGTACGTACGTGTATGTGTGTGTGTATATATGTGTGTTTGTGTGTGTGAAAGGAAGAGGAAAGAAAGTTAGCGCGCGGTCTGTGATCCTTTTGTTAGGGTACTGAATTCGCCTGATATTGCTGGGAGAAAAAAGAAAACTACCGATCAGAGCAGCTGGCGGACAGAATTCTCCCCCCGACAGCCTTTAGCTATCTAGCCAGCAGTGAAAATCAGCCAGGGTCGCCACTCGAAACCTAAGACTTGCCGATCAGAGACACTGCAGAGGCATCCGCAATGCTGTCTCAGAGCTACAGTAGTGCTAAAAAAACAGCATCACCTCGCCTACAGTTGCAATCTGCAATACAATCCTGAAAACACACCACCTGGTTTGCAAACGTCGAGTAAGTTATGAAAACAATACAATCGGAAACATCGTATAATCAACATTAAACATTCGATTATCAATTTCCACTAACTTTCGGTTAAGATTTAAAAGACCTGTGAAACAAAGAAAATACAGAACGCCAATCTTCTTTAGGTGATGCGGTTGAGCACTACTGTAACCTCCGCCGGTGTTTGCATCGCACACACAGATCCCCTGAGAAGACCGGTTCTCTGATCCCTCGCTATAGTTCCGGCAGCACATGAATTCGGTGCCCCGCCCGAACGAATCTCGCCCACGCCCACACCCCGCCCCGTCTCGCCTCGCCCCTTTCGCGTACTCTCCTCGCAGACCAGGAAACAGGAGAAAACCGCCATAAACAAAACCTATCGTAGAAACGACGACGATTTACTTTCGAGATAATCTACATTCTTGACTGTCCTGGAGTCACCGCGTTCTAAACACTGCTGCCAACTTCACACTGCGAACTTCCTCAGGGCGAACTGCCGGAAGGACGCAGTATGACGGCCGAAACGTTGGCCACCGTGCCTAAGAAGTGGCGTCTCCGGGACAGTCAAGAATCTATTGACTCCGGCTGCGGAAGCCTTCGATATCTAGATTAACTCTTTGATGGACGGGAAAAAGAGTGCAAGTCATTTTCTGACAAAATCGAGATATGTACATTTTTGTCATCATCAGCTCGATATCTATGTCTGGTAAAAATTGTACAACTCAAATCCTACTCTAAACACTGTATTTTTCTGCAATTTGCAAATATTTTTAATATTCAAAGTACAAACTGAAACAGGTTTTCCTCTCTACTGTAAAATAAGGTTTTTTGACGTGTACTCTTATTCCTGCCCATCAAAGAACTGTTGTCATGACGAACCCGAGTACGTAACTGTGATGGCGGCCAGTGTCATCTAGGAACAATGTAATGTTTTGAATCTGTTTAAAATCTGTGATTATGGGAAAATAAGCGTGTTGCCTTACCGCTCGTTTTTCCAGCAGGTTTTTAAGTCTGCAGGACGATGCAAATGTTTTTGTCGCGTTCTCGCCCCTTCATTTCTAGCCACCTTCCCTCTGACATCCAGAACGCGACTTCCAACACGAACCACGATTTTTCATTTACATTTTTGCCTCGACATATTCAGACAGACAACACTTACGAAACATTCATTTACATCTCTTTGTTTAAATGAGAGAGATGTAAACGTATGTTTTTGAAGTGTTGTCTGTCTGAAAATGTCGAGGTAAAAATGAAAATAAGCAAAGATTCGTAAAGACAGTATGAAAATTAATAAACGAACTACGATTTCCGAAGTAGAAGGTAGTCGATCTAAAAATCCGGGAAGACCTCTTCCCATCACAAAACCACCAGCTCTGACATAGGTTGAGAGAAATTAATTAAAAATTACTCTCCCTTGAACAGTATTTGTAATAACTTTATCACCCCGTTCATACCGCTTGCATACCGCGGGGATGCTCAGAAAGCTGGGTGGATGTATCGAATCCTCCATTACAGTGAGAACCGGGGACCACTAGGTTGGGAGGAGGAAGTAGACACCAATTTGAATTTGTGTTTTATACTTTCTATTTGCGCCCGCACGGGTAGCTCATTGCTCAGCGTGCTCTTTCCAGGACACGACCAGGGTTTCGATTCCCGGTCTGGCAAGATTATAGTGTGCGTTTTCCTTGTGTTTTGCAGTATATGTTGCTGCTGTGTGACGACGAGAGAAACTCACTTCGAAGGTTGAGGACGACCGGAAGACGGTGTATGGATGCGTACGTGCTAACCACACGTAACCACATGGTCGCAAGTCCGGGACGTCGCTAGTAGGTCCAGGCTTCGTCAGATGTCATTGCGCCAAAGTACATACATCCTTACTATTTATTTGCGAACGTGAACCGATGTGCCAGACCAGTGCGGTGCCCAAGCAAACAGCGCGAGAAAAGACCGTCTTTTTTATTTTTCATCGGTGAATGTTAGTATGCCAAAGTATTTCGGCATCTTTTAAAGTTCGTGATATTCAGCAACAGCAACGTTATTTTTCTCCGACTTCTTCTACATCTTACGCACAAACCAAATCTTCACTTAGGAAATATATTAATCTGTTTAGTAGGATAAATAAAATCATACTTTTTTTCTCCCACGTCCAATTTTGTCATTTTGTCCTGTTAAAATAGCACAGTAGTGAATCTAAAACATACGAGTAATTTCTTTCTGAATTTTGTGTTGTAGTTGAAGATTTAGTAATTAGGATCAAAGTTTCTTTCCCATGGAGGCAAGATGGGGGTCTTGATGAATTTTTTTTATTTACCTCTTATTTTATTTACCAGAAAATAAGTGTATGAAGAGTTTCGATGTTGCATTTACGAGATTCTACGTCTCTGCGACTCTTTAAGCAAATATCAAAAGTAATCTGCCACGTCGGAACGAAAAGCACAGCTGGATGACTTTTGGTTGGACAAACGAGTTTTCGTGGACACAATGTATGACCTAAACAAGGAAGTAATTCACAAGCGGGAGGTACAAATTCATGAACTGGCCACTTCTGGCGAGATCGCTTTGGAATATGATAATTCTGCAGCCGTTATGTCATCAGTCCCTGACCGGCGACGAGACTTCCGATACAGAACAGTTCAGGGCTATTTGTAAAATATTCTTCCTTAACATTTCCTGTTCATAAATTGACCATATTGCACCTTACAGCACATCTGATGAGTGGCGTAACAATCCCTGCCGGGGCCCCGATGCATGGTCGGTCGGGGGTCCCAGCTTACAGCCCCCCCCCAAAATACTGTTTTCATTTGTTTCTTTCGAACGTTTTTCAATTCCAGTTTAAGAACTATCTATTTACATTTTAAGGATAACATACATAGAATCTAACCCTCCGGACTTTCGTAGTAACGAACGCATCGATAATTTCGTCCAGATTCGCTTTCAAGGAGTTGGTTACCTTGTCTCTATGGACAAAACACTCAAGTCCTCCAATCTCTCTTGTCCCATCGAGTTTCGAAGGATTTGGGGACCAAAATATCGTAAAATAATGGAGGCCCCGTAAAGTCGTTACCAAAGATTTTGCAGATCTAATTGAAAAATAGTGCATCCCTATTTTTCATTTTAAAAAATCATACCAGAAATAATAATTACTTTTTGTTCTCAACTGCAATGAACAAGCAATAAAGACCTCAAATGGGGCCCCACCGCACTGCATCCGCTGGACCGGCAGTAGTTACGCCACTGCATCTGATTCTAAAAGAAAACGTGAAAATCGGTTTTGTTGGTGTATGTATGTACGTCTGCTGAAGATTTTGTGATTTACATATTATACGTTGGGAACGAATTTTATTCCTTAATAAACGTTATTTGTTAAGACATTATAACAAGAGTATTAAATCAACAATACATATCATCGGGGCAACATGACAAGTGCTGCTCAAGTTTAAAAACAGTACAAAATTCTTATGCTCCTGCTGGCGTACAATGAACAAGAAATATATTACACATGAAAAATACTAAAATTGAAGGGAACAGGTAGGTAGTAAAATTCAGTCGGTGTATGAATGATTGAAAATATATCCCAAGCCTTTGGAGATATTGTTATACAACTAGCGTTTAAGAAAAAATTTAAATAAGCAACAATATATTACACTGGACTTAATCTTATCTTAAAAGCTCCGTATTTTTCCTTTGAAGTATGCTGACCCAAGTGAAATGCGGGCAAATGTAAGTAATATAGCATGTACAGTCCCGTAATACTTTTGCTCGTAATACCTTATTTCTTGAAATGCGAGATTGTATTCTCAACAAAGAAAAGCAAAATCCATTTCATTCCGTTGAAACAACTAATTACTTGTAACTAAAACATCATCAGAAAGAGTGATACACATTTGTTGCGGAAGCATTAATCAATTGGAACGTTTGCGATAAACAAATCAAACTTTATACATTCTGAAATATCCGACAACTAAATCAGTTTTCCGAAACTTTTCAGTTACGATGGAGAACCACAGCACAGCAGGACTGTGTCAATATCTTGGTGGCTTCAACGACTTAAAGCGGCTAAACTATTTTCCTAGTTTAAACTTTTAAACGAGCAATCTCCCACTCCTGATAAGATTCCAGACGGATCGGAGGAGGGAAATTGTCAATAAAATACTCGGCTCTTTGTTTGAAAGTAGGTTACGTACACTGCATTTTTAATGGTTGGACATTCTAGGATTGGCAGGTGGTCGGAATGCATGTAATCTGGAATATGAGTTACACTGCAAAGCTGACGTTCATTATCACCATAAAATGTTATGTCCCTTTTAGAAAAAAGTGGCGTGGAGTAGTGTTGTGTAAGGCAAAATAAAATAAAAATTAAATACTAATTTAGAGATAATTAGAAATTAATTAGAACTTATTAACCTTAATTGTATTGGTTTTTACTTATAATTACGTTTTTCACCCAGCATTAGCTCAAAGCGAACTTTAATAAATCCATCTATATATCTATCTGTATACCTAACTATCCCAATAACTCTCTACACATAAATGATTACTAAAACATTGCAATTCGTCTTACAAAGTGCTTATCTTAACTCAATAATAGTTATAATAACATTATTAATAATAAATTTAGGTAACACTATAAAAAGGAAATATACTCTTAATAAAAGGAAAATAATTATATTTCGATTCTACAACGTGTAAATACAATAATATGTAGTTTTACATTAACAAATAAAAAAGTGAGATAAAGGAAGATGTAAATGTAATAAATGAGAATTGAAGTAATACGTATGCAAAAACCTGAAGAGACAATCTAAGAGTTTCCAAAAATGATATTCGAAAAATTCGATAAAAAAATGGTGTACCTCGAATAATTAAGGATTCGGAGTTCCTAGATTTCAACTGTAGTTGCCGTAGTTTTCTGGAGTTCCGAGCTGTGAAAAACCCATCTATTGGCCTACTCTCGGCATGGGCGGAGTATTTGTAGAAAGACAGCCTCTCACATAGTTTCTCAACATTACCAGCTCATTTTCCACTGCCTGTTTTGCAGACAGAAACCGTATATCCAACACAAAAAACGCTGAATACACGTTCTTTCTGTATTAAAAACATAGAAGCAGGTTGTAACAAATAAATGCAGACATATTTTTCCATTTCGTTTCCAAATGACTTTAAAAAAACTTAAAACTGAAACATAATTTCCAAACCCAAGTGAATTTTTCTGTTACCTAACTCTTTTAATACCATTAGACTACATAGAGTTTTAAAAATAAAAATAATATTTATTTTATAAAAATGAAACTGATTCAACAGTCACCATCGTATTGCACAATTTCTCAAGACTAAATATGCCCATAAGAACAACACTATAATCATTTTCTGAGTCAATGATCCGATCGACCGAATTGTGTCATTCAGTTTCCCCTCATCCATTGACAAACCGCCGCGCTAGGCCCCTAATTATCTGAACACTCAATGCGACCGCCCTCCCTCCGAAAGCCACACGCTTTTTCCTGTTTTCTTCATTAAACAACTAATAAATAAATAAGCAGAAGCGAGACAATGTCGCGGGGGCGGCGGAGGCGGCCTGGGCGGGCACACGCGTAAGAGGTCCCGCCGCCGCCGCCGCCCCCACCGCCCCCACCGCCGCCGCCGCCGCCGCCACCGCCACCTGCGCTCCGGGGTCGACGACCTCGCCTGGCCCACAAACCCGCGCTGGCGACGGGTGCCCGGGGCGGGGGCGGAGGCGGGGGCGGCGGTAACGCTTGGCGACGATGGAAACAACCGCACAGCAATAAAGGCAACAGATAGTAGCAGTGAACATCGCTGATTTTTAATTACCGTACTGCGCGAAACAAAAAAGAAACGCAGTATAGTTACGAACGTTAGAGCTAATAAAAACTAAATTTGTCACACCGGCCCTGTGACTACGCTCCACAAGATAATCAATGTGGTCACTAATTTCCGGGAAGAAATTTGCCTCCCAGTTTTTTTCCAAGGTATTTTTCAAAACTTTTTCATTGATAAGATTTGTAGAGTATTTCACACCATTAAAAAAATACAGTAGTGCCCAATAAAACCACATCACCTAAATTGTCATTCTGTATTTTCTTTGTTTTACAGGTCGTTCAAATTTTAAGTAAAAGTTAGTAGAAATTAGTAATCAAATATTTTATGCGGATTATACGATGTTTTCGGTTGCATTACTTTCACAACTTACTCGATGTTTGCAAATCAGGTGGTGTATTTTGAGGATTATATTGCAGATTGCAACTGTGAGTGAGGTGATGCGGTTCTTTTCAGCACTACTGTATATAAAAGCAAGGGCCTTGGCGAGGGCGGGGGCGGGGGCGGAGGCGGGGGCGGCGGTAACGCTTGGCGACGATGGAAACAACCGCACAGCAATAAAGACAACAGATAGTAGCAGTGAACATCGCTGATTTTTAATTACCGTACTGCGCGAAACAAAAAGGAAACAGTGTAGTTACGACGTTAGAGCTAATAAAAACTAAATTTGTCACACCGGCCCTGTGACTACCAGGTCAATCAGTCCATAAGATAATCAATGTGGCCACTAATTTCCGGGAAGAAATTTGCCTCCCAGTTTTCCAAGGTATTTTTCAAAAAAAAATTTCATTGATAAGATTTGTAGAGTATTTCACGCCATTAAAAATACAGTAGTGCTCAATAAAACCACATCATCTAAATTGTCATTCTGTATTTTCTTTGTTTTACAGGTCTTTCAAATTTTAAGCAAAAGTTAGTGGAAATTAGTAATCAAATATTTGATGCGGATTATACGATGTTTTCGACTGCATTACTTTCACAACTCACTCGATGTTTGCAAATCAGGTGGTGTATTTGGAGGATTATATTGCAAATTGCAACTGTGAGTGAGGTGATGCGTTTTTTTAGCACTACTGTATATAAAAGCAAGGCCATTGGCGGGGGGGGGCGGGCGGGGGGTCGTGGGGGGGGCGGGACTTCTGACTTCGGGCAACGCCTGGCGACGGTGGAAACAATTGTACGGCAATAAAGGCAACTGATAGTAGCAGTGACATCGCTGATTTTTAATTACCGAACTGCACGAAACAAAAAGAAACGCAGTGTAGTTACGGACGTCATTAGGCCGATATTGTGCAAATTACAACCAAATTTGTGACATCGGCCCTGTGGCTTCCAGGTCAATCAGTCCACACGTTAATCAGGGTGCCCACTCATTTCCTGGAACAAATTGAAGGGCTGAGCACAATAGTCGTCTAGCCCCCGTTCCGAAAAAATTAATTAAATGTCTAAAAACTGCACTTTGGGCGGCGATAGACGGCAGCTGACAAGCGTATGTGTCAAGTCCGAATAGCTAGCCGAGACCAAAGGAAACAGAAACTAATACGGGAAAGTCTGTGTTATTCTGTAGCATCAGTTTCTTTTTTTTTGCTACGCTAGTCTAACCTACCTACCTTAACACGTACAACCTTATGAATCACCATCCGTTATGCAGCGCATTCCACATGCGTCCCATTTATGCATTTGCTTCAACCGCAAGTAAAACAAAACAAGACACCCGCGCGCCTCGTGCCAGCATGTGTGTACGTGTGCGATGGCGCCGGCGAGATGGCGTCCGAGGAAGGAAAGCGCCGCTTGCGAACCGACGGGTGGGGATGGCGCAGGTGGGCCGCGATGGCGGCCGAACTAGGGATGAAGTCGTAGGCTTCCGCGGCCAGAGGCACGTGAACTCTCTGAGTTGTGAATCAGTGAAGAAACTACTGATTGACAGTGACTATTCACTGATGGTGTCAGTTACAACCCTGCCACTGACAATCAGTGAATTGAACTGAACAAATCAGTGAAAATTGGGTCCACTTTTTGAATCAGTGAAACTTCACTGTCTGAATCAGTGAAATCTGTGACTTGAACGATCAGTGCGCGATGGTGGGGCGGCACTTTCACCACTGACGACCAATGAAATGCAGGCGGTCATTACGAAAAGCTTCGCATATTCGCTGATTGTCAGCAAAACTACCCATTTCGACTGAAGATATCAGTGTCTTCGGCTCTCACTGATTGAATCAGTGACAATTTCATTGATTCAGATTCAGAGAGAACGATCTTGGCACTCCGGGTGACGTAGCTTCGCAGGCTGTCACCCGGACAGCCAGGGTCATTCACGGAACTAGGGATGGTAAACAAAACACACCCATGATGTTAAAACGTCAAATATTTCGGAGCAGAAACATCAATACTATAACATCGACGTTTCGATTGAATAACTGTGATTCCGGGCGCGTCAACTACCGAGGTCATTGGTTCCGTGGGAGTAGTGCATGTTTTTTCATCGAGGGGGGGGGGCGGCGATCTTCCCCCACTGGATGGCGAGATCCGGTGCCGACCTACCGTCGGCTAACGGAGTTTTCTCCAACCAAGTATCTCCCATCAGGGGACCATCGACCCAGCCTGGACAAGTTGTAAGCCCCCGACAAGTTGTAAGTGTATGTGTGTGTGTGTGTGTAAGGGGTGAGAATGAGACAAAGAAGGGGAAGGAAAGATGACGTGCGGTCTATGGCCCGTTTGTTAGGGTACTACTCCGACGTGACAGCTGGGGACAAACGCGCGTTCTACGCTTTAGCTGTTTGTCAGAAGCTGCGCGGAGCCGCTGTCGGAGCTGTGGCGGTGTGGGTAGCGCAGGTCGCTCACGGGAGAAAGCCGCCATGGGAAGGAGGGGGGGCAGGCTGTTCAACCCGCGAGCGCGGCCTTGCACACCTCACAAGCATGGGCTTCGGGGCGTGGGCGCTTGGGAGAACGAGTTTGGGAGCATGGCTCAGGAGCGTAGGCGCTTGGGAGCATGGGGGCTTTGGAGGATGGGGGCTTGGGAGGATGGGGGCTTGGGCGGGTGGGGGCTTGGGAGGATGGGGGCTTGGGCGGGTGGGGGCTTGGGAGGATGGGGGCTTGGGCGGGTGGGGGCTTGGGAGCATGGGGGCTTGGGAGGATGGGGGCTTGGGAGGATCGGGGCTTGGGAGGATAGAGATTGGGAGGATGGGGGCTTGGGATAATGGGGGGTTGGGAGGATCAGGGCTTGGGAGGATGGGAGCTTGGGAGGATGAGGGCTTGGGAGGATGGGGGCTTGGGACGATGGGGGCTTGGGAGGATGGGGGTTTGAGAGGATGGGGCTTGGGAGGATGGGGGTTTGGGACGATGGGGGCTTGGGACGATGGGGGCTTGGGACGATGGGGGCTTGGGAGGATGGGGGTTTGGGAGGATGGGAGCTTGGGAGGATGGGGGCTTGGGAGGATGGGGGCTTGGGAGGATGGGGGCTTGGAAGGATGGGGGCTTGGGAGGATGGGGGCTTGGGAGGATGGGGGCTTGGGAGGATGGGGGCTTGGGAGGATGGGGGCTTGGGAAGATGGGGGCTTGGGAGGATGGGGGCTTGGGAGGATGGGGGTTTGGGAGGATGGGAGCTTGGGAGGATGGGGGGCTTGGGAGGATGGGGGCTTGGGAGATGGGGGCTTTGGGAGGATGGGGGCTTGGGAGGATTGGGGGCTTGGGAGGATGGGGGCTTGGGAGGATGGGGGCTTGGGAGGATGGGGGCGTGGGAGGATGGGGGCTTGGGAGGTTGGGGGCTTGGGAGGATGGGGGCTTGGGAGGATGGGCGCTTGGGAACATGGACTTGGGAGCTTGGGGCATGGGCGACGCTGATGGAAAGGGGGGGGCAGTCCCCTTTATGTTGTTTCTTTCTCGTATACGTACGTACGTACGTACGTATATACGAAGGAATACACGTAGTGTGGAGAAAGGATATGTAATGCGGGCGGAAAATCGATTTCGAGATTTCAACGAAAAGTAATGCAATTGGAAACATTGTATAATCCACATGACATATTTTATTACCAATTTCTACTGTTTTTTGCTTAAAATTTGAAAGACCTGCAAACAAAGAAAATACAGAATGCCCATTTTCTTTAGGTGATGCGTGTTTCATTGAGCACTACTGTGTAGTTGTACTGTGTAGTACTACTGTGTAGCTGTGTCGTAATTAATCGGTCCTGGAGCAGAATTGCAGCGACCGGCTGCTCTAGCTTCGTGTCGAAAATCCGCCCCCGTCGGTCGAACCCTGGGCCTCCCGTCTGAGTCGCTGCAGAGTGAGCTCTGAGCATTTTGGGCGCGCACTACAGGAAGCGAGGCTGCCCGGCTGCGCAGCTGGGTTCTTATCGCGATGTGACGGCGGCGGGGTTGGCTTCCCAAGTCCCCCACATGCCACACCTGAACTATTATTCCACCTTTATTAGCACCGTTATTCTGGCCATCACCAACGACACTCACGACATTTCTCATTCACTGGATTTTGCTCTTTGTGAAGCGTGGAGCAAGTTGTTCAGTATTTCTCAATTAACCTATTTCTAAATAACATTTGATGTTCGCAGCCACCGAAGAAAATAAAAACATCAATGTAGCGTAGGTAGCTGCCATTTTAGTTATTTGGCAGCTTCTTTGGGTCCCAGGCAAAAAACAGGACAATAATTTTACAATACTCTACAAATTTGGCATCTCGTGGAATTCTATACTTCTGCTCACCATTAGCCGTCTGGAAAAAAGAAAAAAAAAGAAGAAAGAGAAAAGAAAGAAAAGAGAGAAAAAGGTAAAGAAAAAACAGAAAGAAAAAGAAAAGAAAAAAACGAAAACAAAGAAAAACGAAAAGAAAGAAAAACGAAAAGTAAGAAAAACGAAAAGAAAGAAAAAAAAACAAAAGAAAGAAAAAAAAAACAAAAGAAAGAAAAAACAAAAGAAAGAAAAAAACAAAAGAAAGAAAAAAGAAAAGAAAGAAAAAAGAAAAGAAAGAAAAAAGAAAATAAAGAAAGAAAAGGTAAGAAAAATACATCCAAATAATCACGCTACTAGAGATAGGAGATCGCGTCCACATCCGAGTCCCTAGCGGAGCGCTGGGCGCCGCTGTCGTGGTTCGCGCGGCCGCCGACAGATGGTGCGCGGGCGCCTCCCGCAGCGCGGCCGCTCAGCTGCCGGCGCAGACAACGTGTCTGCGGTTGGGCACGGCTCTCGAACGGCTGGCGGCGCGGCGCGGCCCGCGAGACTCCTGGCCGAAAGGCTTCCGATAAGATTTTGGCCGATAAGGCGGGAAGCCTCAGATTCGAAAGGCGGATACACTTGGTCGCCGCTACGTACACGTGAAACGCTGATTCAAGACTTCACTGCGTCGTAGCAACGGTGCCGTTTCCGAAGCTAGTAGATATTTTCCTTGCGGAAGAGCTAGACAAACGAACGTTCAAGACGCCACTGAATTACACAAGCACGTTTTCGTTACGACATATTGAAATATTCGCAAGACATGAAAGACCTTGATGTAATTTATTCACTTAACGTTTGCAAATACCAGAAGGCGTAACCTTGAACGCATCGCATTACATAATTTTTATTCACACAGAGGCCTTGAACATGTGCATTAGAGCTGCACAAATAAGCAATAGGCCATAGAGATATTCTTATTATTATTATTATAAAATTGTATAATAATAATAATAATAATAATAATAATAATAATAATAAGAAGAAGAAGAAGAAGAAGAAGAAGAAGAAGACCGGGAAGAACAATATATTGTTTTATTTGGAACCGCCTACATTTAAGTTGGACGGAAGAGCCAAGAAAAATTGTTTCCCTCCTTCTCATTTTAGTCTATGCATGCTTACAGAAGTTCCAGAATCGACACTGCGCATGCGCTCGCGCGCTAAAACTCCACATTCAAAAAGGAAGCCAACCGCTCGCTGCAATCCGGTCGGGCTCGTGTCTCACCGGTGGCTGTCTAGCTTCTTCCGAAAAAAGGGCTAGCCCACACGTCGTACGACAGGGCCCTTCACCACCCATATAACGTTGTGGAGACCACTACAGTGGCGCCCTCTCCAGCAGCACCTTCTTACCGGAACTAAAATACGAACTACTACCAACGATACTTCAAACGTGTGTGACTGCTACGTAGGTTCGCATTACGTTCAAGGAGGCGCGTGATGCTACAAAAGATAGTGTCGATGTTCGCGCTTTCTTCAGAGGTTTCTTATATGTATATATTTTGAATAATTGAACATTCAGAAGAAACTTTTCGATTATCCCACAATTTTTAGGTGCCGATGTTGGCGAGCCCGTACCCGGCGACACTACCGCTTCCTTCAGTAGGACCCTCGAGCTTTGTCCCCGGTTTTGATGGGGAGTTGCAGGGCCCTGTCGTACGATGTGGAGTTGTTCAGCCTTTAGCAGTGTTGTGCCACGAGCGGGAGTCCGTGGCAAGAGTGCCTCGACGAAATTGCTCCATCATACAGTTCATCACCCCGCCACCAGAGAGAACGCCATTCCTTTTATAAAACGGTGGGGGTAGTAATAGTTTTCTTTCCCGACGCTAGTGGCACAGAGAAGCTCGTGGCATGCTAAGGTGCCACGTCGCGTGCCACTGCCACCAGTAGAAGACCTTGACACCAGTGGCCTATAGGCTGAACTAATGTTCTTTATCAGTGTCGATTCTCCGAGTTAAACATAGTTGCACTTCAAGGTCACAAGCTGGAAGGAGAGGAGGGGCATTGTTATCCAATCGCGAGCTCCAATACCAAACGCTTAAGTCCTAACGAAGCTCCCCATTGGATGACAGCGTTCCCCCTCCTTCTAGCTCGTGACCGTGAAGGGCATCTATGTTTAAATCGAAGTGTAGTGGCTTTAAAAAATGTTTCGTTCGGAATAATTGGCAGAAAAATATCTCGTGCTGGGAATCGCATTCCCTTACTCCGCGCTGCGATGACTCCTAATGTGTGGAGTGATTGATTGCTTATTTCTTGTTCCCGGGCACGTCAGCTACCAAGCATATTGGTCTCGTAAGTGTAGTTCATGTTGTTTATCACGTGATGCGGGGTGTCACGGTGGCGGGGTTCTGACCCCGGTGGATGGCAGATATGGCCCCGACACATCGGCCTGAGAGGTTTTCCCCAACAAGGTATCTCCCACCAGCGGGGCACCGCCCCAGCCGGGACAAGCTCTATGCCCCCGACTGGTCTCTCGACAAGTGCAGTAGTATAGTGCATGTACATACGAGTGTAAGTGAGGAGTGAGAGTAGGGTATTCTGTCTTGGAAGTCATTGTACGGGACACCTCGCAACATTGACTGGCTTTCCTTTGTGTTTGTGCTGTGGCCACTCTTTGGCTTAGGAACCCTTTGAAGAACGTCCTCGTATCACTAGATAACTCTTGACATCAAACGCGCAGGAAGGGGAAGAAGCGAGGAAAGATCTGAGGAAGAGCAGGAGGAAGAGGAAGGAAAGATCGCGCGCGGTCCGTTGCCCGTTAGTTAGGGTATTGGTCCATCGTTCGCCTGGGGTTGATCAGAGAAACTATGGAAAACTACTGATCAGAGCAGCCAATCGCTAGAATTCTCCTCCAGGCAGCGGCCGCATTCGATCTAGCTATCTAGCAAGCGTCAAAAAATCCTGCCACCGTCGGGACTTGAACCCTAGGACTTCCCGCTTAGAGGCACTGCAGTGATGCTTCGATGCCCTGAACCACATCAGTCACTGCGCCAATGTTTTGGAGCATGGAGCGGCATCATTTTTATATGCAAAGAAATAATCAAACTCGATGAAAGATAACGCAGGGCCAAAAGTGCTGAAGTCAGAAAAATCTCGAAGATCAGACTCGTCCAAAAATCACAATAGGAAACCGGCATTAAAATCTCATTAAAATGCGCGCTTGATGTCACGAGTTATCTAGTGCAAATCGTTGTGATACGAGGACGTTCTTCACGGGGTTACTAAACCAAAGATAGTGGCCACAGCACAAACACAAAGGAAAGCCATTTAATGCTCCCAAGTGTCCCGTACAATGACTTCCATGACAGAATATCCTCGAAATATTGCTTACGTCCGCATGACGCAGTCACACTTGTGATTCGTTTTCTTCTTCTTCCCACGAAATCTCTTTCATCACAAGCAAAATGAATTATTTTCATATTTATACGTTATTTTTACTTTGTTGTGTTCAAGTATGTGACATGTTGCCACCAAACTGCATTAAATGAGACATTTTGAGTACGTAGAGATTTCGAAATTTATTCATTCAGTCTTTTTATCTGGTTCCCTGTCTTTGACCGATAATCTTGTTCACTCAGAAATGTGTGAATTGTTTTGTAAATTTGAGTCACACATTTTTTATAACTGAGGACAAATCATAGTTTAAAATGAAATATTTTATAATGATATACCCACTTATATTATTCACACAATCGTGTCTACACTAAAAATATTTAAAGAAACAACTGCACCATTTCTAATTATCGATTTCTTTGATAAGTAAATACCGTAGAAATGGTGTAGTTATTAATCAGTAGACCGTACCGTAAAAATGGTGTAACGTTGATCAAGAAGTAAAAGTTCTACGTTCTCGGATAGATTTATATTTTTTGAAACTATCATGTAAATAGATACTTAATAATATACTTACACCATGAAATCCGTAATATTTATGATGCTTTTCTTAACAGCATCCACATCTGTATTTACGCTTGCGATTTATCAAAAAGTTTCAAACCGCTAATCTCTACATTCTCAACTGAGAACAATGAATGATCCATTTTCCCTTACTTTCGCCTAAACACTTCCTCTGAAAGCCAAATCAAAATGTGAGTACCAACCGTATGTTACTACTTTTTTACGGTTTCGCTCTCATACGCAGATATTATATTCGACTATTCATCCTTTGTAAAGACCGTTTCAAAACGTGCAAGGCATCAGAATGCAGAATATTTCAACTTTTACCGGTAGGTATACTGAAATATCTTCGCAATCTGTTCCGAGCAGGCTTGTCAGATGTTCACTATTCGAGTGAACTGTTCACTATTTCTATTTCTGTTTCACAAATTTAAAAATAAAAATAGTGAACATGTGAAAAGATCTCACCCAATGACGAAAAAAAACAACTTCTTGTATGAATGCGCAAGTGTTAGCAGAGCTTTAAGAACTTGCCAAAATAAAAACTAAATCTCGATTAGAGCTGTCGTTACTCTGATGCCAATCCTGGCTATTGCGCAGGTCCATGAAGTTGTACACGTTTCGCATCACTTCAGAGTATCTGCGCATGCGCAGAAGATCGATAGTGCTGTCCGCTATGGCGTGAACGAACTCCCTATTACGGATACATGGATGGAAGCGAACATTCTTCGAGCAACTCGACTACTCGGGATTGGCCAGGCAGTCCGCTAGCTATACCCAGGTTTTTATTTCTTGGCGCATGGTGGCTTGTCTTCACGATGAAATGTCTTACGGCATTTCGCGTCATTCTCGATCGTGCCGGTAGATGTCAGATGATCGCGATCGTATCGAGGAATGCTTGCGATCATGCGACATCTAGCGACACGACCGAGAAAGATGCGAAATGCCGTGAGATATTCCATCGTGAAGACAGGCCCTCATGCGCCAAGAAATAAGAACCCAAGTACTATTCGTTCACATTACATTTGCAGACGGAGAGCTGCGATCTGTTTACATGAGGTCATCGCCGACTGAATGAGAAACGCGCGACTGCAGTAGATACTGACCGTTTAATATGATATAGATGGCGGTGAGCAGCACACAGAACCCCGGCGGGGCAAGAACATAACCATTAAGCAGTAGATAAGTGCAAAGAAGAAATGAAAATATGGTACACGAATGTTGTGAATAGCGTGTGGTGTGATCTATTTTATTGTATATTATCTTAATCATTCCAGCGCGACTCCAGCTCACTGTCAGAAAGGCATAATTCGTCAGCTGTGTCCGTAGCGCTTGTGCTGCCTTCGGAGACAGCTGATTGGTCAGATGCTGATTGACATCGGGACCATTCCTGTATTGTAGATTGTGTGTTCGGGCCTTCACTTTCCAAATAACATTAGTTCCTAATTCTGCCGTCTGCAAATGTAAAGTGGACGAGTAATACACTCACCGAATGCGTGAAGCCACCTTGATGCAGTGCATTGCCGAATATTCAACGATAGCCGAGTCGGACTGTTGGCGTTTAGGTTTTGCCAGACACCAGCGACCTTGAGGTCCCGCCGGCCAAAAGCGGACGAGAGGGAAGGGGAGTCGATGTATCGATAGAGAGAACGATAAGCGCCACTCGAACCCCCGCCGCGCTCACTTCCGCTTCTCCGCGAATTGCCAATTCCATTGATGTGCCAAAGAGATAATCTATACGTAGGGGGCAGACTTTGATGACCCAAAACATCGCCAACATTGATCAGGAAAATGTTGTTAAAATGTTTTTTAAAATGCCGCAAAGAAAATTGACGTAAAAAATGTGATCAAAACCAGTTCAGATGAACAACTCAAGCTGTTGGATAGGATACTGATGTAATCGAGGTTGCTTCTATTCGTTCAAGTGAACTCAGGTGGCAAACTTTCGGTTTGGACTGTACATTACCAGGAAATCTCTGTCTTCAGTTATTCCGAAATTGTCTGAATCGATAATTGCGCTGCTACGCGTCATAGGAACCTTAAATTACATTCTCACAACGACTGACGTTACAATTTCCGAGCGAAGAAATCGAATAGGCTACCAGGTAAAGGTATGCAGAAATTCTATGCTGAACATTTGTTGCATCTCGTAAATATTATTTGAAGCAAGCACCACTAAAATATTAAAATCCATGAAACCAGCGAAACACGCATTAAAAGGTAAACGCGGGAAAAGGTAAAAGATTAATTATTACTCGAAATCAACGAAATATGCAACAAAATAATCAATTTTGATTACAATGCTACCTCTTTATCTATAATGCCAACAAACCTGGACACTAAACGTTTTGAAAAAGACCCCAAACAGGGCCGAAACGTCAATAATGTATAACAATAAATACATTGTTATAAAACATTACTATCATTGTTTAAATGACATCGATGGGCGCAGCTAATTTCGGACAACATGTGCACGGGAGAAAATGTTTTCTATATTTATCTTTTGAGTTTTCTCCGTTCATTCCGTGCATCCCATCCATGCCGTGACATATACGCGCCTTGAGAAGCAAAGTTATAAAAATCGCCCTATAGGCGCGAGAATCTTACCATTGTTTTTTATTCTGGCCCTCAAGAAAATGTGCGCAGGTAATGTGCTCTTTCCCCACACGTCATATACAGTTTTTACTGTTTTTTGACAAATAAATAAATAAATAAAATAAATCGCAAAATGCGCATTTCCCCCAAACCCAGCTCGAGTCACCAACGTTCCGGGCGGTCGGGACAAGTCCCTCATCAACGCTCATGATGAGGGTCGAGCACTGCCATGACTCAGAGAAGAGCGGAACTGGAGGCCACCGGGCTGTTGTACCCGAATGACCACTCATTACGCTGCAACACTCACTACCCATGGTGAATAATTATTACAAACTGATGATACGACATCAAGAACAAAGCATCGATTTTACCAAACATCGTCCTTCCAGCGGTCATTTTCTAACACGTGCTACATTCGGGCACCCACTTGCATCTTGTACAGCTCACTTCGAGCTGAATCTGGACTTGTTGCATTGAGAAAAATCCCATAATCGTCTATGTGTCGCAGTAGCGTTTATGTTCAGTCTTAGCCGTTTTATCATAAACCTCCAACTTGCACTGTTAGACCATGCGAAATAAGTTTCTTAAAGTCTTGCATATTGTTCAAGACTGGAAATCTAGAATTAAATTGTCAACTACTGTTGAGGAGAACCATAGAAGAAAAACCCTTTTGACTCGAAATATTGATACAATATTGGTACGGATTTTAAAAGACTGAAATATCGAAATGTAGGCACAGTGAATAAATAAATAAATTGACACTGAATGGTTCAATTAATTGGATGGAAGATCGATTTATCCCTCTTAAATGATGTATTCACACCAATATTGCACATAAGATCAGTTCAAGTCTGAAATGCATAATTCAAATTTGTTCGACTTCACGATAAATCGAGTTGCTCGAGAAATGCTGAGTAAAAAGTCCAATGGATTTAAAAACCGCCATTTGCACGTGTGCGAACATCAATTTTTTACGTGTTCCCCTAGGCGTTGGAATTAAAAAGTGCCCACAGCCCTTTAACAAACTGGCGAACTGCGCGAGAACGTCGTCGAACATAGCACCGGATTACGTAGCCCAGGGTATCAAATGATGTACTTATTTTTTTATTTTTTATTAGACTACAGTTGGCTGATTGCCAGGTGGTAACAATAAGTCTATAGCTTTACAATACATCTGCATTTACAATTTAAATAAAAAACAAATTACAATATTACACAATAAAAGAAATTACAACTACTACTACTACGTCAAATGACGGAACAATACAATAGCTTTCTCTAGAGACCAATGCAAAACCAACCGTTAACATTAACAATACTTTTAAAAATATAAACAAACATACACCTACATACATACATATATACATACATACATGTCACTGGAGTACCTCTGACCTGAAGGTCCTAGAGTTCGAGTGACAACGGTTGCAGGATTTTGGACACTAGCTACAGAGCTAGGTGGAGTTCAGTGGCTGTTTGGAGGACAATTCCAGTGGTCGGCGGTTCTGATCGGTAGTTTGCCGCGGTTTCTCCAATCAACATTACGCGAATGCCCGAGCAGTACCGTAACAAACGGGCCACGAACCGCACGCGATCTTTCCTTCCTCTCCTCTATCCTATCCTCACCCCCTTACGTACACAAACTTACAATCATATGCACTACACTACCCAATTATCGAAAGCTTAGCGCTTGTCCCGAATGGGGAGATGCAACGCTGGTGGGAGATACCTGGTTGGGGAAATCCGCGCAAACCCACGTAGGTCAGCGTAGGGTCTCGTCATCTAGCAGGGGGGGGGGACCACCGCTCCTCATGCGATAAAACATGCACTACACTTGCGGGAATAATAATCTTAGTTGAAGCGGCCGGAATGAATAATATATCAAACCGAGCGATATTTTAATACTTTCGAGTTTCTCTCATGGGCTGGTCGAATTAACACGTATCCACTGTATTTAACAATATTATTTATAAAATTACATTTATAAAATTGTCATTGTGTCTTTATCTATTATGTGTATCCATAACTCTGAGATAATAGCGGCAACAGGGAGCTCGACGACAATAAAAATGGCTGATATTGATTAATACAATCACTGATATTTTTTTAACTTAAATGTTGGACTATTCGAATCGTTTGGAGTGTCCATTAATTGGGTTTGCTTCCCAAGTTGTTTGCATTACAAAGAGCTTACGGACTTCAAAAAAAAATATGCCTAGGGTCGCGGAGGCTCACGCTCAGTCTGCGAGGAACACCAGCCGGTGTTCAACAAGGCGGTGTTGGAATATTATCCTAGTTCCCCACCGCGGTCAAATTTAAAATAACGCACGATATTTTAAAAAAAATGTCGTCCCCAACTGGCTTCAGAAATCGTTGACTCCATAAAAAAATAATAGCATGAAAACAGTTATACTTTGGTTAACTGTTATTTGGGATCATTAAAGTTGTGTAATTTGAAGTTTTGGATAATTTAATTTGATTCCTCACGTTCAGATTAAAAAGAGTTCACAGTCTACGAAAAGAATTGCCCAAGTAGCGGAGATTCGCGGCCCAGGTGGCGGGAGCCATGCGCGGCGATGATGGAATATTTTCGAATATCCCTCAAAGTGTTGAATTTAAAAAGTATCCACGATATTTAAGGAAGTATCATTTCTACGAGTTGCCAAAGCTCACCACCAACGTCAATAAAAACAATAAAATTATCGTGGAAAATGTATGTTTGTATGTACTTGGCGCGACAGCCCGTGAACGGGCTCAGGCCTACCGGCGACGTCCCTGCCTCGCGGTCATGGGTCAAGGGGGTACGTGTGGTTAGAACGCAGACATCTCCACGCCGTATTCCGGTCTTCTCGATCTGAGAAGTGAATTTTCTCGCCGTCACATACCAAAATATACTGGGACATTCCAAAGAAAACGCACCCTATAATCTTGCCTCGACTGGGAATTGAAACCGTGACTACGTAGTGGAAAGCAAGCACGCTGACTAGAGCTAGCCGAGAGGCTATGGGAAATACCACAATTAATATTTTGGTCAAGTCGAATTTTTGAGATTTGGAGTTTTACATAATTCGAATATTTTAGTGTTCTGAATTAATTGGTCTGTTTTCCACGCTCTTATTAAAAACATTTCACGGACTTGGCAAGGGAAACATCGAATTGGCAAGAAGCGCAGAGACTGGCTGTCTGGCGGGGAGCACCACGCGGACGACCGGTGATCGAATCTTTTACGAGTTCTCCAACATTTGGCTAACCTGAAACTAAAGTGATCTATGGTACTTACGGTACAATGTGCCTTAGACCACTTAAGAACTAACTTACATTAAAACCATCTGCCATACTAATACGGTACTTTTATTATGGGGCACGTACAACGACAAATAAGACATAAATCTCTGTAGAATGCTCACCTGTTCAGATCAAACTTACCATATCCTGAATTTTAGTCAAAATGCTTCATAGACTATTTTAGTTCCAGGACAACCAGTTTTGAATTTAAATATACACAAGGTATTTTTTTAAAAAGAAGTTCATTCCTCTGTTTGCGCAAAACTCACCGTCAATAAGAAATGGGATTATGATAAAAAAAATTAATTTGTTCTTTCGAATTCTGGCAACGATTTGAGCAATTTGGTGCTTGCCTTGTCCGAATGAAAAAAAAAGTGCACTGACGTGGAAAAGGTGCTTGGGAGCGCGGAGACACTCTCTAGCGACAAGACCGAGCAGCGGGCGCCAAGCTCAACGCAGATCGATTACTATCCAGTGTCCCTACGGTTTCGAATTTAAAACCAGGCACGGTATTTAAAACATTCTCATCGAGATGTGAGCCAAAAAACGCAGTCAATGTTGACAAAAAAAATGATAGGGTAAATACAAGTGACATTTTAGTTAACTCGAATTTTGAATAATTCGATTTTTTGGGTGAATTTTGGCAAATTCATTTGTTTCCCTTGTTGGCCGATTTGAAGAGATAACAGACGAGGAAAAGAATTTTCACAGGTGCGCGAAGGCTTAATTATGACTTGATAATTACCAAAATTAATATTTTGATTCACTCGAATTTTGGATAATTTAAAACTTTTCAATGGTTTTGAGCAAATTTAGTTGTTTCCGTTGTCGTTGTGCAAAAGAGACAACTAGCGAGGAAAAGAAGTTGCATAGGGGACTCACCTCCTCAGCGCAGCGGGGCCGGCGCTGAGCTTAACGGAGGTCGATTACTTTCGAGTATTCCTACGGCGTTCCAACTTACAACCGTGCGCAATGTTTAAAAGTTGCCATCCGTATGTTTATCTAGAATAGACAGTCAGAGTTAAATATGTATCTTGATAACTACCACAATTAATTCTTTGACGCTCTCGAGTTTTGGTTAATTTGAAATGTTGCGAAGTTTTGGGCAATTTCCCTTGTTTCCCTTGTTCGAATTAAACAAAAAGAAAGACACCCTTCGCGGGGCAAAGAAGTTGCATAGGAGCGCGGGGCTACTCACCCTCTGGCGGCGGGGCCGAGCAACGGGCGCTGAGCTTAACGCAGGTCGATCGCTTTCGAGTTTCCCTACGGCGCAGCGTTCTAACTTAAAACCGTGCGCAATGCTTAAGAGTCGTCATCCATGTGTATCCAGAACTGATCGTCAGAGTAAAAAATGTATCTTGATAATCACAACTAATATTTTTCAACTCTCGAGTTTTGGCTAATTCACATTTGTTGTAGGCAATTTCACTGGTTTCCCTTGTTCGAATTAAAGAAGAGACCCTTAGTAAGGCAAATAACTTGCATAGGAACGCGGGGACACCAGGCGACGGGGTCGAGCAGAGGGCGATGAGCCTAACGCTGGTCGAGCGCTTTCGAGTTTAGCTACGGCGTTCCAACTTAAAACCGTGCGCAATGGTCATCAAAAGTCATCATCCGTGTGTATATCCAGAACTGACCGTCAGAGTAAAAAATATATCTTGTTAATAACCACAATTGATACATTGACACTCTCGAGTTTTGGCTAATTCGCATTTGTTTCAGTTCTTGGCAATTTCATTTGTTTCCCTTGTACGAATTAAAAACAAAAAATTACGAGGCAAAGAAGTTGCAGAGTCGCGCGGGGCTACTCACCCTCTGGCGGCGGGGCCGAGCAGCGGGCGCTGAGCTTAACGCAGGTCGATCGCTTTCGAGTTTAGCTACGGCGTTCCAACTTAAAACCGTGCGCAATGTTTAAAAGTCGCCATCCGTATGCTTATCTAAAATTGACCGTCAGAGTAAAAAAAAAAAAGTATCTTGAAAATTACCACAATTAATACTTTGACACTCTCGAGTTTTGGCTAATTCGCATTTGTTTTAGTTCTTGTAAATTTCATTTGTTTCCCCTCGTATGAATTAAAAAAAAAAAGAGCTTCGAGGCAAAGAAGCTGCACAGTCGCGCGGGGCTACTCACCCTCTGGCGGCGGGACCGAGCAGCTGCCGCTGAGCTTAACGCAGGTCGATCGCTTTCGAGTTTCGCTACGTCGCGTCGTTCCAACTTAAACCGTGCGCAAAGCTTACGAGTCGTCATCCGTGTGTGTATCGAGAACTAACCCTCAGAGTAAAAAAAAAAAGTATCTCGAAAATTACCACAATTAATACTTTGACACTCTCGAGTTTTGGTTAATTCGCATTTGTTTTAGTTCTTGTCAATTTCATTTGTTTCCCTTGTACGAATTGAAAACAAAAAATTACGAGGCAAAGAAGTTGCAGAGTCGCGCGGGGCTACTCACCCTCTGGCGGCGGGGCCGAGCAGCGGGCGCGCGGCGGCGCCGAGGGCGGCGGCGGCGGCGGCGCCGGCGGGTTGCGGCAGCAGCAACATGGCGCGCCAGCAGCACGGACTGCCGCGCGGGACTGCCGCCGCCGCCGCCAACGCTATCTGCCACCGCCGCCGCCGCCACCGCCACCGCCGCCGCGACCGCGAGCCTCCGTGGCGGGAGAGCGAGCGGGGGCCGTTATCAGTCGCGACCCCGCCGTGCCGCGGCGCGCCGACGGCGGCGGCGGCGGCGGCGTCTCGGCGAACGCCAAAGCCCCTGGCCCATCGCCGCCACCGCCGCCCGCCGCGCGACCTCGCAGGTGCCCCCCCTGGGGAGACGAGGAGAGGGGGGGAGCTCACATGACGTAGGAGAACGCGCTGGTGGTGGCGATGGAGGAGGAGGAGGATGTTGCAGAGGCAGAACAGGTGTTACGAGACCGGCCGGCTCGCTTCGGATCACGGTCCTCCTCCCCCCCCCTCTGAATCGTTTTGGCAAGACCGCTTCAGCCGATTCGTGGCACCGACGGTAGCGGGTACAACTCAGGACGACAGAGCGTTTCAATTTGAAAGAAGTCACGTCCAATAGCTTCGATTTCACGAGGGAAAGGCGGGTGTCGAAAAATGCCCCACTTTTGGTTCTTGTGGAACACCAGTTGTCATCACGAAACACCGTTCCGTTCATTTTGTGTGACGAGATCAATGTGACGGACAAACTAACTCAGAGCAATAACAAATCAACCGAGTCATCGCACATCCAGTAGCGGATCAAACAAAAATTCGAGATGCTCAAGGTGAACAAAAAATTCTTCGATTTCATGACAGAAAGGCAATGGTAAAAAAACGCCCCACGTCTTGTCGTGCAAAAACCAGTGGTCATAACGAAACATCTACAGCTAATTCCCTTTATTTTGAGTGACGAGATCATTACAATGGACCAACTAACCAAAGCGAATAACACATCTGTCGAATCGTGGCACATCCAGTAGCGGATCGAACTCAACATTCCAGATACTCAATGTGAAAAAAAACATGACTAATTTCTTCAATTTCACGAGAAAAACGCAGGTGTCGAAAATGATCCACGTTTTCTTTTTGTGGAATACAAGTTGTCGCAACGAAACACCTACGGTCGAATTCGTTCATTTTGAGTGACGAGATCATTGAAATGGATAAACTAACTCAGGCAAGTAACACATCAGCCCAGTCACGACATATCCAGTTGCGGATATAACTCAACATTCCGGATGTTCAATGTAAAAGAAAGCAATGTCAAATTTCTTCGATGTCAAGGGAAAAAAGCAGGTGTCGCAAAATGCTCATTTTTTGTGGTAAACCTGTAGTCGTAATGTAGTGCGTTTAACTGATTCTGAATAGTTTCGGCGTCTAGAACAATAATCAATTGAACACTTAATCGCTCTTGCGAATACTTCTACAGATGACGAAGAAGTGACATCAAAATCTCGAAGTTCCATTCTGTTCGATTTATTGAGAAGACAGCCGGTGTCGAAAAACGGCCTGCCGCGTTTGTCTTGTTGAATCCAGGTTGTCATGACGAAGCTGTTTCGGCTAATTCTTCACACCTTGCACGGCGCGATAAATAATCACCTTTATGAGACTGGAGATTTAATTTCTTTGCATAAAATTATCTTGAATTTTGTACGAAGAGCAGGTGTTAAAACATGATATTCCTTCGATTGTGGAATTCAGATTGTGTAGTACTGGCCCAGTGAGGTAAAGTGTTTTTAGTGGTGCAGATTACATCGTTGAAACGTATTAAGAGATTAAATCAGAGAAATAGATTTGCATGGACCACTCTGTTATCGTTATGTACTCCAAAGCTATCCGTGTCATGAATTATTTAACTATCATACCCACATTTTTGGAAGGATTGTTTCACTGGAAAACAAGAGGCTTTGTTAGTGCCTTCACTAAAATTGTTTATTTCAATTTCAGAGAAATATCATTTTTGTCAATGACACTGCCCGACCCAATTTACTGCCCGACTTTTATTAAATAGTAAGAGGCACACCCACTTCACACATCAAACGATGTACAATCTGATTTCTCCAGATTCACGTTAGGCTTTTGAAATATTTAAAAAAACAACAATTTCATGAATTCCATGGGTCTCCACAAGAAACGGCACCTCGAATTTTAAATTTGATTGAAAGTCGAAAACATGAACCTTCCAGGTTTTTTTTTGGTTTAAGATGTCTAATTCCTTTTATTTATATCACCTCTTCTTCCTGTCCAGGCGTCTTTTAGAAGTTACAATTTTATGTGACAAATTCGCGACATCAGCGCTTATCTTCATGCCAAAAATAGGAGGAATGACACAATAGAATATTTGTATTTTTCAGTCGAAATGGAAAGTTTTGTTTACGATTTTTTCCGAGTTCCTAGATATCTAATAATAAATCCATAGGCATTTCTCACATGGCCAGAGGCTTGATATTTTCCTTTCAATTTCTGCGCGCATTAAAAAGCCAGTAATAAAGATATAGTAACATCATCCATTTTTCAGTATCAGTGTTGATATTGGGTTCAGTGATTGATTTCTGTTTCCCGACGCATCAACTGCAATGATCATTAGTCTCGCAATCGCGTGCATGTTTCATTATGGGGGTGATGGTGATCTACTTATGCTGGTTGCTGAAATATGGCGCCGACCTACCGTTGACTAGCGGAGTTTTTCCCCAACCAGGTATTTCGTCCCAGCGAGGCACCGCGTTAAGCCCACCAGTGAGGCCCGCCTCAAAGTGCTCGACCGTTCTCACGGCGTGTGTGGTACTGTACGGCATGTTAGTGTAAGTGTGAGTGTAAGGGGTAAGGACAGGACAAGGAAAAGGAAGGAAAGATCGCGCGCTGTCCGTGGCCCGTTTGTTAGGGCACTGCTCCGACATTTGCCTGGTGCTGATCGGAGAAAGCACGGAAAACTACCAATCAGAGCAGCCGGCTGCTAGATTTCTCCTCCAGACAGCGACTGAATTTTGCCTAGCTGACAAGCCAGTGTCAAAATCCTGCCGCCGTCGGAACTTAATTCGGTCCGCCCCTTGCCTCACTGGTGGCTGAGAAGCCTCTTCCGAAAAAAGGGCTATCCCACACCTCGTACGATGTGGAGTTATTCAGCCTATAGCAGTGTTGTGCCACGAGCGGGAGTCCGTGGCACGAGTGCCTCGACGAAATCGCCCCTTCAAGCAGTTCATCACCCCGCCACCAGAGAGAACGCCATCCCTTTTATAAAACGGCGGAGTTAGTAATAGTTTCCTTGTAGCTAGCACGTTTACTGCCACACTGACAAAAACTGAAGGGTCCGCTATTTGTCCCATTTCGCGTGTGAGATTTGTTCCTGGGGCTATCCTCCATAAACGCTTATGTTATAGCATGTTTGTGTGAGTTACCAATGCACCACGCGGCTCCAATGGTAAGGCTGCGCGTGAGTTGTATGTACTTCACACGGCCCCATTGCAAAAAGGCCACGTGAGTTATATCTAACTCACATGGCAGCCAACGTGCTAGAGTCGAATAACCTGCCACCGTCGAATCCTAAAACCTCCCGGTCAGAAGCGCAGCAATTGATGCCCTGAGCCACCTATCCAGGTCTGAGGATATCGATATCGAAAGGTATCGACACTCCAAGAATCGCAACGACACCCGTGGACCGTTTGAGTTCCTTTCCTGGCGCCACGCAACTGTCTTTAATCATCCCCAGCATTCGGTTACGTCAGCACCCAAGAGCCAAGAGCGGTCGGGCTGACCTCTCCTGGGAGGCAGGAGCGGGGCGGGGCGGGGCGGGGTGGGGGCAGGCGTGCTCGAGGAGGGGGCGGCGGACGTCTCGCAGCGAAGAAACAGCTGTTGCGAAACCCTCGAACTCCGTCGGTGAGGACCTTAATCGGCTTTTGGAGAGCGCCACTCCAGGCTGGCGTCGCTCGTGCTGCTGGGAGAGGGAATATTTTCTATTCGCATTAAGTGGACAGAGAGAGAGAGAGAGACAGAGGTCTTCGCCCTCGCCATGTCGTTTTTAAATAAGAGGTGCGACGAAATCTGAAAGTGTCACGAGACCGAATCCCGAAACGATGCTGACAGAATGCTTCGTATCTTTCCACTCCTGCGTATCATCGCTATACAAGTGAAACTAAGTTCATTTTTTATTTATATTTTTTTAGTTACGTATTATTAATTCACACTTTTTAGTTAGGTATATTAATTCACAATCATCTACTTTTTCGATCAGTGAAATCTTGGACGTTCTTGAAGTCTTGGGGAGTGGGTATAGTATTTTATTGATTATTTCCTTTTTAGCTAAGACAGAGTAGTAAAGATGTTCAGAAAAACATCTACCTTTGTCCGTGTTTATTTTTTGTTTGGAAAAACTAATATTCCATTTTGAAATGTTCTCAAAATACAGCAAAGAATAGGTGGAGTCCTAACTTCACCTCTCCAATGGGCCACATCGACCTGGGTGCAACAGCAGAGCACCTCTACCTTTTTTTTCAACAAGAAGCAAACCTGATAAAACGGTCGTATTTTTATGGAACAATTCTGACCGGTATCTACCGTCGTATGGGAGTGAATGAACAAAAAAAAAAAAGCAAGTGTAGAGTCTCAAGAAACAGCGCGCGTTTCACTGTGCGATGGCGTCAGTCAGGGAGCGAATTTGAGGGAATGCTAGGGGATCATGTTGTATCGTACACAATACATGTTACACCGCGACAGGTGACAGTGTTTCTCCACCGCTGCACGGCGAGATCCAACTCCGACCTACAAGTGGGTTTGCGGGACTTTCCTACTTCCCACAAGCGTGGTATGTCCCCAGACGGGACATGCTGTAAATCCCATTGGTATCCCGACATGTGTGGTAGGGTAATGTATGTGTGCGTGTATGTATGTGTGAATGCATGTGTGGATGTATGTGTGGATGTGTATGGATGTGTGTATGTGTGTGTATGGACGTGTGTATATATGTGTGTATGGATGAGTGTATGTGTATGGATGTGTGTATATGTGTAATGTGTAGGGATGGAAGGATAAGGCATAGCTTATGCAAGACTACCCACTAATGCGAAGTAATAATTTACGATATATTCATTGCTTACTGAAACTTCGACTTCTTCAGATTTTGGTTGTTACGAGTCAAAAAACATTTGAGTACTTTAAATGTGAATCTAATTCCATAAGAAAAGCAATAATAAATTAAGAAATTCGAAATGCAAAGTAAATAGAATGGCACAGTAAATACACGAAGTAAAGGAATTCCAAGATATCAGGCCTGGCTTAAGTCTGCGATTTCGAGTGAAATCATCGGATTCTGATGCTGAGTCATTGAATGGCAAAGCAAACGGCCATTCCGAGTGAGTTGGGTTGTGAGCTAGTTTACAAGCCCCGATCAAAGGGTGTGCAGTTGCAACTGACCCGATGCACCTGAACACACAATGCTGAACCGAGTTGTGGTCAGAGGATCAGGAAAACTGGTACTTGTCCTCTTCTTATATCACGGAAAGCAGACTGGTCCCAGGTCAGTTGCCTCGCGTGCGATAATGGCTATCTGACAACCGGCAAAACACACACACACTCCCGAGCGCGTAACTGACCCGACGTCGGTGAATGACTCATTCACAACTGTGATTCGATCTGGATTTCAACACTCGATTACACGATCGGATCCAGTCGATTCGCCGCTGTCGCCAATGTTTGACTGCTTCATTCGCCGTTCCGAACAGCTTGTCTACGTTTTTTGCAAGAAATAGAGCACATCATTGGTGTTGTGAAGGTAAGGTTATCATAGAATAATAGAATTCTCAATTGTTTATTGTGTTGTAAATAATTTAAAAAACATACATCAAGATATGAACAATATAATTACAGTATTTTAAAAGTTGTTTTTTTTACAATTTAAGCATGTACAACTGCTGACATATTTATACATTTATTTTTATTAGACCCTAATGGTGAAGGTCAATGACCTTCGAAACGTTGTTCAAAGAACGTAAAATGTCATTATAAAAATTGTTAAATAATTTTTTTTATTTTGTGAATGTCGGTGTAAAAAATCAATGGACCTTCCAACACATTAAAAATCATATCAAGAAGGGCAATCTTTAAATAATTTCGTTTAAAATTAAGCTGCGCAAAGAAAATTCTCAATTATGTTAAGTCGTCAAAATACTGCTTTGCATTTATTCACGAAATATGCTTAAGTTCTGTACTTTAAGTAATTCTCAATCAGTGTCATCATTATTCACTGGCTTTTTTTAAAATACTCGGTAGAACGCAATGGCATTGCGACTGTAACGAACAAAACATTGAAATGAAGCATATTTTTTCAATAAATGAAAGGTAGGGTCTACCTAAATAATTAAATATTCCGGTCTTCAATTTTGAGGGTATAGTTGCCTTATTGTAGCATAAGAGAGCACTGATACTGTTTTCCAATTTATTAACTTACAAGCTCGATGAAGCTTTCACATTGTCGACATTCGTTTACCTTTTTCATTCTCTATCTCAATGCAATATATTCTACGCTATCACAGCAACGGGATTAATGATTTAAATTTAAATTCGTCAAGTTCTGGCAATTGTTAGAACATTACTGGAGCAATAATCCATTGTCATAAGCAATGCAAGTGTTACTAGATCAAATCACTTCATCGAATCGTTTTGGAAAGGTTCAGATTTTCTTGAGTATGACATTTATCCTAACATAAAATACATAGTGGAAGGAGAGAAGTGAGAGAGACCCATAGTAAAGTTATCAAAGAAATATTAACGTTTTAAATCACACGACACATTGTGTTTTTGTACGAATCGTGTCAATGAACGTTTTTGATAAATAACATATTTTAAGGCTTAGACCTTAGATTAATATTTATTCCCATACAGTAATAAACACACTTAAACTTGGTGAATTGTTTTGACTTCAGCTCAAAGCTTGGACCCGAAGGACAGCGGAGTCAAAGTGCACCATCGGCATTGATATGTCAAAGGTCACTCTTGCGAAGGGTCGACGAGATTCGAGGAGTACCCAGGGTACGTTGTATTCTGTTCACATCTCTACGTTGTACTACTCTTTAGTATTCTGTCCACATCCATCACTTTGGTCTGTACACTGAGAAAAAAGTATAACTCCCACTAACTTTAGCATACGTGCAATGAACGTATTTGGTTGAAGAAGAAAGGAAATTTTAGACTGGACTGTTGCCTGATTAAGTGAATTGTGTGAGCAAAAATTGTCAAATCGGATACCTGTTTGGGCCGTTATTCGCAAATTGCCTGTATGCAGCCAACAGGAATCGCTTAGGTGAACAAGTGTTATTCTCAGAGTACAAGAGAAATGGCTTCCATTGGAAAAATGCCAAGAAAAGAAATTGGATATCAGTTGCATTAATTCAGCCGCTGTCTGGAGGAAAATTCTATTGGGTGGTTTTCTATGGTTTATCCGATCAACAGCAGACGAAAGCCAGAGCAGTACCCTAAGAAACCAGCCAAGAACAGCGCGCGACCTTTTCTTCTTCTTCTTCGTCCTATCCTCACCCCTTACTTACACACTAATTTGCATGACACTAACACCCACATGCCGGGAGACTAGTCGAGAGCTTCGAGCTTATCCCGGCTGGGCTGGTGCCCCGCTGGTGGGAGATACCTGTTGGGGAAAACCCCCGAAAGCAAACGTGTAGGTCAGCGACAGATCTCGCCAGCCAAAGAGGTAAGAACACTGCCTATCCCACGAAAAACAAACAAACAATTCGCAACAATAACGGGTCTTATGGCCAAAGCAGTTGACATATCCGGAAGCATCAATCATTCAATCAGTTACCTTGAATCACTCCTCGAGAACACTTACCAAGGGCCGGGAGAGATGGCTCAGTGAGTCAACTGATGTCACTGCAGTCCCTCTGACCGGGAGGTCCTAGGTTCCAGTCTCGACGGCGCCAGAATTTTTCGACACTAGCTGGTCAGCTAGGTCAAATTCAGTCGCTGTCTGGAGGAAAATTCTAGCGGCCGACTGTTCTGATCGGTAGTTTTCCGTGGTTTCTCCGATCAACTTCAGGTGAATGCCGGAGCAGTACCCTAACAAACGGGTCACGGGCCGCGCACGATCTTTCCTTCCCCTTCCTCGTCCTCTCCTCTCCTCTTACACACACATTAACAAGCACTACACTACCACACATGCCGGGAGACCGATCGGGAGCTTACAGCTTGTCCCGGTTGGGGCGGTGCCCCGCTGGTGGGAGATACCTGGTTGGGGAAAACCCCCGCAAGCAGACGTGTAGATTAGCGCCAGATCTCACCATCCAACGGGGGAAAAGCTCACCGCCCCTCCCGCGAAAAACAACAATTCGCAACAATAATGAGACTAATGGCCAAAGCAGTTGACCTGCTCGGAAGCATCGATCAATCAATCAGTTACCTTGAATCACTCCTCGAGAACACCTACCAAGGACGAAATACAACTATCGCGAAACCCATTCAGCCGAACAAACTTCGATAAAACGCGACCCGGCACACCTGTTCACCCGGGACGAGCACCTGCGCGATGCAGCCAGAACGATTTCCACGGCGCAGTCTCCGCAAACAATCGTGCAAAAAGCGTGACGGCGGCGTGATCGGTCGTAGTAACGAGTGGATTCTGAACGAACGTCCCAAAAGTGCAGCGTCACTGAAACACGAGAGAAAAAGGGCACCCGGTTCGATGCCAGGCCCGGCCGCCCAACGGAGCCACGCTGTAGCAGGATTCAGCTGAGAGAGTACCGCTTCTTCTCTTGCAAAATCACGAGAATTTCCGCAATCTAATTCAGTGAGGCAGGCTTAGAATCGTTAGTTTGTGCCAGCGTTAGCGAACAGCACTATCATCTTATGCAGATGCACCAATGTGATGTGAAACTTGAACTGCGCATGAGCCGAAGATCGACGATGCTTTAACGTTCGAGGTGGCACAAACTCTATTGGCGTACTATCGATTCTCACAGTCTCGATGTGTCGTATATCGCAAGTATCAGTGTCGAGTAGCGAGCATCGGATTGGCCAGACTGTATCGGCTGTACTAACCTCGTCATCGGAATTGACCGACAGCAAGGAGTCTGTTGTTGAGAGAATCGGTAAATGTGACAAAATTTGCATCATGTTCGTAGACCAACGAATCTTATTAGTGGTTCCAGGCGAATGACGGAGCGGCAGCGTATACAACGGACCGCGTTCAATCTCTCCTTCCCATCATCATTTCATCATCTTCCCAAATCCCGTCTAGGGTGGTGTAGGGAAACCTGTTTTGCCGATTGATTGATTGGTGACACCGAACGCGTCAACTGTTAAGGGCATTAGTCCCGTAAGAGACGTGCGTGTTTATCGCGAAGGGTGGCGGCGATCTTCCCCCGCTATGGCGAGATCCAGCGCCGACCTACGTCAGCGTGCTGGGATTTTCACAAACCAGATGTCCCACCTCCTCCAGCGGGGCACTGCTCTAGCCGCGACAAACTCTAACCTCCCAATTGGACTCCCGGCTTGTGTGGTAGTGTAGTGCGTGAAAGTGTGTGTAAGGGGTGAGAATAGGAGAAGGAAGAGGACGAAAAGATGTCGCTCGCGTTCCCTGGACTGTATGTTAAGGTACTGCATTCGCCTGGTATTGATGAGAGAAACCACGGAAAACAATCAAAGCAGCCGAATGCTACAATTCTCCTCGAGGCAGCGGCTGAACTCGAACCTAACTATGGAGCTAGTGTCGAAAATCCTACTACCGTCAGGACTCGAGCCCTAGGACCTCGCAGTCGGAGGAACTGCAGTGACATCTATTGATTACCTAGGACACCTGTCCCACTGGCAGTAGGGAGTCCCTAGAAACCCTGGAACTCCCTGGAACAAACGATAGGGAAAAAGAAAAGACAGCTCTTCGACAATCGTTCTCTATCCCTCCCTCTCACCCAGCCTCCCCGTCTGCGCGCAGAATTGACGTTTCCAGCTTACCCGGAAGCAGTGGCGGTGGGCGAGTTAAATTTAATGGTGTTGTAAAAGCAATGGTCGTAAGGGGGTACCTATCCGAGATTTCTCGATCGATTAATGGACACAATTATTAAAACTGTTTAAGAACGAAAATTATCCTTTCCATTCCAAGAAATTGACACATCAGATGCGAAAAGTATGCTTCGGAGTGTCGTATCGGGGACACTGTTTTACTAACAGCGCGACGGAGACTTTGTCTCGGAGTTGGTGACGCGATAGCCTGATAGTGCTGAGCCAAGCGCAGTTCGCTGCGTGAGTGTGAACACGCTCCGATGAAAGCGCCCAATAAAGACAGAAATGAAGTCATGTGGTACCCAATGGTCTGTATGGAGCGAGGTGTTGTTTCAAAAATGTGAAGAGAGATGTACCCAGGCAGGTTCGTCAATGTAATACTGTTATGGAGACTGTAATAACGAATATATATTTTTTTAATTTTTAGGGTGATGCGTGAACTTGTGAGCCTTAAGCCCAATATACAGGGTACAGTTTTCGTGCAGATTCACATTCAGTTTCTGCACAGAAACTTCAAAATCCCAAACTAGAAGTACAAAAGTCAAAAGTCGCACATACACGGTCTGCACGATTCGTCACAAAGGGGCTCTAACGAGAAACAACTGAATTGCGCCGTACGAGTACTTTCAGTGGTGGTATTTCTGTGCGTGCGTTCTGGCTGTGATCTTCATTTAGTATTAATTAAAAATGAGGAGCATAGAGAATAAAAATAGGAAAGCAAGAATTGGGGAAAAGGAAGTTTACCACACTATATCACTTCATACAATCGCACCTTGCCACACCCTAACCACAAAATCGACATTACTAATTACCGTTAGTGAACGATTCTGCCGCTAGAGGCACTGGAGACAAACTGTATGCTTTCTACACGAAAAATTACGAACAGGTTAAAATTTTTTTCATTCAGAAAACGTACAATCAGGACTGCAATAAGAATCTCCACGAAAACTGTACCGTGTACACCGGCCTTATAAAGAACCGCCCCCACCCGGAAGTGTCCTCTCGCTCGCCCGCATCTCCGTCACTTCCGGTGGCACCGTGCTCGCGGGGTGGGGGGGTTAAACCCGCGCCCGCTCGGAAGCCATTCCTTAACGCCAGGATTCCTTTCATTCGATGGCCCCCGGGAGGTACAGTACTGCTCAAAGAAACCGCATCACTTAAACAAAATGGGCATTTTGAATTTCCCTAATCGAATATGCTCTCAAAAATTGCTAATCATTTATTTTATGTAGATTATGTTTCTGATACCATGGCCTTCATAACTCACTCCATTTTCCAAGCCAGTGGTGTATTTTGAGGATTGTATTGCAGATTACAATAATTGTGCCCGAGGTGATGCGGCTTTTCTGAGCACTCCTGTACTTCTGGCTCCGCCCTCAGCGCCTTCTCCGCGATTACAGCTACCTGGCCGAGAGGCAGTCGCTGCCCTCTTGCCTCTTCACAGAACTGGCCTCGCCCAAGAGAGCGGTGAACGGGTGGGTGATGATTCCAAGCGCGACAACTGCCAATATTGCCGAGAGTGAGTAGAAAATTTATATAAATGTAAAGAAAACAAAGTACAACTTGATTTCTTTAATCTGCTGCGCTACCAACCAAGTGACGATCGCTCGCTTGTGATCGCTCGTTTATGATAGAAAGATATAATTTTTAACTTGAAGTAAAAAACTTTTAAATGTTTTCTGTTTCAATTACAGAACCCAACGAAGTTTTTTATTTTCGAATTTGTAATAATATTGACGTTATAACCATTATATAAATTTTATAATGCGTAATATTTTTTAATTTAATAGGTAAATATTACACATTTATATTCAATTGCAATACTTTAACTATGTGGCTAGACTGAAGGTCTTTAAGCCATTACAATATCTACATTCTACCGCATTCTAACCTTTCGAATTCTGGCATTCACCCCTGATGGTCTCTTCATCGCATCAAAGCCGCGGAAAGGAGATGCGTAACATTCAGAATATAGTACATATGTCGAATGGGTTAAATGTTGTTCCCATTTGAAGCAGCGAACTATTTTGGAACTAAATATTGTGTGTAGCAGGGCATCAACTCATGTCTCTGCAGTGTCTCTGCAGTGTCTCAGACCCGGAGATCCTAGGTTTGAGCCCCGACGTGGGCACATAGCTAGGTACAATTCAGTCGCTGCATGGAGGAAACTTCTAGCAGGCGGCTGCACTAATCGGTAGTTTTCTTTGGTTTCTCAGGCGAATGCCGGAGCAGTACCCTAACAAACGGGCCACGGACCGCCACCGATCTATCCTTCCTCTTCCTTGTCCTATAGTCAACCCTTATTTACAAACACTTACATGCAATACACTACCACACATGCCGGGAGACCGGTCGGGAGGGTAGAGCTTGTCCCGGTTGGGGCGGTACCCCGCTTGTGGGAGATACGTGGTTAGGGAAAACCCCGTTAGCCGATGGTAGGTCGGCGCCGGATCGCAGCATCTAGCGGAGGAAGATCACCACCACCTCTCGAGGAAAAACACAAGCACTACTCTTAAGAGACTAATGACCTTAGCAGTTGACGTGCCCGGAATCGACCATCAATCACTGAGTCACCCGTGAGTGTAGTGCATGTAACATCCCCAGAGTTGGCTGGGTTTCCCATGCAGAGATCTAGCCTCGATTTACACCTCAGCCCTGCGGGATTTTCCCAGCGGGTTTTCCACCGGCCGGGCAATATGCCAGCCCAGAGAAGCTCTGAGCTCGCGACATGTGTGGTGATGTAGTGCAAGTAAATGTCAGTATGAGTACTCCACCGGTGGTTATAGAGCAAGATAGAGAAAGGAAAGATCGCGCGCGGTTCAAGAACCGTTTGTAAGGGTACTGCTGCGTCTGGTGTTATTCGGAGAAATCGTTCGTGTTGTACATTCGTCTGGAGTTGTTCGGAGAAATCATGGAAAACTATACCGATCATAGCAGAAAGCCGCTAGAATTCCCCACCAGAGTGCAGATGAAGCGCCCCTGGAGAAAGTAACATAAAACCGTTTTAAGAACAAACTGGCTCGCGAGTATCTCGGGTAATGGGGCCTTCACCTGAGAAGAGTATCTGCTCTCGAGCATGCAATGGCGGTTACGTCTTTGTGACGGGCACGTAGTTAGGCCAATATGTGAAATTTTGATCTAACTAATTCCCTTGCAATAGATAAATGCTCACCACACCGTTCGTTAACAGAGCCGTTCACTCCGTTGCTCTTCAAAGGCGTTGGGGCGGCCAGGGCGGAGCGTGCGCGGGGGCGGCGCAGGAGTGACGTGGGGGTGGAGCTGGGCGGCCAGGGGGCAGCGCGAGTGCGGCGCGGGGCCGACACGTGGTCGGTGCGGGGGTGTCGTGGGGGGTGGTGAGGGGAGTTCTGGGGTGTTCCATGGACGGCATGGGGACGGCGCGGACACGGCGTGGGGGTGGCGAGGGGGCGACGCGGGTGTGGAGCTACAGGCCAAGGGGCGGCAATGGGAGGGGGGCGGGGCGGGGGCGGAGCGGGGGCGGGACGGGGGCGGGGGCGGGGCGTGGGCGGGTACGGGGCGTGGGCGGGTACGGGGCATGGGCGGGGCGGGGCGTGGCCAGGGCACGGACGGGTGCGGGGGCGTGAGCGAGACGCGGCGGGGGTGGGGCGAGGGCGAGGCGGGGCGGTGGCGGGGTGGGGGCGGTGGCGGTGGCGGGGGCGGGACGATGGCGCGTCGGAGACTGGGGCGGTGGCGCGGCGGAGGCTGACGCGAGGTGGGGGCAGGGCCGGACCGCGGCAGGGCGGCGACGGGCCAAGGGTTGGGGCGAGGGTCAGCTAGGCGGTGCGCCGCCCAGCTCACCCACGCCCCACGCCGCGGCGCGGGGAAGTTGCGGGGCCGGCGTGGGGGTGGTGCGGGGGTGTCGTAGGAGCGAGGCGGCGGGAGTCCTGTGATGCGGGGGCGGGGCGGGGGCAACTCGAGGGTTGGGGCAAGGGTGAGCTGGGCGGCGCGGAGGCTGCGCGGGGGATGCGGTGGGCGGTGGGAGGGGCAACCCAATGGGGGCGAGGCGGAGGCGCGGGTGTGACGTTGGGACGGCAGAAGCGTGTGGCGGGGCGGAGGGAGACGAGGGCGTGGGAGCGAATGGGGCCAGGGCGGGGGGAGCGAGGACGGAGTGTGGTCGAAGCTGCAGCAGCGCAAGGGTGACGCGGGGTGGTTCGGCGGTGGGGGCGGGGATGGAGCGCAACGGAGCGTGGCGGCGGATGGGCTCCATGGAGGTGGAGAAGAGCTGACATGGGGATGGCGGGGGACGGGAACGAGCCGTGGACAGCGCGGGGCGGCCAAACGGCGACGTGGGGGTAACACGGAAGTGAGGAGGGCAGTAGAGGGGCGATGTGCGGGAGGCACGATGCTGGGCAGTTGCGGGGGACGGCGGCGAGGCGACGTGGTGGTGTCAAGGGGACGGCCCCGTCGCTAAATGTAGGCGGAGGGGCCGCGGAGGAAAGCGGGGAAGGCGCGGGAGCGACATGGGGGTGGCGTGGGGCTGAGACGGGGCGACGGTGATAGCGCGGGGGCGGCGGTGGGGCGACGGGATTGGCGTGGGGCGAGGGGGTTGGCGCGGGGCGAGGGGGTTGGCGTGGGGCGAGGGGGTTGGCGTGGGCTAGGGGGTTGGCGTGGGGCGACGGGATTGGCGTGGTGCGGCGTGGGGGGCGGCGTGGGGGTGGCGTGTGGGTGGCGTGGGGGTGGCGTGGGGCGACGTGGGAGTGACGTGGTGGTGGCGTGGGGGCGGCGTGGGGGCGGCGTGGGGGGCTTGGAGGCAGCACTGGCGACGGCAAGGGGTTGCCAGAACGGCGGTGTGCCTATGTCGGTGCGGGGGCGGCGTAAAGGCGGGAGAGGGGTTGGCGTGGGGGTGGCAGGGGGTGCGGGGGCTGCGAGGGGTTGGCGCGGGGGCGTCCGGGCGCGGCAGCAGGGAAAGTGCGCGCGCGAGAGAGGGTGCGTTATCGATCCCGAGGGCGTCGACCTCGGGGTCAGCGGCCGCCGCCGCCGCCGCCACCCCTGCAGCGCGCGCCCGCACCCCGCGCCGCGCAGCGCCGCGCCGGTGCTGCGCTCTGCTCGGCGCCTGTGCACGACGCGCCCGCCCGTTCGCCCTCCCTCCTTCCCTCCTTCCCGCCCTCCTTCCCTCCCTCCCTCCCGCCCTCCTTCCCTCCCACCCGCCCTCCTTCCCTCCCTCCCTCCCGCCCTCCTTCCCTCTCTCCCGATCAGAGCAGATGCCGCTAGAATTCTCCTCCAGGGGCTGAATACGACGTAGCTGATAAGCAAGTGGCGAAAACCCTGCCGCCGTCGGGACTCGAACCTAGGACCTCCCTGTCAGAGGCACTGCGGCGACATCAGTGGATGCCCTGAGCCACCTCTCCCGGTGGGTCGGTGGGTGGGTGGGTGGGTGGTACCGCACGGAGGCCAGGGGAGCCGTGAGTGACGCGATAACACGGATGCATACACAAGATCCTACTCCTATTCTTCGATAGACGCAAACGTACATAGGCGTGCCCAGTCTATAACAAGAGGTGGAAGGGGGATTACATTTCCGGGCCCCATATTCTATTAAATAATTTTATTTCAAAATTACTTATTAATAGTAATTACGACACAATAACATTTTTATTTCCAGATTACTATTATTAATGATATATATTTTTAAAAAACTACAAGAAGACTCAATTTTAATGATACAATTAATTAAATACAATTGGTTTTACGATGCAGCATTTACAGGGTAAACAGAAGGTTTAGCGAGCATCTTCGTCATATGTCATGTATCAATTACCAAAATTGCCAGCTTAAAAAGGGGGGAAATTAACAATTGATGTTATGTATGGAAATAAAATGTTTTAATACATAATACTATGCGTCCTCTCTCAAAAAACTCCAGGAGGGGGGGAGTTTCATTCCTTACAGGATTAGCGCTCTGTGCGATACTGATGGAAGACATCGGTCTCTCTCTAAAGCAATCCTATTTTTGTAAATGTCTTCAACTGCTGCTGTTTGCTTAATAGAGTTTCTGTGAGAAGGTACTGCTGTTTCAGTGGATTCTTCTAAAAGTGAATAGATGGATCTCATTGCAGGACGACTGCTCTTTTCCTAAAACAAACACCTAGCTTTTCGCGACTTTGTAGTTTACTTTTGTAACTTTCCTCGATTAAAATTCTTCAGTATTTCATCCTATATACCGAAAACATTCAATAAAAGTAAGGCTTAGGCGGAGCGTAATAACCTATAAATAATCTCACAGCTCTCAGATTTTAAACAAAATTTAAAAATGTTGCTTTTCAAATAATAATTATGCCACAAACTAATATACCATAGTCATTTGAGGAATAACGTTGATAATAAATTTAAGTACTCTTTTTACAATGCGTCCATCATGCTCACACTAAATAACACAAAATATTTTCTTTTAGAACGATTTTTACAGTCGGGTTAATTAATTACTTTAATATAGCCTATTAAAGGTGTCTATCACATTTCTGTGTTTCATATTTCGAGTTAAGGTTCGTTACTGTTTAAGGTTCGTCTATAACAAGTCATTTAAAATTTCAGGTTCACAAAATGATCATAAACCTACGCTCGCTAGCGTAGTCACCAAAAAATTATTATACCAAAGTGAAAAAATTTGATCGATTTGACATTTTGTTACCATAAATTTAATTTACCGTAACTGTTTTCCACCGTGGTCATCGGCAGAAGCCACCGCTAATCTGCTTTTCACCTTACCTGTAACAGAGAGAAATGTTAAAATTATTAAAAACTTTCATATAATCTTAATTTTGTAATAATTCAAATACGTGTATGTGGAAAGAAAGAAAATGAACTAAGGATATGTGTGTATGTTGCGTCTATGTGCTATTTTCATCCTCAACAAATATAAACATTGAAAGTAGACCACTGTGAGCGGTTAGACACAGTTTACATATCAAAAACATCTACGAAAAACAGCTACCTCGGCTGAATGCCCAACAGAATTAAACCCTCAAACAATCTCGGTTCCAATCACATCGCATTATCACTCATCCTACGAACGAAGCAAGTTTCGTATAGAGAGTCTGCGACCGAGGTTGGGTCACCCGTGGTCGCAAATACGGGAGTCAACATTATTTGAAGTCAAATATTACTGGAAGTGAAGGTGCCGAAATGCGCCGTGACATTGTCACGTCAACATAATAAATATGCACGAAAAGCTAGTACGCAATGTAAATATTCTGTTACGAGGCTTTTGATGATTTTGAAATGCATGACGTTCGTTTGCATTCGTATTATGTAAACATAAAATGGCAACAGCATCCAATAAAAAACTACAGCTCCTAAGCCATTTTATACCGTGTTTTCATTTATATTCGTATATTTTCAATAACCTTTAGAACGGGTAGCGAATTTTTGTTGACCTGCTTATTATAAGAAGGTTCGTTTTTCATTAACCTTCGTAGCCGTATTCATTTTCTCTGGATTTGTTGCCTACTCTCCCTATAATCGAAAGTTTTTTTATAGACGATCCGACGGACACAGCGCTGTTCGACAATATATTTTTTCAAACCATGTGAAACTATCTGAAACCAAAGCAGTTGAATAAATGTTAAACACTATAAATGCGGTGTACGTACATGCAAAATCCGAGTATTTAACCAAGTTTTAATAGTATGTACGGGAAAGAAGTGAGCAAGATGAGCCGTGCCTCTATTTTGGCGTAAAATGCGTTGGAAATATTGCGTTGGCTGGGCTCAAGGACGTTTTGTGTTAATCACAAAGGCCACAGAGCTTCGCCGTCAACTTGGAAATGCGCGAGCGAAGCCAGCCGTATTAGTCGACTGGGTTAGTCGGGAGGTGCGGTTTTATTATTTTTTATTTTATTTTAAAATATTTTTTTTGCTAACGTAACTTCAACGAATTACTTCAACGCGTACATCTTCTGGAATCAGCACTTATTATACAGCGTGTTTCTCACGGGGATCCATTTATTGATTTGTTTTAGTTGTTGGTAAAAAAGCAGCGCGAGTTCCTCCGGGGCGGGTGGTCCCGCACGTGGCCGCGGGGCGCGCAGACGCCGCGCAGACACGGCCGGCGCAGCGGGCGCAGCGGGCACACAAACGCGCCTTAATGAGCGGCGCAGCGGAAGCGGCGGCGGCGGCGGCGGCCGCGTGAATGACGCCCGAGCGGGCGGGGCGGAGCGGGGCGGGAGAGCCGGGGGAGGGACTGGGGTGACGCTGGGCGGTGGCGGGGCGAGGCGGCAGGCAGTGGGTCGGGGGCGGGGCGGCGGGCGGGGCGGGCGGCGGGCGGGGCGGGCGGCGGGCGGGGCGGGCGGCGGGCGGGGCGGGCGGCGGGCGGGGCGGGGCGGCGGGCGGGGCGGGCGGCGGGCGGGGCGGGCGGCGGGGCCGTGCGGGCGGCGGGCGGGGCGGGCGGCGGGCGGGGCGGGCGGCGGGCGGGGCGGGCGGCGGGCGGGGCGGGCGGCGGCCGTGCGGGGCGGCGGGCGGGGCGGGCGGCGGGGGGGGCGGGGCGGCGGGCGGGGCGGCGGGCGGGGCCGCGAGCGGGGCGGCGTGTGTGGGTCTGGCAGGGGAGGGGGGAGGCGGGGATGGGCGGGGACGGGGTGGAGCGGAGAGGTGAAGAGCGGGGCGGGGCGGGGAGCGGCAGGAAAGAGAAGAATGAGAAAAGGAAAGAGGAGGAGGGGATGAGAAGGAAGAAGAAGATGAAGGAGGAGGAGGACGGCATAGTGGAATGGAATAAAGTATGAAGGACGGGGATGGAGGAGGGGGGAGGACGGCGACGTCACACAGCCCGAAGAGGAGAATATACAGACCGAGAGGGAGGAGAACGGGGAAAAGAAGGAGAGGAGATAGAAGGGGAAATAGGAGGGGAGAGGGCAAAGGATGAAGGAGAATAGGAAATAGAAGAAGAGGAAAGAGAACGGGAAGGAGAAGAGAAGAACCCAAAGAACAAGGCGGAGAAGAAGAAGAAGAAGAAGAGAAGGAGGAGGAAGAGGACGAGGAGGAGGAGGAAGAAGAGGAGGAGGAAGAATGTGATGAGGAGGCGAGGCACGTGGAGGAGAGTCCCATCGAAGGCGTCGGAAACATAGGAGGAGGCGGTGAAGGCTGAGGCGGAGGCGGTGGCGGGTGAAGAACACGAGGAGGCGGAGACAGCCTTGCATTCAAGATGGAGACAGCGACGGCGGCAGGCCAATGCAGCAGGATACAGCTTCGGTGGGGGCACGGAGGAGGAGGAGGAGGAGTCATTGAAAACGACGGAGATGTCGGTGAGGCAATGGAGACGGCGGAGACAATTGAGGTCCTCCAGTTGGCGGAGACGGCGACAGCAACGCAGCGCACTTGGCGACGGCGGAGAACGAGACATTGGAGGCAGAGGAAGCGCGGACGGTGACGGAGGCAGAGGGCGTAGATTAGTAATACGACATCGACAACTAAACATCGATGTTGCCAAACATCATGTTCGACGTTAAAACATCAATGTTAATAAAACGTCGACTAAAAAACCATTGATGTTTTTAAAGCTGATTTAGTTACCTTAAACATTCGATTCGTGCGCAACAAAATTTAATTTGACAGTGGCCGTGTACATTAATTTATAATTAAAATTGGACACAAAATAAAGTTTAAAAAACGCCTCTCAGGTAAAAATGCGATGAAAGACGAAGGAAATACAAGATCATCAGGGTCATCTGAGGCGAGGGTAGTGCGCTAGGTGAGAGTAGTACAAAGTCAGTAATTATTCAATATTTACAAAAGTGTGTTTCAGTTTACAAAATTGTGATGTGAAAATTATTCATTTATAAATAAAAACACAAAAAACAACAACGTAAAACCAGCGAGAAAAGATATCGATGTTCAAACAACAACTGATTCAAAATGTCGATGTTTAAAACATCGATGCTTTATACAAACATTGATGTTTTCAAAACATCGACATTGATGTCGCATCCGTAGCGGTGATAACAAAGGCGTTGGGGGGGGGGATGAGTGGTGGAGCCAGCGGAGGTGATGGAAACACCGACTCGCAGGTGACGGAGAGGGCGGGGCAGCGAGGGGATGCAGCCGCAGGGTTGCCAGATTGCGGAATTTCGTCCCCAAAATGGGATTTCTTTTGATGTGGGAGAAAAAATGGGGAAAATAAATAGACGGGGAATGTTTGGGGATTTGTTTGGGAAATTATTTTCATCCGGAGTCGAGGTAGAAATATTACTCTGTTAATTATTATGAATAAAAAAGAAAGAATATACGTTATTCTCTACGTTGTTCTCTCTCATTTTTATGTATCCTCTCAGACATTATTCTCTCCGATGTTTATGTATCAAACAAGAGAAATAAACGACAAGCATAACGAAAGAAAAACACGAGAAAAACGAAGATAGTATAAGGTTTCGAACAGGTCAAAAGACGATGATTGGTTGATATGAATTATTTGAATTTAAGGAGATAGCCAATGCCAGAAACAGCACATATCGTTGGTCCATTATTTCGAGCAAATTTTTCGTTTTAAAGTTGGGGAATTTTATTTCATTGGATAGGTTAGTCGGGGAAATTTCATAGTAGTGGTGGGGAAAGAGCTCCCAACACATCTGGCAACACTGTGTAGGCGATAACAGCGGCGTTGAGGCGTCAGTTTGTGGAAGAGAAATGATGGACGGAAACGTTAGAAATGGAGGAAGCAGCGGCGCCGGAGGAGGCCGGTGAGTTGCAGGGGGCGTTGCCGGCGGCGGGCAGTGACGGAGGGGCGGTTTCAGGGAGGCAGCGGTGGCGGAAGAGGGGGTGGAAGTAGCGGATCCGTTAGGGGTGGAGAAAGTGGAGGGTAGGTAACTGCGACGGCGGGAAGAGGAGGAGAAAATGCGGAGAATACCTTTAGTTCTTGTTATCTCAAACATGGAATTCGTGCGCAACACAATTTTGATGGTCATTGGTGGTCATTAGCCTAGCGGTTAGCTCTTGGTCAGCGTGCTCGCTTTCCATTACGCGGCCACGGGTTCGATTCCCGATCGATGCAAGACCAAGGTGTGCGTTTTCCCTGCAATGTCCCAGTATACGTTGCTATGTAACGAGAAAATTCACTTGTCAGGTTGAGAAGAGCGGAATACGGCGTGGGGATGTCTACGTGCTAACCACACGAACCCCCTTAACCCATGGCCGTGAGGCAGGGACGTCGCCGGTAGGCCTGAGCACGTTCACGTGATGTCGCGCCAAGTACATACATACATACATACATACATACATTGGTGGTCATTGGTCATGAGAAGATTAATATTCTACTAATTTATTTACCATTTAAAATATTATATTTATTTGTTTTGACGTCTAAAATAATAAATTTCCGAAATGTTGCTGTTATAACTATTATGTATCACATTTAATATTAATATACAACAGTTATCTAAAGGAATTTTCTGTCTTTAAAAAAAGGACCAATACATTCTGATAAAATTGGAGAATACCTTTATTTGATTTATTTTTTCGTCAAAAAACAGTAGATGTATGGGGGAGATGTACAATCCGTGAATGTTTTCTGGAGCTCCAGAATCCCTTCTCCACCTTTTTACTACACGTAGTTAAATGGTGGAAAAAATACCAACAAAGAGGTTAGCAGCATTTGAAAATCTCTGCTATACTGAGCGTTTTATATTTCTGACACCAGAAAGCTTGTGGATCTACTTGTATATAAACTTATTGGGAACAGAACAAATAGAAACCAAACAATCTCAAACTACATCACAACTTTGACTAATGATATATCAATGGCGAAACCAATTATAGGTGAAATTTGTGACCCCTAACAAAAATTGTTGCAAATCCTCTTTGTCTACTCCATATTCCCAGTGTGCGAATGTCAATTCCGTTTGGGAGGGATGTTCAAAACCCAAAAGGAATAAGAATCGACGAATGAAACTAAGAGCATCTTCGCTCACTCTTCGCGATATGAATGAATCCTGAGAACGCTCTATAAATTCAATTTTTTAGTATTTCTGGATACCATCATCTCAACACGTAAAAATAATAAAATCGACGTACCTTATGATTAACTGTCATAAATTAATTATTCTCTTTCCAGGGGAGGCACTCCCGGATATACACCATTAATGTGCGCCCTGCGAATTCCACTACTTGAACCCCACTATCCACAGATGAAAAAACCAACGTCCTGGTCGCTACGGGTCGCGAATTGTTTTATTACTACAAGCGATCGTTCGTTCTTTAGAATCCAAAGAACGATAGAAAGCGGTATAGCATTTCAACTTGCCCACTAGATCAGCAAAACAGTGTTGCGCGTTTCGCCACACTCCCATTGTCGAGATTTTGTCGCGAGTGTTTTACGACCATCGATTATCTCCGAACACACGGTACTCGTCGGAGGTTCAATGTACTTCTCGACCAACGGCAACTAAACTTGCGTGTTTCTTCCCGTGCCGTGATCACTATCGTGCCGCGTACAACAACAGAACGTGTTAAGCGACAACGCGGATTTATTTGGAATTCTGCAATTAAAACTGGGAATCGTTACCTTCCAATTCAATTGCTTGTGATCAGAATACAACGCAGGCGAACACAGAACGATCACGAGTGATACGACGTTTATGGTCAGACGGTGCGTCATGAATAATGATCGACAACATTAATATTACATGACTGATAGGTTGTAAATGGGTTTGCGCATAAGTGAGCGAACCGGGCGGGATTCTGTTTTATTAGACGCATGATAAATTCAAACACGATTCGATTGGTTTATTCCCTTAGAATTAAGCCAATTTTTTTCTGAAAACGATTCTTGATGCGTAAGAAAGTCGCTTATTTTTGGAATTCCTTTCTTAGAGTTACAGCTTCACTTATCGAAGTGTCAATGTCATTAACGCCGACAATTTCGCTTTAAAGCCTAGCACATTTCAGTATAATTTGGAATATTTATCACAAATAAATGAATATCACTTATTTAAAACTTCGAAGGAAAAAGGCTGGCAAGCCACCTACCGGTACAAAGATGCAAAACAATATTGAAGATGCAAAAATAATGAAAGTGTTGTATTAAACAACAAACCTTACTACCGAGATGAATTATATTCTAGAAGACAATACCATGTTGTAGTTATTATTATTATTATTATTATTATTATTATTATTATTATTATTATTAATGTAACAATCGCGTCCTTCAGTTCATTCAGTTAACTATTTGCCAATCGGATTTTTCATTTTATTTTTCAACTCCCAATTCTTCCTTATTTCCATATTTCCGACTTTTTTTATTCACACATCTACTTTGCATTGGAGATTATAAGAATCCTACCCAATAGACTTTTTCTTCCGACAGAAATGTCCTGACGGAAATCTTAAACTAACCTTCTCAACGTCTTTAATATTCAATGTACTAATAATGTAAATTCATTCAAGTTGACAGGCCGTAGCCAAGAGCATTGTGCACCTATTAAGTCTTTGTGATCAGATCCTCGCTACAATGAAACACAATAATCTCCACACATACCTGCACCAAGATTGTTAATGTACGCATCTGCGAAACCGCAGTTGAAGACATGTAGTCCGACAGGTTCAAGGATCGATTACAAACTGTTGGGGTATTTTCAACCATATAGCTGGATCGAATGCATCAACATCGCTAGTGGCCAGGGTAAAGGTAATATCTAAGGAGAGGATTTTTATGCCTTAAAAAATCTTGAAATATGCTTTTAAAAAATGCATTCATGATCTCAAAATGGTTAAATATGCACTTAAATATGCAACTAAAATCAACTAGATTTCATTTCCTGTATAAACCTTTCTTGATAAAATTCACGAGAAGCATGCTCGAAATGAAAAGATAAATCGAGCTACATCGCTTGCTAATCGATCACTCAAGTCATGCTTTATCGACTTTGTTCCCCAATCTGGCGCCAGAGTGTGCTGCGAACTGTATATTCCAATATGAAACATGTTGGTGTCAATACATATGGTATTAGTTATATTTGTTTAATAATATAATAATTCCATAATAATTACTAATATAAACAGATCGGTAGTTGATCTACTCTAACCAATAATAACGAAGATGATGTGGAATTATGGGAATTCAGCGCACTCTGCCACCACAATTCGTAATTTCCTTTATTTCGTCCTAAACGTTAAGCAAAAGTTTCCTGACTTCACCTGCAATTTATGTCGATATTGTTGTCGATTGCTGCAACGCTGCGGTGTACATAAACTCTGTATTATGGGACGATACGATGGCTCTTTATCCCCAAATGGCCTATCACACAAATTCTCCAAAGGCAATAGGCGGATATCAGCCCAAACCATAGGAGGTGTAGTACCTCCGAAAGGAAATATACAAGGTGTCCGGGGAGGAAACGTCAAAACTTCGAAAATAAGCTCTTAAGACAATTCTGAGCATATTTTGTCTAATATACTAGGTGGAAATTCCGAATAGTTGAGCCGCAATGAGCACTCAAAGGTTGGTTTGAAAAATTGATTTCTAGGCAAAAATTTGCATTTTAGAAGGATAGAAACATTTCAGAAACATGTAAATTGTTTATTATTTACAAAAAAATGAATATATTTGCTGAGATAGAAAAATTAAGCAAGAAATAAAAAAGGAATGGAATTGTGTAAATTGGGTAAAAACAAATATATCCACCTAGTTTATCGGAATTTCCACCTAGTTTTTTAGACAAAATATGTTTAGAATTGTCTTAAGAGTTTATTTTCGAAGTTTCAACGTTGCCTCCCCGGACACCCTGCATAACTCAAGAAAACTACGACCACTACCTTCATAAAATGGGAGTAACATTTAACTAAACAGTGTCAGGAGATCCCAACGTTATTCTCATGTGCGACCTGGTTTCTGCGACTCGAGTTGAAAGCTTATATGACCACGGACGCAAGGTCTCTGGCAGTAGAGTGCCGCGGACAAAACTGCGTCTGCAATTGCAGTGGCGTCAAGGGCACAGAGCACACACAACCTGTTATTTACCATACATTTCAAGGCCATGCGAATAAGAAGTTTGGAATTACGACAGTGTTCAAATTTATAATTTTTGACCATTTACTTAAATGTAGCTTCACAATTCTGAAGATAATGAAAAAGATACTCGAATTAATAAAGAAAAAAGGAAATGAACTTTGTCTCGAATCGAAAGCGTTAACCATTTCATCGCCGATGCATTCGAGAATTGACAAATACTTCGTCTACACAATTCTCACTTAAAATATCTGGAACCAAATTTCATGAAAGTTGCTTTCCCTTCGGCACTAGAATTTTGTTATTAATACCCGAATGGTATAAAACCATTACGTGAAGTCTTTCTCAACTCTCAACCTCCAATTGATTTCCTCCAGTTGTGAAAATGAGCAGATTATGAAAAAAAAACAAAACAACAACAACAAACAACACAGTTGAGTGCTCAGTTTTACTAAGGAGTAAGCGACCTACTGGGGAATCACAATCCAATCGTTAATAAACCCAAGGCGTCGTTAAAAATCGCGGGAAGTTTAATTTTTTTAAAATGTATTTTCTTTTGGATAGAAAAAATACAAAGACTAGTGATACAAACAGTCTACATTTGTTACAGTTGCTTATATCTACTTAAATTAACTTACAATACTAATAATCTTAAAATACAACTTACATTAATACTAGGGTGGAAGAGGTATCTTTATATAAATGTATCTACTTTGGGTCGAGATCTGAGAATTTATTCAGAAGTGCAAGGAAGGAAAAAAATTGTTATTTCAGGTCGCATCAACATCTAGGTCATTAGCGATCACTTCTGGGTTTAACGTTATGAGTTCTACGTGAAGATGACATGATATGGTGATGATAGGGAATGGAAGGACGAACACAAATACAACCATGCCACAAACGGGACTGTAACCCCCGATCCTTCGGTCCGAGATCGCCACGACACTACTGCCTTAGCGAACTCGGCCACCGGGGATCGGCGGGAAGGAAATTCATCGCGGGAAGTTTCGGCCGAAACCTTGCCACCCGCCAGGCACCGCTCGTGGCGACGGACGGCGCTGGGTGGAGGGGAGGGGCGGGAGGGGGCGACCCTGGGCCGCGAGCACTGCAGGGCGGTGGGAGGGGAGGGGAGGGGAGGGGGGAGGGGGGGGGAGGCAGCGGCGGGCCGCATGCTAAGCGGACACTTTGCATAACATTATGGCGCAATTAATCTTCTCGTGGGGCCTTTGTCCCGCCCCCGGCGCGCCCTCCTGCCTCCACCGCCCCCCCCTCAAACCTCCAGCGCACATGGTTCCCCCCCCCCATGGCGCTGGAGTACGGGGCGGCCTCCAGTCTCTCACCCGAGCACTGCACGTTCTGTCTTTAGAACATAACAATAATAGTAATAATAATAATAATAATAATAATAATAATAATAATAATATACTTAAAAAGACACGATAGGATGTGTAGTTACCTCCACTGGCAGATCTGTACCGCCCTCGAAGTTCCAAACACATGCCCCAAGTGGTACGAACACTCACCAAAACCGGTGACGTCTGTTGGATTGTGTACGATATTGTACGACCAACAAATTCAAACTGATTGCAAGATAACGGCACACAAACCGGAGATTGTTATCCGGGATTTTGAGAAAAAATCGTGTCTACTCGTATATGTTGCTGTGCCTTGTGATCAAAATGTCGTAACTAAGGAGGCAGAGAAACGTCCTTAATACAAGAGTTTGGAAATCGAGATCAGCCGAATGTGGGGCGCAAAAGCACAGGTCGTACCGATAGTCATCGTAGCTTTGGAATTTGTTCCGTAAAATTTGGTAAGAACTTGGCTAAACCCCCAGGTCTTTCAAAAGACTGGGAAGTGCAAGAAATTGCTTTATTTGGAACAGCCCACATTTTGAGCAAAGTATTGTAGAGGCACCGACAGTCCCTAGATCTGCTCCTTAGATAGCTGGTTGCAACCTGGAGTAGATTTTATATTCAGCCGACTCATAACATCTTTAGTCGTGATGTAGTGGAATAATAATAACTAATATACCAGAGCGACAACTCTCGCATGCTATACTCCACCCTCTTTCTTATTTTTCCATTTCCATATTAAGCCTGTAATACTCTTCAAGACCCTCTTATCCTCCGTCTCTTGCTCTCTGTGTCACCTTGTAATTGATAACAATATAATACACCCTTGTCAAGACAAACTATTCTTATTTCACTTTATTATCGAGCAAAGAGGTACACCCGCGTAATTCAATCGCAAAGAATGTCACGAAATTAGTTATTTCACACACAGTGGCAGATTCTACAAGCTCTGAACAGGTGGAGTAGAATCGAGAGGCCCCGAACCAGCAAAAATGTAATAGAATGCTGAAGAAGATCTCATCTTGTAGATGACGGTATGAGGAACGTTTCTTGGCGACCCCAGGCCACAAAATTTTAGATTTTATGACCCTATGTCGCTTCATTTAGGAGTTAATCGATATAGATTCAAAAGAAATATTGAACGATATAAATTTTTTAAAAAAATCGCTTAAAAGTGAGGGAGGATGATGAAACAGTATGAGCACCGTATGGAGAGAGGAGGTGCAAATAAAGTCAGGAGAACGGGAACCTAAAAGTCTTCGAGAATGCAGCAAACGCTTCGATATGTCAGGTAACGACGCCTGTTAGCGCATCGCGGGCCACTAATCCGTCCAGTTGGGTTAGTTACAAATAGGGAGGGGGGATTTTGATGATCTAAAACATTTCCAATCAATAAAATGCTCTTACAATGTTTTTTAAATGCTCTAAAAGCAAAGAAAAATGATGTAAAAAACCATCAATGGCGCTAACAGGAGTCACAGAACCTGAGATTGCATTCTCACAATGAGTGACGTCACAATTTCTCAGCGACGGAATCGAATAGGTTACCAGGTATAGGTACTCAGGAATTCTGTGGAGAACATTGATTGTATCTCGTAAATATTATTTAAAGGAAGTACCATTAAAATGACATTAACATAAATTAAATCACCTAAAAATGCATTAAAAATGACGTAAAAAGGTAAAAAATAACTTATTAGTCGAAATCAACGAAATGTGCAGAAAATGACTTATAAAAGTGGGTCAATTCCTTTTGTCATAACATAAAATGAATTTCTATACTAAACGGCATTTTGCTATAATGAAAAGAAAAAATTGACATTTCATTAAAATTCGCCCCTAGTTATAAAATTGCGCTGAACTGAAAAACTGCATATCACTGAAAAGAATTAATATCACTGAAAGAATCATTTTATGTAATATACGTAATCACGAAAATTTATATCTACAGAGGCGGAGGATCAGATGTTGTCCCGATCTACCAATACAAGTAATTTCAATTGTACCACTGCGATCACAGCCCCTCTCCTCCAAATCTCCCCACCCCCGCCACACACCGCTCTCCCTTCCCGTGGGCCTTGGTTGCAAGGCTCCACCCCTACATTCCGGCCCGCTCGCCCTCTCCCTCCTGCCCCGCCGAGTCTTAATTAATCTTAATCTTGTGTGTCGATTAATTAAATAGCCGAGGTCTTCCGACATTGGGGGTGTCCGTTAGGGAACAGCGGATTCGCCTGGGCCTTAGAAAATGTGTATACGTGAAAGAATGGGGAATATCGACCTCGGGCGTACTACGGCTTAAGGTACCCTCTCCGCATGAAGGTTCAACGGTTTAAGGTACTGTCCCAATACCCGTCTAAGAATTGATTGGGAAAACCCCCAAAACGACCGGTTCGAGCAGCCAGAAACTAGAAGACTTGGATGTGTTCCGCTTATTTTAATATCGGAATCCTCGCAGTGGATATACCCTCAGTTGGTGGAATGACAAAATAATAGGACGTATCCTGCCAGACGTTGTCCAATGTTGGCGAAATGAATACGAATTATTCTTCACATTTCTCACCAACCATTGTAATTCTGCCTAAACTGTGTCAAAATAGCCAATCTCGTGAGTGAATGAATTGAATTGAATTGAGGCGTAATTTTATGTGGTGAGACTCAGGCTATAAAGCCTGCTCTTCCGTCTGACCACGCAAATTTCGCAACGCTCCTTTCACCAACTAGGTGAGAAAGAAGGTATTACTCGGTGACGAAACAGGCAATTTGAATTTAGCTCAGAGGCTTGAGGATCTTTTACATGCAGTAAATCTACTAACATCCGACAACCGGCTTTACTTCCCCTCCGAAGGATTAATAGTATACATGAATGATTAATATCCAGTAAGTATTGTATCTGATACATCCAGGGGATAGCGGTGTTTCTCATCCCCTGCAACGCGAGATTTGGCGATGCACTACAAGTGACCTTACTGGTTTTCCCTCATCAGGTATCTCCCCCAGTGTGGAACCGCCCCAGCCGGGACAATCTCTAAACTCCCAACAAGTGTAGAAGTGTATTGTTCGGAAGTAAAAAACTGTGCGTGCATGTGCGTGTGTATGTAAGGGGATGAGAAAAGATCAAGGTTGAAGAAGGAAAGACGGGGTGCGGTTCGCGTTGAGTTTCTTGGGGGGGGGTCTGCTCCGGCATTCACCTGGAATTAATCGGAGAAACCAAGGAACTACCGATCAGATCAGCCGGCTGCTACATTTCTCCTCTAGGCAGTACCCTACCCAACAATTTCAGTACAGACGAAAATCCAGACTGAAACTCTACGCCCTCCCAATCAACGATGCAGGATAGGCAATGGTGTTACCGCGTGGGTCATGTGACTGAATTTAGTCTACGATACAATGCTTCTTTTTTTCTTTCTAGGGACTTTTTCCAGCTTCACAGGATGCCGATTTCGACTATCGGGTATCTACTATGTCCCTCATGGGGACACATATTAACCTCTACACTAGACTCACACGCAGGTTCCTCGGTCTGTGGTCAGCAGACTTACAAGAACTTCCGCGACAACACATACATCAAAGACAAAGGACAAACGACGATGCCCACGGTGGGACTCGAACCCGCGACCCTTCAAACCGACGCGCTGAGTTGGCTCTAGGCACCTCGGCCATCCAGGTCTGTCTGCAATACTGCAATACAATGCTCCAAGCGGGACAAAAATGCCTGATATTTAACTCAGGAGGTCCAAAAACATGGACATTGAACAAAGCGGATAAATGTAGGTTGACGGCCCTTGAAATAAGACTGCCGGAGAAGGTGTGCCGGGTGTCTAGGTTGGATCATATTAGAAATGAACCAGAATGAGACAGATGATGAACGTAGAGAGTAGCATCTTGGATTCAATTGGAACAAAACGATTGAATGGGTATGGGTATCTCCACCGTACGGGAAGCAATAGCTGGCCTAAGAAGATCTGGGCATGGACAGCGAAAGAAGCGTGGAAGACCACCAAGAAGTTGGAGAAGACCATCTTCTTGGAAGACCATCCAAGAAGAAATGGAGGCATGAGGCTTCGAAGATGGAGACTGGGAAGATCGAAACAGGTGGAAACTGGACAAACATTTATATTGAAGAATCGTATAAACATACATTTATTATTAACAAAAGAAATGAATATATTTGTTCAGAAAGAAAAATTAAGCAAGAAATAAAAAAAACACCCAATTTACAAAATTCGATTGCTTATTTATTCCTAGTTAATTTTCTTTCTGAATAAATCTATTTAATAAACAATTTACATGTGTCTGGAGTGCTTATTGCGGCTCAGCTATTCTGAATATTCCAAGTAATTTATTAGATAAAACATACTCACAATTGTCTTAAGACCTTATTTTCGACGTTTCCTCCTAGAATACTCTCTCTCTCTCTCTCTCTCTCTCTCTCTATATATATATATATATATATATATATATATATATATATAAAGGGGCGGATCCAGAAACGAATTTTGGGAGGGGAAATTTTTTGATTCAAAATGTTTTGGTCGAATGTGTCATATTACAGATTATGTAGAATGACGCAGGCTAAACTCAGCACATCATGCAATACATTGTTATTTGTTTTAATGTTTTTACGAAAATGTTTTTGCTTGAAAGTTTCGGGACAAATTAAAATTAATAGTTGCTGAAACATTTTGGGAGGGGAAATTTCCCTCATTTCCCTCCCCGTGGATCTGCGCCTGATATATATATATATATATATATATATATATATATATATATATATATATATATATACACACAGAGAGAGAGAGAGAGAGAGAGAGAGAGAGAGAGAATGTATCCTAGGAGGAAACGTCGAAAATAAGGTCTTAAGGCAATTTTGGGTATGTTTTATCTATATAAATGTCCAACAACATCCCTTCCCGGAGGATTCTCTCGAATGCGCCCCACGTCGTCCACTCCCCCTCCCCTCCGCCGCGACCTCGTCGCCCGCTGACCTCCAGCGGCGCGGGGGTGGGGCCGCTTCCTGCGATGACCCTCCCCCCTCCCCGCAACGCGAGCGCGCTGACGCAACGCGCGGATGTGACGTCACGGGGCGGTCGCTTCCGGCGCGCCTCCCCCGCCCCCCCCACCCCCGCCCAACGCTCGATCGTCGCCGCCCGGCGAGCAAGCACTCCGCTTCGGGGGAAAGGGAGGGGTGGAAAGGGCCAAGGGCGTCGGCGGGGAGGTCGCTGGATGGAGGGAGGGGGAGATGTGCTTGAGGGAGATGGTGTTTTTATCATTAACGTTACAGCTCCGCTTCTTCTAATAATTGCTTTTTTTAGACGGGGGAAACGGCTGCCCAAGGCCAAGGGCTTTGAGCAAAGTGGGCTGGCGCAAAGGCTTTGAGCACAGCGCCGGTTTATCGGGGGGGGGCATGGGGGCCATGACCCCTCCAAAAAGACCTACGGTTTTCGTTTGTTACGTAAAAACTTGTTATTATTTAAACAATAATATAGTATATTATCATATGAATTAGAAAAATAAGATACAATATTTTAATTTCTAATCCGTCCCGTGGCCGAGATCGCTAAGCAAGGAGTATCGTGGTGATCTCGTCCCAAAGGGTCGCTGGTTCGAGTCCCTCCTCGCACATGGGTGTATTTGTATATGTCTGTATGTGTGTGTCGTCCTTTCACCCCTCATTACCATCATCATTCACTGTTCCATACTCTCAGGGCTAACAACCCTGAGGGATAAAAGTGGGATTTAGTGTAATGCTGATTGAACCTGAATTTCACACGCCTATCTCTCTGGGCCTTGGAAGATGACGCGTAGCGTGGTCATAAACTGCCTATACGCAAATAATAATAATAATAATAATAATAATAATAAAAATAATAATAAAATATGTTTATTAATTAACAAAAATATATGACCCCCACCAACGATCGGCTGGATCTGCCCCTGTTTGAGCAGCGTACGAGAACGCGAAGGCGACGCCTGCATCCGGCTGAGGTCGCTCAGAGCATCAATTGACGTCAACAACCAGGAGGTGCTAGCGTTCGAGTCTCGGCGGTGGCAAGATTTTCTGCATCAGCTAGATAACCACGTCGGCTTCAGCCTCAATTTGGAGGAGCATTCTAGTGGCTGGCTGCTCTGATTGGTAGTTTTACATGGTTTCTCCCAGGAATAGGGAGTGTTTGCACCCTCGAATGGACAGCACTATCGATCATCTGGGCATGCCCAGTTCGCGTTTTGCAACACTTTTGCTCCTCTGCGCATGCGGAGAAGATCGAGAAATCAGAAGATTGATGTCCGCTGTGGGCGTGCAAAAAGTCCTTAATACCAAAGGAATGCCAAAGCAATACCCTAATAAACGGACCAAGGACCGAGCGCGATCTAGCCTTCCTCTTACTTGTCCTATCCGCACCCCTCACATACACGTGCACTTACAAGCACTACACTACCACACATGTCGGAGCGCTTAGAGCTTAGCCGGCTGGGGGAGATACCTGGGTGAGGGAATAGCCCGCAATCGCACCTGTATATTGCGAGTTTTCTAACTTTGCCTCTCAAGACCCGTCTTCACGATGGAATATGCCACGATATTTCGTGGCTTTGTCAATCGCGCCCAAAGAGTACTATACATATAGTGCGATATTTCTAACTTTGCACCTCAAGGCACGTCTTCTCGATGGAATATGTCACGGTATTTCGCGTCTCTCTCAGTCGTGGCGCTAGATATCGCCTGGTTGTGGCGCTAGCTATCATGCAGTGCTAGTGATCATGCGACTTCTAGCGGCACGAGCGAGAAAGACAGGAAATGCCGTGTGATATTCCACAGGGACTTGAGAGGCAAAGTTATAAAAATAGCCCTATAGGTCGGCGCCGGATGTAACCATCCAGCGGAAGAACAACGCCTCCATAAAAACGCACTGCACTTACGGGACTGATGCACACAACGAGTGACGCGCGCGGAAACACGAAATAATGAACCAATCAAAAAAAGCTTTTTGGGGGTCGGGAAAGGCCTTTACCGCCTAGTTGCTAACTATGAACTATAGTGCGATTTTTCTAACTCTGCCCCTCAAGCCCCTATGGCCGCGATGGAATATCACACGGCATTTCTCGGGCTTGCCGAAAGAAACCGCATGATCGCAAGGACAGCTTGATACGGTCGCGATCATGCGAAATCTAGCGGCACGTCTGAGAACGTCGCGAAATACCGTGACGTATTCCATCGCGAACATGGGCCTTCAGGGGCAAAGTTAGCAAAATCGCACTATAGTTCAGCCGTTCATGATTAAGAAGTGGGCGTGCGATAGCAGTGCGAGCGAGCGGGAAGGGAGGGAGGGGGGGAGCGGGCGCTGGACCCAGACACTGCGGCGCGCCGCACTCGGCCGAGGGGTACAAGTGGGGGGGGGGGCTACTTTCGGTTATCGCTTGATAAGCACCGAGAGCTGATAGTGGCGCCGCCACTGACCTCAGGAGGCAGCGTTCACTTCCGCTGCCTCCCCCAACTCTCGCACTCATATACATACACACTTTTTTAAAAAAATTATTTCTTCTCGTTCGATATACGTGTCTTTCGTGGAGGTTAAATTATGCAGTACATAGCTATTGTCTTTTTGGGAATGGCCATCCCTAAGCAGTGGTTTATATTACTCGGACGAACGTAATAATTGTGCTAAAGTAAATAAAGTGAGGTTAAAGACTGTTTCAGATTGATCAATTGACAGTTATCAAGAATTACGGTGGTTTAAATCGGTCTTTGGGATACCTGGATTTAATACGTGGGGCTGCAGCATTGTGACCTAGACTGAAGATTAAGGAGCATGGGGAAGTGTGAAGGTTTTGGTAAACATTTTGGGCTATTTGTATTATGTGGTCGCTTAATGAAGGCACTTTTAATTCTCTGCGAATCTCTGCATACCCACAAGCACTCGCTTCGCCCTTTGCCGCCACACTCAACGCAACGTTCATTTTTACTTTCTCACTTTACGAGTACTTCGTATGAAGAGAAAGTTTTGTGATCGTGCGCAAATTTTGCCAGAAAAACTCACATTGTCGGGCTCTGGTAACGAAAAAGTGGATAAATCCTGTTGCTAAAAAATCCTCTAACTCGTGGTGTAGACAGAATCCATGTTGCCGAGATCACCAAGGCAATAGTGCTGTAGCAATCTCGGACCGAAGGGTCGCGGGTTCTAGTCCCACCTCGGGAGTGGTTGTATGTGCTCGTCCTTTCATCACCGTACCTTTCTTCCTCTATCATCATCGTCTCGTTGCATCCTCACAGAAACCATAACGTTGAATTCCAATTATTATTATTATTATTATTATTATTATTATTATTATTATTATTATTATTATTATCATCATCATCCTACATCCTATTAAGGGCAAAGGCCTCCTGCTTTAGTAGGGTTACAGTAGGTTGATATTTGTAAAATCAAACACTAATTGTGCCTGGGAGCATCATCTTTCTGCTGCTCGTATCCCAGTTGTCTCCATGTTGTTCCATGTGGTTGAGCCAGTCTCGTCCAGGTGGGACCAGCTACCTTGCTTAGCTCGTCTGCCCATCTTCTCCTCTGTCTCCCTTGGTTCCTCCAGCCGAACAGAGGGTCCCAGGTTGTTGTAGTGTACGCCCATCGCCTTTGATCTTGTCTAATGATCTGTCCTCCCCACTGCCATTTATTCACTTTGGCTTCCTGAACTACATCTTTGATTTTACCCTTTTTCCTAATTCCCTTAGATGGTATTTTGTCTAAGAGGAAAATGTTTAGCATGTTTCGTTCCATTTTCCTCTGGCATCGTTGTATCCATTTTATTTACACTACTGTTAAGGACCACGTTTGTGATCCGTAAACCAATACAGGCAAGATCCAACAGTGCTCGTTAGTGATCTAGAAGTTGATGCGACCTTAAATAACAAAAAAATACCTCTATTCTACGTCACTCCTTGGCATCTGGATAAAACAGCGTGCCTCACCTGGACAACACTTAATAAGTTATCACACACCAGGCCTTGGTCATCAGCTGAAGCGATATCTAAGATAGTGCTAGACCACAAGGCGACGGCCGCCGCCTTCTCCAGACAAAGCGGCTGAGACGAAAACGTGCGCACGCGTTTTCCTACTCCACGGCCACCGCGTGCGGAGAACGGCGACAGGTGGGGGCGGCACGATTGGATCTCATCAGTAGAGACCGGATTTTTATGTAATTACATATTTTTTGTCTTTCTGCTTTCCGTTCTCAAAATTGTAATCTTGACAAATCATCGCCCTCCTAACACAATATCGAATTTTTCCGTTACATATTTTTACATATTTAGTACTATATTACATATTTTGCTGTTTTCACATACATTTTCTTATTTTATCAATTTTCTTCAATTTAATTTCGTATTTTTTTAAATGAAAAAAACGTATTTTTTTAAATCAGCATTTTCCTACATTATTGGGGAAATTTACGTGTCCAAAATATCACTGACACTGCGTTTTGTGATCTGTAGCCTTCATTTCCGAGAAAAACTTCGATGAAGATGTTACAGTGTATGTTTGCTGGTCGTAGATCTGGCCAGTTGGTGCGATGGCTTCTGTTGCGATTAGTCTGGCTGCTAAAGTATGGTTCTTGATTATAATAGATTAAGCTTTTATTACTGATGATAAAGTTGTACGATGTAAAGTGAGTAGTTTTTCTAAATGTAATTTCTTACTATGTAAATGGTTTTAATTAAAGAATTTTAATATTACATATTATATCCGATTTTACATATTTATTACATATTCTTACTGTTTTCATTACATATTTATGTACATATTTTGACGTTCAATACTACATATTTTTCCGGTCTCTACTCATCACGGCCAGAGAAGGCCGCACAATGAATAAATAGTAACCCGCGGGAAAACCGAGAAATACAAGGGTTCATCAGTGGTGTCAGTATCAGAGTATATAGTCTAGATGTTGATGCGATCTTAAATAACAAAAAATAAATAAATAAATAAAATACAGAATGCCCATTTTCTTTAGGTGATGCGGTTTCATCGGTTTCAATGTCAGACACATTGCAGAATGGATCGATAATAAGCGTCACGTTTTAGGAAGAGAACGCAGAAATAATGTAACTGTTAATTTCGTCAATATCAATACTTGTTAGACCGTCTCCAAAAGAAAGCGATAAAACATGTAGGTAAAAACAATGATCAGACTCGGTTGTGGGAACACCTAGGGAAACGTCGAAAGTTATAACTAAGTTAAAGATAGCTAGACTAGTAAATCTGTTCAAAGCGTACACTGGATGCAAAGCCTTAAAAGGCATTCGTACTAGGATAGGGCACCCTCAATATTTCGGAAGGGGAGACCATCCATACAAAATTAAATATAGGAATCAAAAAACCGATGTAGGTAAATACTCTTTTGCAAACCGGACATTAACTGACTGGAACAGTCTACCTGCTGCAGCACTAGCGACTTTTCCCCCTAGTGTGCGTTGCTTCCGGAATCGTCTAGGGAACTGCGTGTGATGCTAAATATTTGTGGGTGTTTTATTTCTTAGTTACTTAGTTGTAGTTTCCCTATAATATGTATTTTTAAGTTATATTTTTATCTTTCTGTGATCTGTATAAACCCTGCCACAGAGCGAAAGCTCATTAGCAGGAAATAATAAATTATTAATTTACTACACCCGTCGAAACAACTATGGGAAGTCCCCAATAAGTTCTAAATGGTTTACGATATTCGCTTGACAACACTGAATCATGGGGCAAGCGATCAGTTTGTCGGTGTTCTCACTGCATGCTCAAGAACAATTACGTGTTTTATTTCGTTTTTTTTTCAATATTGAAATGTAAATGCGAATGATTATCTTTGAAGCGGAATGTATATTTGATTAGGTGGAAAGCATTTTTTGGAAAGAGTATTTTAATGTTTTCTTAAAATTTTATTTAAGTTCAATTACTCAAAGACAAAATATTAGGTGGAATAAGAAAAGGGTGCAACCAAACCGTAACTAATATATTTGCTTACTTCTTTAATTAATCGAAAACTTTAATTTTAAATGAGTTACTTCCAAAAAAAATCATTATTAAAGGGAATTTTGTTTATTTTCCATCGATTCACAAATTTTGTACTGAAGATGTTCTGTGTAAGTTTCTAATTAGATTGCCTTCTAATTTCTCTACTGCATCCAGAGAAGAAATGGCGACAAATTTATTACAAGTAAAAATGAAAATCGTGTACAAAATCGTAATGAAATCAATGTGCAAGTAGAAAAGCCCTTACAGTGAGATTCAAAACAGATTGTACCTTCCCGAAGAACATCTAAATGCAAAAACAAACAATTTCTTAAGCTTCTCATCGATGGTACTTCTCAAACATTTCAAACGCCATTGAAATTCTTTCCTTCCACACAATTTTGCCGTCAAGCAAGAGGCAGTTTCGAATGGAAGAATCAAGAGTGAAAAATTCGGCATGTGTTACGTTGAGAGCAAGGACAACACTGCTGGGACACTTACGCCGGCGTGAGCTAGCAAATACTGTTATCTGCGCCATTGCTGAGGATATTTCGCCTCTTTAACGGCATGTGCGTCCTCAAGGTTGCATTAGCAAGTGCTATGTCATCATGCAAATCAGGAATTCTCGTGTTCAAACCTCGGAGAAAAACTCTCTCGACGACAGGCGAAGAACGACAGGCAACAGACCGAGAAGGCGACATTATTTTGGAATTACAGAATATCAGAAGGAATAGATTAAATGAATGCGATTTATATTACAGCACTGTAGTCATTTCGGTAAAAAAGTTGCAGATCATAATACTTTCCTAATTATGTTAGCTATTAAGATGTAATAGTACACTTTTAGAAAAAAAAGGGTATAGTATTGGGATGAGCAGAAGTATATGAAAATGTGAATAAATCTCATTCCATCAAGTAGTAAATTACTTCCTCTTGCACGCTGAATAATCAGAACTTACGTTTTCTGTGTTGTTGTCACTGAAAAATCTATTGACTGCAAAATTGTCTGTTCGTCTATCCGTCTGTGGTCGAGGCTAGCGCCCATACCGTTCAGACAACTTTCTCCAAAATTGATATTCCCGGATCAATCTGAACAATCTGAAATCTGAAAATTCGAGGCCTGTGAGTTTTAAACCGATATTTTGATTCTTCAGAGTTCTTTACATGAAACCTCAACATTTTCAATTTTTTTTTTTCAAAAACGGCTCCAATTTTTTTTTAACTTTCTCCCCGGACAGCGAAAATGATGCTTAAAAAACGACGCAGGCCTCACATGGGTTGAACTTTCTTAATTTTCAAACTTTGCGAAAAAAAAAAATTAGAAAAATGCGAGAAAGTGCGTGCTGCTGTGTATCCGCTGGTTTACCGCGAGCGTCAGCCCTTAGCGCTTTCCTGCTCCCGTGCCCGCAAACACACGCGCGCGCTGTCCTCACCTAGCAACGGCGGCGGCGGCGGCGGCGGCGGCGGCGGCGGCGGCGGCGGCGGAGCGCACACGCGGCCGGGCTCTAAAAGCGCCTCCCGCCGCCGCCTTCGCCGCCGCCGCGCCTCGTCTGTTTATGCGCTGGGTTCGCCAACCCCACGGGCGCCTAACCTTGGACGTCCGCCGCCACTGCAAACAAACGCACACGCCCCCACACAAACCCCGGCGCCGCCGCCGCCACCGCCGCCGCGCGCATGCGGCCGAATTCGCGAAAGCCCCGCGCCGCGCCGCGCCGCAGCCGCCACCGCCGCCGTCGCCGTCGCTGCCCTTCCAAGGTCGTCCGTCGCCGAGACCTACCCCCAGTCAAATTTTTCTTTTTTTCTTTTTTCTTTCTTCCTTTATTTGTCTCTGTCTTCCTTTATTTCTCTTTCTTTCTCTCTTTCTCTCTTTTTCTTTCTCTCTCTTTTTCTTTCACTCTTTCTCTCTTTTTCTTTCTCTCTTTCTCTCTCTCTTTCTTTCTCTCTCTCTCTTTCTTTCTCTCTCTTTCTCTTTCTTTCTCTTTCTTCCTCTCTCTCTCTTTCTCTATCTCTTTCTCTATCTCTTTCTTTCTTTCAGTATCATGTTAAAATGCATTCATAATTTGTTGAATTCATTAAGTTTTTGGTATTTTACAGTCACAATTTGATCTTCACACCTAAAAAACTAGCTATCTTTGCTTTGCTGTGAACTCACGTCTGTTTTCGATATATCGATTGCGGCTCGCATCGCCACTGTTGCTGCCCTTCCTAGGTCGTCAATCGCCGAACGCTATCACGGACCAACTTTCTTTTCTTTCTTTCTCCCTTCCTTCCTTTCTTTCACCAGTATGGTATGCGCACACTGAAAATTGTTTTACACCGTTGACTATTACACGGTGCGAAGGGGAACACGTCACAATTTGATCTTGGCACTTAATAATATCGCTAATTTCGCTTTGCAATGTGAACTCACGCCAATACGTTTACTCACGACTGCTTTCGATACGTTAATTGCAGCTCGCATAAAAGAAACGGAGTAGTCTAATGATCTAATGACCGCAGAAGAGTTCGTTCTATTAATTTTAAAGCATTATTAATATTTAGTGTATATTCGATAAAGTCGGTTAATAAAACGAAGGGATAACATACTTGAGACCTTCTACCTTTCATTTAAAAGAAAATCACAAAATTCGGTTCAATAGCAAGCTGAAACTGCTTTCTAAACGAAAACAATTTGTTTTTAATATAAATATATCGTACACTTGCAGCTACAGCTATGATAACATAATGTGCTGATGGCATGATCGCTATTTTATGATAATTTTCTTCAATTATTAAGAACATAATTATAAATATTACGTGTTACATATTACGTGTGATTTGAACATTTCATGAGCCCAATCTACAATTATTGCGCACGATCTCATTGTTTGTCGTAGTGAACATATTTACACATATGAACCCTCTTAAAATTTAACACCATAATGTTTTAACAACATATTCTACACACTTTGCTGTAATATAAGTTCTATGTATGAAAAATGATTTTTAAATATATTTATTTTATTCACGTGGAAATGTATGAATGTAAATATTCCGTTTCAACATTTAAATATTGGATGCGTCCCGTCTCTTACCTGGAACCAACTCCCATTTGTGTTATACTTTCGGCGTATCCCATCCTAGCAGCACCGCAGTTTAATTCCATTCCTTAGTTCACATACCTCTAACACAACGACCCAATTGCACATATCATCCCAGCAATTTGCAGTGTTGCCCACAATAATGCATAGTTTTAGTTCCGTTGCTTTGAAAATATTTTACGATTACTGTTGAAATACATTTTTTTCCTTCAACTTTTGCACCATTATTCTCCACATCGTCTCTGCGGTAAGGAAGCAGTGTTGCCAACATGGACGTGCTTCGCTGAATGGCTTTGCCGTCACCGTGGGTCGTGCAGCGAAAGTGCAGCAATGCAATGTGCATTGTCATCGAGCACGCGGCTTGCGTGCATTGTCTCGCGCACTGCAGTTCCGAGCTATTCCACTCCCGTGACGTCATGGGAATTCGCGTAAGCGGCGAGCGTAGTTCGTAGTCCAGCCAACCTCAGCAGGCCAAGCGAAATGACACAGAAGACATGCAGCGAAAATGCCAGTTTTCTCGAAATAACAAATCAGTTACCAAGTCTAGTTTTTTGGAATAGTATCCTGGACTGTTTAATCTATATTGTGAGGAGCATGGTCCAAGATTAATTTCTAGACAGTCAGTTTATAACATTTATTACCAACGTTTCGAAACCCTTTTCCGGTTTCCTTTTCAAGGTATTCTGTAATTATGTACATTTGTACTAATACATTTTTAAATATAACATGCTACGTAAGTTCAGTAGAAAAATATGATTAACAATTTAATTATAAAATAAAGTCTAGCTTTTAATATTAGACAGTAGTGATCAAAAAACCGCATCACCTCGCTCACAGTTGTAATCTGCAAATATTATTCTGAAATTACACCACTTGATTTGCGAACATCAAGTGAGTTATCAAGGTAATGGAATCGGAAACATCATATAATCCACACCAAATGTATGGTTACCAATTTTTGAGAGCATATTGGATTAGGAAAATACAGAACGCCAATTTTATTTAGGTGATGCCGTTTCTTTGAGCACTACTGTACGATTGCTAGGAGTGTTCTTTGGTTTTATTTTGCAAGCAACCTCACTTCGTTATCTAACATTTTCTATTGTAGCTTGCAAAGTGAGGTATTTCGTTCCTCTGCAAAGAAACGTCTCAAGAGAAATTAATCTTGGCTAATGTTAGAAATATAAATATTTTAAGACTCAAAAATTGACATTGGTATTTGACTGCGACATTTGTAAATTTCCTTGAATATTTTCTGATAACAAATAAATGCTTTGAATAATTAAAAACTAAATGTAAAGTTTGTTTTTTGCTAAAGACCAGAATCCGAGCCCCATCATTAAATGCATACGGCTGCACGCGTTCCTATGTTCTGCTCAGTTTTTGTAGCGATTTGATAGAAAATAGCGCAGCAAAGTTGAAAACTGACGAATTGAAATGACTCATCTTCTTCACCCACGCCTCCAAACCATTTGACTTACGCTCAGAATGAAGATTGAGTGGAGATGTAAACAACAACCACAAAAAAACTGTTAGAGGCATTTTTTCGAGAGGTCGCGCGATGAAAAATTGCCAGTCACACCATTCATCAATGATGCGTCATCAATTCTACCTTTAAACCTATACCTAGATGTTGGTAAGGGTGTACCCTATGCTAAGCATTAGATGTCGTATAATGCCGTACGTGGGGCATTATCGAGTTTCTTTGACAATGGATAGTAGAGTCAAAAATTCATTTTCGTGCGACTGGTATCGGTTTGGAACGACATTTCCTTTGTCGTAAGATAAATGAAATAGGAAAAAGAGGGGCAATCAGTGAAAAATGAATGAAGTGAAAAATAGTACATAACAAAGTTATCAATTACTGTTGAGAAGCCAAAATTTGATACTTTTGTGCATTTTAGCTACTTTCTTGTGTTTACAATTAAGGAACATTTTAAATTTACTGTTTATTTTGTCAAATATCAAATGTTACGAGTCAAAATATTTGTAACTGTAACTACTGAAATTAAACACAAAACCTTAAACATAAACTACAAAATGATCGTAAAAAATATTTCGTGAATTAAGGGATCACACAAATTTTCCTGAATGACAGTTTTAAAATACCATAAACTACACAATCAAATTGGTTAACACTTCAACGCACGCAAGTACATTGAATCGGGTTAGGTTTACACCATGTCGCGTTGTGATCCACTTCAGGAACGATCGTGTGTAATTGCCTGACGTGAAGTTTGCCTAACTAATAAATAATATAAAACAAGATTCACATTGAGAATAGGCCTTAAAGGGATCTTTTCACGTGATCAACAATTCACTGTGTTCATACGCAACCTGCTTTTTCGTTATTCACATGACACTGGTTATCGTGTCAACTTATAGCAAAGTGCTAACGACCATATGTGTGATTTCTTGCTGTCTCTATTAGCCGGTTGTATTTATCTCTAGGCCAGCATCGCTACTGTCTCTGCAGCGACTGTGATCGGGGGGTTCCAGGGTTCAAGTTCTGACAGAGGTGGATTCTCGATTCTAGCTGTACGGCTTGGTCGAATTTAGTTTTTTGTCTGGAGGCGGATTCTAACTCTGATCGTTATTTTTCTGTCGTTTCTCCGTCTGTGAATATCAGGCGAATGCTGGAGCAGTACCCTAACAAAGGGCTAGGAACTACGCGTGATCTTTCCTTCATCCTCCTTGTCCTATCCTCTACCCTTACTTACACACAAACATGCACTACATCTCGATAAGGTTCCCCGTCCAGATTCCATGGATTCATGTAGTAATTGCTGATATTGCCCCTTGGTTTGCTTCTCGTCTGCAAATGTTACTTGTCTGTGCACATGTTTTGTTGAGCTCTCTTCCCTAATTGGAAGACAACGACTGACGAAGGGGAATTTTATTATTTTGTCAGAATACCACCAAATTTGTAGATTTTTGATGATGCAAATACATGTTTTGGATTACTCGGAGGCAGACATTTCTTATATTCGTCAATCCATAAATAAGAATTACGATTCGCAATCTTTATGATTATTCCTCATGTTGCCAAACTTTAGGAGTCGCCGAGGATTCGCTTTTTTTGAAAGGCATGATGAATTACGCAGAATTATGAATAATTATGGATAATATTTTTGATATATTATTACGCAAGAAAATGTGTTTTGTTTTAGCGACTTTCACTTTCTTCTAAATATTCTTCTTTTCGATATTCGAAACTACTTATTTACCGCCTACATATTATCTACAGGGAGGGAGATTATGACTTCCCGGGGACATTTGCGACCTCATGCACTCACTCATTATTCTTAATTGCTGCAGACCGCAAAACATTACAAAAACACCGCGTGATAAACACACAAAGGCGCCATTAGGCCAAAGAATCGCCAAATCGCAAGAACATTTAGCGCTCAAACTTAACACGCGGTCCTATTAGAGCGATAATGAAGGTAAATGCTAAACTGGCAATGTCGCACAGCGACTGCCGCAAATTTTATACGTATCCTACGCGATTCATCGATTAATGTACCGATAAGTCGTTCTGACATCATATGATACATTCACAAAGTCGCCACATGTCATTCTATTTCTGCGACTTTAACTATAATAGTACTTCATGCTAGTTTCCCTCATTTAAGCGAAATGAATAAAAATATAACCAACGATTCAAAAGTTGGATCCAGACTTTCAAAACTAGTTTGTTTCTTGCAATCAGTGTTTCAATACGATCTCGCTTAACCTCTTTAATTTTTATTAATTAGTATATTCAAATATGAGCAGTCGTTTGGGAGATGCAGCCCGGAAAACAAATTAGTATTAGAGTATACTCTTTTCTTAATGGACTGTTCGTATCTATAGTGTTCGTTGAGATCTATGTTATATATGAACTTCTTTCTACAGACGTTTTCATTCTTCATTATAGCCACATTTGATTACTCGTTACGAAAATATTCCACAACAAAAACTGTCATCAAATTTCATTTCTCTCCGAACACTTCTCAATTATTTCATATTTTCATACAGGAAAAGAACATTGCATACGTAATGCCGGTGCGCTAGAGTGATTAGACGATATGTGTTATCAGCTCATATAAACAATTAAAAAAATAAATTTATGCTGCGAAAAATACAAGACTGAATGCATTTAGTGGATGAAAATAAATATGAAACGTGATTAAAACCTATTTATTTTGAGTATCATAAAATCAAATTACAGACGATAAGCTCTTTTGTACTAGAAATATTTATTAAAGAAACGGGACCTAAGATTGTTTTAGCATTTGTCTGATGCTATGCAAATGTGACATTGAAAGGGAGTCTAGAACGGACAGCCATAGAGGGAAAAAATAATGTTTTACGCAGAAATCAATGTTGACATGTTACATACCTAAAGTTTTACCGCCTACCACAAAGAATTACTAAACCAAATCACCGCATCTGTAAGTCACAAGTGCTATCTGACATCAGCCACCGAAATGAAAATTAATTTCCCGTGAAAATCATAACACCCGTATTGCGGACATGCAGAACATCTACGAAAACCACCCAAAAGTAGTTAGTTTGAAACTATGTCCAACGCGAAATTTATGCCCTTTCCGTGATTGCAATTCTAGAACACCTGACAAGGCACTTCCACATCAACTAGCTCAAACTCGGGGAGAATGGAATGCATACCATTAAATTCAGTGAACTGACACGACATGATACGAAGGCACTGCGTCCTTCAAACGCTCACCCGAAAATAATCTGCGCTATTTTCGAACCGCGAGTTCGCGGCCCCTACTCTGCATTCCACTCTGCAATTGGACCCGTGACCTCAATACCACTCCCTGGATCGTTTCGGGGTTCAGCAGGTCACACCGGTCGACCACCGCCCACTTCAAGAGGCGGGCCAAATGAATTAGCGCGCGAAGATTGCTGAGAGTTAAACGAAAGCACTGTGATATGTCCACAATAAAATGTTTATTTTAGCGAGACTTCGGAACAGACAGAAACAAAGGGGAAAAAAGCCGCTGACTGGAGGAGAATTCTGCTCTGATCGGCACTTTTTCGTGACTTCACCAATCAATACCAGGCGAATGCCGGAGAAGTACCCAAACAAACGAGCCACGGACCGCGCGCGATCTTTCCTTCCACTTCCTGTCCTACCCCTTGCTTGCACACACTTATGCTTGCATTCACTACACTACCATACACGTCGAAAGGCCGGTCGGAAGCTTAGAGCTTGTCCTTGCTGAGGCGGAGCCACGTTGGAGGGAGATACCTGGTCGGGGATTACTCCGGAAGCCAACGTGGAGGTGGGCGCCGGACCGCATCAACCAGGGGCGGAAGATCACCGCCCCCTCCCTTGATAAAACACGCACTACACTTATGGGGCGGATGACCTCAGCGGTGGACCTGTCTAGAAACACGCACTAATCAATTAACCGCACCCAAAAGGAAGACAAATGTTACTTCAACTGTCCAGTCTGAACGAAGTGTTCACTGCCATACAAAAAATCGGGTTATCTAGCATCTTGTTATAATTTCTGTTATACACATGTGTGTATAAGTGACTCGTGTATAAGTACGAAAAGTGAACATTTTTTTTAAAATGTTAAAATTACCCTCTTTTGTAATACCTACATGACATCGCGACCATATCAAGCAAAGCTTTTTTCATGCGGCACAATCGAGAAAGACGCGAAATGCCGTGACACATTCCATCGAGAAGACGGGTCTTGAGAGGCAAAGTTATAAAAACGGCACTATGTATACTCACAGTCGCAATCTGCAATATAATCCTGAAAATACACCAACTGATTTGCAAAAATTGAGTGAGTTATGAAAGTAATGCGATAGGAAAGAACGTATAATCCACATAAAACATTTATTACCAATTTCTACTAATGTTTGCTTGAAATTCGAAAGATCTGTAAAACAAAGAAAATGCAGAATGCCCATTTTCTTTAGGTGATGCGGTTTCATTTAAGATTGCTGTTATTTGAAGTTGGGCGGCAAATTTGAATTATTTTCGGCGTTTATGTGTGAACAATCCTCCCCACTATTGATTCGTAGGCTTCCGCGGCCGGAGTCATTATGTTCTTGGCTGTCCGGGATGAGCCGCGTCTCAGTCGGTTTTGCTGACGTTTCGGCCATCTTGCTGTGGCCTTCTTCAGAGCTATACTGCTGGCAGTATACCTCGAACAGTATAGCTCTGAAGAAGGCCACAGCAAGATGGCCGAAACGTCAGCAAAACCGACTGAGACGCGGCTCATCCCGGACAGCCAAGAACATAGTCCTCCCCAGTGGCAGAAGGCGTTCGCACTGCGACTGCGCGCAGGCGTCCTGGGCCCGCGTGCGGTGAAGGTCACGCGGCCGCGGCGGGTTACGAGCGACCGATAAACAAACTTTTTCTCCCTCCGACATTCAGCTGCACGCGCGCCGATCTGCAATTGCAGGCGTCTCCTCCCCGCTGGTGATCCTCGCCAGGGCGGGCCTGCACTCGACATCCGTGTTATGGCAGCACTGCTGCAAATGTACACTGCGATTTTTCTAACTCTGCCTCTGAAGGTCCATCTTCACAATGTAATATGTCACGGTACCTCGCGTCTTTCTCAGTCACCATATCGCATGATCGCGACCGTATCAAGCGGTGCTTGCGACCATGCCACTCCTAACGGCAGGACCGAGAAAGACACGAAATGCCGTGTGATATTCCATCGCGGCGACAGGTCAGTGTTGTCAAGGTCGATGCCACCAGCGGAAGTCCGTGGCACGAATGCCGCGACGAAATCGCCCCTACACGCAGTTCATAATCCCGCCGCAAGAGACAATGCCACCACTATTGTAAAACGGCGGGGTTACTAATAGTTTCCTTTCCCAACGCTAGTGACGCAGAGAAGCTCGTGGTATGGCACGGTGCCGCGAGGCGTGCCACTGCCACCAGTAGAAGACCTTGACACCTCTGCTATAGGGGCTCGAGAGGCAGAGTTTAAAAAAAAATCGCACTATAGGTCAGAGAAAATCGTTAACCTGTTGACCGCGAGCTGCTAGTACTTCGCGGGAAAAATTTTTGGTCCATGGAAATGTCACGCTCAGTTGGCTAACTTGTAACTACTCCACTGAGCTCGTACATGTGACTCACGAAATCAGCTGCTTACATTTAACCCGACCAAGCGAAGTGTAGGACTGAAGAAGGAACGGCTCTTCTGAGAACTAACAACGGCGACGTTGCTTAGTTGCGTCTTAGTTGCTCACGCTAAAGTTGCGTCGCGATTTAGCATCGGGGCGGTATGGTCTGGTGAATTCATGCTCTGTTCCAAAGCGATGAAGCATTTTTGCATAACATAGTACTTGATGCTAACGAATCAGCTCAATTAATTTTTTCACATAATTTTCCATAGAATTATTAACCAAACAGAAAGCACTTAATAATTTGTTTACTCATTAATGATTTGAAACACACCTTACCAAAATACGCGCCTACAATAACACGACTATGCACCAACAGGAAAAATCGGCCCAATATGCACTAACATATTAATCTATGTAGCATCATTTTCTAACCAAATGTCAAGAAACTTCACTTAGCTATGCTCTGAAGAAACGGACAAAAATATGCAAAACCATAGAAATCCGCTCTCCCACTAATTATCATCCAAGCAGTGTTATCCCAAACACACTTTATTACCTTATATTTACAAACTTCTACCTTCGGGGCATGAACGCAAGACGCTCCTTCCCCCATCTTGTTTCGCCTCGCCTCGAGTCGCCCCGCCCCATAACACCACGCCCCCATCCTTTCTCGACCTCGGCCCGGCCTGGCCCACCCCACCCCGCTCCGCCCTGCCCCGCCCCGCCTGCTTCCTCTAGCTTCGCCTGGCGTGGCGTGGCGTGGCGTGTCCTCGCCTCTCTTCTCCTGGCTTCGCCCGGCCTCGCCCTCCCCCCTCCCCGCCCCCTTCCGTCGCCTGACCCCGTGAACCGGCCGCCGGCCCGCCTGTTTGCTTGTTTACGCTCTCGGCTTTCGTGCTCGGAGTCTCCTGGCAGCCCTGCTGCCTTCCAAACCCATTCCCTCCGTTTGCGGCGGTGTTTTGGCAACACTTCATTCGCTGCTCCTCTCCCAAGCGACTTGCTTATCAAGCACGTTTTTGCCACCTCGAACGTTGAGCACTATCAACCTTACGCGCATGCGCAGATGCACAAAAGTGAGGCGAAACTAGAACTGCGCATGAGCAGAAGATCGATAATACTCACCGTTCGAGGTTGCAAAAACTCCCTATCGTCGACTACACGTTCAATAAAACTATGGGGCTACAACAGCACATAGTTTCTCGCATTGTTTCTAAAGTTGCAAATTTTCGAAAATTCAGAGATTTCAATGAAAATAAGGCCTGCGCCAATTTTGAGGCGTCTTTAACACTATCTGAGAAAGTTTAATAAATAATTTGGCAAAAAACATGAATACTGTGGCGGAAGGATATCATGTTCAATAGCAAGTCGAAGAATTTAAAAATGAAAACACATTTTTGGAATCGGGGACCCAAAAAAGACATTTTCTTTAAAAATGTAATCAATTTTTTGCATAATTAATGTATGTTTATAAATTCTTCTTAACAAATTCTCTGATCCATAATTGCACCATATACTTTTTGTTAGTACATTTAACTTAATTTACTTTTAAATTAAAATCTTTCTAAGAAAATAAAAAGGGTCCTGGTCTGAATAGAACGAGATACTTATCTAGAACCGTCTTCGTTTCTAAAAAAGTTCTTATTGAACGCAGAAATTGAACTACATCTCAAAATATTCGTTAGGCTACGCCAATACATTGATGGACTGCTTAGACATCCTTATTATCTGTCCATTACAAAATCCAGAGTAATTAAATGACGACCTGTATTACATGCATTTTTAATTTTCTTCATTTTGCGAAATGAATCGCTTTTGTGCTATTCATCCATCCTATTCAACGAAAGAATTTCTATAACTTTCTAATTACACTGTTCATTCCCGAATTATCATGTAATTAATTCCTCTTTTTTCGTATTCTTTCAAATTACAGTATATCCTTATATTCGGATCTCTTAATGACATCATTTCTTTTTCTTCCATGGATTTCCTCCAGAACGTCGCATCCCCTCCCGCTTCCATTCTCGTTAATTTTTTCCCCGTCTTTACCGCACTGTCACTGCCAGCCTCCATCAGTCTCAGCGTCCTCTTCGTCTTTTTCTGCCTTCCAACATCCCTCCAGGCCCCGCTGTCACTTTTATTAATCACCCGGGCGCAGTTATTGTCTCATCATCGTCTTGTCTCCGGCAAGTTTTTGCCCCCCTTCCTCCTCGATCGCACTCCCCCTTGTCCTGTGCCGCCTCTCTGGCATCTGCACACTTCCACCTCCTCCAGTCACACCACCATCCACTTCCACTTCCACTTCTTCCCTCCACCTTCTCAAGGGCCGCGAACTCATCCGCATCTTCCCGGCTTTGAGCCCCTTCACACGTAGAGACTCAGCAGTGCTACCTAGTAGCGCGATTCATAGCAAAGCATTGGTTTAAGGGCCGCTTCACACGCAGAGATTCAGCAGCGCTACCGAGTAGCGCGATTCATAGCAAAGCATTGGTTTAAGGGCCGCTTCACACGCAGAGATTCAGCAGCGCTACCGAGTAGCGCGATTCATAGCAAAGCATTGGTTTAAGGGCCGCTTCACACGCAGAGATTCAGCAGTGCTACCGAGTGGCCCGACTGGTAGCAAAGCATTGGTTTAAGGGCCGCTTCACACGTAGACACTCAGCAGTGCTACCGAGTGGCACTGCACCTCTCTGATTCTAGAGTTTTTGGCGGTGGAGGACACTAGCTAAACAGAACGCCCATAATAATATACAAAACCATCTTAAGACCCCTCCTTTTATAGGAGTGCCCCATCTGAATTAACGCCCCAAAAACTAACATAAAACAAACAAATTTTCAAAAATAAGTAAAGATAATCACCCCCATTAGTTTGTTTCCAACGAGCAATTCCACAAAGAACTATCCATCGAACTCATACCCAACCATATCAATTACCTCGCCTCTCAACTTCTATTTCTCTACACCACAAATCCCCACGCCAAATGCACTCAACCTCGGCCGAAATTCTACACAACCAACCCGAATTCAAAACAAATTCCTGTTCCAAATATTCCTGAAAAAAATGGCTGAATTGACAATAAACAGAGGTGCTTAATTGGCTTTCTCACCCACGTATTAGTATGTAAGTTAGCAGTAAGCATCCAAAACATATGTATAACGTTTTACTTATCTATCGTTTTACTAATCAACAAGGTAATAAATTAATAAAAATAAAGCTAGATAGCTGGGACGAGTTCAGCCGTTTTTGGGAGAATTCTACCGAACGGCTGCTCTGATCGGAGGTTTTTCATAGTTTCTTTGATCAATACCAGGAGACAAATAATGCAAGAGCAGTATTTGCTCCGATTTCAATGCATTGTGCTTCACATTTACAAACATCTTTTTGAAGCGATTAAAAGGAAAAAATAGCAAAAGTTCGATATTTTTAAAAGAATATTTAAAATAATTTAAAGATCTAACATTGAGGAATAAGTGGTATTAAGAAAGAAAACTCTAGATTCACTATTGAAGATGTAGGCACGGTTCGAAATACCTAAAATGACATGTGATGTCCATTAAAATAACACTACTTAAAAGATATTGGCTTTGGCGAGTGGGAGGCAAGAGTACTACCTGAGATGTAGTGCCGTCGAAACTCCAAAGGAATGGGAGGAGAAGGAAACAAGGAGGGGAAAAAGGGAGAAGAAAGAATAGGGAGGAAAAGAAGGAGAAAAGAAAAGAAAGGAATTAGGAGAAGGTTGTGAGTAAATGAAGAAAATTATTATTATTAGGGTCCGTCCATAAATTACGTAACGCCAATTTGGAGTATTGTGAATACCCCCTCTCCCCTCTGTACCGCACCCGTAACGCGCACTTGACCCCCCCCCCCTAAAAATTATGTAACGCTTGCGACAACATCCCCCTTGTGAATGCAAGAAGTGGGTGCAAGTTGTGAGTGAAGTAAAGACGCATAGGCGAGATAAGTGTTTATCACAAGCCATTCACACGCTGTCATGGGCGAGAGTCTACTGCGCTAATTCAATCGGATTTTCGAATGAACTAAACATCAGTTTTGAATATTTTCTTGGAAATCTTACAGATTCTGTAAAAAATTGTTAAAAGATCTCCATTTGTGACAATTTCAATCTTATAACTTTAATTTATTTTTGTTTTCAAACTAATTACTTAATATTTTAATGTTTTAGCACAAGTCTAAACAAATTCAGAAAAATGTAGAAAATGTGAAAAAATAAATGGCAATATTACGTAACAATAAACCCTTACCCCAATGTAACGCAGCGTAACGTTGACTCAAAACCCCTTCCCCCTCTTCGACGTTACGTAATTTATGGACGACCCATTAATAATAATAATAATAATAATAATAATAATAATAATAATAATAATAATAATAATCTTCTTATATATTATTTCTCAAAGGGATGTTTGGTCTTTTCAATAAATTGGGCGACATACAAAACCGATCTGTATAAAGAAGCAATGGATTGAAAAATCGTGTTTCCTTTCACCTGCACATGTGACATTCGTATTGAAAAAGTGCGTTAAAATACCTAAATATTAAAAAAAGTAGTAATTCGGGATCTGTAATATCTGATTGCCGCGCGATCTATCGGAAGAAAATTACACTCGGACGGTGGCGGGAAATGCAATCTCAAGCATTTTTGTTTGTTTCAATTTAGTGTAGGTTGTGTAAGCACGTGAACGTGATTTTCTACATTGAATAGAAATCTTGAAATATGAGAGGTTAGTGATCTTAGTGAGGTTAGGTTGTTTATAATGCTGGACTACAAAAAAAGAATTTAAGCAGAAAACAGTTTGGTTATTTGACTAACCGTGCGATTTAATCGCACGGGATCTCACTAGTAATAATAATACCAGAACTCGCTTAGTAGAACAGATTGCAGCAACTTACTGAGTGACACTGCACAAAGCAGTTGGCAGATCCCGAAGACTTCGGACTTCCTCGGAAGAAGGACGAGGAGGAAGAGAATAGGAGAAGGAGGAGAGAAAGCACGAGCCCAGAAGAAGCAAAAGGAGGAGGAGAAGAAGAAGATGTGTGTCGGCCGTGCGCAGCGCAGTGCTGCCAACGCAGAGCCCCGCCCCTTTCGCCCGTCCGCCCTCCCGCCAGCCGGGCCACCGCCCACTCGGGCCTCCTCGCTCGTTGAGGCCGGGCGGGGAAGGAGGAGGTCGCTCACCCGGCCCTCCTCCTCCTCCCTCTTCGCCTCCTCCTGTTCCTCCTCCTCCCCCTCCTCCTCGTGGCTTCTCGGCCCGCGTGCGAGGGGAGCAGGGCTGCCAACAAAACGGCCTGCCGCAACGCGCCACCCGGTGGGCGCGGCGCGGATGTGTGGGAGTCGCAGGCTAATGATGCGACATCGAAGACACGGTCGGAAGCGAGAGTCGGATACGTTGTGAATTGTCAATTGCTCCAATCACTGAATTTCTATCAAAAATAAATGAATCATTTTATTCCAAACTACAGTTCATACCTTGCATCCCTATTTTCAACCATGGCAAATCCACAAATTCAACAGAATTCGTTCCCGTTTTCCTAAAAATGATTTTCGACCACCATAGACATTAATACTCAGGTCTATGAACCAAAAAAAAATCAGACGAATATATTTAAAGCCGTTTAAGACTGAATCCCGTCAAAATAACGTGCAAAATAATTAAACAACTTGTATAAAATCCATCAGGCAAAGTTTACAGTTAGCTAAAATAAAAATAGCAAACATTAGGAATAAAATCCAAAATGTTAATATGATGATCCAGTCCAACTACCTGAAAAGCATGATCTGCTGAACAGGAAAGAAATAAAAAAAACACATAAAAAGCGTCTCGTTTCCCTTAAAAAAAATGCGGGACAGGGACTCAAAATAAGGGAAGTCCCGGCTAATACGGAACGTCTGCCCAACTTATTCTTTGCCGATGAGGAGACTGGTGTCGCTAAGAGAGTACATCTGGGGAAGGGGAGTTGAGGCTAACTGAAATTCAATGGGTACGATATGAAAGCATCGTTGAATCGTTATACTATTATTGTGTGAGGTTGACAGTTGGACCAAGGCAGAAAAAGCGTTGCAGCTCTTACTGCTCTTGCCACGTGCGTTCTGCATGATCTTCTGTCAGCAATGTGAATATACTTCAGTCGAGTACTTTTGATATTTTTCACTCCGATACCTATGCTCTCCGAATTCTTTTGATGAGGTGAAATCCCTTCTCGCTTCGCGAGTCGGGAATTTTTCACGCACTCGTGGCATGACCCACGATAAATGTTATTATGCTGCATTCATGTATTTTTTCTTGACTTCTTCTTAATGCATATAACGTTAACAATTTGATACAATGAATGGCTAGTAAAAAAATTAATAAAAGCTATATTTCTGAATATATATCAGTGGCATGTAGGGGAGGGGGCTGAAACCCCATAGGTTCCCCCTTCGGTGCACCACTCTCATTATAATAATTATTATTATTGTTATTATTATTAATTACGATCGTAACTCGTCAAGATGATGTGAAGGGTAAAAAAAGAATCACTAACTCAATCGTCATGCCCAAAGTGGAACTCAAACCAACGTTCTTTCGAACCGAAGAAGTTAGGACTCTGTACATTGTGACGATTGGAATTGCGACCTTGCCAGACACACAGGTAAGATTCACAACAAAACTTACAACAGCCCCTGTAGGTCTCCGTTGAAACACGCACGAAACATTAGACCTTGCATGGCAGGCTTGGGATAGAAAGCCACAGATAAAAATGTCATCCAAATACAGCACTGGCAAAATATAGAAAGAACAAGTTGAGAGCATTAGGCCAAGGAGTCTTTTAAGGATTCTCAAGGCCGAAAACGTTTCCCGAAAGCGACCTACAGTCAAATAAGGCTCCTCGTTTCTGAGTACTCTGACTTGTTTCTTTATTTTTTGATAAAAAAAAGGCAGTAGACTATCTTCCAAATTAAATTTCAGTCTCGAACTCCTTATAAAGATTAGTTTATAAGACATCGCATACAAGATGAAGGGGCGTTCAATGCGTATTTCGCTCGGATTCGCCATTAGCACAGTGGAACATGTTGACTGCTTTCGTCCGTAACGACCATCTTCATCTCTGACGCGACCTATGTCCACATTCTTTCAGACGTGACGCCATTGGATTGGAATGCAGTGTAGATGTCAATGACTTGGCCCAATTCATTCAACCGCATTATAGACTGTCAGCATCCACTCTTCCGCCTAACCTCGTGTGATTAAAATAAGTGGCGTTGCAGTCAACAACAGTTGTTTGAGAGATTCTCCGACACGCTAAAAATTAACTATCACCACTACACATACAATTTTCAAAAACGTATGATATAATTATTCATAAGAAGACACCACTACACATTGAATTTTCAAACATGTATGATGTTATTATTCATAAGAAGGCAAAGAAAAAACCAACATAATAAATTTGTAATATTTTTATCCAAAAAATGTATAACAAGTTCTGAAAATGAACACAAAAACATAACAATACTGATGACAGATCTTCGCGTAGAAAAGTGTTAACTGTACGCTTTCATTGTTAACGTCGTAAATACTTCTAGGAAAGGAAGTTAAGAGCATTTTTCAACATGAAATTCTCACCAGTACAGAATTTCTTGTAAATCGACAGGCAATTTTTAACTTTGAAAAAAGAATCAGTTTGGTAACTATTAGAATGCCTTCTCACTGTATTCATTTCAGCACTTCATTTGCATCAATTCAACTATATTTCTCCGAATTATCAATGCTTGACAACTCAAGGTCTCTCTGCTCGGATGACGTCACAGGAGCCATGTATACATTATTCATCATTTGCAGGATTATCAACAATCGATAATATTAAGCAACTGATTCTGTTTATGAATATTATTTTCAGATGTTTTTCCACGAACATCAATCACAATTTGAATATCTCTTAGCTATTTGTATAAATGAGACGAGTACCTAAAAACTTCGACAATTTCTACATTTAATTTCAAACCGTTTCTTTCACTGTATTATTTCATTAGATAGTTTAAAAAACTGTAAGTGTTGTAGTGATAAATAACACAAGTTAGTCACTCAGTCTTTAAAGATAAACACAAGAGAATTACATGAATACCTCGGAATCAGTTAATGTGGTGTTGTGTATGTATTTGAAACTACAAAACTAGAATCTCCCTCCCAACGTCAGTAACAAATATTACCCATTACAATGTATGAGATCATATACGTGAAATTTTGTAAATAAAATTTCAAGTTCTTAATGAAATTTAATTTTATACATCGGGGTCTACCCGGACCCCTCCAGTCAAGGAGAATATTTCTATTTCATCAAATCAGTTAAGGGTTAAACAAAAACAAATTTAACTAAGAGTTTACTACAGTATCTAGTAATTCTTACTGCCGAAACAGTCACATTTCTTTCTTGTTTCACGGTCCTGCAGCAATTCACACTTTTCATTATGTACCATCATAATAGAGGTGGTGAAAATTTCATGATAGCACATTCATTATGTACCATCGCTGTAACAACAATGGGAGCTTTATCTTTTCATTTTTACCTCTTTTCTCAGAAAATTAGCCGAATAACTTGGGACTCCTTTAGAAATATAGAGAATTTTTAATATAATTCGTAATTAGAGGAACAAAATAGATACAGGTTATCTGAATGTTACTTTCGAAACTTAGATGTATCAAATCATCAGACGATCCTTTCAATAAGAAGATTATTGTTAACATTATTGAACAATTGGAATAATATAATGTCGAATAATAATACTGTCTTAGAACAAATTAACTGTGAAAATAGTTATTTTGATATGATTGATTGTTGTGTCGGTCTCCGGTCGCGAATAATGAAGTCAAAATATTGTCGGTAGTGTTTGGTATTCATTTCTCAAATGCCCTGCAAAAGTGCCCTTGTCAGAACCTATGCACCAGTCTCCAGGGCCTCCAGCAACATATACTGCTATTTTTCTAACTTTGCCCCTCAAGGCCACTCAAATCCCATTTTCGCGATGGAATGTGTCGTGGTATTTCGCATCTTTCTCAGTCGTTCCCCTAGATTTGGCATGATCGCGACCGTATCAAGCAGTGCTTGCGATCATGCGACGTCTACCGGCAAGACCGAGAAAGACGCGAAATTCCGTGTGATATTACATCGCGAAGATGGGCCTTGAGGGGCAAAGTTCTAAAAATCGCAGTACAAGCTTCGAGCCCTGGCGGTGTCAGGATTTTCAACACTAGCTAGACAGCTAGGTCGAGTTCAGTCGCTGTCTGGAGGAGAATTCTAGCGGCCGGCTGCTCTCATCGGTAGTTTTCCGTCGTTTCTTCGAACACCACCAGGTGAATGTCGGAGCAGTATCCTAACAAACGGGCCACAGGCCACGAGCGACCTTTCCTTCCTCTTCCTTGACATAACCTCAACCCGTACTTACTCGAACATGCTCAACACTACCACAATGTCGGGAGCTCAGAGCATGCCCGGCTGGGTCGGTGCCCCGGTGGTGGGAGATACCTAATTGGCGAAAACCCCGCAAGCCGACACGCAGGTCTCACTGTCCAGAGGGGGAAGATCGCCGCCACATTCCATGATAAAACATACACTACTCTTATGGGACTAATTACCATAGCAATAGATGCGTCAGGACACACGCCTAAGTAAGCGAACGGAATGTGTGTGGGTTCGAATCTTGCTTAATGACGTGTACAGTAGTGTGTGGGACGTGGGAGGGGGATATTCTCATTCCTTAGTGTATCACCTGTAAACCCTTGAGTAAGAGGCATACTCGTGGCAAAAGTTATCTCGGCATGATAAGCCACATCAGAGACTGAACTGCCGCCATCGAGCTAGTGCGGTCTGAACGGAGACCGCCATGGTTCAGCAAGTACCACAGACGTCAAATAACGGAACATGAAATCAGATTCCTGGATAGCCATCCCTCGGGCTACGGTCATATACCTGTCTGGATTAGAAGAACCGATTCCATTTTCTTACCGGTAAGTAAAGTGTTAACGAGTTTTTATGCTCACTGACGAACTACCTTCCTAAACCCGGAGGGTCCGAGGTGGGTCCGTGTGCTACCTCGAGTGACTACAGGTTCATGTGGAGCCCAAGAGCTACCTCGGCGAGAGATTAGAGATGTCATCGTCATCCTCATCCTAGTCGTCACCTCATCCTGGTCGTCATCCTCATTCTGGTGAACCCCATCCAGGTCGTCATCGTTATCCTGGTCATCATCCTCACGCTGGTCATCATCATCCTCACGCTGATCATCCTCACGCTGGTCATCATCCCCATTTTGGTCAACATTCTCATCCTAGTCATCATTCTCATCTTGGTCATCGTCGTCCCTCGATCACCGTCGTTGTCGTCATCATCATCGTTATTGTCATCGTCGTCCTCCTCATCGTCATTGTTGTCATCGCGGTCGCGGCTCGAACCCCAGCGGCCAGCGGCTGGCGAAAGCGCGTGCGCGCGCGCGGTTGGCAAGCGTGTGCGGCGGCGGTGGGCGCATGCGCGCCCGACAGCGGCCCCTCAGCCCGGCGGCGGCGGAGCGCAGACGAATACGACTGTTTATGCAAGGCCGCGACTTCAAACAGTCGTCGGCGGGCGGGCGCAGGGCGGGCGGCAGGGTGCGCGTTCGCTCGTTCGTTGCCTCTGCGCACGCCGGCCGTCAACCCGCCGCCGCCGCCGCCCCCGGACGCTCGCGAATAAAGGGACCCTCCCCCCGCCCGCCCGCCACCCAGCCCCGCCAGCGCCACCTCACCGGCAACATTGGCTCTGGTTCATTGGCACACTCAACTACAGTGCGATTTTTCTAACTCTGCCCCTCAAGTCCCTACGGCCACGATGGAATATCACACGGCATTTCGCGTCTTTCTCCGTCGTGCCGCTAGAAGTCGCATGAACGCAAGCACTGCTTGATAGGGTCGCGAACACGCGATACCTGGCGGCACGACTGAGAACGTCACGAAATACCGTGACATATTTCATCCTCAAGACGATCCTTCAGGGGCAAAATTAGAAAAATCGCACACCTCGTTTTTTCTAAAGCAGCACATTACGTGAGGACATTGTTACACCCCCTGCCTTGTAGAATGTATATTTTTCATTCGTTCGCGAACGTCCTTTTCAACGAGGCTCGTGGCCCCAGAAATGTGATGATCACTGTCAAAAAAATGCATTTTATCAGGCAGGAGGTGTAATAATGATCTAATGCCACGTGACACGTTTAAAAGACACGAAGTGTACGGAGAGTAAAGGGGTGGGGCAGGGTGGTGTTTCTGCAGCTCGAAAAAAAAGTGCTCAGATTATACTTCTCCCTTACACAGATTTTACTACATTCGATGAAAATGCATCAAATGAAATTAAACGTTGCATCTGCTGCATCCTTGACCGGCAGGTCCTAAGCTTTGAGAAGCGACGATGGCGGAATTTCCACACTAGCTACGTACCTGGGTCGAATTTAACATCCGGCACAGAATGAAGAAGAATTCTAGCGGCCGGCTTCTCTGATAGGTAGTTTTTCGTGTTTTTTCCGATCGGTATCACACGAATCCCGAAACGAGCTACGAACCACGCGCGATGTTTCCTTCCTCTTCTTCTATTCTCACCCCTTACTTGTACCCCGCCACATGCACTATACCACCACTCAAATCGGCAGACCAGACGAGAGCTACGAAGTTGCCTCGGATTGGGCGGTGTCCGATGAGGGAGCATCTGACATGTAGGTCAGCGCAGGATCTTCAATCCCACAGGTTGCCTTCTGGGTGCATAGAAAGCACCACAACTATGGAATTAATAACCTGATTTGGTTGATGCGCCAGGTAACCATAAGTTAAACCACTTAGTCACACACTCCCCCCTTCAACAACGGCCAACGCTCCGAGGGCCTGAAGCTGGACTGACCCCCTATCCGAATCTTCCTCCGGAACTCGAAAGTACTCAGCTATTAGACCGGAACCCGGCCAGAATTGCAGCGCCATCAAAGAAGGCAGAGTGGGTGAGGTAGGAAGGAAACTGACGAGAGAGAGAGAGAGAGAGAGAGAGAGAGAGAGAGATTGAGAAGAAAGTGATGAAGAAGAGATGGGAGAAAGAAGGAAGAAGAACGGGGAAGTAAGGAATATAGAAAGAAGGAAGGGAAAGGAGAGAGGAGATTGGGAGAAAGAGGGGTAGGAAAGAAAGGAGAGAGTGAGGAAGGAGGAACAGAAAGTAGAATGGAAGGAGGGACAGAAAGAAAAAGAAAGGAGGGGAGAGGAAGTAAAATGGAAAGAGAGAGAAAGGAAGGAGAAAGAAGAAAGAAGACAGGGAAAACGGAGAGTGAATGGCAGAAAGAGACAGAAGAGAAGGAAGGATGGAGAGAGAATGAAGGAGGAAACGAGAGAGGAGAAAGGAAGGAGAGAGAGGAGAAAGGAAGGAGAGAGAGGAGAAAGGAAGGAGAGAGAGGAGAAAGGAAGGAGAGAGAGGAGAGAGGAAGGAGAGAGAGGAGAAAGGAAGGAGAGAGAGGAGAAAGGAAGGAGAGAGAGGAGAAAGGAAGGAGAGAGAGAGGAGAAAGGAAGGAGAGAGAGGAGAAAGGAAGGAGAGAGAGGAGAAAGGAAGGAGAGAGAGGAGAAAGGAAGGAGAGAGAGGAGAAAGGAAGGAGAGAGAGGAGAAAGGAAGGAGAGAGAGGAGAAAGGAAGGAGAGAGAGGAGAAAGGAAGGGGAGAGAGAAGAGAAAGGAAGGAGAGAGAGAAGAGAAAGGAAGGAGAGAGAGGAGAAAGGAAAGAAGGAGAGAGGAGAAAGGAAGGAGAGAGGTGAAAGGAAGGAGAGAGAAGAAAAAAGAAAGAGAAGAAAGGAAAGAGAGGAGAAAGGAAGGAGAGAAGAAAGGGGAGGCAAAGGCGAGGTCGAGAGCAAGTGAGAGCGTGGCGGGTGCTCCGTGTCGGGCAGTGGCATAGACTAAGGCAGTGGGCCTCTGGGAGCGTCGCGGGAGGCGCCGCTGTGACCCACAGCCCCGCAGGGAGACCGCCCGCCTTCCACTGCGCAGGCGCGCTGCCGCAGCCAAGTGCCTTAACATACGACAGGAGAACCCGCAAATGCGAAATGGCGGGTCATCCGAACAAAATTCGGGATAGAGGAAAAAAATTAAACAAAATGAATACAGTACACCCTCGTTAGCACGAACTCCCTTCATTTCGCCGTAACAAGCACAAAACGTCCCGATAAGAGATTATGGTAAAAGGGACATTAATAAAACTCGAATAACACGAATTTTTTATAACACGAACTGCGATTTTCTCGGTATCTTGGAATTCGTGTTAACGAGGGTTTACTGTAAAATGCATATTTGTAGTGTAAAGGAAGGATGATATAGTTATTGTAGAAGCGAACGACTAATTAAGGAAACAAGTCGAAATAAAACGTTTATTGCAATGAAAGTACCATGTATATCACATGTTTATGTAGCAGGAATTTTCATTTAGAGGAACGTGCAAAATCGATAATCTTGTTTTGTCCGACAGGAATTGAATCTGCTTGATGATGTAATGTGATAGCTACGCTGCTATTTAACGTTGCTATTTTCTTCTCATATCGGACGCTCGGTGCATCGTGTCTGATCATTCCATAGTATTTGTACATGTACGGTACATTTTTTCGGATAGCCCGGACATTTCAGAATCCGAACGTACCACACTCCCAATTAGTTCGTAATACCGGGGTTCCATTCTTTTAGAAAGGATTGTTCTTTCGCTGTGCGTCAAAATTCATATACAGTATATAAGATTTACAATATTTGTAAAATAAAGGAATTATGAAATACAACTACGACCGACACATTGCGTTCAATATTAATTTATTTTTCGTATATTCTACGAAGTGTACAACATAAAAAGGAATGAAATACTAATTATACAACAACGAAAATAATTTGTTTACAAACTCACGAAAATTGGTGAGTGTTCTGAACAACATTGAGTTAAAAAATTAATTTCTTTCTGAATATATACTTTTTTGGGGGGGGAGGGGGTTACCCCGCTTTCTCGGCCAGGGACCCACCCTGCGGACGAGCGAAATTTCAAACCCGACCCTCACAGCTTCGTTCAGGGCTCTCCACGGCAGTTTAAACCCTATCCCCGGGCCGAGGCCTGTTCGCGCTGAAGAGCATCGTTTAGCAAGAGGGCGGCGGCGGCGGTTCGCAGTCGACGGCAGCGCTGCTGGGCGGCGGCGGCGGCGGAGGGGCGGCGGAGGCGGGAGAGGTCTGCAAACGCGCTTATCCAAACACACGCCGCTCCCCGCCCCCGCGCCCCGCCCCGCCCCGCGTCCTCTCCGCGTTCAGAGACCCTGCCGGCGCTCGCTCGCTCGCGCGCGCGCGCCGCGGAGAGGAGCGGAGCGCTATCTGCCATCGTGTTCGCGCCGCGTCGCGGCAAACATTGCGCAGGAAACGCTCCGCCCGATAGACGCCCGGCGCCCCACGCCTCCCCCACCGGGCCCCGCGCGCGCCTTCTGTTCCACTCCCCTCGCATCCGATCCATTCCGATCCGATTCATTCCGTTCCGTTCCCATCCATTCCGTTCCCATCCATTCCGTTCCGATACATTCCGTTCCGATACATTCCGTTCCCATCAATACCGTTCCCATCAATTCCGTTCCCATCAATTCCGTTCCCATCAATTCCGTTCCCATCAATCCCGTTCCCATCAATCCCGTTCCCATCAATTCAGTTCCCATCAATTCAGTTCCCATCAATTCAGTTCCCATCAATTCCGTTCCCATCAATTCCGTTCCCATCAATTCAGTTCCCATCAATTCAGTTCCCATCAATTCAGTTCCCATCAATTCACTCCCATCAATTCAGTTCCCATCAATTCAGTTCCCATCAATTCAGTCCCCATCAATTCAGTCCCCATCAATTCAGTCCCCATCAATTCAGTTCCCATCAATTCAGTTCCCATCAATTCAGTCCCCATCAATTCAGTTCCCATCAATTCAGTCCCCATCAATTCAGTCCCCATCAATTCAGTCCCCATCAATTCAGTTCCCATCAATTCAGTTCCCATCAATTCAGTTCCCATCAATTCAGTTCCCATCAATTCGGATCGCATCAATTCCGTTCCGATTAATTCCTTTCCGATCAACTCCGGTCCGTTCCATTCCGTTCCGTTCCGATCCACTCCCATCAATTCTCTTCCGATCAATTCTGCTCTGCCTCTCTCTTCATCGCTCGGTTCCGCTCCGCCACGAGCGTCGCTGCCCTGTCCGCCCCTCCCTTGCAGCCTCCCGCCTGCGCCCTGCCCCGCTCTCGCCATCCCGCCCCATTCCTTCCCGACCTTTCCTGCGTCACGCATCATGAAGCGCACTCCATGCTGCCCTGTCCTGGCACGCTACGTTCTCTATCGTCGCTCGTTGCGTCTCCTCCCATATCCACCTTCCCCCAGTCCGCCAGTTCCTCCTCTCCCGTCATGTTTTCAAATTATTAAATCAATGAATTAACGAACGAAAACTTTCCCAAGAATATTCTTGGGATTATTCTGATAGTGCAATACGAAAAAACAATTTTCTTGGTTTTAGTTGCATATTCCTCTTCCCTGGAGTTTTGAAAAGGGGAAAAAAGAGCAATTCGCACTCATCTCGTCTCGTCTCGTCTCGTCCCGTCCCGATCCGTCCCTTTGCCAGAAGGAAAGGAAATAAACGAAAGAGGTTTCAGTTTAAGAAATTAAAAAATAAAAACTGCAAAATTTAGTTTTGTTTGCACAGGTTACCTACAGTATCGTATCCACATATCTCCTTCAGACTCACACAGCACATGTACATTCTCTGCACCAACGGACGATCCGCCTGTGCCCTTGAAATAGCAGCTGATAGTGTCCAAGGTGTCAATGACGTAGAGATCGGTAATCTTTATTTGACTCGTCCGTCATTTTATCACGCTCGTTCTCAGAAGGAAACTCAAAAAGGATGTTTTCTTACAAATGGAAAGTACATAAAAGTGAAGTAAAAGTCATTATCTGTCCGGGGAAAGAAGATTTTCCATAATAACACATTTCGCATTAATCAAAACATTCCATTGCAAACATTATCGCACTACTGTTATCAATCTAAAGTGTCTGATAAATGAAGAGCAAATCGGAAAATACTGACCAGGAAATAATGTGGAATTAAAAGTGTTTACCAGTATTATTGACTTTAAATAGAAATATTGGATACAACTTTATTTCGAGACAACATGCATAAAAACAATTTGACTTTCTAATTTCATGACATCTCTTAATACACTTCTTTTGTTTAAAGACTGAAAAATATTAACCAACTCGCAAACGAAGGAATTTCATCGCATGAGCATCAAACCCGAGACTACCAAAAAGTGCGCACTGCTATATTCAAACATGCGATAATGTTTTTTCAAAAATACTCTTGTCATTTTTTGTAAATTTCAAGGAGTATACCAAAATTGTTTTTAAAAAAGTACACGATGGCTCACGTGGATTTCATTTCGGGCGGGCAGGCGGGCAGGCGGGCAGGCGGGCAGGCGGGCAGGCGGGCAGGCGGGCAGGCGGGCAGGCGGGCAGGCGGGCAGGCGGGCAGGCGGGCAGGCGGGCAGGCGGGCAGGCGGGCAGGCGGGCAGGCGGGCAGGCGGGCAGGCGGGCAGGCGGGCAGGCGGGCAGGCGGGCAGGCGGGCAGGCGGGCAGGCGGGCAGGCGGGCAGGCGGGCAGGCGGGCAGGCGGGCAGGCGGGCAGGCGGGCAGGCGGGCAGGCGGGCAGGCGGGCAGGCGGGCAGGCGGGCAGGCGGGCAGGCGGGCAGGCGGGCAGGCGGGCAGGCGGGCAGGCGGGCAGGCGGGCAGGCGGGCAGGCGGGCAGGCGGGCAGGCGGGCAGGCGGGCAGGCGGGCAGGCGGGCAGGCGGGCAGGCGGGCAGGCGGGCAGGCGGGCAGGCGGGCAGGCGGGCAGGCGGGCAGGCGGGCAGGCGGGCAGGCGGGCAGGCGGGCAGGCGGGCAGGCGGGCAGGCGGGCAGGCGGGCAGGCGGGCAGGCGGGCAGGCGGGCAGGCGGGCAGGCGGGCAGGCGGGCAGGCGGGCAGGCGGGCAGGCGGGCAGGCGGGCAGGCGGGCAGGCGGGCAGGCGGGCAGGCGGGCAGGCGGGCAGGCGGGCAGGCGGGCAGGCGGGCAGGCGGGCAGGCGGGCAGGCGGGCAGGCGGGCAGGCGGGCAGGCGGGCAGGCGGGCAGGCGGGCAGGCGGGCAGGCGGGCAGGCGGGCAGGCGGGCAGGCGGGCAGGCGGGCAGGCGGGCAGGCGGGCAGGCGGGCAGGCGGGCAGGCGGGCAGGCGGGCAGGCGGGCAGGCGGGCAGGCGGGCAGGCGGGCAGGCGGGCAGGCGGGCAGGCGGGCAGGCGGGCAGGCGGGCAGGCGGGCAGGCGGGCAGGCGGGCAGGCGGGCAGGCGGGCAGGCGGGCAGGCGGGCAGGCGGGCAGGCGGGCAGGCGGGCAGGCGGGCAGGCGGGCAGGCGGGCAGGCGGGCAGGCGGGCAGGCGGGCAGGCGGGCAGGCGGGCAGGCGGGCAGGCGGGCAGGCGGGCAGGCGGGCAGGCGGGCAGGCGGGCAGGCGGGCAGGCGGGCAGGCGGGCAGGCGGGCAGGCGGGCAGGCGGGCAGGCGGGCAGGCGGGCAGGCGGGCAGGCGGGCAGGCGGGCAGGCGGGCAGGCGGGCAGGCGGGCAGGCGGGCAGGCGGGCAGGCGGGCAGGCGGGCAGGCGGGCAGGCGGGCAGGCGGGCAGGCGGGCAGGCGGGCAGGCGGGCAGGCGGGCAGGCGGGCAGGCGGGCAGGCGGGCAGGCGGGCAGGCGGGCAGGCGGGCAGGCGGGCAGGCGGGCAGGCGGGCAGGCGGGCAGGCGGGCAGGCGGGCAGGCGGGCAGGCGGGCAGGCGGGCAGGCGGGCAGGCGGGCAGGCGGGCAGGCGGGCAGGCGGGCAGGCGGGCAGGCGGGCAGGCGGGCAGGCCGAGTGGAGTGGAGCCGTGACAGCGCAGCGCTCGCGTCATGATAAGATATACGCGGGAGCAACACCCGGATGAGGAGGGGAGGAGGACGCGGATAGCAAAGGACTCCTCATCAGGTCGATTTCTCCAAGCGACCTCTCTCGAAATCGGGAATTTGGGAAGAAATCTTAAAAAATACGTACTTCAACAATAGTTTTGACTTGTATGTAAGCCTACAGTGAGAATACTCAAAATAATATTTTTTATTAATTTTACATCAAAAACTCAAATTAATGAACACAATATAAGGAGAGTGATAATAGTAATCGCTATAAACAATGAAATAATCAACAAGCAGACGATTACATAAATGTGATTTACTGCGGAGAAAATAAATAACTTATGTAATGAAACATGCTGGACATGTATAAAATTTTCTTTCACAGTTCTAACCAGAAGACAAACTGCAATGCTCGTAAGTGACAATTTAGGACTAACTATCAACATTTTCGAATACAGAAAATTGTTATAATATTTACGTGTGAAGATCTTTATATGTGTAAATTTAAGTACATGCATTTCTGTTATTTGTTAAATAATCCTTAAAGAAATGTAAGAAGGCTTACTATTTGCGAGTAAGATTACAGGTTTTGCTAGTTCATGTGAAAAGGCCGAAAGTTGCCAGCACAGTGGCTTATTGAGCAAAGGTTAACTCAACGATGACATGACTTGCTGTTGCAGGCGGATGTTGTCGCGAAACAAAGGAAGACTTACAGTAGATTTAACATTCTTCTCAGTATTCCTTTAGAGTATGTTCTGAGAAATGTATTCTACGAATTATATGAAACGTATTATTTAAGTTGGTTTTTACCGTTGATCCACAGGAAATACTGTGAATATTGTCCATTAGCATCAGGTGAAATAATAGAAGTAAAAAGAAACACGTATTGTGTAGAGAATCCGACGCATGATGTGGGTGGAGGTCTATAATATTTTTAGTGACGCATCCGACGTATTACCAGGTGAGCTAAAGCAGATTCAAACTTAAAATGTTGAGTCAGGAACGTTACGCAACCTACCATGACGTCCCATGTTTTCAAACCTTGTGTATGTGACGCATTGTTGACAATATAAACTACATTACCAGACCTATTGTTAAGAACGGAATGCTTGTCAAGAGCGCTGAGAGTAGGAGCTCCATCATGTTGGCACGGCAGACTTCGTGGTGCGTATTATCAGAACAATGTGAGAGAAGTTTGAGGAAAACAACTCTTTAGATACTCCTGAATTGTTTACTGCACTCAAGGATCCACAGCCAAAAAGCAAGAACACTGTACTGATAGCATTATAAATGTAAAAAATCTCTTACCTACATTTGCCCACACGTTAATTTAAATACAGGCGACCGCGATTATAAAAGCCCTAAAATCGGTCTAACCGACGCAATAATCACAACTAATAAAATAATCCATCGAAAAAGGGAAAACAAAGTATGAAAATTAGTTTCTGCAATTGTAGCGGGAGGATAAGTGTGCTGGGTGATACTTCCATTGATTCAAGGAATATTTGGACTTCTCGGAATCCGATAAACATTGAATTCGCTCGTCGAACACTAGGTTCGTCATTTGTCGTTGCTACTCTGTTTTGTTTGTGTCTTTGTGAGTACAGAAAAGGCGTTAATTCATTTATATTGTGTTCTGCATCTGTATTTTGATGTTTTGAAATGAACTGCGGAATATCCTATAGTTTCCGCATCCGAGATTGTCTCGGCTCCACATTATCCCTCAAAATAGCCAGTCCACTAAAATATGTATTCAACAGATAAATTTCATATGTAATATTCCGTAACGATTGTTAATAAACTCAAACGTTTGCATACGTCAATCTTATGAAAAACTGGCCAAGTTGTTTGAAGTAGCACATGTCTATTGTCTGGACATATTTGCTTACTTGTATGTAGTATCATCCCTGAAGAATTTCGGCACCAGCCACGTGGCAAGAGTACTCCCTGAATGGGAATTAAAGAGGCAGGCTGCTATGATCGGACATTCCAGTGATTTTCTTATACCATTTCTAGGCGAATACCGGAGAGGCATAGTATTCAATGGGTTACTATTTTTTTCTTATCATCATTGGATCTACAACAAAGTCCAAGTCATATAGAATGAACCGATGCCATGACTTGGTTGTAAATCTACTGATGATGGAAAAAACTATTCCAGAAACGTGTTTGGTCGTTTAATATCGTAACAAATCATTAAAGCAAATTTTTCTGTTTAGATTAAGTCGTTTATCAATCCAAATGTTTACATTTTACATTGAAGGGATGTGATAATTGAACCTTTTAGCATCATTGAAAGGAATATTATAATTCATTCAAAAGCCAATATCATTCCACGTTTCAGTTTCAAAAGGGAGTCACTTCTTGTACAGAAGGGTCCAAAAACAGTATACTTGTACATGTACACTCTTTGAGAGTGAATATATTTGAAACAGGGAGACATACGGCTGTGATTATTGCTTGCTATTTCAGTTGGATGCTTTGTAACACGTTCTTACAATTACGTGTGTTCACAGAGTTCCTCATTAGCAGCTAAATAACATCGATGTCACTGAACTGCTGACCGAGAGTATACATTTTTTAGAACCTCACTGTATTTTAGGTAGTGTCTGCTACTTGTCCTCCTTACATCGCCCGTACTTCCCCCATGTTTATGGGTATTTCAGGATTCTAATGCTGAATAGTATTACATCGACGCTAGTACTTACACCAGCCTTTTCCCCCATATTTATGGATATTTCAGCATCTCTACTTCTGAATAGTGTTACGTAGAGGCTTGTACCTACACCACTTTTTCTTTCCCATATTTATGGATATTTGAGCATTTCCACTGCTGAGTGGTGTTATATATGCACTAGTACTTACGCCACTGTCTCATATTTATGGATATTTCAGCATCCCTAATACTGACAAGTGTCACATAGGCCCTAGTGCCAACATCGCCCGAACTTACCCGTATTTATGGTAATTTCAGCATATCTACTGCTGACTAGTGTTACATAGACCCTAGTACCTACACCACCCTTACTTTCTCATTTGAATGGATATTTCAGCATCCCTAATACTGATTAATGTCACATAGGCGCTAGTACCTACACCATCCTTACTTTCTTATATTTCATCCTTACTTTCTCATATCTCTCTACTACTGAATAGCGATACATTGGCGTTAGTCCGTACTCCGCCCGTACTAACCCACATTCCTGACTCTTCCAGCGTCCGTAACGCTGAGTAGCGCTGGATGGGCGCTAGTTTCTGCGCATCCTTTTAATAGCCGTTTGGGCGCGGCGCAGGAAGATTCCGTCGTTGATGCGAACGGCTCGCGCAGCGCGCAGACGGCAGCGGGGCGGGGGGGGGAGGGGATCTGCGCGGCGCTGCTCTCGCTCCGTTGCGCAACGCGCACGCGCCGTCGGGCGGGTCGCTGACCGCGCCGCGCCGCGCCTCGCCCCGCCTCGCCCCTCCGCGCCACGCAGCGCCATTGCGGGATGCTGGGTGGCGGGCCCCCCCGGGCCAAGTCGGCGGAGGAGGCGGCGACGTGGTGGTGGTGACGGTGGTGATGGTGGTGATGATAATGGTAGTAGTGGTGGTGGTGGTAGTGGCGGCGGCGGCGGTGATGATAATGGTGGTGATAGTGGCAGAGGTAGTGGTGGTGATGATTAAGGTGGTGGTGGTGGTGGTGGTAGTCATGGTGGTGGTGATTATTGTGGTGGCATTCATGGTGGTGGTGATTATGGTGGTGGTGGTCGTCATGGTGGTGGTGATTATGGTGGTGGTGGTCGTCATGGTGGTGATGATTATGGTGGTGGTGATTATGGTGGTGGTAGTGGCGATAATGGTGGTGGTGCTTACGGTGGTGGTGCTTATGGTGGTGGTGCTTGTGATGGTGGTGACAATGGTGGTGGTGAGGGAGAGCAGTAAGGGTGGGGAGTAAGGGAGGGACATGAGGGAGGGCGTGGTGGCACAGAGCGGGGTGAGGTGGGGTAACGGGGTGAGTCCGTAGGAATGGCTGGGGGGTTGGGATCTGAGGAGCGGTGGGTGGGTGGGTGGAAGGGTAGATGAGTGGATGAGCGAATGAGTGAGTAGGTCGGTGAGTGAGTGGGCGAGTGGGTCAGAAGGACTGGGCGACGGAATAAGATGGGCGTCGAAGTGTGTGTATGTGTATGTATGTGTGTGTGTGTGTGTGTTTGTGTGTATAAGAAACGTATGGCAATAGGGTGTGACATGGTGCAACGAGTTGTGTATGTGTGTGTGTGTGTGAGGCGGTCCATCGGGATGAAACAGGGTGATGGATAGAAAATGGCGTGTGACGGGGCGGTGAGTTGGTGATTGGTTGAGTGTGAGCGGGGCGGGGCGGCGGGGTGAGTTAGAAGAGCCGGGAGGCGGTGTGTGTGTGTGTGTGTGTGTGTGTGTGTGGGTGTTAAGAGCCGGGCGGACGAAACTCGGGGTGGGGCGACGTGGGGCGGGGCAGGGCGGGGCGGGGCAGAGGAGAAATGGACGGAGGCGGGACGGGATGGGGCGGGGCGGCGCAGGGCGGCGGGGTGAGTTAGAAGACCCGAAGTGGCGGTGTTTGTGTGTGTGTGTGTGTGTGTATGTGTAGGTGGGTGTTAACAGCCGGGCGAACGAAACACGGGGTGGGGCGAGGTGGGGCGGGGCGGGGCGGAGGAGGAATGGGGTGAGGCGGCAGGGGGAGGGGCGGGTGGGCTTGGCGGCGGGGGGGAGCGGGTGGTGGTGGGGGGGGAGGTCTGCGAGGCAGCGGGGAGGGGGGGGGCGAGGTCCGGATTTTTCCGTTCCGGTTTGGGAGTGGGCGCTCGCGGGGCGCGGGTACAGTCCTGACCGCGCCGGCCCGCCGCCGTGTTGAGGCACGAGGGCGCGGAATGTAGGCTAGCAGGGAAGCCTCGTTTACGCCACGGAGGCGGAGGCAGCAGCCGACGGACTTGCGCTTTCCATTTACGTGACGTCTCGCGAAATGAGAGGAAAAAATGCGGCGTCGATGGTGCAACGGTTAGTTAACGGACTGTTACACGGACTGTTACAATAACGGACACGGACAATAACGGACTGTTACACACAAGTTTCGCGGGTTCGAACCCGATCCAAGTCGTGGATTTTTAAGAGCGAAAAATTCCTTCGTACGCCTTCCTTCGGAGGGGAAGTAAAGCCGGCTGTCCCATGTTAGTAGATTTACTGCATGTAAAAGATCCTCAAGCCTAAACGAAACCTCTGAGCTAAATTCAAATCGCCGGTTTCGTCGCCTCAGTAATACCTTCCTTCTTCCTTCGCTAGTTGGTGAAAGGAGTGTAGCAAAATTTGTGTGGCCAGACGGAAGAGCGGGTCTCATGGCCTGAGTCTCTCCACGTGAAATAAGACATCAATTCAATTCAATTAAAAAATACAGCACGGATACAAACTTTCCGAAATACGTTTGCTACGGGAATCGGCGATTATTCCAATTACGAAGAACATCGCAAACCAGAAAACTGGGATTGTCCAGACATTTTATTCGAATTTCAACAAATCCTCAAAAAAATTCTATATTTAACAACGGATGTAGGCTAGATGGGAATATTCACGAAGACTCGCAGAACAGCCAAAGAAGCATTGCAGTGTATTGGATGTCAGCTCAATTTCATCGTTTGCGTCATTATAATTTATAAATCTCTCTGGTATGTGTGTTGAACCAGAAACGATTTTGCTACTCTCTACTCTTTGCCGCAGTTTGGCAAGAAGTTTGCGATACTAGCGCTCCACCTCCGTCACGTGGGTCGCTGACGTAGACGGCGCGGTGAAGGTTATTATTCGCTTTCCAGCTACGTGGGTCGCCGCCCGCCCCCTCTGTTACCAACTAGGAAAACATTCGGCGCGCGACAGCAGATAGCGAAGCAACCGACGTGCCACGATTCGTACATCTCAGTGAAACGTCACAGTAAAAAAACAGTACTAATTAAATATCCACAGTTTCATCGTCGCAAAAAGAGTCAACGATTACTAATTAAACGTTCCCTTTTTATAACTTATGAATTATCAGTAAATTTTAACCATATCATTCTTGTTTCATTTTTTCGGAACAAAATAATAATAATCACTATTGTAAAAAGTCCTTCCAACTTCTGGTGATGTATTCTCTTTGTATCAAAGTCACATTTAGAGAACAGTACAAGAACATTAAAACAAAAAGTTCGACAGTCAGTTTCAGTACTGCTTTGAACTCAAATTTTACTGTTCTGTTTCTTCCTGAGTTTCTACAGTAAAAGAGCCCAGAGTGGCTACTTGTAATCACGTTAAATGGAGAGAGCTTAAAGGCTTTCAGCAAGGCCTAGTTGAACAATATAAGTTCTTAATACTTGTAATAAATCGCGCACTTAACACAATGTGAACTCTCTAAACATTTATTTATGACGAAAAACTTCAAATGAAGTACACTTACTTCAGTTTGTTTCGCTTATCGTATAACCCATCTACACTGATACACTCCCACTAATCTACACATTCTGCTCCACCAAACAGCCATATTCTACAACAATATTCTGCTCTCCAAAGAGCTTATACTAAATAAATGGAGAAGAACAGCCTTAAGGTAAAGATTGAACGATAAACATTTTGAAAAAAACGAGTAGTTTTTGCGTAATTTGCGCTTGAAAATTTTTGAAAATTTTGTTTCTCAAAAACCACTGTAAAATTTTTCTTTAAATTTTCTTCACTTTTCTATTAACAAACGGTAAACAATGTGGTGCTAGTCCCATTTTTGTGTATCGCTCGGTTTTCCGAAAATTGCAAAAAAAAATAAATTAAAAAAAATCATCCGCGAGTTTGCGGCATGCGGCCCACTGCGGGCGGACGCCGAACCCAGCAGCTCAGCGCTCAACTCAGTCACAAGGTCAATAGCGCCATGAGGCCCCGTAGCGACGTCAGCCAATGTCTAACACAGCCCCTCCCCTGCGCCTCTGGGCCTTCGAGAAACGACGGTGCGCAGCTGCACAGCCCACCAGCCCGGGCCCGCACAAACAACAGCAGCAGCAGCAAAATCAGGGAGAAGAGGAAAGGGAGAAGGGAAAGAATAGAAGAGGAGCAAGAAAAAGGCGGCGGTAGAGAAGAAGGATGCGAATGACGAGAAAAAAGGAAGATGGAGGAGGAGGAGAAGGATGGAGGAGGAGGAGGATGGAGGAGGAAGAGGATCACAGAGGAGGAGAAGGATAGAGATGAAGGATGGAGGAGGAAGATGGAGACGGAGGAAGACTGAGGAGGAGAAGAATAAAAACAGGAAAGAGGAGCAGAGAAGATGGGAGAGAGGGGGAAAATAAGGAGGGAAGAAATAAAGACGAGGAAGGAAAATGTAATAAGAAGGAGGAAAAGGACAAAGAAGAGAATGTCGAGAATGAGAAGATGACGAAGGAAGGAGCATGAAGAGGAGAGAAAGAAGAAAAATGAGATAAAAAGGAGAAAGGCGAGTAAGAAGAAAAGAATTTAGTTTCTCTGGGCTGCCACTACTTAAAGACACAAAGAACCCCAATTACAACGACCGGCTATTTCAAGTCTATGGAAAGCTGATCAGACGAATGCAAATTGAATTGACACGCGAATTCCTTCTCATGAATGTGCAAATAATATTTAGAGTATCTCCCTTCTCGGTCAAACATATTATTTAAGAGAATCGCGAACTTAATAATACAGTTATCACTAAATTTTTTGACAGGTGATCTAAACAATTTTCAACAAATTTGTCGTTAAGAACATTATGGAGGATTCAGTATTTGCATATTTTTCAAAATTGTGACCAAAGGTGACAAAATAATGAAGTTATATTCTTCAAAATTTCTTATTTTAAATTAAAATTATGCACAATACATTCATTTGTAAACACACAATTAATTTACACCACATCATTTTAAGTAGTCTCGTGCAAGAAACATATATATATATATATATATATATATATATATATATATATATATATACCATTCATTTTTGTTCCAGAGTTTTCTTTCTTCATTCTCACAAAACGGCTCGTATCTTCAAGAAATCAATACTCGAAAACATGAAAATCTCTAATGTTGAAAATGAAAATTACAAGCGGTTGAATTTGAAAAACCGAAATCTGAAAATAATCTAAACCTCAAGAAAAACATTTCTAATATCCTGACTTCACTACTCGTTCTCAATCGCTCCCAGGTCTGGACGCAAAGTGAGAAACCGTATTTGCCACTCACCATGGTGTCAAAGAGTGGTGCCAGCTGGGCGCCATGCGAATCAAAAGGCTCACCTGCAACAAAACACCACAACTCATTAGAAACACATCTTTCATTTTATTATATTCTATTACAATTCACCCATCTTCCACTATTGCCATTTGACATATTAATGTCACCTTATTCCATCAGATCCATAACTATTCAAATACGTCATAATTTTTTTGACCTCAACATGTTGGTTACTTCCCACAGCTCTGCATACTCTTCGATACTTTAATTAGGTTACGGATATGTAAACTTTTCATACTATTTTATATTTTGATTTCTTTATGGATATGTAAACTCTGATGTACTCTGGCTAATTTTAATCTATGATCTGTACAATACCTTCATATGTAAACTCCGAGAACCTGTAAGCGATGATGTTTACAACAACATAACCAGTGTTTATACAAGTGACAGTTTTTTATCAAAATTATATTTCTTCATATACGACACGCTGTCAACCTGGACATTAGGTATGTCACAATTTGTATTTTATTATTGTTTAATTGTATTGTTTATTAGATATTTGTCATCAATTTTATTGTTAATTTTCAAAATCATAAAAACAGAATTCTCATTTTTATCTTTTAGATTATTTTGAAAAAGACCTCAAATAGAGTAGAAACGTCATGAATAATAATAAATAATTATGATATAAAAACAGTGTGTTTTATTAAGGTCAAAAACCGTTACAAGTAATTACATATTTCATTCATTAAGACGTAAAAAGGAATATCACAGGACTCGAATTGGCAAAATTTGATGTCAAAACCAATAACATCTCTAAATAAAATTATTGGAACTCACGTATCGGTACTCCCATCGTTACACGTTTTCAAACAAGAATGCGATATTTTTTGCATATTCAAACACTCCTAAGACTATTAAGATAAATTACACATTGACATAATACACGTTGTCCATCAAAATCTTACATTTTATTCATTTAAATAAGGGGAAAGCAGCGTATGTATTTTTCTGAAACCATACAGCAGAGGATGAAGTCGTAAATGAGAAGAAAGAACGTCATTGAAACGTTATTTCGATTAGAACAATCTATTTTCTACATATCAAGACATCTCGTTCGAGACCGTCTCGTTCGAGACCGTCTCGTTCGAGACCGTCTCGTTCGAGACCGTCTCGTTCGAGACCGTCTCGTTCGAGACCGTCTCGTTCGAGACCGTCTCGTTCGACACCGTCTCGTTCGACACCGTCTCGTTCGACACCGTCTCGTTCGACACCGTCTCGTTCGACACCGTCTCGTTCGACACCGTCTCGTTCGACACCGTCTCGTTCGACACCGTCTCGTTCGACACCGTCTCGTTCGACACCGTCTCGTTCGAGACCGTCTCGTTCGAGACCGTCTCGTTCGAGACCGTCTCGTTCGAGACCGTCTCGTTCGACACCGTCTCGTTCGACACCGTCTCGTTCGACACCGTCTCGTTCGACACCTTCTCGTTCGACACCGTCTCGTTCGACACCGTCTCGTTCGACACCGTCTCGTTCGACACAGTCTCGTTCGACACATTTCGTTCGACGCATTTCGTTCGACGCATTTCGTTCGACGCATTTCGTTCGACGCATTTCGTTCGACGCATTTCGTTCGACGCATTTCGTTCGACGCATTTCGCTCGACGCATTTCGTTCAACACATTTCGTTCGACCATTTCGTTCGACGCATTACGTTCGACGCATTTCGTTCGACGCATTTCGTTCGACGCATTTCGTTCGACGCATTTCGTTCGACGCATTTCGTTCGACGCATTTCGCTCGACGCATTTCGTTCAACACATTTCGTTCGACACATTTCGTTCGACGCATTTCGTTCAACGCATTTCGTTCGACACATTTCGTTCGACGCATTTCGTTCGACGCATTTCGTTCGACGCATTTCGTTCGACACATTTCGTTCGACGCATTTCGTTCGACACATTTCGTTCGCCGCATTTCGTTCGACGCATTTCGTTCGACGCATTGCGTTCGACGCATTTCGTTCGACGCATTTCGTTCGACGCATTTCGTTCGACGCATTTCGTTCGACGAATTTCGTTCGACGAATTTCGTTCGACACATTTCGTTCGAGACATTTCCTTCGAGTATTTGAGAGGCATCTCGCAATTCCTGGCGAGAGGTTCGCGCGATAGCCGGAGAGACTCTTTAATTGGCGCCTCCATCGACGCGATGCCATCAAACCGCGCGGCCATAAAAGCCGAGCGCAGGGCGGGACGCGCCGCTGTCTCGCAAGAAGGATGGGCCATATAACGCTAGGCGTCGCCTTGGCGTTACGCCGCCTGGCCTTGCGTTGTCTTGGCCGCTTCTCTGCTTCATCCCGCTTTAAAAATGCTTCCACGTCCTGGCTAGGATTTTACCTACCAGCGCTCGCATTGGCCGTTTGCTTCGTTCTTCTTTTCTTCTGTGACAACCTGACACACTTCGTCCTGGGGCATCAACGGACTTCACTGACGTGCCGCTGACCGGGAGGTTCTAGGTTCGAGTCCCAACGGTGGCAGGATTTCCGACACTAGCTTGTCAGCTAGGTTGAATTCAGTCGCTGCCAAGAAGAGAATTCTAACAGCCACTCCCCTGGTCGGTAGTTTTCCGTGTTTTGTCCAATCAATACCAGACGAATGGCGGAGTAGTACTCTAAGAAACGGGTCACGGACTCTGCACGATCTTTCCTTCGTCTTCCTTGTCCTATCCTCACCCCTTACTTACGCACACTTACACTAACATGCACTACTCTACCACACATGACGGAAGACCAGTTGGGACCGTCTGGGGCGGTGCCCCGCTATAATGTTTATATATAATATTTCGAAGTTATCATTTTCAGAAATCGCTGATCATATCGTTTCAATATTTTACTCAATGTTATATCGGAAAACAATCTCAAAAGAGTCATCGCGTTCTGGAATCGAATAATAACTCGAAGGTCGCACTAGAATTAAACTGATCGTTTATAAAATACTTCTGATTTAAAGAATGAGTGACTGAGTCGTCTTAGCGAATAACAATATTGTCCCCAAAACTCACTTCTTAACTGTTTATCTTCCATTTTTTTTCTTGAAATGCACCTCATAGTTCTTTAGTTCCAGCAAAGTTGAATCGTAGAGTGCGAGGCATTAATGAATACTAACTTACCAAGAAACTGACGAATTCCCATTTCTAAGAGCTCAAGTAGCGATTTGTGAGTAATACACAAGTGGAACACTCTGCAATGATCGTGTAATTTGCAACATGAAGCGAAGTAAATATTTGGAGAACAGCAATGTTTCACCATCAAGGAAGCCTTTGTTTTACGAAGCATCTGCCTTGCACATTTCCACAGTCGGAACGATAAACAACTAGAAAATATAACTCTCAAGTGTTTGAGACATTTAAAGTAACTGTAAGTAAGTTACTTGCATTTCTGAAAACACAAACTTTAAAATAGATGCTACAACTATGAAAATCTAAATAATATTAATTTAGAAATATTTTAGAGCTGCAGTTTCAAGGTTCCCATAAATGCAAAGAAAACGTCATATGAAAAACAATTCTTCCCATTTTAACAGTGTCGTAGGTCTAAAAAAAATAGCTACATGACAATATTTCTCTCCGACACTTCCAAAACCAATTCGTGTTTATTAACGACCGACGAAAACCTTCAAAAAACAGTGCGCATCAGATGGGTCCCATGACGTCCTTTAAATGCTGGCGTCACTCGCTCCACGAAGAAGCGAGAAAACAGTCGGTTTCGCTTGACCCGCAGGGACTGCTGCCGAAGGCGCCGTCTTCCCTTCCTCCCACCACCGCCTCCGTCCCCTCCTCCTTTGTAAAATCCTCTACCTCCCCCTTAACTACCGCCTGATCAATTACGTCCTCTTCCTACTCCACATCACCGATTACTCCTCCTCCTACTCTAACAACGACTGCTCCTACGTCTCATCCAACATCACCGTCTGCCCCTCCTCCATCATCACCGCCCGCTCCTCCTTCTCCTCCAACATGACCGCCTGCTCCTTCTCCTCCATCACCACCTCCTCCTCCTCCATCGTCACCGCCCGCTCCTCCTTCTCCTCCAACATGACCGCCTGCCCCTCCTCCATCATCACCGCCCGCTCCTCCTCCTCCTCCAACATGAACGCCTGCTCCTCCTCCTCCATCACCACCTGCTCCTCCTCCTCCATCACCACCTGCTCCTCCTCCTCCATCACCACCTGCTCCTCCTCCTCCTCCATCACCACCTGCTCCTCCTCCTCCTCCATCACCACCTGCTCCTCCTCCTCCTCCTCCATCACCACCTGCTCCTCCTCCTCCATCACCACCTGCTCCTCCTCCTCCTCCATCACCACCTGCTCCTTCTCCTCCATCACCACCTGCTCATCCTCCTCCATCACCACCTGCTCATCCTCCTCCATCACCGCCTGCTCATCCCCCTCCATCACCGCCTGCTCATCCTCCTCCATCACCGCCTGCTCATCCTCCTCCATCACTACCTGCTCCTCCTCCTCCATCACCACCTGCTCCTCCTCCCAACATCACCGCCTGCCCCTCCTCCATCATCACCGCCTCCTCCTCCGTCACCACCTGCTGCTCCTCCTCCTTCCACGCACCGTATCCTCCTCCCTCTCCTTTGCGCGTGCGTTTGCGGGCGCGCGTCGGCGACGGCGCTCTGGGTTGCGTCGCGGCGCCGCGTGCAACGCCCCGAGGGCCCGCGAGGGCGACGCGCGCGCGGCGCCAACGAAGACTGACAGGCGGCGGCGGCGCAGGCGGAGAGGAATGCGCGACCGCGCGGCGCGGAGCGGAGCGGCCGCCCAAGGGGGGCGTGGCAGACCAGTGGGATGGGAGCGGGCGGGCAGAGGGGGAACAATCGAGGATGAGGGGGTTGCGGCGGAGCGAGCTAGGCTGACGCAAGATGAGGCAGGGTGAGGCAAGATGAGGCAGGGTGAGGCAAGATGAGGCAGGGTGAGGCAAGATGAGGCAGAGTGAAACAAGATGAGACAGTGTGAGGCAAGATGAGGCAGGGAGAGGCATGATGAGGCAAGATGAAGCAGGGTGAGGCAGATGAGGCAGGGTGAGGTACGTTGAGGCAGATGAGGCAGGGTGAGGTACGTTGAGGCAGCTGAGGCTGAGTAAGGCAGATGAGGCAGCGTGAGACACCTCACAGTAAGGCAGATGAGGAGCGAAGACGAGAGAGTGGAGTTGTAACGTGAGGGTGGGCGTGGCAGAGTGGCGAAGGAGGGCGGAGGGTAGGCGGAGATGGGTGAGGTGGCACGAGGCGGTGTAGGGGAGGAAGGGTGGAGGGGCGAGGGAGGTAGAGCGGAGACGAGGGAGCGGGGCGTTGCGGGATGGCGATGTGGGGGCATGCTAATGCGGGGCGACGGTGGAGGCTACGCGGAGGTAGGGCGAGTGGAAGCGGGGCGGAGGCGGGGCTGTGGCGGGGGACGGGGCAGTGGCGTGAGACGGTAGCGGGTCGCGACGGGGCGTGGGCGGGGCTGTCGCGGGGCGCAGAGGAGGGGAGAAGCGATGGCGGGGCGTGGACGGGATGTGGCGGGTGTGGGGCGACGGCGAGGCGGGGCGAGGCAGAGGAAGGGAGAGTCGGCGGTGTGGCAGGGAAGAGGAGAGGCGTTGGAGGGGCAGAGGAGGGGAGAGGCAGTGCCGGGGCGGGGCGGGGGAGGGTCAGATGAGGGGAGAGGCGGGGAGGGTCAGATGAGGGGAGAGGCGGGGCGGGGCGTGGGCGGGGCAGTGCCGGGGGACGGGCTGAGGAGGGGAGAGGTGGTAGCGCGACGGAGGCGGAGCAGATGAGGGGAGAGGCAGTGGCGGTGCGGCGTTGCCGTGGCGGGGGGCGGGGGAGAGGGCGGTGCTTTGACGGGTGCAGGGCAGAGGAGGGTAGAGTCGGCGGTGGCGGGGGGGGCGTGCAACAGAGGCGACGCGAAGGGCGTGAGGTGGGGAGGGGGTGCTGGGGGAGCGCGAGGGGCGGCGAAGGGATGCGCGCCTCACCCAATGAAGAGTGGCGTGCGGCGGGCGACGCAACGCGGCCCGGGAGGGGGCGTGGCATTTCGGTTGCGCCACTGCGCCCTGCTCTCCCCCTCGCCCCGGGGCCAGCCGGCGCAGCGCGCGCTCCGCGACATTCCGCGAGGCGACTACACTTAGCAGAAAAACACAATATGCGTGCGCGCTGCAAAACAATCCAACGATCAAATTCACACTGACCTTCGGCTACGCCGAAAGAAAAGGCGATGTGCTGATGGCCACACCAGCACCACTGAGATATTCCAGAAAGATATTCCAGCACCACTGACATATTCCAGAAATTCCAGAAATAAGGGTTCAGAACGACGGATCGTTAAATAAACGTCATTGACGGACAATGGTATTGCAAACGGTTGCGTTGAAACTATAGTAGTGCTAAAAAAAACCTCATTACCTCGCTCACCGTTGTAATCTGCAATATAATCCTGGAAATACACCACTTGATTTGCAAAAAGCGAGTGAGTTATGATAGTAATAAAATCAGAAACATCGTATATTCCACATAAAATATATGATTATCAATTTTGAGAGCATATTGATTTAGGGAAATACACAATGCCCATATTCTTTAGGTGATGGGGTTTCTTTGAGCACTACTGTACGTGTGAGACATCTACTAACGAATAAACTGACGAATTGAGCGCATGGGAATAATTTTCATTAATTTTGCCACCAGTAGCTAACAAGTTGCTGTCAAAGCAGCCCTTGTTATAATCATCTCTCTCTATCAACTCTCTCACTGACCAATCTCTTTCTACCAACAGTACACAGATTAAGTCGACGGAACGGAAATTCGTTGAATTCAACGTCAATCAATTTCCTTGATACTTACGAGTATAACGTATTACTCGCTCTTTTAAAATTTGCAGACGGAATGCTGCGATCTTTTTACAAGAGGTCACCGCCGACTGAAAGAGAAGTATTTACAGTATTTACTGGTCGATTATAAATTATATAGATGGCGGTGAGCGGAATACAGGACCCAGCTCATTGCAGGGTAAGGCAGAGCAGAAGCGGGCAAGAACGTAACTATTGTGTAATAGATAAAGGCAAAGCAGAAATACAATTATTTTCTGTGCCTTCTGTGATTTGCGTGTATTGTCATGACGAAGTGTATTGTACTGCAGCTCTGTCCATAAGTATTTCTAATGGTATTAATAACACCTTTTTCTTTTGCTCGCTGCAATAATTCACTACATTATTTATAATTAGTTTACTGCCAGAACGCACTCTCACATATCGAAGTGGATTTGATTTTTCCGCAGTCAGCACAGAAACGATAAAAACAAAACAAGCACTTTTTCCCGGTGTCTCAGCTGGCGTCAGCATCGGTCAGATGGTATTAGACATCGGCAATATTCTGGCATTCTCGGAAGTGTGTTCGGGCACTCACTTTCAAACAACAGTAGTTCCTAATTCTGCCGTCTGCAAATGTATAATGAATGAGTAATATGAATGGAATGATTAAATGGACCACGTGCGTGACAGGGTAGCACACGCTTTGGAGGCTTTGTAACCCATAATATTCTATTTCACTAGGTAATTCTTGTTGCTATCAGAATCGAGGTATCAAGAATCTCGGTTTCAAGTGAACATGTACGATCTATTTGAAACCACCTATTTGAATCTTGTTCTATTCGTACAATGTATTTGAACATGTCGACATATTTGAATTATATTTGTTCGATTGTGGAAATGCCGTTAGAATACGTTGTGGATAGAAAAACGAAAACTTCGAAACTTCGCCATTTGCTTTCAATAGTTCGTGCAGTTCTATCCTCCCCGTAATTAATTTCGACCATCCTTCCTCAAAAATTAATCCATGCCGCTGTCAGTCTTTTGTCGCTTTTCCCAGTGGAGTGACGCATCTCATAAATATGCACGGACCGGCACCACCTCTCCCAGAGAATCGATATTGTAATTAGACATCTTATTCCCCAGGGAAATTAAGGGGAATGGCAGAACCATGTTCAGTTCCACGTGGGTAGTAGAAATGAATGTCAACATCCCTTCTGTTTATACGAGTACAAGACGTAGTTATCAATCCCCGAGAGAAATAGTAATTTTCATTTTCAGTACCCATGAAGGTTAAAATTACTAAAGCAATAATTATGTAATTTTACCTAAAAAAACTGTTAGTTCGCAGAATAACGAAAAACTATAGCATAATTAACAAATCGGAATATTTGTACACAAAAAATTGAAATATACTGAATCATATTTTCACATCAAATTAACAAATGGCAGATGAGATATGTCGATGAAATCTGTTTCTTACTAATGCCATTCATAAATAAATCAAATACATGAAAGTGATTCCAAATGCAGTACTCCACTATAATAAAAACCGTTACAATTTGGAGCACTCCATTATAATTTTAATATGAGTTTGTTTTGACGTTGACTTTGAAAACCTTATACTTCCGTCTCTCTGTCTGGTGTATATTAAATCCTAAAACATTATGTACAAGTCATTAAATGTCATCGTGTTTCGTACCTTCGAACCAAAAAAACCGTGAAACTAGATTTTAAAAAATTCATTTATATAACGAATACCGCTTACATTTTTTCTGTCAATATAAGAAAAATATTGATATATACTCTTCTTTGGAGGCTATAATCCTTATCGACTTTTGAGAATAAGTGTTGATAAAGGAAAATTGCTCTTTGAAAGGCAGTTAAGAAGTGATGAACAGATTAATACCCGGGTTGGTGCCACTTGTGTAAAGATATTATAGGTGTCCGTGTGGGATTTGCAGCCCAAATCCTCTAGTTACAAAGCAGTTATCGCTGCACCCACCTATTATTCCAATGCCAGGAATAACAAAAAGGTATTTTAAAGAAATTCCAATCCAGAGTATGTTCTTGATCCTCTCATTACCTCACCAAGAGACGCAATTAGTAAGGCGAACCCAGGGACTACGGAGATCAGATCCTTCTTGCACCGATAGGTTGCAGTCGGGAAGAGAATTAGTTACAAACCGAACGTTATAAGTATGGACTATCTTCAGTGATCGATGAAATATTGGAATTTAAAAGAACTGCCATTTCGATGCAAAATCGGCGTCAATGAGTCAGTGTGTGCCGAAAACTAGAATATGATTGTATAATTCAAATGATTGACTGATTGGTGATTCCGGGCGCGGGTGAAATCCGGGGCACATCTACGCCGGCTTGTGGGGATTTTCCCTAATCTTTCCTTCCTCTTCCTTGTCCCATCCTCAGCACTTACACACACTGACACTCACATGCACTACACTACACTGAGGTCACTACCACACATGTCGGGAGCTTAGAACTTGCAGCTGGCCCCGACTGGAGCGGTGGCATGCTGGTGGGAGATACTTGATTAGGGAAAATCCCCACAAGCCGACGTAGATGTGCCCCGGATTTCACCCTCCAGTGGGAGAAAACCTCCGCCTCCCTACATGCACTACACTTTGGGGACCGTAATGACCTTAGCAGTTGACGCGCCCGGAATCACCAATCAGTCAATCAATTGAATTATACAATCATATTCTAGTTGACAGCACAAACTACTTCATTGATGCCGATTTTGCATCGAAATGTCAGTTCTTTTGAATCCCAATATTTCATCAATACCACCAATTCAAAAATATCGACACCAATATTGGGTACATCAAAATCACGAGAATCGACAATGCAGGTATCGAATATCACGCGATTCACCGCCCTGCGCCTGACCAGTTGCATCCCGCCGCACGCTCGCGACACGCGGGTGGCCTACTTCCGCAAGAGGGAGGGGTCGCCGACCAAACAAAAAGATGAAGGCGGCGACGCGTTCCCACCGCCGCGGCGAGCGCGCGTTCCTTTATTTGCGAGCGGCGCGCGCGAGTGACTCACAAAATAAATAATGCTGGGCTGAAAAAGAGTAAATGCCCGACCGCTACCAACGACATCAAGAAAGAGGATGGGATGTCACGAGAAAAAGGGGGAATAAATTGGGATGAATAAGGAAAAGCGGGCGATTCCCGATACAGGAAAGTGATGATGAAGGAAGAAGAGAACATTTTACTTAAATGTTTCCTTAGAGACACAATTACTGTGGTTTTGATTGTTAAGCAATGCCAACGCCGAGTATTTACTGTATTGTTAAATTATGGAGATGATTACTCGAAATGTTAATGTTTACGTTGTAACTGTGAATGGAACAGCCAGAGTATGTTAAAATGCCACGTGGAAAGTATTGCTACACTTGTGTGTGTGCGTGCGTGTGTGCGCGCGCGCGCGTGTGTGCGCGCGTGTGTATGTGCATGGGTGCGCGTGTGCGCGTGTGTGTGCGCGCGTGTGTGTGTGAGCGTGTGCACGCGCGTGTGTGTGTGTGAGCGTGCGCGCGCGCGCGTGTGTGTGTGTGTGTGTGTGTGTGTGTGTGTGTGTGAGAGAGAGAGAGAGAGAGAGAGAGAGAGAGAGAGATTGTATAGAACGTCCTTCGTTTTGCCGTGTTCTATGCATCACAAAAATATATTAGAGAGGAAGAATAATGAACACCACTTATAGAGAAAAATTGCTCTCCCTGCTCCACCCGACTTCACTTACACACACGTACCGTATTCCTGTAACTACTACTATTGTCGGTATAGGTATTGTTATTGATGTGCGAGTCATCGGTATTGGAATAGCTATCGGCTTTGGCGGGGACTCGAGTCCTGTGGCCTGTGGGTCAGACGCAGTGCAGGGACGTGGGTCGGTGCCCTGAGCCACCTGGGGCGCAGCGCTGCATCTGCGCGTGCGCGCGCACACGCGCGCCGTGCGAACCCAGAGGCCCCGCGCAGCAGCTTTCTCCAGGAAACTCGCGGCTTTCTCTGGCGCCCCCCCCCTCCCCCACCCCGCCCCACCCCTCCCCGCGTCCATCGCCGCCGCCGCGAGCGGGCCCCACCCCGCCGAGGCGACTCTAGCGGCGAATTCCTGACGCGGGTAGCCAGCATTCGACGTACGTTCATTCCTAGAAGACTAGCCAGGAGTTTTGCGTTGATTCAGTCACTAGCGGAGCCCGGCAGACGTTGTTCTGGCCTTTATCCCCCTGTTTCTCCTTCCCTCTTCCTTTTTTTCTCCGTCTCTCCTTCTGTCTCCGTCTCTCTCTCTCTTGGTCTCTCTCCGTCTCTCTCTCTTGGTCTCTCTCCGTCTCTCTCTCTTGGTCTCTCTCCGTCTCTCTCTCTTCGTCTCTCTCCGTCTCTCTCTCCATTTCTTTCTCCGTCTCTCTCACCCTGCCTCTTTCTCTCCGTCTCTCTCTTTCTCTCTCTCTCTCTCTGTCTCTGCACCTGTATCCGTCAGTCTGACTCTGTCTCCATACCTGTATCAGTCAGTCTGCCTCTGTGTCTCTCTTTGTCTCTGTCTCTGTCTCTGACTCTCTATGTCCCTCTCACTCACATTTAGCTGCAGATTCTGCACATCTCTGAGCAGGTGGGGTGATATTGAGAAGCGCCGTACCAGCAAAAATGTAATAGAATGCTCAAGTAGATCTCATCTTGTAGATTATTGTGAGAAATGAAACCACCATCATAACTCTATTGATGACAACGACTATCACTTCAGTCTTAGATGGCCATTTTATGACAACTCTGAAGACGAATTGTACATTGAACCAGTTAAGGTCCATTCTTATTGGACGAGTCATCGTATCGGACAAATTGTGAACAGTTAAGTAACCAGATTAATTTAACATAAATATTAAAAAAATTGCTCGGATTTGGATGTGCCCGAAAGAATTTCTACAGTGTGTTAGAGCAAGTATGCGCATTTAAACTCTGAGCAGAAGACAAAGAGCAAGACACGTGATTAGAGACGCTGTGGAACTTTCAATACTTACAGTATCGATGTTTTTGTTTTCGGTTTTCCCAGCATCGGTAACGATCACGTTGAATAGACAACGTGATGGAAATGCCAAAACTGCAGTATCTGTATTGAAGAAATAGATTACTTATAGATTATAATAAATCTATTCTTGCCCTATGCTAATATTTCGAGCGTATTCTTTCATCTCATTATCGCTACGACTCGTACGACTGTAGTACTGTCACAATAACACTGCACTGATAACTGATTGTGTTAACATCTGAAGGCATACCATTCCCATTTCCAAACGTGCCTAAATAACAGTTGTTTCTTAAAGTTGAATAACATCGGCGAGTCGATTGATAGGTCTTGTTCTGTCGTTGAAATAGGCCCCAAATATTGTATAGATACTACATATAAAAATCCAGATATCAAATTGCTAATGAAAAAAATTGCTATACCAAAATACTGTTACTAAAATATTTATAGTAAAATGCCGGTACCGAAATATCGAGATCAAAATATCGACACCAAAATATAGATACCAAAATATTGACACCAAATATCAACACCAAAATATCGATACCAAAATATCGACAGCAAAATATCGACACCAAAATAGCCACACTAAAAAATCGACATTAAATTATAGACACTAAAATACCGCTACCTAAATATCGCCAATTAATATCTAAGGGTGTATACATATCGCCAATTAATATCTATCGGTACATAAATATCGACACGTCGATAAAATGACATCAATACAAACGCATATGGCCACTAAAGGTTGGGCGGAAGCATGCCTACCGAGGAGACAGAAGAGAGGGAAGCGGCGGCGAGCCGTACCTTTGCAGAGCCAACACCGCCGTGGCCGCGCAGGCGCCGACTGCCGGCTGATAGTGCATCCGCATCTCCACACGCCGCCGCCACACACACATACACACTTGGGACAGCGGCCGCGCGGCCCTCCGCCGCCCCCATCGCCCCCACCGCCGCCGCCCCCACCCCGCCGCCGGTGGGGGGCAGTGTGGGGTCGGTGGCCGCGCCGCCACACGTAACCACCACCCAGCCCCCACCCCCCACACCGCCCCCTCCCCTCCCGCCTCGCCGGCGAGACAAGCGCTTACATAAGGCGGGCGTGCGGAGGCGGAGACGGCGGCGGCGGCGGGGGGGGGCGTGTGTGGACGCTTTGCTCTACTCGCCCACACGTTTGGTCACTCGCCCGCCCACGCTTGCCGGCAGGTTCTGTTCCTTCGGCGCAGCCTGCTTTCCACCCGAGTGGGCCGGGGATCAAGACCCGGTCGGGCGAGCGATATGGAATTCCAGGGGGACAAGGCGGGTTTACGACAGGCTTTCCTGTTGCCCTGCCTGCTTCATTCCTCCATCACTTCGGGTACTCATTTTAGTATATCAATATAGTTATCGCTTAAACATCACATCATCCGTTCATTCCTAGCGCAAAACAAAGTTTAGATTCCTGGTAAGAACAAAAATGTTTAGTTATACACGCGGACAGGCCAACATGAACCACGCAAATATCACTTCATAAAGTTCCCTTCTTTCTCCTCCAGAAGTCCTTCTTTCAACAGTCCATTCTCTTCTGTTCTCTTCACCGACAAGAAATTTGAGGTCAAAATTTTCTTCCTATATTCTTTTCGATTTAGACAGTCTTGTTCAGTAATTTTAAATTTTTGTATTTCTTCCTTCGTTAATAAAAAAAAATAAAATGTTAAAGATTATTATATTGTGGAACTATTTTTGGGGGTCAGTTCACTGGAATGTCAATTCAGTGGTTCAACATTTCGATGGAAGTAGTTAAAATTGTGAGCGCACACGGGGACGTCGGCACTATCGAATATGTCGAAACTTTCTTAAGGGTAAGAAGTCCCATAAGAGAAACAGGAGGGGCAGAACAGTGTTCCATGACAACTATCCTCAGAAGCAAAGGCGACACGATCAGGGTCGGGAGCGAGACGAATAAGGGCAACAGGCACAGAAGAAGAGGCGACGTGAACAGAAATTACAGGAAGACGGGAGGCAGGGCGAGAGGCGACAGAGTAAGGATCGGGAGGGAGACGAATAAGGGCAACAGGAACAGAAGAAGAGGCGACGTGAACAGAGATTGCAGAAAGACGGGTGGCAGGGCGAGAGGCGACAGAGTAAGTAGTTCCAGGACAACGCGCCCTGGGTCCAACGGAGACAGGAACAGAGGGGAGAAACCAAAGAGACTCGGCACAATTATTATCCTCAGAAGCAAGGGAGGACAAGGATAGCCGCTAGCGAGGCCAACTGACGACGCAGCCAGGACAACGGGCCCTAGGACCAAGGGAACAGGAACAGAGTTTAGAGGGGAAGGAAATCCTATTAATGACTACTGGGCGAACCGAATATCGTGCAAAATAGGTTACCAGGGGTATAAAGGTTATCAGGCGCAGAAAACGGGTTTTTGAGACCGTACCCCAAGCCTGTGAGCTAAATTCAAAATCTCCTGTTTCGTCGCCCTCTTTCTCCGCTAGTTGATGAAAGGAGCGTAGCGAAATTTGCGTGGTCAGACGGAAGAGCAAGCCTCATGGCCGGACTCTCGCCACGTAAAACAAGGCATCAATTGAATTCAATTCATCCTCCCCACTTAATCAAAGTAGTTTAAATTACGAGTGCATTCATTCCGATGTGTATCATTACTTGCATAAGTGTACTGCATGATATATCCCAAGTTGATTTTCCTCACCCCCTCTGGCTCGTACTGTTTTGCGACGAACTGCATCCCCGGCAGCGCATTTTCCTTTCCAGGTGTTTCTCCGAGCCGCGCACCGCCCCCGCCGGAGTAAGCAATAAGCTCTGATGTAACGTAACAAGCGTGTGTGGTTGTGTATAGGGCGATTTTTATAACTTTTCCTCTCAAGGCCCGTCTTCACGATGGAATATGTCACGGTATTTCGCGTCTATTTCGGTCGTGCCGCTAGATATCGCATGATCGCGACCGTATCAAGCAGTGCTAGCGTCCATCTAGCCGAAGTGAAGCATCTGATCAAAATTCAAAATCGCCTTTTTCGTCGCCTAAGGAATATCTTCTTTCTCCGCTAGTTAGTGAAAGGCGCGTAGCGCGTGGTCAAACGGAAGAGCTGGCCTCGTAGCCTGAGTCTCGCCACGTAAAACATCAAACATCGTAAGGCATCAATTCCATTCAACGTTTTTGAACCACCATCCTCTGCAGAACGGAATCCATTGGCCGGAGCCGTCTGGGGCGACCGGGGGCGACAAGGGCAGCTGCGGGCGAGGCCAACGCCCGCCGCCCGGGCCGGACACGCGGCGCGCACGCACTGGCGGGCGGTGGGCGGTGGGCGGTGGGCGGCGCAGACAATGGCGCGTGGGCGCCGGCGCCGCCGCGCCTGGCCGAGGGCGCAGGGACGCGGACAGACAGACGACCGCCGCTGCCACCGGGCCTCCTCTGCACACACGCACACGGGGAGGTCAGGAAAGCGATGGAATTGAACTGAACTGCCTTGCTGACGTGGCGAGACTCAGGCCATGAGGCCTGCTCTTCCGTCTGACCACGCAAATTTTGGTACGCTCCTTTCACCAACGAGCGGAGAAAGAAGGTATTTCTTGGGCGACGAAACAGGCTATTTTGAATTTAGCTCAGAGGCGTCATTTAGGCTTGAGGATCTTTTACATGCAGTAAATCTACTAACATGGGACAGCCGGCTTTACTTCCCCTCCGAAGGAAGGGGACGTAGGATCTTTTCACCCATGGCTTCGATTGGTTGGAACCCGCGAACTTGGGTATAACAGTACGATACGCTAACCGCTACGCCACCGCCGCCACAAAGGGACTATACGGGACTACAGGAGACTACGGGACTATACGGGAAAGAACGGGGAACATCGACCGCGCGTGTGCTACGGTACATTCTCTTAAACTTTATACAGGATGTCCGGGGAGGAAACGTCGACACTTCGAAAATAAGCTCTTAAGACAATTAAAACATATTTTTTCTGATAAACTACATACATATTTCGAATGGTTAAGCCGCAATAAGCACTCAAAATTTAGTATATTTAGTTAGCACCATTTAGTTTTCAAACCGAGAAATAAAAAAGCAGTCGAACTGTGTAAATTGGGTGTTTTTTTTTTTTAATTTCTGGGTTAATTTTCTTTCCAATCAAATACATACATTTCTTTTGTTAATAATAAACAACTTACATACATCTGGAGTGTTTACATGCTTCTAAATAGCAAATTTTTGGCAAGAAAGCATATTTTCAAAGTAAAGTCGATGTTTCCTCCCCGGACACCTGTATATTTACGTACACTTGCCATTTTTATATTCGGTTATCCTAATTGTCGACTATCCGAGCTGTACCTGGTCCCAATTGGTTCGGATAATCGACGTACCACTGTAATGAAAAAATTACGACAATTCTCTCTGTTCGGGTTAGTTTTTTCGCCACCGTAGCTTCCGTGCTTCCTTGCACCCACTACCCCTTCCGAACGAACCCTTCCTACATTTAAGTAAGTTTAGGATTATGTATATGTACATCTATGCATGTATACTATGTGTAAATAAGTGTTTGTTCCTTTATGTAAATGTAGGCATGTATGTGACAGTAGGGACAGTGTGTGATCGGTTATATGTAAACATGTGAGTGAGCATTCATGTATAAGAATGTGTATGTATGTATGTGTACGTCTGTATGTATGTACGTGTAAGCATGAATGTGTGTATATAAGTGCACATTTTTAAAAGTATTATTAATGTTAACGGTAGGTTTTGCAGGGTCTCTAGAGAAAGCTATTGTATTGTTCCATCCTTTGACGTAGTAGTAGTAGTAGTAGTAGATATAATTTATTTGATTGTGTTTTATTGTAAATTGTTTTTTTAATTGTAAATGTAGATGTATTGTAAAGCTATAGACTTATGGTTACCACCTGGCAATCAGCCAATTGTAGCCTAATAAATATATATTATTATAGTCTAACGAGTAATCCCTGTTCCGCCAACCCTGAATAGTCCTTCCCGAGCCGCCACGGGGTCGCGTGTGCCTCCATCCCCGCTCCCCGTGACTGCAATCGCCGTGCGTACCGCGCATGCGCGTATCGGGCGAGTGCTGCTGCATTTCCGTGTGGCGCGTGCGGGCACGCGTGCACCTGCCAGGTCGCGACGCGAGCGCACGCGGCGAACGCGTGCCCGCGCGAGGCGTGGCGTGACCAACAACGCGTCGGAGAGGCACGCCAGGGGGGTTGGGAGGCGGGAAAGCTGGAGGAAGGGTGATCTAAGTTGGGAGGAAGACGAGGTGACGATGGTGAAATGAATTCAATTGATGCCTTATTTTACGTGGCGAGACTCAGGCCATGGGGCCTGCTCTTCCGTCTGACCACGCTACGCTCCCTTTTTCCAACTAGCGGAGAAAGAAGGTATTTATTGGGCGGTGAAACAGGCGATTTGAATGTAGCTCAGATGCTTCATTTACGCTTCTTAGGATCTTTTACATAGTAAACTTTTATATAGTAAATCTAGTGACATGGGACACCCGTTTTTTCTTCCCCTCCGAAGGAAGGCGTATGAAGGATGTTTTCGCCCTTGAAAATCCACGGCTTCGATCGTGTTTCAACCCGCGAACTTGGGTGTAAGCAGTCCGATACGCTAACCATTACACCATCGACGCCGCAAAGGACAGGACGGATGGGTGGGAATGCGGCGGAATGGAGCAGAACGGACGGAATGGCATGGAACGCGACGGGACTTGGATAGGAAGAGCGGAACAGAGCGGGACGGGGGAGTGGGGAGGCACGGGTGGGAGCAAACGGAAGAATGCGATGGATTTTATTTATTTCGCATTTCCGGTCGCGTCAACTGCTACGATACTGCTCCCGTAAGAGCAGTACGTGTTTTATCACGAAAGGTGGCAGTGTTCTTTCCCCTGTGAATGATGAGGTTACAGTACCGACCTACACGTGAGCTCGCGGGATTGTGGCGGTTTACTGGCAGCGGGAAGTGTTGTTTGAATGTTTTCATGTGGGATGGGATGTAATAGAATGGGACGCCGTCGAAAGAAAGGGGACGGTGCGGAGCCGAACCGTGCGAGAAGGCGACGCGGGGCGATTATTCGTCCCGTAAGAGTAGTACATGCTATATCTCGGGAGGTGGCGGTGTTCTTTCCCCTATGAATGATGAGATTCGCCACCGAGCTACACCCGACTTGAGTCCGGTTTACTGACAATGGGAAGGGTTGGTTTGAATGTTTTCATATGGGATGGGATGCAATAGAATGGGACGCCGCCGTGAAAGAAAGGGGACAGTGCGGAGCAGCGCCGTAATATGCGAAGAGGCGGGCGGGGCGGGGCGGGGCGGGGCGGGGCGAGGCGGGGCTGGGCGGGATGTGGCGGGGCGGGAGGTCGGCGACCGGCGATGTGGGCCGCTTTCTCCCGCCGCCCCCGTCCCCACCCCCGCCGCCCCCACCTCGCCAAGCCACCGCCGCCGCCGCCGCCCCCGCGCGGCTGCGGAATCTGCGATACCTACGACCTCTACGACAGCACGCGACTGGAGGAGGCCTCCTTCAGTAAAGTCTTCATCGAACTGCCGTTACTATTATAGTACGATTTTTCCAACTCAGTAACTTAGCCCCTGAAGGCCCTATGGCCACAGTGAGCAACCGCTCGCATAATCCCGAGTAGTGTGGATGGGTCGCTTGCTGTTTGCCGAGTGACGAACATTCGGCTCTCGCCCTACCCGCCGCGTGTCGGTCTTTTGGACGCATCAAAGAGAGCGAACATTCGCCGAACACATCAGCTGTTGGGGATCGGGCGAGCAGTAGCTCTCTGCTCGGCGAACGCCGAGTATAGTGTCAATGAGTTGTTAGCTATTTGCCGAGTGCCGAACATTCGGCGCTCGCCCTACCAGCCGCGTGTCGGTCTTTCGGACACATCAAAGGGAGCGAACATTCGCAGAACACATCAGCTGTCGGGATCAAGCAAGCAGTAGCTCGCTGCTCGGCGAACGCCTAATGTGTGTCCCACCCCCACCTCAGAGAGGACGTCTCGTCAAGGGATAATTTCCCTCCAGGCGCCTTGTTGATTCATTGATGTTTGCGAGCACATGATCCGCTACGGTCCGTTGGAGCAGTCAATGATTTTTATGTCTAAAGGTAACAGCGTTCCTCGGTGGCTGCAAGGAGTCAGCCCTTTGCACTCGTAAGCAACGAGCATAATACATGTCCTACAGCTCGTACGGCATGTCAGAGATGCCACGAGAATAACGGCTACTAGCTCGTAGAGGTATGTCATGTGACACGCCCTACAACTCGTAGGGCATGTCTCAGATGCCACTCCAAAATCTCTAATTAAGTCGTAGATCATGCTACAGATGCCCACGCGTTTTCCTGGTATGTAAAATATATGTTTCATTATTTACTCGACCCATGCTACTATTTTTAAATAATGCTGACATAATAATGTGAAACGAGCTGGAAAGGAAGAATGCCGAGTATCGGCTTCGAACTGTGCAGCCTTTTTCCATTGTCATCCTAGAGATGCCTTACGAGTTGTAGGACCTCGCATTGCTCGGACAACTCCAAGCGCAGAGTACATTCATGGCTGGTTCGTCATACACGCCCTACGTTTGCAAAGGGGTATGTTCAGAACAACTACAGGCCACGACTACCTTGCCAGCCACCTGCACCGCATAGGGGCTTTCGAAACCGACGCCTGTGTGCTATGTAATGGCCCAAAGATGGATGCAACACACCTTCCGATGTGCCCAGCCCTGAGTGCCAACACAAACTCGGCAGAGGACGACTTCTACAGAGAGACAGCCCGTCTATACTGGTCAGCGCGTCACTAAATGGCTAACCTGCCAAGGGTGGGCGTTGGCTAGTAAGTAAGTAAGTAAGGTTCGTCCATCCTGAGAGGCAACAGAGGCGGCGCCGAAGCTCGCCCTGAGCTCGCTGAGCGGGTGCAGCCGCCTCGTGCTTTCACTCTCTCTCTCTGTCTCTGTCTCTCTCAGCGCCGAGTGCTGGATGCTGCGCGCGGGCAGAGCGGAATATTTCCGCCGGCTGACCCGAAATCGCGAGGAATGCTGAGCAGCGGTCGGGAGGGGAGGGGGAGGGTGGGAGGGGAGGGGAGGGGCAGGCGAAAGCGCGGGCGATCGTGGAGGGCGAAAGGGAGGGGGAACGTAAGCGGCGGCCGGCGCGGTCGCCTGGCAGGGCGTCCCCTCGGCCGGCGCCGGCCCGCCTCACGCCCACACGCCGTGTGTCGACAACCAACCAAGGGACACCAGTTCAGAGATCGTGTTGATGGCGGTGGTGATGGTGTTGGTCGTGTTGATGGTCGTGTTGATGGTCGTGTTGATGGTCGTGTTGATGGTCGTGTTGATGGTCGTGTTGATGGTCGTGTTGATGGTCGTGTTGATGGTCGTGTTGATGGTCGTGTTGATGGTCGTGTTGATGGTCGTGCTGATGGTCGTGCTGATGGTCGTGCTGATGGTCGTGTTGATGGTCGTGTTGATGGTCGTATTGATGGTCATGTTGATGGTCGTGTTGATGGTCGTGTTGATGGTCGTGTTGATGGTCGTATTGATGGTCATGTTGATGGTCGTGTTGATGGTCGTGTTGATGGTCGTGTTGATGGTCGTGTTGATGGTCGTATTGATGGTCGTATTGATGGTCGTGTTGATGGTCGTGTTGATGGTCGTGTTGATGGTCGTGTTGATGGTCGTGTTGATGGTCGTGTTGATGGTCGTGTTGATGGTCGTGTTGATGGTCGTGTTGATGGTCGTGTTGATGGTCGTGTTGATGGTCGTGTTGATGGTCGTGTTGATGGTCGTGTTGATGGTCGTGTTGATGGTCGTGTTGATGGTCGTGTTGATGGTCATGTTGATGGTCGTGTTGATGGTGGCAGGTCTCCTGAACCCAACACGTGATTAGTACATTTTTTGATGGCTGACAGCCTCATCTTTGGGATTATGCGCGTGACATTAGCTGTGTTGTAAGCTACGAGTATAAAAATTAATTAGGTGCACGCAGTGTTAGAATAGATGGAATAAAATAATCAAATATTTACGTTTCTCAGTCAAAATTCGAACGGTTTCATTTTTTATAGATTTTCTCCCCAAATTCCTAGGAATTTAAGGAAACCATAGACATTTCTATTGCCAGAAACTGGAAAGTTTGCTTTCATTTCTGCGATCATTGAAAATTAGAAATACATGGAGATAAGTAACAATGTTGTTGGAGACTGCGGCGGGTGTAAGGCGTGCGCAAGGCGGGTACAAAGCGGAGGCAAAGGGGCAATGCGGGGAGAAGGCGTGTACAAAGCGGAGGTAAGGGGACAAGGCGGTGGCAAGGCGGGGGCAAGGCGAAGACAAGGCGGAGACAAGGCGGGGGCAAGGGGAAGACAAGGCGCGACAAGGCGAAGATACGGCGAAGACAAGGTGGGGACAAGGTGGGAGCAAGACGGGGACAAGGCGGGGGAAAAGCCGGGGCAAGGCAGGGACAAAGCGGGATAAGGCGAAGACAAGGTGGAGACAAAGCGGGGACAAGGCGGCGGCAAGGCGGCGGCAAGGCGAAGACAAGGCGGGACAAGGCGAAGATACGGCGAAGACAAGGCGGCGGCAAGGCGGCGGCAAGGCGGCGGCAAGGCGGTCAGTGGCCGCAATGTGGCGCAGGCGGGGCGGGCGGCCGGGCGAGGCGCGGCTGGCGCGGGAGCGCACAGTGGTCCGAAGCCATCGACGAAGAGCACCGAGAGAACTCCATCTCCCAGCGGTTGCCTCTGCTGCACAGTGGATTCCCTGCGTGGGCTGTAGCTCATGCCGGCCAGAAGACAATCGACCGGGGCTGCGTGGTGGAAAGCAAGCATGCTGACCAAGAGCTATACTACGATTTTCCTAACTTTGTCCCTGACAGGAATGAGCTGTTTCGCTGCCATCCAATCATGAGCTTATATTTCGCGACAGTGACGTCACTATGGTGACGTTGATGCTCCCGATTGGATGAAACCGTCAACAGCTGATTTCTGTCAGGGACAAAGTTACGAAAATCGCAGTATAGACGCGCGGCTAAGGGTCGCCCATGTTTGGGTAAATTAACGATCCCAATTCCTGGTCATTTTTAACGGAAGTTAGTTCGATCCCTGATTTTCGCAACTAGCTAAGCAGTCCTATAGGTGGACGCCGCTGGTTGGAGGAGAATTCTGAAGGCCGGCTGCTCTGATTGGGCATTTCCTTGGTTTCCTCAGATCAATTCGACAGGACGTCAGAACAGGACGGAAAACACTTACCCATCGACCGTGAGTAATTTTTCCTTCACATCATTTTGAGCTCGAATTCCGCATACAGCGTGGATAATTATCGACCGATTTTGGCCTGAGTGGATAAAGGAAAACCATCTCACATCCCCACAATAACATGAATCATTATTCATTATAACATACTTGCGTACGACGTAACACCAACCGAAACGCTGAAATCATCATTTTTTTCATTTATTTGCTTCTTGTTTCCCTGTGTGCTTGAGTACAATAGCATTTTCACTCAAAGGTATGGCTTTTTGAGCTCTACAACGTAGCTCAGTTCGTTGTATATTGTTTAAATTTAGAATAGACTTGACTAAATATATAATATTTTAATATTAGAATTATTGAATCAACTTTATCAATTACTTCAGGGTGCGAAATTTATGTTTGGATATTTGCAGTTTATTCGGCATATAAGTCCACAGTAATACGTCCTAGATTAAATTTGTTTCTTAACTGAGAAGTGTTGAGTGTACAATAAAATCTTTCAGAAAATGCGAAGACGTGATACAGGATTAACCTCGTGTCTGAAAGAAAGGAATAAACCATAGCCCTTGTATAAACCGTGGCGCTTGAAAACTACAATATTAGATGGAACGAAAGTGCCTCCAGGAGTTAAACAGCAAGCGCCTGAGATCTATGTTACCCGCCGTTCACATATGTATAATATTCCGTTTCACCACAGGGGTGACATCGCTCACACAGTGCCCAATCTTTTCAGCGCACAGAGGTGCAATTAGTTGCCATAGTACACCAAGTTTCTCACGAAAAATGGTATCAAAATTCGATCCACTATGGAACCAATCTGATGATTGATTGCTTCAACAATAGGCTGGAATGCTTCGATGCTAAATTAATGTATTCACGATGATATGCAAAGATAATGAAATTAGTTTCTCGTAATGCATTACGAATACTCTCAGACCGCATGCCGCGTCGTTGGCTATGCATATTACCATTTAAATCGTTAATTGATAGAAGTTATCCTAATACATATCGCAAATTCAGCGAACGCGAAAGAAGTACCCTAAAAACTATAGTAGATTTTCCTTAAACGACTCCCTACGTCCACTGAAAAAGGGATATCTCCAACCTTAAAGCAATATTTCATTAGTAAAACATGTTTTTTTCAAAAAAATCCCTACTCCTAAGAACATACCTTGAAGGCAAATAAATTGGTAAGTACGTAAAGAGTAGTACGCTATACCACGTTTCGCTCAGTATTCGATCTTATGTCGTGGTTTTTACAATCAACAACAAGCGAATGCTTGTGCAGAACCCTTACAAACACATTTAATCAAGCGAGATCTCTCCTTCCTCATCCCAGTGCCCTTCTTCACTGTCTTCTCAGACAAATAAACTTACACTTTCATGCATTACGGGAGACCAGATGTGAACCTAGTGAGTGTCCTCGCTGTGACGATGCCCCGTGTGTGTGTGTGTGGGGGGGGACCTAAATAGGACGAAACCGCAGGCAGATGTGTAGGTGAGCGCCGGACCTCAAGTCCAGCTATGAGGAATACTACTCAATTAAATCCTTACTAGTGTACCCGTGCGAGAGCTCTCGCATGATATACTCCTCCCTCTTCCTTATTTTTCCATTTCCATATTAAACCTGAAAGTCTTGAAGAAATTAACATTTTTTCAAGACCCTCTTATCCTCCGTCGCTTGTTCTACATGTCACTTTGTAATTGATAACAATATAATACACCTTTGTCAATACAAACTATTCTTATTTACTTTATTATCGAGCAAAAAGGTACACCCGTGTAGTTCAAATCGCATACAATATCGAGTAATTAGTAATTTCACGTACAGTTGCAGATTCTACAGGTTCAGAACTGTGTGGTAGAATCGAGAAGCGTCGAACCAGTGAAAATGTAATAGAATGGTTAAGAAGATCTCATCCTGTAGATTAACAGAGTGAGGAACACTTCTTTCAGGGGTCTTGACCTCAAACTTTCAGTTTTTTAAGCCCCAAAACGTTTCGTTTTGGAGTTATTTAACGATGTAGATAAAAAAAAATTCTGGCTTACGTTGCGGGTTGCATTTTACATGATATTTAGATGCGTTTTTTTAAATTGTATTTTAAAGTCAAAGGGCAATTTGTCACGTGCCTGTGAGTTGTCTTTCGTTAGAGATCTCATTTCTAAAGATTGGTCGCGTCTGAGAGCCGCAAAAGGAAGGTATACTACTGAAATAATATGGGAGAGGATTCGGGTTTCAAACGATTGTCGCGTCCGCGTGTTGTGGGCCACTGTGCAACGTCGTCGTCGTCGGTGGCGGCGGCGGCGGGCGGCGGCGGCAGCGCCAAGGCAGTCGGGCACGCGGGCGGCGGCGGCTGCGGCGGCGGCGGCGGCGGCGGCGCGACCGGCTCCGCGGCTTGCGACGGCTTTCGCCGCCGCCGCCGCGCCTTGAGCGACGCTGACCTTGAGAGCGCAGCGGTGTGTCGCGGCGTGGACGCGTGCGCCCCGCAGCAGACGCCACGCCGGCGCGGGCGGCGCTTCCACCGCGCCCTACCGGAACCGACGCCGCCGTCGCCGCCGCAGCCGCCACGCGGTGCGGGCGCGCGGATAGGTGGATGGGCGGGCGGGTGAGCGGCGTGTGCGGGCGCGCGGGGGGTGGATGGTGGGTGGGTGGGTGGGTGGGTGGGCGGGGCCGGGCGGGCGGGCGGGCGGGCGGGCGGGCGGGCGGGCGGGCGGGCGGGCGGGCGGGCGGGCGGGGGCGGGCGGGTTGGTGGGTGGGTTGGTGGGTGGGTGGGTGGGTGGGCGGGCGGGCGGGCGGGCGGGCGGGCGGGCGGGCGGGACGGGCGGGCGGACGGGCGGGCGGACGGGCGGACGGACGGACGGACGCGGTGGGGCGTATAGGCGAGCGGGCGGTATGGGCGAGGGGGTGGGTGTATGGGCGTGTGGGCGGGCGGGTGGTTGTATGGGCGAGCTGGCGGGTGTATGGACGGGCTGGGCGAGCTGGGCGGCTGTATGGACGGGCGGGAGAGCGGGCGGGCGGGCGGGCGGGTGTATGGGGTGTATGGGAGGGCGGGTGTATGGGAGGGCGGGTGTATGGGAGGGCGGGGTGTATCGCAGGCGGGTGTATGGCGGGCGGGTTTATGGCGGGCGGGTTTATGGCGGGCGGGTGTATGGGAGGGCGGGTGTATGGGAGGGCGAGTGTATGGGAGGGCGGGTGTATGGAGGGCGGGTGTATGGAGGGCGGGTGTATGGGGGGCGGGTGTATGGAGGGCGGGTGTATGGAGGGCGGGTGTATGGAGGGCGTGTGTATGGAGGGCGGGTGTATGGAGGGCGGGTGTATGGCGGGCGGGTGTATGGCGGGCGGGTGTATGGCGGGCGGGTGTATGGGGAGGGCGGGTGTATGGGAGGGCGGGTGTATGGAGGGCGGGTGTATGGAGGGCGTGTGTATGGAGGGCGGGTGTATGGAGGGCGGGTGTATGGCGGGCGGGTGTATGGCGGGCGGGTGTATGGCGGGCCGGTGTATGGGAGGGCGGGTGTGTGGGAGGGCGGGTGTGTGGGAGGGCGGGTGTATGGGCGATCGGGCGGGCGATCTGGTAATCGGGCGATCGGGCGGACGGGGGGACGGGCGGGCGGGCGTATGGGCGAGCGGGCGGGCTGCATGGAGGCTCTGCGGGGAGGGCATTTTATTCGTGGAGGCGAGTGAAAAAGGGACTCATCATGCCCATCGCATTTGGAGGGGGCGTGGTCAGAGTGTTTTTCTTCTCTCGTTCCTCTCCTTTTTATTCTCCTCCTCGTCATTATTTACATCTTCCTCCTTTTTTTATTCTCCTCCTTCTTTGACTTTTTATTATCCTACTTTTTATTCTCCTCCTCCTTTGACTTTTTATTTTCCTCTTCCTTATTCTTCTTCCTTTTCTTCGTTTGCTTCCTTACCGTTTCCTCTACCTCTCCTTCGTTATCCTCCTTCTCTTCTTTTTCTTCTTTCAAGAAAGTGTACAAGGAAACATGACAAACATCTGTTCGTTACCACTTCTGTTCCACTTCCGCCGCCTACCTTCCTTATCTCCACCAAGATTTATGTACTGTATTATATACTTGTTCCTTATATCGCTACTTCTTATTTTTTTATCCTGATCTTTCTGGGCATTTCCCTCAACACATTCAGTGTTGTGGTCTGCAGCATTAGTTTCGGGTTTTTGAGTGACTGCTCCAGTTTCTGTAGTGTAAGTGAGGTCTGACCTCACCATGCTTTTAAATTCCAACTTCTGTACCAGTTCTTGGGCACTACTTTTCCAAATGGTTTTGTTCAGACTCACAGTGAGACACCAAGAGTTTTGTCGCTCAGGTAACTCATTTACTTGTTCATGCAGTATTCCTGACTGGTTAATCCCATCCAAGGTATGTGAATTCCTTGATTGTTGGTCGGAGTGTGAAAAATTGAATTCGAGGCCGTTGGTTAACATAATTATGTTGACGCTTCGTTATTATTTTATCATTCCTTTAATTGGAGAATGTTCATGAAAGTAATTGATGTGTGTTTCTACAATTCAAGAACGGTGCACTTCGAAACTTGTTTTTACGGTATATTATTAAATGGAAGGTACATAAGATTTATGCTGAATATAACGTACAAGAAAATACTTGGCGTAACGTAGCTGGTGACCCGCAACTGCACAGTAGTGTTCTATGGTTAAGAAATAATCGAAATATCAAAGAAAATGGATAGCTTAATATACATTGTTTCTCCAACAGGCGGAATAAGTCATTCTAAAATATAGCCTACTGTTCTAGTTGTGTCGTTTGTAACGAATGCGAGATTTCAGTTTTAAGTAACAATTCTATTAATTCCAAAGGTAATTAAATTACAAAAGCAATAAAAAGTCACGTAAGTTAAAATAACCGAAATGTCTCTTTTCCTTTTCAAATATGACGTTTTTCCATAAAACATGTCACGAGATGTAAATCGCATGCACTCGCACGTAAGGATCGTAATATTTTTTCACAACAATAAAAATCCAAAGCATTTTCATTACCCGTCATTGATCTTGGCCGACAGAGCGTACAAATATGGCTACAAGCCATATGTAATTGCGGTTCAATGAAAATTTAATTCTATTGATTGGATGTTATATTCAGGTAATTTACATTTAGCATGCATTTAACCACTCACCACCTCCAACCGCACATTGAAGATTCATTCAGGCAGGAGGCTCACCTGAAACAGAAAAATTAAAATTATAAGTAAAATACGAATCCACTCGTATTTTATTTAGAAAAAAATATGAAAGTGGGTCAAGAAATATAAATACTAACAAACCATTACCGAAAACTCATCAAATAATAAAAAGGGGAAATGATTCACATAATGAAAGGCATGCAAATATAGAAAACAAGTTTTGAATATGAGGTAGAACGTGTCGGAGATTTGGACGGTTACAATCCACGAAGTAAACTTCAGAATGATTGGCTGTCCGGGTGACGATGCGTCCTAGGCACAGGGGCCAACGTTTCGGTCGCTATTCTGCGACCTTCCTCAGGGCTAAATTGACATTTCGCCCTGTGTCTGAACGCTAGCACCTGTGCCTGAGGGCTAGAAGGCTGAGTTGCCCTGTGTCTGAACGCTAGCACCTGTGCCTGAGGGCTAGAAGGCTGAGTTGCCCTGTGTCTGAACGCTAGCACCTGTGCCTGAGGGCTAGAAGGCTGAGTTGCCCTGTGTCTGAACGCTAGCACCTGTGCCTGAGGGCTAGAAGCTGAGTTGCCCTGTGTCTGAACGCTAGCACCTGTGCCTGAGGGCTAGAAGGCTGAGTTGCCCGGTGTCTGAACGCTAGCACCTGTGCCTGAGGGCTCTAGCCTAGGCTGAGTTGCCCTGTGTCTGAACGCTAGCACCTGTGCCTGAAGGCCAAAAGGCTGAGTTGCCGACGTTTTGATGATCATTTCGTGATGTTCCAAGATCTCCATTCTAGCCACGAAAGCCTACGACTTCATTAAAGGAGATAATGTCAGAGATGAAGGCGGTGTTCGTGGCGGACAAGGGAGGAGACGGAGCAAGCAAAAGGGATTCGGGGAGCGGAGGAGGATGAGCAGGAGACAAAGGGAGAGACCGCGAGGGTAGAGGGCGGAGCGGAGACGGCGAAGCAGAGGCCAAGCAGGCGAGGGGCGTAGGCGGAGGCGAAGGGTTTCGCAAAGCAGGCGTCGCCGCCGCCCCGCCGCCGCCTGTTGCAAGTGGAGCATGCGCTTGCGCGGCGCTCGCGGAGGGGAACGAACTCGGGACCGCCGCCTGCCCTGCCGCACCCGCCGCCGCCATTCCTGCCACCGCTTCTGTCGCCGTCGCCACCACCACCGCCACCGCCACCGACGCCATAGCAGCCGTCACCATCTCCGTCTCCGCCTCAGTCTCCACCTCCACCGCCGCCTCCGCCGTCGCAGCCTCCGCCGAGGCAGCCGCCGCCGCCGCCGCCGCCGCCGCCACCACCACCACCACCACCACCATCGCAACCTCCGCCTCCACCACCGCCACCACTGCCACTGGCACCGCCACCGTCTCCGCCACCACCTCCGCCACCGCCTCTGCCGTCGCCACCGCCACCGCCACCGCCACCGTCTCCGCCGCCGCCTACGCCACCGCCTACGCCACCGCCTTCACCACCACTCCTGCCCCCGCCCCCGCCTCCTCCGCCACCGCTGTTGATGCCATTTCCATCACCGCCACCACCTCCGCCTCCGCCTCTGCACCGCCAACGCCCTCGCTCCCGCCCCCGCCACCGATGCCACCGCCTCCGCCTCCGCCTTTGCCACCGCCACCGCCCTCGCTCCCGCCCCCGCCCTCGATGCCACCGCCACCGCCTCCGCCGCGAGCTGCTAACCACCACCTGCAAGTGACAGCGCCCGCAACCAGACGATAGCGCGGGGCGGGTCCACTGCGACGGTGTGTGTTAAGCGCTGCCACCACCCGCGCTCCGCCCAATTCGCTCTTTTCCCCTTTTACTTTCTCCAACACGTAATATCGAGAATACGTAATACGTTGGGTACGTGTCAAATTCAGCCGGATAAGATACCGCACGCTTAGAAGACTCTTGTCTAGGCATTTTCAAACAATTTCCCTGAACATCCGTCATATAAAACTTTGGCTTATTTCTTCAAATCTTGTACGTTTATTTCACTATTGTCGTTCTATCATTTGCTTTCTGTATCTCTCATATTTCTAGTCTTCAACAATGATTAACTTAAACATTTTTGTACGGGCTATTTATTACAGACATTAATGTTTTATTTACAAATTTAATGGAAAAATTGCCGCAAAATTTCTATCCCTATCGGGATCTTAATATACCATAAATATGAAGGCTACAATGATATGAATATAATTAATTTAAACCAAAGATAATTTACACCATTATGTAATAGACATAGACGCCCGATAGAAGTCATTTTTAACATTTTTAAATCAATTAGTTTAGATTTATTATCAATTCTGCTATTAAGTATCATAACTTGGTGGCAGAATATTTAAATTACAAGAGAGTAGTTAATTTAGAAAAAAAACAATAATTAAGAATAATAGTACATAATTTCACAGCGCAAACCTTACTCCAATTCATTTTACTCCACTTCACTTCACTGCATTGCACTTCACAACACTTAACTGTTACGCATTTCTTTCCCTCCACTACACAACACTGCACTGCACTGCACATTACTACATAAAAGATCACACAACGCAAAGAATTACATACAATCATCACCAAAAAAATAGATTAACTTAATGTTAATTACTAAATCTCACACTAGAGCGCGAGTTCATTCGATCACTGATATTGGCCATGATTAGAGTGGCCACGACGAAAGAACCATCCATATCATACACGAAATCCTCCGACCTTTCGCCGACCCACAGACATTTATAATCGTATTCCTGTACTACATTATCGAATTTCGCGAACCCGCATTATCCGATCGCAGGATCCACCTGTTTTCTCCCCGCCCCGTGGCCCCCTCCCTCCCCTGGCTGCGGGTATTTTTACCCGTCGGGCGGCTCGTGTCTCCGCCATTAACCCCCAGCGGGGAAGGGGAGGGGGAATGACGCAGATTACAGGGCGCGATGAACGCGGGGCGATGACGAGCGGGGGCAACGTGGAGCAAAAAACGACGAAATCTTCCACTCGACACTAACACTAGCGCAAAGACTTCGGTTTTATTTCTTGGTTCCTGCAAAACCTTTATGGAGAAGGGCTTGAAGCCATTAACTCACAATACGTGACAATCTTTGATCCCTTTCCTCAAAGTCTGAGCATATTTTAAAATAAATTAGTTTTCCTAGAGGTTGGTATGTGTAATACAAATATGTTTAATATTAAATTACTAGTATGTTATGTAAAGTAAGTGGTATTATTATTATTATTATTATTATTATTATTATTATTATTATTCTCTATATCACGACTAAAGATGTTATGTGTCGGCTGAATATAAAATGTACTCCAGGTTGCAACCAGCTCCCTAAGGACCATATCTAGTGATCGTCGGTGACTACAATACTTAGCGCAAAATGTGAGCGGTTCGAAATTAAGCGATTTCTTGAACTTCCCAGTCTTTTGAATTACCTGGGAGTGTATCCATGTTCTTACTCAAATTTTGCGGAACAACTCCCAGAGCTCCGATAACTATTGGACGACCCACATTCGGCTGATCTCGATTTCCAAACTCTTGTATTTAATAATAATAATAATTATTATATTATTAATTATGTGCAGTGGCATGCAATGCAGTGACGTGCAATGTACTGACGTACAGCGCAGTGGCGTTGTGAAGTTGAGGAAAAAGAGTGTGTAAGAAAGACATTACAGCTCAGTGATCAATAGTGCGATGAAGTGAAGTGTGGTGAAGTGGACGTCCGTGAAAGCTCGTACACGCAAGCAATTTGTAATGTTTTTAAATTTTGTAAAGTTGTTAAGTTATGTAATGTTAAATTAGTGTATTCTGCCACCAAGTTCTCAAACTTAATTGCAGAATGAGTAATAAATCTAATTTGTAGGAACCTCTTCTGGATCATGAGGAGTTGTCCTATATAAGGACGGGGCTTCCACCCATCCGAGTGACTTTATGGGTAAAAGTGACATAAGGATGGGGAGGAATGATCGCCCTCCGACCTTGGGGCATAGTTGAAGATACTTCTCCCGTGTCGGATTCGATTTGAATAAACCACAGAAACGCAGTACCAGACAAGCTGGCTTCCACAGTTCTCATCTAGTGTAATCGTCCGACACAGTTAAATAATTTATGTCGAAAGTCCGTATTCTAATTTCAGTTGTTGTTTTTTTACCAAAGTTACACTCAGTACAACAAATTTAACGACACCATTTATTCGTTTTTATAAAATTTAGTACGTGCAAATTTAGTACGTAGTTTTTGACGATTTTCAAAGTCAAAAGGCTTAAGTCACAAATGCATTGGAAAGGAGTATACTGAAGATTCTCTAGACCTGGCGAATAGATGTGGTTTACTAGCATTTTGTAACTAATGGAGTGATCAAATAAGCACATTGCGTAAAACGCAATTGTATCATCTCGCTCACAGTTGCAATGTGCAACATAATCCTGAAAATAGACCACCTGGTTCGCAAAAATCGAGCGAGTTATGAAAGGAATGCATCGGAAACATCGTAGAACCCACATAAAAAATTGTATTACCAATTTCTACTATTACCAAACTTTGCTTAAAACTCGAGAGACCTGTAAAATGAAAAAAAAATAAGAATGTCAATTGTTTCAGGTGATCCGGATTCATTGAGCACTACTGTATTCATAATATAAAATAGACAAAAAGGTTATTTAGATACAAAAGGGCGGACCTGTTCTCTTCAATAGTTGGTTCAATCTTGGCATTTCGTGGCACAACTTCGTTTACAATAGGTAGATGATGATATAATAATAATAATAATAATAATATAATAATAATAATAATAAGAGCAACAACATCAACATTGACTTTATTGACTTTAGGCTGAGGCCATATCGTCTGCTGCTATTCCGCCAACAAAACCACTTCAATGAATTAGCACTTCCATAATCGCAAGTAGTTGGCAGCAGTTGGGAGTTGGCAGCGGTGGCGGCGGCGGCGGAGGCGCCCCAAACAAAAACACCGCTTAGGCCCACAGAGGCCGGGGCGCGGGGCGCGGAGCGGGCGCGGGGCGAGGCGGGGCGGCGTGACGCGCGGGGGCGTGTGTACACAGGGGCGCGCAGTGACGCGCGCGCGGCAGCGGCGGCGGCGGCGGCGGGGCCACGCCCGTTGGCGGGGGCGGGGGTGAAGGCGGCGCAAGGTCAATGCCGCGGGCGGCGGTGGAGGCGGCGGCGGCGGCGGCGCGTGCGGCCGTGCAAACACGGCGACGAAGGCGGCGCGGGCGCGAGGGTCGATACCTGTTACGACGATCGACCGCCGCCGGCGAGTCCGCGCCCTCGCCCGCGCCCTCGCCCGCGCCCTCGCCCGCGCCCTCGCCCGCGCCCTCGCCCGCGCCCTCGCCCCGCGCCCTCGCCCGCGCCCTCGCCCGCGCCCTCGCCCGCGCCCTCGCCCGCGCCCTCGCCCGCGCCCTCGCCCGCGCCCTCGCCCGCGCCCTCGCCCGCGCCCTCGCCCGCGCCCTCGCCCGCGCCCTCGCCCGCGCCCTCGCCCGCGCCCTCGCCCGCGCCCTCGCCCGCGCCCTCGCCCGCGCCCTCGCCCGCGCCCTCGCCCGCGCCCTCGCCCGCGCCCTCGCCCGCGCCCTCGCCCGCGCCCTCGCCCGCGCCCTCGCCCGCGCCCTCGCCCGCGCCCTCGCCCGCGCCCTCGCCCGCGCCCTCGCCCGCGCCCTCGCCCGCGCCCTCGCCCGCGCCCTCGCCCGCGCCCTCGCCCGCGCCCTCGCCCGCGCCCTCGCCCGCGCCCTCGCCCGCGCCCTCGCCCGCGCCCTCGCCCGCGCCCTCGCCCGCGCCCTCGCCCGCGCCCTCGCCCGCGCCCTCGCCCGCGCCCTCGCCCGCGCCCTCGCCCGCGCCCTCGCCCGCGCCCTCGCCCGCGCCCTCGCCCGCGCCCTCGCCCGCGCCCTCGCCCGCGCCCTCGCCCGCGCCCTCGCCCGCGCCCTCGCCCGCGCCCTCGCCCGCGCCCTCGCCCGCGCCCTCGCCCGCGCCCTCGCCCGCGCCCTCGCCCGCGCCCTCGCCCGCGCCCTCGCCCGCGCCCTCGCCCGCGCCCTCGCCCGCGCCCTCGCCCGCGCCCTCGCCCGCGCCCTCGCCCGCGCCCTCGCCCGCGCCCTCGCCCGCGCCCTCGCCCGCGCCCTCGCCCGCGCCCGCGCCCGCGCCCGCGCCCGCGCCCTCGCCCGCGCCCTCGCCCGCGCCCTCGCCCGCGCCCTCGCCCGCGCCCTCGCCCGCGCCCTCGCCCGCGCCCTCGCCCGCGCCCTCGCCCGCGCCCTCGCCCGCGCCCTCGCCCGCGCACTCGCCCGCGCACTCGCCCGCGCACTCGCCCGCGCACTCGCCCGCGCACTCGCCCGCGCCTACGCCCCGCCCAAACGCGCGTCCACATCCCGACCGACAATGCTGCGGCCCTCTGCCACGTGGGCGACCGCGAGGCTGCTGATTCAAACTACTCTCCCCGCCAGAGTGCGAATACGCGAGGGATACGGACATGTACGATGACTTTTCACACCCACCCCCCAACAAACCGGTTAAATATCTTGAACTTCAACTAGACATCAAACTAAATTGGAAACAACACATAGTTAATAAACTAACTCAAACTAAAATAACATTATTTACTGATTTTGTTTAAGCTTGCGTCAGTTTCTTAATAATAAAACTTATACAATGACATTCCAACTGACAATCAGAAACAATTTTTTAATTGGTCTACAAGTTTTATTGAGTCAGTTTATTATCTATGTGCTTATTCCAGTTTAGTTTGATGTCAAGATATTTAACCGACACGGTTGTTGGGTTTGTTGCGGGGGGGGTGAAAACTCATCACACATATCCGTACCCCTCGAATATTCGCACTCCGCATATTCACAATCAATGGTTTTTGCCGATGTATTTTTAACATCGATGTTTTAATTTTCAACATCGCTGCAAGGCAACATCGATGTCGATGTCGCATCACTACTTCCTATGTAAACGTGCCAAAAACATCGACGCTCAAAAATGTCTAGGGTTTTTGGCCGATGTATTTTAACATCGATGCTTTAATTTCAACATCGCTGCAAGGCAACACCGATGGTTTGTTGCCGATACTTCCTATGTAAATGTGTCCTGGCAGCCTCTGCGACGCAGCGTGGCGTGGCTTGGCGGGGCGGGCGCTTTCGCAGGAAAATTTCGCGGACCGTAAAGACGTCAGCGTGGCCGTTACCTCGCTTGCGAAGCCCCGCTTCCACGAAGTCCGCGGGGTCGACTCCCGGACGGGGCGGAGACGGCTGCGACCTCTGACATTCCTCCGTTTCATTTCGTCGTTTGCTTCAACGGCTTCGCCACCATCAAAGTGTTACACTCTTCTAGCCCGGACTTTCGGGGAAAGTGGGCAGGAAACTAAATATACAGGGACTACTAGAGAATACTAGATATGCCCTTTTCCATTTGTGTAGATCAATTCTATGTTTGTAGTGTGCTTTTTATGTTGCAGTTTACAGTTTTCTTCTTCATTTTTCATATTACTGCCGCCAAGTCCAACCGGTAAGGCATTTGTGTTTGGTTGTGGTGATTATGATGATGCAGTTGTGATCTGCTTAAGTGGCTCATAGCATCAACTGATGTCCCCAGCGATGCCTCTGATGGGGAGGTTCTATGGTTAGAATCCTCACGGAGGCGGGATTTTCGGCACGAGTTACACAGCTAGGCCGAATTTATCCGCTGCCTGGAGGAGAATTCTAACGACTGGCTGCTCTAATTAGTTTTCTGTGGTTTCTCCGATCAACACCAGGCGAATGCCGGAGCAGTACCCTAAGAAATGGGCCACGGACCAATGGAATCTTTCCTTTCCCTCCTTGTCCTATCCTCACCCCTTACCTCACACACTTACACTCACATGCACTACACTACCACACATGCCGGGAGCCTAGAGCTTGTCCCGGCTGGGGCGGTGCCCCGCTGGCGGGACATACCTGGTTGAGGACCTACACGCTAGTCGGCGTGTGGGTCGGCACCACATCTCGCCATCCAGCGGGAGAAAAATCACCGCCGCATCCAGCGATAAACCATGCACCACATTTACGGGACTAATAAATCAATGAAGTTATGATTGAAGAACACGAAGATGGTGGAATGCGAGGCAGGGGGAAATGGGAGAAAAACTGCCGCCAACCAACTTTGTCCACCACAAGTGTCACGTGCATCGACTGATATTCGAACCCTCGGTGCTAGCGATGGAAGACTAGTACACTAGAGGTTTCACCTTCCACTTTTGCGACAGCCGGGGAACGACGTGAGACAGCACGGAAGGCGGTTATCATCGAAGCCACTTACCTACTTCAAACTCGCTTTGGAGGTCGTTGAACTCGCCCGCAATTTCACGTCTGGGTATAAATCTTTCCAGATACTTGGGCAGTTACCAACAAACTTCGCTCTACAACACATCAGACCACAACTAAATTTCTTGAGAAGTTTGTGTTTTTATAATATTACACGTTCGATTTCATTTTAAGAAACTGCTGTACAATGATAAGTCAAGATAGGAAAGATACGTACACCCATGAATTTTTCAAATTTACCGAGTAAAATTTGTGTATCAAAAGGGTTTAACATGATTCCAGGCACAAACATATTTCTGCACAAAAACATTTTATGTATAAGTATGTTCATCGGTATAATAAACTGAATAATTTCAAATTATTTTCATTCACCAAAACAAAGTATTATGTACATTTATCACTGAGGTTCTATATCCAAATGAAGAATCGTTCGTAAAACGTTTTGAAAATGGCAATGTCTCACAGGTGTGACTTACAATGGGGTGACGAAGAAGGGAAACAAATAACTTAACAAATAAATTAACTTAGACACTTTAAGAATATATACATTCTAAGATTTTCAATTTTTCTTGTTAAAAGTCGCTACAAACATGGTGTATTTGGCAATCCTATCTTCGCAAATATAACACTTCATTTCCATACGAACTTTATTTCCTCTCTGAAAAGATAGTGCTTCATATGCTTATTTTCACGTTTGGAGTGTAAACGCGGAAGTCAATACCAAATGCGTGTATGCACTTGGTATGCAATGATGAATGACGTCACTAACACAAAATAAGTAAATATGAGCTATTCAAATCTTACATCACAGAAATCGAAAACTCACATCTTCACAATGTTTCATTATTGAAAACAATTTCGTTCTTCACAAATTTTTATTTAGGGAGTGCTGTGCCTCCTACTGAAATAGTTTTCACGTTTAAACATTTTTCTTCTTTCTTTTGGTTCCTGTTGTTTTTACTATTATTAATGTACGTGCATAAAAGACTAAGAAAAGATTAAGGGAATCGAGATTCGTCCAGAAATAGTATTCGAAATTTAAGACACTTTCCATCTACAATCACAATATTAATTATAACAAAATAAATATTAATCATCAAATCTGTGGTCACGGGGTAAAAGTTCTTAAGTCAATTTTTGGCAAAATTGGGTTAAGTACTGAAACTACAAGTTAGGTATGTATATTTTATTTGAGTAAAAAGACCGAATTCAAATGTTGCCTCGTTAACGACAAAAAGCCTTGGGAAATATAGCTTGGCTATGGGAAACACAGGCGACTCAATAGTCTAACCCTTGTTTTCTTCAAAGTGAGATTTTTGACTTAAGAACTTTTACCCCGCAACCACAGAAATAACAATATTGATGAAGATGAAATACATGTACGAGTGGTAGAGGACACGTGAAGTGACAAAGCCCGCCGTCGCGTTTTCCTGGCGAAGTGCATCGAGTCGGTTGGCGAGCCTGCGTCGGCGGCGTGTCCAAAGGACGCGGCTGCGGCGGCGCCTCCCGCGTCCTCCTGACCGACTGCGTCTCCCCGCCCGGCCCAGCCCCGCCCCGCCCCCATCGCCCACTGACTGCGTGACCCAGCGGCTCCTTCGGCGCAACCGGCCACCCTGCGGCACGCCGCGCCGCCTCGCCCCGCGCCGGCCGCCCTTCCCACAAAATGGCTTTCAGGAAAGGGGCGCTCCGTGGAGCATAAGGTCAAAATAAACAAACAAATAAATAAGTAAGTAATTAGTGTGTAAGTAAACAAGTAAGTAAATAAGTAAATAAATAAGTAAATAAGTAAGTAAATAAGTAAGTAAATAAGTAAGTAAATAAGTTAGTAAATAAGTAAGTAAATAAGTAAGTAAATAAGTAAGTAAATAAGTAAGTAAATAAGTAAGTAAATAAGTAAGTAAATAAGTAAGTAAATAAGTAAGTAAATAAGTTAGTAAATAAGTTAGTAAATAAGTAAATAAATAAGTAGTAAGTAAGTAAATAAGTAAGTAAATAAGTAAATAAATAAGTAAATAAATAAGTAAATAAGTAAGTAAATAAGTAAGTAAATAAGTAAGTAAATAAGTAAGTAAATAAGTAAGTAAATAAGTAAGTAAATATGTTAGTAAATAAGTTAGTAAATAAGTAAGTAAATAAGTAAGTAAATAAGTAAGTAAATAAGTAAGTAAATAAGTAAGTAAATAAGTTAGTAAATAAGTTAGTAAATAAGTTAGTAAATAAGTTAGTAATAAGTTAGTAAATAAGTTAGTAAATAAGTTAGTAAATAAGTTAGTAAATAAGTTAGTAAATAAGTTAGTAAATAGGTAAATATGTAAATAATAAAGAAATAAATAAATAAGTAAATATGTATAAAGGTAAATAGGTCAATAATAAATAAGTAAATATGTATGCACATAAATAGGTAAATAATAAATAAGTAAATATGTATACACATAAATAGGTAAATAATAAATAAGTAAATTAATAAATAAGTAAATAAATAAATTGATTTTTTTACTTTCTCAGTAATGAACGACGACAAAACATTTTTGTTCCGTCGGATAATCATTTCGCTGCCTCAACATCATGCAGCGAAAATGATCGTTATGATTTACTGACCGTACGAAGTAAAAAAGAAAAAAGAGTAAAACTACTGCATGTACTTGAATATAGGAAGGGAAGCATAACCTCCTGTACAGACGCCCGTGGGTAGTGGTGTGTTTCGCTTTCTCATACCACCACGTATCCCATCTGGACATCCCATCCATAATCACTGATCGTCATGATCACCCAATTACAGCCTTTCTACGGAGTGTAAAAGGAAACCATGGCGATTACCTCCTTAGGAAAGAGGTGAAAACTTCCCTCACCTACGCTCACACTCAGATATGAGATAAGTATTCATCGAGTCTTTCGTTTTAGAGACGTAGATTAAAAGAGTATGAGTAAATAAATGGACAAAACGTCAGTCCGCCTGTTTACGGGATTTTCTTTTTCTTTTGGTGTACAAGTTTATGTAAGCTCTGAATAATGCAAGGATTTACGTTTCCAAACCTATATTTGTGAGACCAAAAGATAACGATTGTTTTTTTTTAATCAACGGGTAAACTTATACCTCATTTGGAACAGTTTTTCACTTAGATTGTTTTAACCTAACACTTCACCCGTAGATTTACAAAAGTAATTCAAGAAAAAATATTGTGCATTGTTTCAGAGCCTTGTAAATCACTTTAAACATATTAGAAAATGAGTTGATACATAATATACACACATGGATAGCCGATTCTTAGCGGATACAATTTAAACTCTACTTTCTCTTCATTACTCATCTAAAATTTAAGCACCATTTTCCTCGACACACACTCACAACCCTGAAAAATAAGAACAATTTGATAGGGTATACTCGAATTACATAAGAAGTTGGAAGATGACAGAATTGTTTATTATCAAAGATAACAGAGCAGTCCGGCGGATGTTTGCCCACACTGTGAACATATGATATGTGAAAATTAGTAAACAGAGGCCTGACTGTCAGTTCCTGTCTCAACAAGAAACGGTGCAGCAGAAAAATCAATAAGCAAACAGTTCCTGCGAGTGACTGACGCGCGCATCACAAAATTGGCAGACAGATGTCGGGAACACGAACATTAACTACGGAAACACGTACATTCTATATATTACCGAAGTCTATCCTGAAATTAATGTTTTGCATAATCCATTACAGAACTCGGTTTAAAAAGACGACACACCATTTGTTTAAAATTGTCTCAATTTTATGGTGATCTCAAAAACTTTACAGAGCTTGCTACACGAGTACGGTACATGTAGGCACTCATTAACAGTTTGGGTAGAAATCATGAAAATCAAGCGGGCGGAGTCTATCCTGAAATTAATGTTTTGCATAATCCATTACAGAACTCGGTTTAAAAAGACGACACACCATTTGTTTAAAATTGTCTCAATTTTATGGTGATCTCAAAAACTTTACAGAGCTTGCTACACGAGTACGGTACAACATGTAGGCACTCATTAACAGTTTGGGTAGAAATCATGAAAATCAAGCGGGCGGAGTCTATCCTGAAATTAATGTTTTGCATAATCCATTACAGAACTCGGTTTAAAAAGACGACACACCATTTGTTTAAAATTGTCTCAATTTTATGGTGATCTCAAAAACTTTACAGAGCTTGCTACACGAGTACGGTACAACATGTAGGCACTCATTAACAGTTTGGGTAGAAATCATGAAAATCAAGCGGGCGGAGTCTATCCTGAAATTAATGTTTTGCATAATCCATTACAGAACTCGGTTTAAAAAGACGACACACCATTTGTTTAAAATTGTCTCAATTTTATGGTGATCTCAAAAACTTTACAGAGCTTGCTACACGAGTACGGTACAACATGTAGGCACTCATTAACAGTTTGGGTAGAAATCATGAAAATCAAGCGGGCGGAGTCTATCCTGAAATTAATGTTTTGCATAATCCATTACAGAACTAGGTTTAAAAAGACGACACACCATTTGTTTAAAATTGTCTCAATTTTATGGTGATCTCAAAAACTTTACAGAGCTTGCTACACGAGTACGGTACATGTAGGCACTCATTTACAGTTCGGGTAGAAATCATGAAAATCAAGTATACAACAAGATTTAGTAAGTTGTTGACGATCATACAACAAATGTACTGTTCGAAATGAAATGCTATTCCTGAGAATTTCCTGATTTAAACCACATTTTTTTATCGACTGATGTATTTATCATTTAACAAATATTTATTTATTGCTTATAAATAATTGTAAAAAATAACATTTTCAACCGTATTAACGCATTTTTGGATGCATTACACCCTACTCCTACATATTTATCGAAAGTATCGAACTCAGACTGAACAGTGTTAGATGGTATGGTATTTATGTGTCTGTAAGTCTGTGAAGCCGTGTTGGATAAATTATTGCATAATATATTGTAAATACGCGGAAAAAACACCATTTAATGCACATGAAAGTACATTAATCTCCATTAAATAGGCACTTTCTAACATGACTTTTCTTTCGGTACACCAGAAATTCATGTTCTGGAATTTCTGGAAGTTGTGGGCACAGGGGGGAAATGGAATGGGTTAAATTTGAATATTTTAGTTAATGGAAAGCGTTCAGAGATATTTTTAAGGATAGTTAACTTTCGCAAAACACGACATTGTTATTGAAATATACTGAGTGAACAAAACCAAACTGAGGAATACGTTGAACACAATTTGTAGGCATGATCTATCTGCTTTGATAAGTGGAAGATACAAAAAGTGAAAAAAAAGTTAAATGAATAGCTCTCCTGAATTTTGTGGTCTTGAAATTAAAAAATATAGACGGACACAGTCTGACGCGAAGTCTACATTTTAAATTACTGTGAATCAAAGGAGTTTTTTCAATTATACTCGTATGAAATAAAATAATAATGCCCACCCATTTTTTTAGAATGACGTTTGGAACTTGAAATGGATTTTACTGTAAAGCTAATTATTTTTTTTAAATATTGAAATATATTGAAAAAATGTTGGATACCAATATTTTAATGCAAGGAAAGCAAAATAAAATGTCTGGAAGATGCAAAAACCAATCAATGGTTTTTCTCCTTGAATTTGATGCTCCTAAGTTCTTGTGGAAAACTTGGCGTGCATGCCTCAATGGTTTTCAATTTCAATAAAACAAATTATTTTTTTAAATGTTACATTATAAAAGATGATTATTATGGGATCACTAAAGCAATATTTCATTGGTACATAACTTGTCTTAACAGTTTTTTAATAAATTTCTCTACAATTTTTACAAACTTTAGACCAAATTAACTCCCTTTACAGAAATCTTTCTATATGTTTACGACAGAAAAAATATCAGTTTCAATATTGCTTCTCGCGTAAATTAAGGATGTAATAACTTTGGTAAATTAAAATTGACTGAAATAATTAATTTTTTAACGAGAAAGAAAAAATAATTATATTCGACCTTGCAAATGTCGTCGCAGTATTCTTAGATCGCGGACAATTTCCTATACGGGGCACTGGAAGGAAAATCAGATGCACTGAAGGCAACAGACTTTTTAATTTGTTTACTTTTTATGTCAAAACATTAACACTCGCGAACACACAACACACACTCTCAAATACATAGATACGCACACACGAACACATACGCACACATGGGCACACACGAACACATACGCACACACGAACACATACGCACACACGAACACATACGCACACACGAATACATACGCACACACGAATACATACGCACACACGAATACATACGCACACACGAATACATACGCACACACGGGCACATACGCACACACGGGCACATACGCACACACGGGCACATACGCACACACATATACATTCAGACGCTCGTCGGTCTTGGTTCTGATATACTTACAACTAACATTCCCACCCCCCACTCGCAACTAATATCGGTGACCAGTCGCCGACAGCCAAACCGCCGCTGGAGCACCACCGTGCACGTGGAGCCCGCAGCCGCGAATCTGGAGGCCCTGAAGGGGAAAGTGGCCCCGAGGGTCTGGACTTTCTCCGGCCCCTTCCCCCTCCTCGCTTTCGCCCGCCGACCCCCTCCCCCTACTCACTTCTCTCCCGCTAGTACATGTCGTTGATGGGGGGGGGGAGGCTGCGACAGAAGTGATTTGCTTAAAGGCCCTGTGGAGAAGTAGGCTTCCGCACACGAGTGAAATATATTCTAAACTGACCGGAAGGCGCTATAGACATCGTTCCCAAGATTTTGGTTCATATCCGGCCCACTTTGGCATTTCATTTGAAGATCACTTGTTTTCAAAACATTGTTAAGCATTGATTAATTAAACCGATGTTTTTAAATTCGATGTTGTGTGCACCACATTTTTACGTTCATAATGTTTTCTTTGTGTACGAAAAAGTCCCGTAATAACAATGTGGTATTACTTATCAATATCAAATAATAACCGATAATACCACCGTCAATTCAAGCCTTCGAACGATGAGTTCTTTATAATATAGATACTTGGTTGTCCGTGAAGCACCGCGTCTAGGCACAACTGCCAACATTTTCGCCACTATGCGACCTTCTTCAGGGCGAAATGCAAATCGCCCTGAGGAAGGTCGCAGAATGGCGGCCGAAACGTTGGCACCTGTGCCTGGGATACAGCGTAACCCGGCCTGCCAACTAGTGACTGAATCCATCCTCAGAAGCTTATGCTCTCTATTCATATTATCTTCCTCTAGCAGACTACCTCTCCTCGGAGATACGACTCAGAGATTTCTTGATATTTCTTTTCCTTTTGCTCGTATTCCATTCAGAGGCAGTCAACACATGTGCAACAAGCGTGGAACCCCCCCCCACCCACCTACCCACTTCCCGAATCCGTGTTCATCGGACTGAAAAAGCGCTAACCCCTTGAAATGATCCTGAGCCCTTAGGCTTTCAGGCTCAGTTATGATCATTGTTCTTATTAACGTTTCAGTTTGCTGTTATCAGTTAAATATTTCATTATAATATTTATTAATCACGGTCACTGTCAAATCAAATTCTTTTCCTCAAGAGTATAAATGTTAGAGGCTACTAAACCACGATGTTTAAAAATATCGATGGTTTTGGGGCGATTATTAAACATCGATGTTTTTTAAATCACGGGTTCCTGTCAGATCTTTGCTCCAAGAGCGTACATGTTTGAGGTTACTAAATCACTTTTTGAAACACCGATGTTCGAAAACATCATTTATATTGAAGCGGTGTAGATTAAAGCATCAATGTTTAAATTTTAGTCATTGACGTGTTCATTTTGAATAACGACATGTTCATTTTGAACGTCGACCCTTCAATATTGAACGTCGACCCTTCAATATTGAACATCGACCCTTCAATATTGAACATCGACCCTTCAATATTGAACATCGACCCTTCAATATTGAACATCGACCCTTCAATATTGAACATCGACCCTTCAATATTGAACATCGACCCTTCAATATTAAACATCGACCCTTCAATATTGAAGATCGACCCTTCAATATTGAAGATCGACCCTTCAATATTGAACATCGACCCTTCAATATTGAACATCGACCCTTCAATATTGAACATCGACCCTTCAATATTGAACATCGACCCTTCAATATTGAACATCGACCCTTCAATATTGAACATCGACCCTTCAATATTGAACATCGACCCTTCAATATTGAACATCGACCCTTTAATATTGAACATCGACCCTTTAATATTGAACATCGACCCTTCAATTACGAACATCGACCCTTCAATTACGAACATCGAACCTTCAATTACGAACATCGAACCTTCAATTACGAACATCGAACCTTCAATTACGAACATCGAACCTTTAATTATGAACATCGCTGTTTTAATTTCGAACATCGCCGTTTTAATTCTGGACATGGATGTTCTGTTGCCGATGTGAGGCCACCCGCGCGTGGCCTGACAGCAGCCGGCCGCTCCGTGGGCGCGCAACGAGGCTTTTTCATTATGCGCTTCCGGGGCGTTTGCAAGGCTAATGGGCGGCGGCCTCCGATTGCCAGCCAAGTCGGCGGCCCCGCGGTCGCCGCGCCGAGGGAGAGACGTCTGTCGACGGCACCGGGATCAGCTGCAGGGCCAATTTCGCCGTCGCTGCGTCGGCCTTCCTATACTCCTGCTCCGATCTAACAGATTTCAGGAGGTGGTTATTGAGAGGAAATGACCGAGGAATAAAGGGAAATGAAGGTGCAATGCAGAAAAATCAAATCTGCAGTTCATTTACGGTTGCAAATATGAATATGTTTTCTATTACTCGGGAACGAATGTATCTAGTTTTTCACTGTAACCGGATTGATTGATTGATCGTTCGTGATTCCGGGAGCGTCAACTACTTACGTCATTAGTACCGTAAGTGTAGTGCATGTTTCCCCTCGGAAGGTGGCTGTGATCTTTTCCCCGCTGGATGGCGAGATCCGGCGCTGACCTACCGTCGACTAGCGAGGTTTTCTCCTAACCAGGTATCTCCCACCAGCGGGGCCCCGCCCCTGCCGGGACAACCTGTAAGTTCCATGTTGTAATGCATGTTAGTGTGTGTGTGTGTGTAAGAGGAGAGGATAGGGCAAGGAAGAGGAAGGAAAGATCGCGCGCTGTCCGTGGCCCGTTTGTTAGGGTACTGCTCCGGCATTCGCCTGGTGTTGATCGGACAAACCACGGAAAACTACCGATCAGAGCAGCCGGCCGCTAGAATTCTCCTCCAGACAGCGACTGAATTCGATCTAGCTGAGAAGCTAGTGTCGAAACTCCTGCCGCCGCCGGGACTCCAACCTAGGACCACCCGATCAGAGGGACTACTGTGACCGGAGTGGACTGTGTGAAGTAAACCCAAACGCCGTTCAGCCCCTGTGCCGCCGGGGGTGGCTCAGGGCGGCGAGTGCCGTGAGTGGGCGGGGTGGGGGCGGGGGCCGACGGCCTTGACGCGGGCTGCGCAAATGACAATGACGCGACGGGGGGCGGGGAGGGGGCGGGGGTTCGTTAGCCGGCGCCGCCCCCCGAGGCTCGTTAGCAGCGCCTCGTTTGCCCGTTCGCAGAACGCCGTTCGGCCTCCCCCCCCACCGGCACACGGCCTACGGAGCACTCTGCACTCGGCTGGCTGCCGATCGCACAGCTGTCTTTCCCTCGCAGCGCAGTGTCATCAAGGGAGTTTATAATAGGGCCGGAGTACTAGGTTCGACCCTAGGCCCTGCGTTCCCAATTCTAGGTCCTATGTTCGAATTCTAGGTCCTATGTTCCGGTCGTAGATCCTATGTTCGTGTCCTAGGACCTATGTTCGAGTCCTATGTTCTCTGTTCCGGTCCTAGATCCTATGTTCGAGTCCTAGATCCTATGTTCGAGTCCTAGATCCTATGTTCGAGTCCTAGGTCCTATGTTCGAGTCCTAGGTCCTATGTTCGAGTCCTAGGTCCTATGTTCGAGTCCTAGGTCCTATGTTCGAGTCCTAGGTCCTATGTTCGAGTCCTAGGTCCTATGTTCGAGTCCTAGGTCCTATGTTCGAGTCCTAGGTCCTGTGTTCGAGTCCTAGGTCCTATGTTCGAGTCCCAGGTCCTATGTTCGAGTCCTAGGTCCTATGTTCGAGTCCTAGGTCCTTTGTTTGAGTCCTAGGTACCCTATGGGAAGATGCGTGATGTTCTCATAGTCTCGTGTGCCTGCTTCAGTTATCAGTTATGTCAGGGGCGGGAAGTGGTCGTCAGCGACTGAGATCATTTTCACCTCTTGACGTGGAAAGTATATCTGACGCCGTTGTTATTGATCTTTAATCTTAATTTCTGAGAAACATTAGCGATCGCGGACGTGTAACACTTCAATGGCAGTGCTTCACCCTGCAGTGATAGTTCGCTGGTCGTAGAGATCGCCAGTATGTACGATTGTGTCTAACCTCGTTGCAAAACTACGGTCCTGGGTAGCAATAAATGAAGCTTTTATTACTGACGGGAAAGTTGTGTGGTGCGAAATGTGCACCAACTTGTGCTCTCCAAATGATTTTTTAAGACGTTTGAATTATTTTTAAAAACTGTTTTATGATATTTTTTATAAATGTAATTTTGTATTATGTAAATGTGTTTTATAATTTAAGTATTATAATATTACATATTACACCCTACTTTACATATTTACTGGGAAAACCCAGCAGACGTTCCCCTTTATCTCCCTCTTTCTCCTCCCATCTCTGTTTCTCACTGTCTCTCTCTCCCTCCCTCCCTCCCTCACCCTGTCCCTGTCTGTCTCTGTGTCTCTCTGTCTCTGCCGCTCTCCCTCTCATTCACATTTACTTGCAGATTCTGCAAGTCTCTGAGCAGGCGAGGTAATATCGGGAATCGCCGGACCAGCAAAAATGTAATGGAATGATCAGGAAGAGTTCATTCTGTAGATTACGGTGCGAAGCATTTCTTTGACGCCTTTGGCCTCAAAATGTTAGTTTTTAAGGGCCTAGAACTCCTCGTTTAGGAGTTATTTAACGATATAGATTCAAACTGCTGCCGAGTGTGTTGCAGGTTGCATTTCACGTTAATATGCAATGTATATGTAGTGAATATTTAGCGCCATGTGGTGGAGTTACAAGAGAATTAAACACAACACATAAAATTTCTCGGCCAAAAAACACGTAGAAGTGTCAGCTTTCATGGAGATGGAGATCGGTCCAACGGTGTTGGAGTTTTGCTCTTATATTCATACCAACATCCTGTTTTATATATAGAAATTACATATTCTTACACTTTTCATTACATATTTATGTACGTATTTTGACGTTTGGCACTACATATTTTTGCGGTCTCTAGCCCTAACGGCGACCCACGCCGCCCCGCCGCGCCGTGGCCTGGGCTCGGCCGCTCATCCGCAGAGTTCACCGCGTGCATAATGCGCGTCGTCTTGGGCCCCCGCTTCCTGCCGGAGGCACTTCGGCTCCCCAAACAAACACTCCGCTCTGGGCTCGGCTGGGCTCGGCTCGGCGGGTACAAGTGCGATTTTTGCAACTTTGCCCCTCAAGGCCCGTCTTTTTGAATTGAATTGAATTGCCTTTTTTTACGTGGCGAGACTCAGGCCAGGAGGCCTGCTCTTCCGGCCGACCACGCAAATTTCGCTACGCTCCTTTCACCAACTGGCGGAGAAAGAAGGTACGACGCTACGATCCCTTTACCAACTAACGGAGAAAGAAGGTATTTATTGGGCGACGGAACAGGCGATTTTGAATTTTGCTCAGAGGCGTCATTTACACTTGAGGATCTTTTACATGCAGTGAATCTACTAACATGGGACAGCCGGCTTTACTTCCCCTCCGAAGGAAGGCGTACGAAGGATTTTTTCGCCCCTAATCCATGGCTTCGATCGGGTTTGAACCCGCGAACTTGGGTATAACAGTCCGGTACGCTAACCGTTACACCATCGCCGTCTTCACGACAAGATGTAGGGAGTTTCTGCACCGTCGAACGTTAAGCACTATCGATCTCCTGCTCGTGCGCAGTTCCAGTTTCGCATCACTTTAGTGCATCTGCGCATGCGCGGAAGATAGATAGTGCTTCACGTTCGAGGGTCCAAAAACTCTCTCATGTCACAAACTGTCTTATGTCTTATTCCACGTCTTTCTCAGTCGTGCCGCTAGATATCGCATGCTCGCGACCTATCGAGCAGTGCTTGCGATCGTGCGACATCTAGCGGTACGACTGAGAAAGACGCGAAATGCAGTGAGATATTCCATAGTGGCACTAGGGGTTTGAGAGGTAGAGATATAAAAATCGCACTGTAGTCCGCGCTTCGCTCTCCCTGAAGTCTTCACAGTGAGATGGAATTCAACCGTGGCGTGATGGCCGCAGAGCAGAAACATCGGACGGTGTTGTTTGATTCAACATTGATTCCTGGCGCGCCCATTGCCGAGGTCATTGGTTCCGTAAGTTGAAGTGCGTGATTGTATTGTGGGAGGTGGCGGTGATCTTCCCCGGTTGGATGACGATATCCGGCATGCACGTCGGCTGGCGGGGTTTTCCCCAACCAGATATCTCCATCTCCTTGGCGCCGCCCCTGACAAGTTCTAAGCTCCGAGTGGTCTCTCGACAAGTGTGGTAGTGTAGTGCATGAAGTACGTGTGTGAAAGGGGGGAGGATCGGAAGAGGAAGGAAAGATCGCGCGCGATCCGTGGCCCGTTTGTTAGTGTACTACTCCGGCATTCGTCAGGTGTTGATCGGATAAACCACGGAAAATTACAGACCAGAGCAGCCGGCCGCTATAATTCTCCTAGAGACAGCGGCCCACCTATATAGCTAGCGTCGAAAATACAGTCACGTCGGACTCGAACCCCAGAATCTCCCTGTCAGAGGGACTGTAGTGACATCAGTTGATGCCCTGAGCCACGTAACCAGGTGTTAAGGTTGGTGCCGGATCTCACCATCCAATAGGGAAAGGACACCGCCACATCCGGGCATTAAAAGCGCGCACTACACTTACGGGACTGATAACCAAAGCAGTCGACTTGCTCAGATACAACAATTAATCCATCAATAAAGTGGTATTTCAAATGAATACACATTGTGATGCCCTACTAACCCCAGGTAGCAGCGGAAACTGCTAGCCACTGCAGAAGTGGAATTGGAACTATATGTCAAGGGCCAGTACACTTCGAAGAGCGGTTTGTAAATCTCTCGCTGCTGCATAAGGAAAAAATTCACATCTTTTAAAATTGTTTTCGTAATGCGGTCGCGACAGATCCTTGACCTATGCAAGCCAAGGCAACCTTGTGGGTGGGATGCGGTCAACAAAGGGAAACCATGCACCACATATCCCGTGTAAATCGTATCATTTCATGAGTGTTCAAAACAAATGAAGTATTAGTTCTAAGTACTTTCTCTCCAACATCCCGTTATAATGATGTGACATTTAAGAAGTGATGCAATAGGGAACGTCATCATAGGGAACGTGATTATCAACCGCTGCTCCATGGTTATCAGAGGATTCCGCGAACATTTTCTAGGAGTACTCACAGAGAAAAATCAAAATCAAATAACATCAATGCCTACTCTCAAATTGGAAGCCGATGTCGCTACGGGAGCTGCAAGTGCATACCTCGAAAGCACGGCGATTCGAAAACACTCTACTTTGGGTATGTGTATGTGTGACAATGAATGCGTTTACATTGAAATTAATAACTCCTGTTGAAACATGGTGATGACATAATGTGAAGTCATTTTTCCGCATGAACAATTCCGCGATGATGGCTTGTAAAATTGACACAAATTGATGATTTGGAAAAAATGACAGAATTCACGTTAATCTTGATTTTATTAGTCGAAAACAACGAAACGAAACAAAAATTCCGCAATAGATACGTGCACGAGTTTATTTAACGCATCAAAAAATAAATAAAGTAGAATTCGATACTTCAGATTCGAAGATAGAAAGGAGAGTTGTATATGATTTCAGCAAACTGAAATTCAGCAGGAGGAAATGATACGCAGGGAGACGTTTCATACAGTTTGAATTTAGAATGGGAGATTAATTGAACAAAGAAACTAAGAGCAGTTTCAATGTACATAACAATATTTCAAGTTATTGAGACTGGAAACACATACACTTCTCCATTCATTTAGATATAAACCTGTCCATCAGGTATAGTTATTGTCGAAACACTGCCATGATATTTTTTACCAAATTCAAATTTATTTTGGTTTCATACTCTTTAATTAACTGGAAATAAATTTATTTCCAACTCTGTAGGAACATATAAATCGATGAAAATAATACTGATAATATACGTTTAGAAAACGATACAACTGCAAATTTCTAGTGCCTATTGCAACATCATTATCTTTAGTATTTTTTCTTGTAGTACTAGGTACTGCGTTGAAATATTTCACACAGAGACCTTGGAAATCTTGAAATTAGTGTTTAAAACTTATAGTTTCCTACAAGGTCGGAATGAAATTTTGTACATAATTGTAAAATAAAGTTCATGTAAAAAATTCAAACTAATAATCTGGTAGAAGCATACACATATATTACCAACTAATGAAACCTTGAAACAAGTAAATACTTTTGCGATGACGAAAGGAACTATTGCTAATTTTCTAGCAATTTATCTCGTAATGTACGCAGCGTAACTATTGACTCTCTAAAACATTTAAACATTTCCTAATGGCGCACAAATCCTTGGAGAAGAGCTGTTAAGAGCTTGTTATTGGAATATCCTGGTATTGGCATTTTTACGAAACGGGCATCTTAACAATCATTATAACGCGTAGGGAGAACATTGTTAGAGTTGTCACGTGACAAATAGAAGGTAACGCCAAGGTTGATTACGGCACATAACCTCAACTTTCGCAATGAGATCTGCGAAATTCTATGGGTTTGCAGATAAAAAACGCTTGTAAAATACAACTGCGCAGATTCTTTTGTTAGCCAATAGAATTCGTAATCAGCAAACAGTGCCTAATGAACAAGAAAGGAGTGTCAAGGAACAAATCTATGTTGAAGGTATCCTCTCATTGTGTTAGTTTCCTTTGACTAACAATCTCCTTCCTTCTAGGTAATGATGTCTCTTGTTCATAGAAAACAGCGTTTGGTGGAATATTTCTGTAAATTGCTTGTTAGTGACAACCATAAAAACCGCATTGTTTTCTCATAAGAAATATAACGATATATAATACATGTGAAACCTAAGCCGAAAGTTAATGGAAAGATCTTTTAAGGAATTTTACTAATGACACTGGTGATTTCCAAAGAATTCAGAAATACGAGCATAGTGGTGGTTTGATAATATTTTGGTATCAAAAAAATAATTTTGAAATTATGTCCAAAAATGAGGTATCTGCTAACCGTAGGGAGCCACCCCAGCCGGGACAATCTCTAAGCTCCCGACCGGTCTCCCTCCATGTGTGGTAGTGTAGTGCATGTTGGTGTAAGTGGGTGTAAGTAAGGGGTGAAAATAGGACAAGGAAGAAGATGGAAAGATCGAGTGCGGTCCGTGGCCAGATGGACAGGGGTTTCTTCAATTTGGAAAAAAATCCTACGCATGGTTTAGGCGGTAGTGTTGTTCACATATGCCGGACAGACAGACGGACGGAGGGACGGACGGACGGACGGACGGACGGACGGACGGACGGACGGACCGACGGACGGACGGACCGACGGACGGACGGACCGACGGACGGACGGACCGACGGACGGACGGACCGACGGACGGACGGACCGACGGACGGACGGACCGACGGACGGACGGACCGACGGACGGACGGACCGACGGACGGACGGACCGACGGACGGACGGACCGACGGACGGACGGACCGACGGACGGACGGACCGACGGACGGACGGACCGACGGACGGACGGACCGACGGACCGACGGACCGACGGACCGACGGACCGACGGACGGACGGACGGACGGACGGACCGACCGACGGACGGACGGACCGACGGAGGTTCGACCGTCAATTGTTTTTTCGATATCAAGAACCCACAGAACAGGGATTCGGGCTACACCACGTGTTAGAGGATCTTTTTCTTAATTTAGCAACAGGTTTTGTCCACTTTTTGGTTATCAGGGCCCGGCAACGAATTTTTTTTCTGCCGAAAATCCGACGCTTTTTCGCGCAGCATTACATAACTTTCCCTATACTACGTATGTGGCGGCGATGGTGTAACGGTTAGCGTATCGGACTGTTATACCCATTTGCGGGTTTAAACCCGATCACCGTGGATTTTTAGGGGCGAAAAAATCCTTCGTACGCCTTCCTTCGGAAGTGAAGTAAAGCCGGCTGTCCCATGTTAGTAGATTAACTGCATGTAAAAGATCCTTAAGCCTAAATGACGCCTCTGAGCTAAATTCAAAATCACCTGTTTCGTCGCCCAAGGAATACCTTCTTTCTCCGCTAGTTTGCGTGGTCACACGGAAGAGCAGGCCTCATGGCCTGAGTCTCGCCACGTAAAATAAGGCATCAATTCAATTCAATTTATTACTCCGTATGTAGGTATATAAAGGGGAAAGTAAAAAGGGCATAAACTGAGCAGAAAGAAAGCCTCGCCACTTGCCAACAGGCGAGAAGCAGCGGCGGCTGATCCCGTCACCGCCCCCACCCCCTGGCCTCGTTCCACGCGGCTTTTCCCTTCGCGGAAAAAAAATCTGCGCATCGCAAAAGCGCGCGGGCCTCCGCCCACCTCCTGCCCCCTTCCCTCCCCCCCTCTCCGCGGCGCGGCCGCCGAATATCGCTGGCCACTCGCGCGTCGCACGGCCCGGATGCCGTTACAGGCCCTCGCGCGCGCCTGCGTCATCACATCCTTCCCACCTGCACCACGAGCCACTACAATTAGATGTGGAGGCGGATCGATTTATAAAATTTCGCGCGCATGATTGTACAGAAGCTTTTCAGTTCTGCGAATCTTTTGAACCTGTGGACAATATAATGATAATAATAATAATGATAATAATAATGATAATAATAATAATGATAATAATAATAATGATAATAATAATAATGATAATAATAATAATGATAATAATAATAATAATAATAATAATAACAATAGTCGGCCCCGTGGCCGAGATTGCTAAGCCAGTAGCCAGAGTGGCGATCTCGGACCAAAGGGTCGCGGGTTCGAGTCCCGCCCCGGGCACGGGTGTACTTGTGTATGTATGGGTGTATGTGTGTGAGTGTGTGTGCGTGTGTGTGTGTCGTCCTTTCACCCCTCATTTTCATCATCATTCCATCTTCCATACCCCCGGGGCTAACAACCCTGGGGATTAAAATGGGATGTAGCGTAATGCTGTTTCAACCTGAATTACACACGCTATCTCCCCGGGCCTCGGAAGATGACGTATAGCGTGGTCGTAAATGGCCTATACGTCAGTAATAATAATAATAATAATAATAATAATAATAATAATAATAATAATAATAATAATAATTGTTATTATTATTATAATTATTATTATGTACAAATATCTTGGAATATGGCAGAACTTCACAATTGATCACATCCAGCTAAGAAAGAAGACGCCGCGTCCAAGGCACAGGTGCCACCGTTTCGGTCGCCATGCTGCGACCTTCCTCGGGGCAAAATGCCGCACCTGTGCCTTGGACGCGGCGTCTCCCGGACAGCCATGGAAGTACTGACTCCGGCCGCGGAAGCCCGCGCTCTCACACCTACGTATCTTACACACTCTCTGAATCTGAATCAGTGAAATTGTCACTGATTCAATCAGTGAGAGCCGAAGTCACTGAAATCTTCAGTCGAAATGGGTAGTTTCGCTGACAATGCGCTGACAGCGAACATGCGAACCTTTTCATAATGACCGCCAGCATTTCACTGGTCGTCAGTGGTAAAAGTGCCGCGCCACCATCTGTCACTGATCGTTCAGTCGTCGTGTGCAATTAGTGTCACAGATTTCACTGATTCAAAAAGTGGAGCCGATTTTCACTGATTTGTTCAGCTCAATTCACTGATTGTCAGTAATAGAGTTATAACTGACACCATCAGTGAATAGTCACTGTCAATCAGTAGTTTTTTTACTGATTCAGACTGAGAGAGCAGTGCCTTGCGTTCGCCCGCGTCGGCGCTCTACTGTTTCGAATTTCAGCAATCGCAGGAGGCGCAGGCGCAGACGAGTAACGGTCGAGGCGCGGGCCCGCTGCGCCTAACGGCTGCGCGCGGGCGATTTCGGCTGCGCATCGCCTCCTATAACGGGCGCGCGCGCAGTCGCCAAAGCCCCCCCCCTTCACGGCCGCCTCGCCCGACGACGCCTGCGCGAGGGTCAGGGGCCAGCGAGCAAGGAAACTGCGAATCACGGCCCCCTATACCAAGTATGCGGAGTCGATGGTGTGACTGTTATACTACGATTTTTGTATCTTTGCCCCTAACAGGAATCAGCTGTTTCGCTGCCATCCAATCGGAAGCTTATATTTCGCTTCAGTGACATCACTATGGTGACGTTCAAGCTCCCGATTGGATGAAACCGTCAACAGCTGAATCCCGTCAAAAGCAAAGTTACGAAAATCGCAGTACAGCGTATCGGACTGTTATACCCATGTTCGTGGTTTCAAACCCGATCGAAGTCGTGGGTTTTTAAGGACGAAAAAATCCTTCGTACCCCTTCCTTCGGAGGGGAAGTAAAGCAAGCTGTCCCATGTTAGTAGATTTACTGCATGTAAACGATCCTCAAGCCTTAATGAAGCCTCTGTAATTACCAAGCTAGAGCAACCGGCCTCTACCATCAAGTATCATCCGACTGTGCGCCTTGTCTGGTGTCGAAAGTTCGTCACTGGTTGGTCTCCAACGGACTCGCAATCGGTCGTCAAAGTGTCGCCAAAAATACCACCAGACAGTTTATCTTGTAATGCTATGTACTTCCGCATAGCTTACAAGTTATAACACTTTACAAGAATACCTTTCCAACTAAGTACGTACTTTCTAGATTATTTTGCCGGAAATATTTTACACTTGACTGGCTTTGGGAGCATAATGGCTAGCGCTTTCTACGCGAAATTTGATTTGCTCCTTTTCCCTCGCCTTTGTGACAACACCATCGCGCATCTAGAGCCCAATCTACAGCAAGCGACAACTTCAAGCAATAAACAAAACTGGCAGAGAGACGATTAAGAAATGAGCTAATAAATTTCGTTGAAAAGGTGCGTTCTATTATGTCACCCTGAGTCGATCAATTTTATTATTTATATAACAGCAGCGGATAAAGCCGACAAATTAATATTTTTTGTATATTTTAAGCAAACCAAGTTGAAATTCATTTCTTTTCTAGCATTACACTCCCTTATTTCCGGTTGAGTTTTCTCTCGAGAAGAGTCTTCAGAAATTACTAAAAATATCCGAAACAAACAATTGAGAATAATTGATTTTTTAAGGACAAATTTTTAGTTCGTACTACTAATGAATGTTGCGGTATCTCTACCTTAATAAAATCAATCGGTTTGGAAAAATTCTATTTAATTTTAACATCATCGGATATAGTGAACCTCGATGTACTAAACCAAACATGTTAATCCCCAGGAGTTCACTATAACTGACGTCCACTGTACTTTCACATCACCGTCCACATCACGTCTCGTGTGCAGAACGTAGAAGTGTGTTCCTAACTACATGTATTAGCATTATTGCGAAGTTCCTACTATGCAACATATGCGAAGTCCAAGGTTTGCAAAGGAAATGGCATTGTGGTTGAGGTCCTTATTGTTATGGTGGTGCGCGGCGAGTTGAATCACGCGCCGCACCACCAGCACTCGGCGTCAGCACAGCGAGCAACGGACCGTGGCTAGACCGGGAGAAAGAGGAAGAGGCGGCCAGCTAGCGAAGCCCAGGAGCGGTTGCGAGGCTATGCCGCCGGCGAGAATAAAAGCGGGCCCCGCCGCCGAGCGGGCAGACAGTGTTATAGCAGAGTTCCGAGTGTAAAGTGACGTAGTGCGGCCAAAGTGATATATTATTAGACCAGGCAATTGTATTATTGGACGTTCTTCTTGGCAACTGGTGAAACTGCATTGTACTTTGGACATCTATTGGTAAAACGGTAACCCGGCTTTGTTTATTTGGTATTATTCTTTGGTTACCGGTTTGTTATAATTGATTTGCTGCATTTGTGGAATAAAAACGTTATTTACGAAACTTCTGTGTTTTCCTGGATATAACACTTATGAATCGGCGTCACGTCTCAAACGCGGGAATTATTATTCACGATTCGCCCGAATCTCTAACGGTGAAGGCGCGTTGGGGACTCCGGCCGCTCTGGGTGCGAGGATGGGTGAGGACACTCAAGACATCCATGACGATAATGGAAAATCACTAGTGGCCCCAAGTACAAAATTCCTGCTCAACAAAACCACATCAAATTTCTATTTCATCCAAAATGTCAGATATCAATATTTACACCCAAACACCTTATTTCAAACATTGATAATTAACAAAGGTAAGGAAACGTGACAAAGGTAGGGAAAATTGCAGAAAGGTAAGTAGAGGTACGGAGAAGTAAGCAGATGTAAAGAGAAGTAAGTAGAGGTACGGAGAAGTAAGTAGAGGTACGGAGAAGTAAGTAGAGGTAAGGAGAAGTAAGTAGAGGTAAGGAGAAGTAAGTAGAGGTAAGGAGAAGTAAGTAGAGGTAAGGAGAAGTAAGTAGAGGTAAGGAGAAGTAAGCAGATGTAAGGAGAAGAAATTAGAAGTATGTAGAGGTAAGGAGAATAAGCAGATGTAAGGAGAAGTAAATAAAGGTAAGTAATGTTAAAGACAGGAAAGAAAAGGTAATGAAAAAAACAGGTGTCGCAGTCAGAGAGTGTACTTGAAACATCTTAAGCGTGCTGTAGAGTGTGCACAGGCACTAGAGGCTTGTTCATTCACTCAATAATTTTCTTTCATGTTCTATTTCAGAAATCGTTATGACATTAATTTTATCAATTGTCAGTACGTAAATAAGGTGAGAAAGTTTAACTGAAATATCAAAATATTACATCTTCCAAAGGAGTTTGTCTTTCGTTATAATGAGATTTTTGATAATGAGACGAAAGCAAATTAAGTCACTTCGACGTACTCTTAAACGTATTATTAGAAGATACGTGCGAAAGAGGTTCCCAGCTGTGAGCTGAAGAATGTAATTCGTTGGATAAAACAATCGTTATTTTTGTTGGCAAGATAAACTAAATAAATGATTTCTTTCTTATCTGTAATGAAAATCATTATTAATATTCAATTAAACAGGAAACGGGAGAATAATTAAAATTATATTTATAAATGGCAATTATTCATAAATTCATATGCACATCGTACGCATATGCATATATCTTCGCAGAACTGCAAGTACTTCAACTTACGTGTTGGACGTAAAACCACATTAATGAGAAATTGACTGCTTTAAGAGAATGACGTTTTACAAACATAAGAATAGAGTAATAACATTAACGAAAGATTGATTAATTGATGGAGTGTTGTGGGAAAGCAAGTAGATTAATAGCGCCATTGAAAGACGTTCGTCCAGACTCCATACAGTCTCAGATGCATCGGTTCTTGATGAATGGCTCTCAGCAATGAACCTATATTTCACGTCGGCCATCTTGAAAACTTCAAGTGACGAGATGTGTTGGAGCAAACCCGTTTGCGCTTGCAACAAGTCCATGAGGAATTTGATACTTTGAACCTTTGGGAATTCACTTTTTGTCAACCACAGGATAATGAATAATTTTCCTCGACGGCTTCGTATGAATGTATCCCGTGTCAATTCTTAACACTCCTAGCTTGCAGGATTTATTAGTCTTTTTAAATTGCCGCACCGAAGGTCAGTCATGTTTCAACTTCCACAACATTAACTTTTTCATATCACATTTACTCATGTAGAGTGGTAAACTAGTTCTAACTCAGCTGATGTGAATGCGTTTGCAAATTTAAGTTTACGACAGTCACTATTATTATACATTAGCATAATTGCCACACCTTAAAGAGAGTCTTGTTCATCTTTTGAGGCGTGTCTGCGAATCAAATGACATGTGAAGTGAGGGGACTGTTTTAATCTCTTTGCAACGCACTTAATTATGGGGCACGTAACGAAGCATAATAACGAGCCAAGGCCTTGAACTCGTCCTGGGTATTCGCAAGCCTAAAAATAAATTTGCAAGAATTAGGCTTTAAGATATTTGTTTACATGTCTTATCAAGATGTGCTTGTGCAAGTCTTACTTGGGGTTTAACAACTTATGCTTTACGAATAACGACAGTACTGAAACATAGTTTCTTTTTCGTGATGAAGTAATACATTTGTTTTACTCTGACTGCGCTTCCGAAGTCAAGGATATATGAGGACAATTCTGTAATGGAAAATTACCGACGGAATGGTTGGCGAATTTCGGTAATCTTCGTTTATTCGGGCGAGTATTGTAGATGTAGGGGGTTAAAGACTAAAGGTTGTTTCTCACCGTAAATAAAAACACATAGTTGACTCCTCCATTCTTCTCCTTCACAATTTATCATACTATTCACCATCATTTTTCAGTACCAGAATGTCATTTTTTTTCGCTGCGCATCGAACAAATATTTTATTTCATTTAATTATGTTTCTAAATGAAATGAAATATTGATTTAATTCAAGTTCATTTATTTTGTTTCATACCCTAGTCTTGATTGTGAATGTCATGCATGAATGAAATTATTTATTACTCTTTATCGCTCTGGTTTCATTCTTGCAGCAGAGCAAAAACTATCTCGAAGGACTGGTGCAACTTTTTTCTGCCGCTCTAAAACAAAGAGGTCGTCGGGCGTAGAAGATTACCACTGGACTCTGCATTTAAATTAAGGATTCGGAGGGTTCTTAACAACGTTCTACCTCCGGCATTCTCCAACAGATAGTAGCCTCGTGCAGTTTTGAACGCGCTAAGGACTGTTAAGTATGGAGCACGAATACTTGGAATTCTTTGGAGTGTAATTGAAGTAAGCACTCAATTCGGAGAGTGTGAGCTGTTAAACGTATTATATTTCATAGACATTTCGAACGTTACTGAACACTGTGATTCAGATTATAAGAGTCATGGCTTCACTTCGCAATAACTAGGAAAACACTGATTGTATAAACCTTGACCGCAGAGAATAATTAGTTGATTGATCGCATAAACCTTGAACGGAGTGAAAAATTAGATAATTGATTACATTAATCTTGAATGGAATAAATAAATTGATTCTCTTGCGACTCCTTAAGTCAAGGTTTATTTACCTTTAGATTCTTAACCCGATATAATTTGTTTGCACATAAAATTGAAAATGTGCTAAGTAGTTAGATCGTAGCCTCAATGAAAAATAATTTGGTACGTGCGTGACATTTACAATCAAGGCCGAAACAAAATAAATTCCAATGACGGTATTAGTTTTACATCGTGTCGTTTTACATCGGACAGCGTGTTTCGATATGTAACGAAACAGAAAATAGTATTTTCGGCTAATTATGGAACAAAGATGGTCATGAATATGATGTACGATAGACGATGACGGTATATTCACTTTTAATGAGACACACTTTCCATTCTTTAACATGTTTAGTGCGATTTTTCTGCCTCTCAAACCCTTATGGCCAGGATGGAGTATCACACGGCATTTCGCGTCTTTCTCGGTCGTGCCGCTGTAAGTCGCATGATCGCAAGCACTGGTTGATGCGGTCGCGATCATGGGATATTTAGCGGCACGACTGAGAAAGACGCGAAATACGGTGACATATTCCATCGTGAAGACGTACATTGAGGGGCAAAGTCAGAAAATTCTCTGTATACTTCCACCGTTCATACCGCCCAGCCATGAGTGCACGTGGCAGACAGTACAAACTGAATTAAACGGTTTCATCCGTGACTCATCTGCCGCGTAAAAGCCGGCGGCCTCTGCAGGCCCAACAGTCGATCCCCGTTGGGCGCGAACCCGCCAGCGCACAATTTCGCGCGTCGGCACCCGCATTCACCTGGAACGAGGCGCGGGGCGCGCGCCGGCGGCGGCGTAATGACAGTTGAACGGCGCAGGCGGCATATTCGCACAAGTCCACGCAGCTCTCCGGGTCGGCCGGGGCGGGGCGGGGCAGAGGTATGCAGAACGGGCACGGGCGGTTCCAAGGTCTTGAGGCGGGAAGGGGGTGGGGGGAGGGGGGGAGAGGGGGTCGCAAGACAAAGAGCGGTGCGAGAGCGCCGCGCGAACGGAGAGGTTCGGCGAAAGCAAAAAGAAATTAAAAAAAAAACAAGAGAGAAAGAAAAAACAAGCAAAACGAAAGAAAAAAAAGAGTGGGGCCGCGCTCAAGACGGGGACGGGCAAGGCCCCCGGGCGAGCGAATGGGCGGAAGGAAATGGGCGAATGGGCCTGGTAGGGTTTCTCTTTCTTCTCCATGAAGCAAACACAGATTTGTACTTCACTAATTAATTTATCAATCATAGATTACCCTAAACCGGAGAGGAAGCGTCCAAAAGCCTAAACCTTCCCCGTTACATGTCTTTCGTAAGAATATCTGAGTACCCGGCGTGCCTAGCCGAAATGGGCATGCCCAGCCTGATTTCTCTGCCCGAGTCTGTCTTCCCATTTCGTTCCAGTCCCAGCCGGGTCTTGGCCCTCGCAGGCCATGACAATGAGACCGCGCGCAGATGGTGTATCAGCCCCTCTCCCTCCCGAACCGTTGGTTCGCGGACTGCCTCCGCGTGGGATGTGAGGCGAGCGGGCGTGGGCCCGTCCAGGGCGGGGGCCTGACCCGCGCGGGCGTGGGCGAGGGCGGGTCGCGTGGTGCACGACCGCTTGCCCGCTCTCGTCAGCTCTCGCAAGCTCTCGCCCGCTCTCGTCCGCTCTCGTCAGCTCTCGTCAGCTCTCGCACGCTCTCGTCAGCTCTCGCCCGCTCTCGTCAGCTCTCGCCCGCTCTCGTCAGCTCTCGTCAGCTCTCGCCCGCTCTCGTCAGCTCTCGCCCGCTCTCGCCCGCTCTCGTCAGCTCTCGCCCGTTCTCGCCCATTCTTGTCCGCTCTCGCCCGCTCTCCTTTATTCTCGCCTGCTCTCCTTTATTCTCGCCCGCTCTCCTTTATTCTCGCCCGCTCTCCCTTATTCTCGCCCGCTCTCCTTTATTCTCGCCCGCTCTCCTTTATTCTCGCCCGCTCTCCTTTATTCTCGCCCGCTCTCCTTTATTCTCGCCCGCTCTCCTTTATTCTCGCCCGCTCTCCTTTATTCTCGCCCGCTCTCCTTTATTCTCGCCCGCTCTCCTTTATTCTCGCCCGCACCTGCTTGTTAATATTAATATGATTTTGAATATTCGTGTACGAATTAATGATAAACATTCTTGTATAAATTTTCCTGAGCAATTTCTTAATTTTTGCCAACGCTTTCTTAATTGAATTTGATGATGACTATTCCACTCGTGAAATTAAAACCAATAGTGTTTAACTATACTTACAAAATGTACCTATCAGTCCAGTGTATCTCAAAAAATGTATCGTTTTATTGTTCTTACCGCTTCTCCGTACTAGTCAATCAAACTGTGACTCATCTTAGGGTCGCTATGTCGTTATGCTTATCGATCGCTATGTCGATGTCCAATAAACCGCATATGCACTTAACATTACCTCTTCGATTTTAACATAACTTTCAGTTATTTGCGACATTTGGCGCAATTTGGAACTCTGTTGGACACAATTTCACTCGTGGAATAGTTCTATTAAATACCACTCGCGCTTTGAAAATTCTCAGATAAATCCCCTCGTCGCTTCGCGAGTCGGGAATTTACCGACAGTGTCCAAAGCACTCGTGGCATTACCTACGATAATCAGTCGCATATTATTTATTCCAGTTATTTCGGGCTGTCGGTAGTTTATGGTCGCAATGTAGGGCGCGTCCCGTGGAAACAAACGCGCGACTAGCGCTTCCTTGTGGCCTGTTTCGCAAGGGAGGGGCCGCGATGGCTATCACAAGAATGATAGCGCTCGCCTTGCCAACTGGGTGGGGCGGTTCAGCGTCGCCGCCACCGACGGCTCCACGTCTACAGACCGGAAAAACATGCAGCGTGAAAGGTGAAAATATGTGTGTAAATATGTAAAGGAAACAGTATGAATATGTAACAAAAATGTAAAATTGGATAGAATATGTAATATTGAAATAAACTAACTATAAAACGAACATTTACATAATACAAAATTATCTTTGTAAAAATGTTCTTAAATAAATTTTAAAAATAATAGGTATGTTTAAAAATTCTTTGTAGATGAAGGTTAAAGTTCACGAAGCGCTGTTCAGTGATAAGTTTTACACGTAAAAGTGAAAATGATATCAGTCACTGACGCACAGTATCCGCCACTGAGTTAACTGGAGTAGGCACGCCGGACTGTAAGAGCACCCGACCGCGTCATCATGTATCTTACTTCGAGTAAACAGCACGCAGTGATAATGTAGAAAAATTTGCTTACAGTTTTGAAAATACTTCTTTTCATAAAAGAACGTGAATAAATATTGAAGAAAATTGACAGAATAAAAATAATATTTCGTGAAAATGGCAAATTATGTAAAATATGTAGAACAGTACTAAATACGTAAAAATATGTAACGAAATATTTTGATGTATTAGAAAAGCGACGATTCGCCAAGATTACAATTTCTAGAAAGGTAAGTAGAAAGACTAAAAATATGTAATTACATACAAATCTGGTCTCTACACAACACCGTGGGCACAGGCCAACGAACCCGCACTGAGGTACCGCGAAAATAATTTCTTAATTAACCTGCAACAAATCTTTCACAATTCCGCCTTGCTAAAATACCAAATTTCAGAACTAGAGTCCTTAGTAAATATCATTTTTACATCTTCATAAAAAAATGTGTATACTTGAACATAAAAGGAATGATCTCTTAATGTTTCAAATTTTTTACAGTGTTCATGAGTAAAGGTAAGATAAAATGTAACTCGTTTTCACAAAAAGTTTTTATTAATTAACTTATGTATTCCCTCATTAAAACAATAAATCATACAGGCTCTGAGAATGCTACATCTCCAAGTTCATCATGTCATTTCAATCACAAAGTTCATATTGTACTGGTTTACATGGAGAAGCCAATACATACGGCTCTCTTCTATGTCAGAGGTATTTTTCATTTGTGAGCTGTATTAGAGAATTGTGAAGACATTATCCGGCACCGAACGGACGAGAATTGGACTTGTTTGCAAATTTTATCTGAATTCACGTTGAAATGCACTTAAAATGACATAACGCCTCAAAAAAATCATCCATTTCTAATTTCTTTTATTTTGAAGCAAATCATCAATTCTTTCGAATCCTGTTAAGATATCATTCGAATTTTAATAAGAAAGACTATATTACACCTTGAAATTGAGAATTTAAAATAATAAAACATTTACTTTTTAAGCGGTATGGTAGGAGCAGAGGAAGTAAATTAAAAAGTGAATTTAATTTTTGATTAAAGTTGAGGACGAAATATCTACTGGAATTTTACCCATTTCTTTCTACGACTTCGGTGGCTTTTTTATGTATTATAGCAAAACGTTTCTTATCGTTCTTAAGGGGGCTTCATCCCAAACGAAAGAAGTTTAAAAACTAAAATTCTAACCCTACACTCATCAGAAATAAAGAGCGTAATTATAAAATTAAGTACGTTTAAGCTTTCTTTTAACAGATAACATTCACGACGAGCAATTCGCAACGGAGGGGGCAACAAATTCTTAAAACTTGTGTGCAAAAATATGATAAACAAAATAATCACGTTGCATTTATTGGCAAATTACAAACACAAGAGACAAAAAAGCTCCTACAAAATGACTTGGAGGAGATTTATGAGAAAAAGATGGGGCCGCTTGCAACTCGCAAAGCGAAATTACCACATCCCAGCTAAAAAAAGGGGAAATAACTACATGGAGGACTGTGTTAGCAGGAAATGCGGATTCCCATACCAGATATGCGCGCGCTCACGCACGCACGCACAACAAACACACACACACACACACACACACACACACACAGACATACATGCATACACATACATTTAGAGAGATATATGTATACACACAAACACACACATACACACACAAACACACACATACGCACACATATACACACATTCACACATAAACACACATATACAACATAAAAACACATACACAACATAAAAACACATATACAACATAAAACACACACACTTACCGATAGAAGATACAAGGAAGGGAGAGAATGTGATTAACGGCAAATCAACAAGATTGAAGAGCAAGACCGAGAAACAAGGAAGAAAATGAGCCAAGAAATGAGAGGAGAGCTCGAGAAAGACGTGTGTGTCTTGTGAGAAAAATGACGCATTCCCAGCGACGGCACGGAGTCACAAATGGCGAAAACGTGATATTGATAGCAGAAACCTCGGAAAACGAGCGAGCACAAAGGCCGGCTGCTAGATTTCTCCTCCAGACAGCGCATTCGACCTACGAGTAGCTATCCAGCTATACTGCGATTTTCTTAACTCTGCTTCTGACAAGAATCAAAGTTAACAGTTAACCGTCAACAGTTTCACCCAGTCCGGGAGCTTGGACGTCACTCCGGCGACATACAAGCTCCCGATTGGATGGCAGCGAAATAGCTGATTCCTATCAGGCGCAGAGTTACGAAAATCCCAGTGTAATGACGAAACCTCTGGCTGCGTGGGGAGTGGAACTCTAGGGTCTCCCGCCAGTCTCACTGCAGTGTCATCAGCTGATGCCCTGAGCCACCTCAGCCGGAGCGTCTCCCCTGCCTCGAGCAAGCGTTATGAGGTTTGTGGGCGTGGCCGACCTGCTTGACTATGGTTCGATTAAAATAAGTTGGGGATTGACAGTTGCGAACGGAAGGGAGCGACGTGGACAGGTTGCGCACCACTGAGCACGTGTTCCTGGGACACGAAAATAAACATTTGAAATAAATACTTATTAAAGTAACCAAATCATACACCCATATTGTACGACACTACAGCTTCAGAAGCGCAATTGTCAATCACCAACTTATTTTAATCGGACCATAGGGCCACCCGGTCAGAAGCACCGCAGTGTCATCAGCTGACGCCCCGAGCGACGTCTCCCGGCCAGGGCATCGTCGCCCCGCCTCGCCGTGCTCCGGCGCGGGGGGGGGGCACGGCACGGCGGACGGTGACAATTACTCCGGAGCGGCGGGAGCGCGGAGGCGAGCGAAAAGAAACGCGCCCGAGAAAAAGCTGCAGGAGGGCCTGCCGTCCTCACCGTCCTCGGCGAGGCGGCGCCCGCCCGCCCGCCGGCGCGGAGTGCGTCAACCTCCTGCGTCCTCCCGCCCCCCGCCCGCGGGGCCACTGATGGAGACAAATGACGGCGAAATCTCGCTCATCTGCCTCCTCGCGGCGGCCACCCCGCAGCCACCTTGCAGAGGTCGCGGCGCACGCGAGGCTGCCGCACGGACTTCAGCGCACAACTATAACTACGCGTGGTGTAGCGGTTAGCGTATCGTACTGTTATACCGAAGTTCGCGGGTTCAAACCCGATCGAAGTCATGAATTTTTAAGGTTTTAAGGTTTAAGGTTTAAGGTTTTAAGATTTTTAATTTTAAAACATTCGCACGCCTTCCTTCGGAGGGGAAGTAAAGCCGGCTGTCCCATGTTGGTAGATTTACTGCATGTAAAAGATCCTCAAGCCTAAATGACGCCTCTGAGGTAAATTCAAATCGCCTGTTTCGTCGCCCGAGATAATACCTTCTTCCTCCGCTAGGTGGTGAAAGGAGCGTAGCGAAATTTGCGTGGTCAGACGGAAGAGCAGGCCTCATGGCCTGAGTCTCGCCACGTAAAATAAGGCTTCAATTCAATAATTATTGTTTGCTGTAACTGGGGATCCAAAATGTCTTGTTTTTCAAATGCACCAACATGCATCAACCGGCTAAGCGTCATTTTTGAAAAAATATGAGATACGGACGCAATATGTTGCATTGAAGCATGTTTTAAGTGTACGAAAAATTTAGGCACCGAGTCTGTAAAAAATAGCCTTATAATTAATGAAAAATGTAAATGCCATCAGTCACATCAGGGATTTTATGTTTCGCAAGAACCAGCTATGAATCTAGATCTTCGAATCTGCTGTTCTTAATTTCACATTATGCAGGTAAGCGCCAGATATTCCACTCATGTTTGTCTAGTTTGCCCTTCAATGAATGAAATAACCAAATTGTAGTGTTTGGAGCTGGAAATGTAATAAAATCTTTGAACACGATTACCTCAAAACTTATATGATGTCGCATAGCCGGTTGATGCATAACACCGTCCATATGGTGCAAATCTTGCGCTTTTCTTGTTTGTTTCATTCTGGCACTCAAGAAAATGTGCGCAGATATTCTCCCCCCCCCTCACATATAGTTTTTACTGTTTTTTGACCAAATGAATCTAATCAAATCGAACTATACCATACAGCGGCCGAAATGGCTCGCAAGTGTTGCCATTGTATCGTTTTTCGCTGGCAGGGTCCCGAGTTCGAGTCTCGACGTTACCGAATTTTCGCCACTAGGTAGATAGTTGTAGAACAAATTCAGCTATGTGAAGATTGATTGATTGTTCGTGATTCCGGGCGCATCTACTGAGGTCATTAGTCCCGTAAGAGAAGTGCGTGTTTTTTTCTTCGGGAGGTGGCGGTGATCTTTCAAGGTGGCGGTGATCTGACAAGAAAAAGAAGGGAGGGAAAAGAAAGGAGGCAAGAAATAAGAAATGAGATATGAGAAAAGAAAGGAGGCAAGAAAAAAGAAAGGAGGCAAGAAAAAAGAAAGGAGGCGAGAAAGAAGAAAGGAGGCGAGAAAAAAGAAAGGAGGCAAGAAAAAAGAAAGGAGGCGAGAAAAAAGAAAGGAGGCGAGAAAAAAGAAAGGAGGCGAGAAAAAAGAAAGGAGGCGAGAAAAAAGAAAGGAGGCGAGAAAAAAGAAAGGAGGCGAGAAAAAAGAAAGGAGGCGAGAAAAAAGAAAGGAGGCGAGAAAAAAGAAAGGAGGCGAGAAAAAAGAAAGGAGGCGAGAAAAAAGAAAGGCGGCAAGAAAAAAGAAAGGAGGCAAGAAAAAAGAAAGGAGGCAAGAAAAAAGGAAGGAGGCAAGAAAAAAGAAAGGCGGCAAGAAAAAAGAAAGGAGGCAAGAAGAAAGGAAGGAGGCAAGAAGAAAGGAAGGAGGCAAGAAAAAAGAAATGAAATATGAGAAAAGAAATGAGAAAAGAAAGGAGACAAGAACAAAGAAAGAAGGAAAGAAGAAAAATGGGAGGAGGGAAAGAAGAAAATAAGAGGAACCACAAACCCGAGAGTAGGAAGAAAGCAGAAGAGGGGAGGCGCTGGGTCCGTTGGCGCATGAGAATCATGAGCGCCGCTGCACGGGCCCGGCGCATGGCTCATTCGCGGCGCGGGGCCTCGCGCGATCGCGCTCCCCCCCTCCCCCTCCCCTCCCCCTCCCCTCCCCCTCCCCTCCCCCTCCCGCTCCGCCCCTGCAGCGCCCCGCGCCAATTGACGCTCATCAGGACAATTGCGCATCGCACAAGGAAAGAAAAAAAAAACGGCGCAGCCACGGTCGCAGCCACCGCCGCCGCCGCCTCTCGCCGCAGGAGGCTTCCACGCCCGTACACCTCACGCCGGCTGAGAACGTACTTCATCAGCTGCACGGATTCATCTCGCAGTTAGCGGGCGGTGGGCTGCTTCCCTACCGATTGCAATCGGAACGCGAGACAACACCAAGACATTGCAATCGGAACGCGAGACAACACCAAGACATTGCAATCAGAGATAATCGGATATTGCAATCGGAACGTGATTTTCAACGAGTGGTCCCTAACCTCTTCTAGACCACGGCTCCCCGTAGAAGAAAACATTTTTACATCATCCTAATCCACAACAGTTAATTGCATAAGAAATATCGCAATATTGTTGCATATTATCTGTACCTAATTTATCTTTTCATTTATTAAAATTCTAAAATAGAAATTAATAAAACAAGCAAAAGTACAAGAAAATTATATTTCATTTTTAACAAACACAAAATTAATAAGAAATAAAATATTTATATTAGATATTAGACCAGAAAAAAGGAAACAAGAAAAAAAGAAACGAGACAAGAAAAAACAAAGGAAACAACAAAACAAAGAAGACAACAAAAAAACAAAGAAGACAACAAAAAAACAAAGAAGACAACAAAAAACAAAGAAGACAACAAAAAAACAAAGAAGACAACAAAAAAACAAAGAAGACAACAAAAAAACAAAGAAGACAACAAAAACAAAGAAGACAACAAAAAACAAAGATAACAAAAAACAAAGAAGACAACAAAAAAACAAAGAAGACAACAAAAAAACAAAGAAAACAAAAAACAAAGAAGACGGAAAAAGAAAGGAGACAAGCAGCCGCTAGAATCATCCAGACAGCGACCGGATTCCACGCAACTAGGCAGCTAGTGCCCGCCACACTCGGGACTCGAACCCTAGGACTTCCCGGCCAGCAACGTTGCACAGGTAATGGCGTTCCCGCTGAGCTATGGCAACTGCTGTACACACGTGGATTTGCCTCTGAAGAGTAAAAAAGACGTGCGAAATGTGTTCTCGTACGCGAACATTCCGCGTGAAAAATCTGTCACCTATAGAGCGACGCGACGTAGGTGCCCCTCAAGCCCCCTACGGCCACGATGGAATACCACACGTCTTTGTAGGTCGTGCCGCTGGAAGTCGCATGATCGCTAGCACTGCTTGATACGGTCGCGATCATGTGGCCTAGCGGCACGACTGAGAAAGACGCGAAATACCGTGACATAATCCCTCGTGAAGACGGGCCTTGAGAGGCAAAGTAATAAAAATCGCAGAATATGGTGTGTGTCAACGATATTGTAATGTAGTGTGATTTTTGTAACTTTGCCTCTGAAGCCCCTGCGGCCACGATGGGCTATCAGGCGGCATTCTCGGTCGTGTCGCTACAAGTCGCATGATCGCAAGCCCTGCTTGACACGGTCGCCATCATGCGATATCCACCAAGATCGGTACGGTCGCGATCATGCGACCGTACCGAGCAGTGCTAGCGATCATGCGGTATCTAGCGGCACGACCGAGAAAGACGCGAAAAACCGCGTCATATTCCATCGTGAACACGGGCCTTGAGAGGCAAAATTATAAAACTCGCACTTATAGTGAGGCTGCTCGCGAACTGCTGAGTCTTCTCAGACAAACGCCGTTTCCCCCCCCTCCCTTTCCCCGTCCCGCCGTCGCGTTCGCCGCGTCGTCGTAGCGCGTTGCCCTAGGTCCGGCAGGCGGGCGGGCAGGCGCTCACGGCCTCGGGCTGGGGGCCCGCCGTTCGTGGCCCGAGCGCCTCGAAGCGATACCCCCCCCGCCTTACCCGACACACTAAAAAACCGGTTCCCAGCCCCGTCCCCCCTCGCCCAGCTTCCTCCCTGCCGCTGGCGGCGCTGCCGCTCGCACGCCATTTCGCGTCCGACTGCTTGCCTCTGCTCGGCGCAGGCGCCGCGCGGCGAGTGACGTTGAGACACTTCCGATAACACACGTCTCTAACCCTTAACTGGTGACGTGCGGTCTCAGAGACCGCTGAGCAAAAATAAACGCTTAGCAGCCCTCTCTGGTACGTCGTGACATGAACAAGAAGAAGAAGAGAAAGCGCATTAAAGCTATATTTTTAAAGCGGAATTCGTCTTGACAAGCATATAGCCATTTCAGAAAGACGTTGTAAGATTTTGTAAAATTTTAACCCTTAACTGGTGACGTGCGGTCTCTGAGACCGCGGAGGAAAAATAAACGCGTAGCAGCCCTCTCTGGTACGTCGCGACATGCACAAGAAGAAGAAGAAGAGAAAGCGAATTAAAGCTACTATTTTTAAAGCGGAATTCGTCTTTACAAGCATATAGCCATTTCAGAAAGACGTTTTAAGAGTTTGTAAAATTTTAACCCTTAACTGGTGGCGTGCGGTCTCCGAGACCGCTGAGCAAAAATAAACGTGTAGCACTCCTCTCTGTTCCGTCGCAATAAGATTTCCTTTACAGTACCTTCCTATTTATTTCTAAACTACACTCACACGCAGGGCAGCGGGTCCAGTGACAACCGTTTGACTCTGAGGGCTAGTTGAATTTTCGGAGCGGTCTCGCTGACCTCACATCGGCAGTGGTGGGGCTTTTCTTCCCACAGTGAATGTGCACAACAATTTTTTATTAATGGATAAGTTTCGTGCAACAATGCATTATCGTATTTAAATGAAGGATTTTTTAATGTACTGAATAATATTTCAAACCATTCTACGAATTCTTAACATAATTAATAGTGAAGAAACAGTATGGAACAATTGTAGCCAGAAATTTACTCGGCGAGTAATATTATTTTCACTTTACATATTAACAACAAATCCTTTTATTTTCTTGTTTATTATAGCATTGTTAACGTGAAAAAAATTGTCAAGTCAAGATGAAATGGAACACCGAAAATAATCTGACTAAAACTTTTGGGGTCTCCGGTAAGAGAAGTTTGAAGGCACGTCACCAGTTAACGGTAAACGCACTGCCAAAAAGGGGGAAGGTTCTGTATTCAATACCGGGGGAGGTGTCTCGGGGAATTATCTGATGTCACTGCAGTACCTCTCACCGAGGGCTCATAGGATCGAGTCCCGACGGTGGGAAGATTTTCGAGACTAGCTTGTCAGCTAGGTCGAAATCAGACGCTGTTTGGAGGAGATTTCTAGCGGTCGACCGCCCTGATTGGTAGTTTCCCGTGGATTCTCCGATCGGCACCAAGCGAATGCCGGAGCAGTGCCCTAACAAACGGGCAACGGACCGCCCGCGATCTTTCCTTCCCATTCCTTATCCTGTCCTACCATTACATATACAGATTTATTCTTAAATACACTACACTTTCACACATGCCGAAAGACCGATCGGCAACTTCGATCTAGTTCCGGCTGGAGCGGTGCCCCGCTGGTGGGAGATAGCTGGTTGTGGTAAACCGCGTTGGCCGGCAATATGTCGGCGCCGTATCTCACCATCCAGCGGGGGAAGATCACCACCACCTCCCGCGACCAAAAACGCACTATATTTACGGGACTAATGACCTTAGGAGTTGACGCGCCAGAAATCAGTAATCAAGCAACCAACTCAATTCGGCCTTTACTTTAGGGGTGTCTTGAGAATTCATTTCTATTACAGCTATTAAAATTAATACTATAACAGCTTTACTTGTTACATTATTTTGTTTCTGAGCGCGTCAACTGTTATGACAATTCCAGTAAGTGTAGTTCATGTTATATTCCGGGAGATAGCGGTGCTCCTCTTGCGCTAGAATGCGAGACCTACATTTCATCTCACGGGGTTCGCCTCACGCTCCCTCAACGGATATCAGCCAGCTCCCTCCCAATTCACTTCATTTTGGGACACTGTATTAGAGCTGCATTCATGTTGAGGTTTAATTTTTAACCATTTAACGGATCTTCATTGTTCTTTTTTAGTGTGATAGAACATAGTAATACCCCGGCGATTTCATACAATTTTAACTGAGATTTGATGTAATGTTTGGGTTGTGTAGGTAAATCAGCGCAAAATGCTCAACACATTTCAATCAGTGTTACCAATACAACAAATTTCCTTTAACCTCATTCAAATGTGTAAGCACAATTTGGATGTTATACGAACAAAGCGGGAAGTTCACTTATCCTAATAAAGAGTGATATGTGCTCTGACAGCTGGGTTATTTTTTTAACTTTGTGGTGCAATAAGAGAATATTCTTAATTCCTCAACGTATACCTGTTCTGTGAATTTAAATAATTTAAAATCTATCTATCGCAGCACCCTCTTTAAGACAAAGACAACGAAATACGGCTTGTAACCGTGGAACTTCTAGTGCTGTAACATTTCGAAGTCTCTTATTTCTTTATACGCGGAATTACTGCTCTGCTTTTGAGATTTACTCTGTCCAATAAGTGGATGATAAAAATGAAAGAGGCCATTGGAAATGGCTCCATTGTGTAAACGAAATGGAATTTGGATTAAGACAATGAACTCAAGTGGGTACAGAAAGATCCCGTCTTTCATCCAAGGCATACGTTGGTGTTGAACGCAACCCTTTGTACTTGGGTGTCGCAAGGGCTGCCTTCACTGCATCGTCACAGGCGCCGCACGCACACCGTGAACCCTGCCAAATTACCAAGTATAAAATTCTCTTTATATTCAGTCCCAGGAATACAAACATGTACGACCTGCTGGGGCTGTGGGTTTTCAATAACCAGAACACGTTAGTGTGGCATGTTATGCTTGTGGAAAGTAAAAACCCCTTGTTAAATTTCTGGAGAAATGAAATCGCCCGACTCTTCCGTCCTGTATAACAGGTCCCATTTTCACTTACAGTCTCTGCAGATTCGCATGAGATTTGTATCAATTCTGCATCAATTCAATTTCTTTAAAAATGCAATTACACAGTGATTATGTACAACCATATAGTTAAGACGCTCTGTTATACTGATTAATCAACTAATATAATGGCAGCATGCTGCAGGAGAAAGTTTCTCCAACATTTATCCGGTGACGTCCAACCTCGTCCGCTGACGCTCTTCTGTTTTACCTTTTACACTATTCTTTATCCGGTATCGTCCTATTTTACAACCTCGACTGGCGCCTCAGCTCATCTATGCGCCACAAGAAGTAATGGAGAAATTGTTACATTTCCTGTTGTATGTGTTGTTGTTTAGATGGAATAATATTTACGCCCCACTGAACTGAAGACCTCTCATAGAACCTGTTTGTAAACTCCACGGCTCTAAAGCTAACCAATGTTGCACAGTTCTTCGTCAGTAAAGGTACTATTTCTTCCTCCACACCTTAATCGTATTTCTTGAAAGCGTTGATAGTAATACTTGAAACATAAGTGATCATGTGAAAGGATTATTGAACAAGTGGTAATCAATTTCTCAAAGAGTCCTGTCAGAAAAGTATGTAAAATATTTCTCAATGATTACATTTTTATTGAAGTACAGTGGTCTCAAGAACTGAAGAGCTAATTTCCGCATCTTTATTTGAGTTTGTTTTCTAGTTTTCTGTATCAGTGTATTCTAAAAACGCGTCTCTAAAATGTTGCTAAATGTTGTAATCAAAAATAGATTTTACCTTATGTTAAGACTTTCCGTACGTTTCCAGGCAGGTGGTGAAAAAAAAGTTGAACTTTCATCGCCGAATTCGGGGCAAGTTTTTTTTCACATTCTCGGTGGTCACGAATAGTTAAAAACAAAAAACAGAAAAGAAAGAAAGAAAAAAGAAAGAAAAAAAGAAAAAAGAAAGAAAAAAGAAAGAAAAGAAAATAGAAAAAGGAAAGAAAAAAGAAAGAAAAAATAAAAAGAAAGAAAAGAAAATAGAAAAAGGAAAGAAAAAAGAAAAAGGAAAGAAAAAAGAAAAAAGAACGAAATAGAAAAAGGAAAGAAAAAGAAAAAGAAAAGAAAAAGGAAAAAGGAAAGAAAAAAGAAAAAGAAAAAGGAAAGAAAAAAGAAAAAGAAAAAGGAAAGAAAAAAGAAAGAGAAAGTGGTAGAAGAGAAAAATGAAAGAAAAATAAAAAAATGAAAAAAAGCTTTCCCCTCCCAGACCTCAGTCTCAGCGTTGCCTCTCGACCCATCTCCGCCTCCGCCCGCAGTGCAACGCGCGCGGGATGTGGGGGAGGGGAGGGGGGAAGGGCACACAACGGCCACCGGAAGCGCCGTAATCTCGCTCTTCCTGTTGCGCGTTCCAGCGGTGGCAGAGCGTGACGCCAGCTGCCCCCTCCCCCGCCCCCGCCCCCGCCCCCGCCCCCGCCCCCGGCGGGAGCGTCCCGGCGCTGCACCGGCCCCCGAGGCACCGGCGCCATCAGGCACTTTGGCACAGTGTCATTGGCCCACAATATACAATCGGCTCCGGTTACAGCGAACTCGGATATAGCGAACCAAAACCGTTTAGTCCCCAGATGTTCACTACAACCGGAGTCGACTCTAGTTCTGTTTTTACTTTCTCGCCTTTCGAATAGTTCGTAAGAAGCGAAAGTTATGTTATTGTGCACCGGAAAACGGCGAATTTTCGTCAGGAAAACTTTCATTGTAGGGCGCTAGTAACGAAAAAGTGGATAGATCCTGTTGCTGAATTTAGAAAAAAATTCTCTTACTCGTGGTGTAGCGCCAACGTCCACGTTTTGTTGCTTCTTGATACCGAAAAATCGATTGACGGCAATCGATTGATTCATCTGTCCGTCCATCCGTCCGCCCGCCCGCCTGCCCGCCCACCCGTCCGTCCGTCCGTCTACATTGTGTGTCGTCTACATTTTTGTGTCTACATCGACACTGATGCGAAGTCGCGATCCATACGACGTATTGGATACTTCCATCCTTCTAGTGAGCTAGCCACCGTGATACCTCTCATCTGATTGGTCGCTTCACGGAAACGGGTTGCTGGCATCTTTCCACGGACTCTCAATTGCTGTAAAAGACAATGGCAGCTTATATGTTGCGACACGTTACAGCTTATACCGGCTGGGGTGTTGGTCGAGGGCTGTTGGGAGTTACATGGCGAGGGGGGAATCCCCGTAAGACAAAGTGTAGGACGGCATCGGATCTCACCAACCATCGAGGAAAGAACATCGCCACCGCAATGAATGCAAAACGCAGTACACTTACGGGACTCACGACCATTAGCAGTTGACACGAAATAAACAATGAAGCGACCAAAGATGTTCGTTCTACTGCCGAATGAACACCACGAGAATTCGAAATAAGCAATCAATGAATAGAATAAACATGTTCGTAATTCTGTCGAACTAACACCCGAAGAATTCGAAATAATCAATGAATCGAGCGAATTCATTGATTCATCGATTTTCATATTATTGCCGAACTAAAGCCAGAAGAATATCGAAATAATCAATCAATGAATAGAACGAACATGTTCGTAATTCTGCCGAACTAACACCAGGAGAATTCGAAATAATAAATCAACGAATCCAACGAACATGTTCATATTACTGATGAACTAACACCAGGAGAATTCGAAATAATTATTTGATCATTATAGTAAATAATATTGATTATAATCAATCAACGAATCAAACGAACATGTTCGTAATTCTGCCGAACTAACACCAGGAGAATTCGAAATAATTATTTGATAATTATAGTAAATAATATTAATTATAATCAATCAACGAATCAAACGAACATGTTCGTTATTCCGCCGAACTAACACCAGGAGAATTCGAAATAATCAATGAATCGAGCGAATTCATTGATTCATCGATTTTCATATTGATGCCCAACTAAAGCCAGAAGAATATCGACATGATCTATCAATGAATAGAACGAACATGTTCGTAATTCTGCCGAACTAACACCAGGAGAATTCGAAATAATCAATGAATCGAGCGAATTCATTGATTCATCGATTTTCATATTATTGCCGAACTAAAGCCAGAAGAATATCGAAATAATCAATCAATGAATAGAACGAACATGTTCGTAATTCTGCCGAACTAACACCAGGAGAATTCGAAATAATAAATCAACGAATCCAACGAACATGTTCATATTACTGATGAACTAACACCAGGAGAATTCGAAATAATTATTTGATCATTATAGTAAATAATATTGATTATAATCAATCAACGAATCAAACGAACATGTTCGTAATTCTGCCGAACTAACACCAGGAGAATTCGAAATAATTATTTGATAATTATAGTAAATAATATTAATTATAATCAATCAACGAATCAAACGAACATGTTCGTTATTCCGCCGAACTAACACCAGGAGAATTCGAAATAATCAATGAATCGAGCGAATTCATTGATTCATCGATTTTCATATTGATGCCCAACTAAAGCCAGAAGAATATCGACATAATCAATCAATGAATAGAACGAACATGTTCATAATTCTGCCGAACTAACACCAGGAGAATTCGAAATAATCAATGAATCGAGCGAATTCATTGATTCATCGATTTTCATATTATCGCCGAACTAAAGCCAGAAGAATATCGCAATAATCAATCTATAAATAGAACGAAGATATTTCGTAATTCTGCCGAACCAAAACCAGGAGAGTTCGAAATGATCAATGAATCGAGCGAACATGTTCGTATTGCTGCCAGGGGAGTTGGCTGCGCGCAGTGCGATCGGTCCAATCCGCGGCCTCGGGCTCCGGGGAGGAGAGCGGAGCGGCGGGGCCCGCGCCGAAATCGAACCCGCAGCCTTGGGCTAGGCGGGACAGAGAGAGAGGGACGGCACGCGGGCCCTCGCCCGCCAAGGCCGGCGGCGGCGGCGGCGACCGCCAAACCGCGCCGGGCCGCGCCGCGCCGCGCCGCGCCGCGCCGCGCCGCGCCCTCGCACGCGCTGCTCCGACTTCCGTGGGCGGCCGCGTGGGGCGGTCGGTGGGGCGAGTGGGTCATTGTGCGTTTGGGCTGTTGGGTGGGTGGATGACGGTTTGGTTGGTGGGCGATGGGCTGTTTAGGCGATTGGGTGTTTAGGGCGTTGTGCCATGTAGTGATTGTATGATTATGCGATACGGTGAGTGAGTGATCGGCCGATTGGGTGATCGGCCGATTGGGTGTTCGGCCAATTGGGTGATCGGTCGATTGGGTGATCGACCGATTGGGTGATCGACCGATTGGGTGATCGGCCAATTGGGTGATCGGCCAACTGGGTGATCGGCCAATTGGGTGATCGGCCGATGGGGTGATCGGCCGATTGGGTGATCGGCCGATTGGGTGATCGGCCGATTGGGTGATCGGCCGATTGGGTGATTGAATAATTGGGTGATTGAACAATTGGGTGATTGAACAATTGGGTGATTGAACAATTGGGTGATTGAACAATTGGGTGATTGAACAATTGGGTGATTGAACAATTGGGTGATTGAACAATTGGGTGATTGAACAATTGGGTGATTGAACAATTGGGTGATTGAACAATTGGGTGATTGAACAATTGGGTGATTGAACGATTGGGTGATTGGGTGATTGAAAGATTGGGTGATTGAACGATTGGGTGATGTCAGAAGTTGCTAATGATTTTTTTTAAATATTCTGCCAAGACCAGTCAAAATTCTTCGCTTGGCGAGCTTCCGAATTTGTGGAGGAGCAATCCAACCAGGTAAATATTTCCATAGACACGTAGGATCTTCCAAACTGTGATGGAGGAAATTAAAAAAAAAAAAGAAATATTTTAGGATCACTATATGACTAATTACAAGCTAATTACAAGCAACAAGAGGTTTTTGGTCTGGTAAAATCACTCTCCAATACATGGAATTATAAGCATTAAGGGGAAATGAAATGGTCAGAATTCAATTACCGTCTTTAGTTCCACGACAAGAAGTCTTTTTGTTGAGTTTTGTCGTGCTGTTGGAAAACATTACCACTCGGATGCTTCAACTGTTTCTGAAGAATCGTATGTAGGAATTTTTTTTTAAGTAGCAGTGTTCTACACATTCCTCGCCGACTTCAGATTGATCAACTGGCAACACTGCAAGGTGGAAGCACACAAAGCCATAAACACGATCGATTCAGGCAACTTCGCCGTGACCCCGTGAAGCAAACACTCAGTAACTTTGCAGCGCTCTTACTTTCCGTGAAAAGTCTGCGCTTTCCGTTTCTGAAGTTAGAGCGAATCGCCCACTCAAAACTTGGATATAAAAAGTTAAGAAAAACGAGAGTATTTCTATAGTTTCATGTAAGCTATATCTTGAAGTTCGAATTTCGCTTCGTAAGAAAAGACGGAGAACAGAAAACATTCAAACGAAAACTACGTAATTTAATCTTCAAAATTTCGATCGAAATATCGAATGATATAGTTCTTGTCGATAGTAAAAAATTGAAAGAATTCGTCATTACTACTATTCGATTTTTTAGGCATTCGATTTTTATTTTCTTTGGTCTGAAGCCGCAGTTAACTTCTACAAATGTAAATAAAATCAGTTATCTGAAGATGACTACGTAGAAGACTATTCATCTTCCGATAGTCACTGTACACTCTATTCCTATCTTTGTCCGAATTTATGGTCGTACGTTTTTCATATGGTGAATACAAAATGTGATGGTAATGCCACCTGACACGCATCACGTCCTTAACATAAGTTTTATTACATATCGCATAATTGTTTTCACTCTGCACATTCAAGAATTTCCTTCGATTGGGCTAAGACAAAGAACAATAGTGAATAACAATATGCAAAATATTCATGGTATGTATCTGTACTGGCTACGTTCCACGAAGATTTTTCTATGCACAATACAATAGATAGCCTCGTAAGTCTTCAACAGATGGGAAGTCACATATGAAGATTTTATCATTTCATGTGGCATATGAGAATAGAATAGAGCAGATATGAATTAGATCATTTGAATTAAATTACACGATAACGTTTCATTTGTCCAAATAATTGGTCGTAATTACCTTAATGTTTCTATTGCGAGGTAAGCGATGCATACACGTAGAGAAAAAATGGTGAAAGAGAATAAACTCACCACTAGAGGAGTAACGACCTGGTTAGCGTAAGTCACTCACCTGCAAAAAAGAAAAACAAAATTAAGAATCACTTACACATAAACACTTTCAATGTAATACATTTCAAGAATTTATTTTTATCTATTTATTTTATTTATGTATTTTAAGCCGCATCGACTGTTAAAGTCATTACTGGCTAATTTATGTTACAGTTAAAATGAACATTACAGGCACGTACATTGCAATGCAATACATTATTGCGCTTAGAGAATTTCTTTTTGTAAATACCATCCAGTGCGGGAAAGCCACAGTCCCCTCCAGCTAGCGAGTCACCGCCTCAGCAGGAGCAAGCACTTATCTCCCAAATGTGGTAGAGTAGTGTATGTATGTGTGTGTAATAAAGGATTGGGGAGAGGAGTGAATGTTCACTAGTCGGAGGCAGTGAATTGTTCGTTGGTTCACACCAAAAATCGCGTGCTCATGCTACTCCCCGAATAAGGAGGTGCGGCTTGTGAGATATCCCGAGGGAGAGAAAACATGTAAATCGTGTAGGTCGGCGCCGGGCCTGACGTTCTTCTGGGGAAGGAACATCGTCAACTCCAGAGATAAACATGCACTCCAGTTCCCTCCAGGACCCCCTGCACCACCCGTCACCCCCCTCCCCGCCTCCAGGCCCCTCTACACCGCCCCCTCTCCCGCCTCCTCCAGGGCCCACTTCACTGCCTTCACCCCGCCTCCAGGGTCCCTTTCACCACCTGTCTCCTCCCCGCCTCCAGGGCCACTTGCACTGCCCCTCCCCGCCTCCAGGGCCTCCTGCACCTCCCCTCCCCGCCTCCAGGATCTCCTGCACCGCCCCTCCCCGCTTCCAGGGCCCGCTGCACCGACCCCTCCCCCCCAGGGCCCCTTGCACCGCCCCTTCCCCTCCCCGCCTCCAGGGCCCCTTGCATCGCCCCTCCCCGCCTCCAGGGCCCCTTGCACCGCCCCTCCCCGCCTCCAGGGCCCCTTGCATCTCGCCTTCCCCTCCCAGCCTCCAGGACCCCCTGCACCGCCCCTCCCCGCTTCCAGGGTCCCCTGCACCGCCCCCCTCCACGCCTCCAGGGCCCCCTGCACCGCCCCTTTCCCTCCCCGCCACCACAATTTCCTCCACCGCCCCTCCCCGCTTCCAGGGCCCCCTGCACCCCTCCTCTCCCCGCCTCCAGAGCCCCCTGCACCTCTCCTCCCCTTCCATCACCAGGGCCCCCTGCATCGCCGCCACGTGAAGGCCGCCTCAATTGCGTCGCCATTTGTCTCCATCGCCCTCCCCTCGCCCTCCCCTCCCCTACTCCACCCCCGTCCCGCGTCGCGAGCACTGCCGTTGTTGCAGCCGACGCCGCGCCGGCCCGGCCCGGCGCCTCCCGACTGCAACTCGCGGATTCGCGAGGGGCGAAGAACAAGGCGCACACCAGACTATTGTTATTTGTAATAGTTTAAAGACCTTAAAAAAACAGACAAGAAAGTTTTATAACAATTTATTTATTGTTATACATATCTTAACGTTTCGTTCCTGTTTAAGGTCTTTTTCAAAATCTAAAAAATGAGAATTCAAATCAGATTATGGTGAATTAACAATAAAATTATAAAACATATCTAATAAAATGATGAAAATTAAAAAGAATGAGCATTAATAAAATGCAAAGTAGCGACATACCTAGTGTCCAGAATTTGTTGACATCATAGATAAAATGGTAGGTGGATAATCATACTATTGTTGTCGCTGGTATTTTTAGGGTATTGTTGGTTGATGAAAAAGTGATTTGTATATGCACCCCGTGCAGCCTACTAATTTAACATTGATTTCTCCCCGGGATGGGCACCTACAGTATCGGCAGCGTATAAGCGACTCTGACAGTTCAATGCGTTGTTGCCACACATTAGTACACATATGGCACCACCTCCATCAGAGATAAATTAAATCTCAAAACATTAACACTTACTGACAGGTTATGGCATGTGTTGATGTCTGGTGCATAACTATCGCCAAAGCCGGACCTTATCGCCTCCGCGACTTCATGTGAGTCAAGATGAACGGCAACGCTGCACTCTAGTTGTAAGAAATTAAACAAATCTTCGCAAGCAGATTGCTTCAAAGTAAGTCACATGACGTACCACAGCACGTGGCGAGAGAACTGAGTCGCTTGTAGCTGAGTCCCTGGTACTGTAGGCGCTACCCTCTATTCGCTTCCCCCCGCAGACGCAAAAAAAATTATTTGCCTTTCAGGTGGTGGACGGTAACAATTGTTGGCCTGATAAATGTAGGGTAAAACCTCAAATCGTCACTGAACTCGGGTGATTCGCGAAACACAATTGACCCTCTAGCGAGTACAAAAGTGCACCACCCGAGCATACTGGAGCCCAAATCCGATTGAATTGAATTATCGATCCTCATTCACTAAGATTTCTCATTCAATGGTCTGGCTATAAATATCTGAGTTGTGTGTAATTTTATGTTTAATTGCTTGCGTAGTGACTTGAAAAGTTATGTGCTTGGGTAATGGCAATGGAGACATTGCTGTCCACACTATACTATTATTATTGCTGCTGTTTTTACGGCAAACAATGGTTTAATAAAAGAAATATTAAATGCTGTTGCAAGTGTTTTGTGTACGGAATGGAAACAACTGTGAAGAAGATCGTAAAATCGAAATACAGAATAACGGTAAAACTGTTCTGGTGGAACGAAATGCTGGTAATAGCAAATGAATGAATATAAATACAAGTTTATTTCATTAGTTTTATTTTATATTAAAGGGTGTTTATAAAATTGACTAATTAATAAACCCAAATAGTTTGGCCCAATCATTTTTGGTAATCTGTTGTATTTTTTCGAAAGTTCTACTAATATCTCAAGAGAGCAAAACAATTTATAGACATAAGTGACGAAATAAAGAGATAAAACTTTACACCACGTACCGTAAAATTATAGACTCCACTTGCCTTCGCTACATTCTACGGAACATAAATTGACGTCTTCAGGAAACCACCATGTTTGGGACAACATGCTGCAAAGAGGATAGGTCACTGAAAGCTTCATATAAAACAGGGTTGTCCAACTGGCGGCACGAGGGCCGCATGCAGCCCGCCATGCCATTTATTGTGGCTCACGAAGCAGTAGCGTAGCTTCAGTTGGTGTCACCTGGGGCGAAGCTAATATTGTCACCCCCATAAATTAAGTATAAAAATATCTATTGCTGCATTCACTGTACATTATTTTATTAAAAATTCAAACATATTTGAACATGATAGTTATTTATAATATATTAAAAAATGTATGTAATTAAAAATAATTGCAATATAATTCAAATAAATCATAATCTACGCTTATGATTTAAATGTATACTTATTAAATTAATATAAATATTTTTAACTAAACCATAAAAAATATAAAATTCCAACAATAAAATTTTCAAACTACTAAAACGAAGAAAACTATTGATGTATAAAATTTTTAAGTAAACGATTTAAATTATATAACTCCAACCATAAAATAATTTAATTGGTGTCACCCCTAGAATGCTGTCACCTGCGACCCCCCTGCCCCCCCCCTAGCTACGCCACTGTTGCGAAGTCAAACATAAAAGTCCCTTGCGAGGGCATTGTGTGCCTAGCACACGCGCCCTATCAAGGTCCCCTTAATGCAAAATTAGGTTAAGCTTAGAAACAAGTGTTTTTTTTCTAGTAAATTCAGAATTTCAAAACCATCCCAATGTATTTCACTGTTGCAGTGCGGTCTGATATCAGGCATAGTTCCACCCTCCCCCTATTTCAGAGCAGTCGGGCAAATTGTCGAAATCAACAATACGGGGTCACGTGTGGATCACCCGAGAAATGAAAATGGTGACTGCAATTATATTAAATCACACTGTAATATTAAATGCTCATTCATTGGCATATAAAATAAGTTGTGTGTAATTTTACGTTTCAGTTGTGATGGTTTTGGCCCTTGAGGCGTTACAAGCTGGACACCCCCGATATAAAAAGAATAACCGAAAAAAGGGGGGCAACGAAAAGGAAAGTCACGTGCGGCAGAGATTGAGGAAATGGATTTTTTGCCCGTGACGTAACAAGCGCCCGCTGGATGCCGCCAGAAATGATTCGGAGATTGCGGGCGGGCCGCCCCGCGCACCAACCACTCGCCACACGGGTCGAACCGGCCCGGGTAGCGTTGCCTGAGGTTTCGTACAAACATCCGCTCCGCCGTTAGATGGCTGTAAATCCTACCCACTCCGCTCAATATGAAAAATTCAACTATCCAAACGGGAAGTTTGAATTTGCATTAAATATGTATTTGAATTTTTTTTGGGGGGGGAGGGATGTGACCGTTTGAAATATTTGAATAGATTTATTTTGGTTTGTGAACATTGCAATTAATATTTTCTGTCAAAACTTTTCGTAATAATAAGTTATATTGACTGATTAATTTGAATTTGCATTAAAATATGTATTTGAAGTTTTTTTGGGGGGGGAGTGACAGTTTGAAATACTTGAATAGTTTTATTTTTTGTTTGTTTGTATACATTACAATTAATATTTTGTCAAAACCTTCTGTAATAATAAGTTATATCTTAATATTTACAAATACAGTCGACTCCAGTTATAGTGAACTTCTGGGGACTAACATTTCTGATTCACTATATCCGAGGTTTTCCGTCTCTACAATGATTGATTTTATTAATACAGAGATCCGGCAAAATACTTTAACAGCACTAAATGAATTTTTTTTAGATTTGTTCCCCTAAGGTCCATAAAACGTCCTTATTCGTAAATCTAATACACAATCACTTTGCAGGGCAGAATCGTAGGTCAAAAGTTTATAATCATTCTTTCTCTTTGAAGACAATAAACTATATCTCATTGGCTAAATAAGGATACATGCACCACTTCATATTTTTAAGCTGTCAACACGATTTTCCCGATTTTCCCCACTGTCTCAACTTTCATTGTGACACATTCTTTTCTCAGCGCCGACAGACCGATCCTCCATCTCTGAATTGCTCCTCTTGCTTCATCTCGACAGAGACAGAGAGCGAAACACACACACACACACACACACACACACATGCACATGCACATGCACGCGCACACATTTGATTCCCGGGCGCGTCAACTGCTCTGGTCGTCCCGAGGTGAATGTTGTACTCCGGGTGGAGGCGGCGTGCATGCCCGCTCACTGGTGATATCCGGCGGCGACCTCCACGCCAGCTCGGGGATTCCCAGATACTACATCCCCCACCAGGGCACCTTCCCACAAACTCTTAAAACTAAGTTCCCGAACGATCTTCCGGCATGTGTGGTAATGCAGTGCATATGACTGTGTGTGTATAAGTAAGGGGTGAGGTTAGGACAAGGAAGGGGAAGGAAAGATCGTGCGTGGTCCGTGACCCGTTTGTTAGGGTCCTCCTGCTCCGGCGTTCATCTATACTGTGACTTATTCAACTCTGCCTCTGGCAGGTATCAGCTGTTGACAGTTTCATCCGATCGGAAGCGTGAACGTCTCCATTGTGACGTCACTATAGTCAGGGTCCGATCCAAACGGTCCTTTCGGCGGGTGGGCGTCATAGATTTTTGTTAAATAATAAACATATTTATTATATTGTATATTATTTCTGTAGTGTATTTTAGTATGATAATATACATTATTTAAATAATTATATAATTTTAATATAAATATTTAAATCAATTGGGCCACATAAAAGAAGGTAAACGAAAACCTAGATCTAGGGGCGGATGCATGGCCGCCATGCACCCCCCCCTCCAGAATCCACCACCGACTATGGTGATGTTCCAGCTCTCGATCGATTGGAACCGTCAACAGCTGATCCCTGCCAGTGGCAGAGTTGAATAAATCACAGTACAGCGTCGATGGGAGAAACAACGTAAAACTGCCGACCGGAGCAGCCGGCCGCTGGAATTCCCCTGCAGCTAGCGGCATGGAGCGAGCGGTCGCGTCCCGGCCGCGGGCGGCGACCTCGGCCGCCGCCGGGCCGCGGCCAAGACAAAAGCCCGCGCGCGCCCGCGAGACCACACAACCGCGGCGGTGACGAGAGGGGCAGCGGTGGCTGTGGCGGCGGTGGCGGCGGCGGCGGCGGTGGCGGTGGCGGCGGTGGCGGCGGCGGTGGCGGTGGCGGCGGCGGCGGTAGCGGTGGCTGTGGCGGCGGTGGCTGTGGAGGCGGCGGTGGCGGTGATGGTGGTGGTGGTGGTGGTGGTGGTGGTGGTGGTGGTGGTGGTGGTGGCGGCGGCGGTGGTGGAGACGGCGGGAGGGGCGGCGGTGGCGGTGGCGGCGGCGGTGGCGGTGGTGGCGGCGGTGGCGGTAGCGGCGGCGGTGGCGGCGGTGGCGGTGATGGTGGCGGTGATGGTGGTGGTGGCGGCGGCGGCGGCGGTGGCGCGGCGGTGGCGGTGGCGGTGGCGGCGGCGGTGGCGGTAGCGGCGGCGGCAGCGGCGGCGGTGGCGGCGGCGGTAGGGGCTGCGGTGGCGGCGGTGGAGGCGGCGGCGGCGGCGGCGGCGGTGGCGGTGGCGGTGGCGGTGGCGGTGGCGGTGGCGGTGGCGGCGGCGGCGGCGGCGGTGTAGGCGGTGGCGGTGGCGGTGGCGGTGGCGGTGGCGGTGGCGGCGGTGGCGGCGGTATCGGCGGCAGCGGCGGCGGCAGCGGCGGCAGCGGCGGTGGCGGTGGCGGCGGTGGCGGTGGCGGTGGCGGCTGTGACGGCGGTGGCGGTGGCGGTGGTGGCGGGTCGGGTCGGGTCCTCGGCCGTGGGCCGTACCGGATTCCGCCGTCGCGCCGCGTTTGGGCATCGTCTCCCCCCCCCGCCCCCTCTCGCCCCCTGCCGAATTCCGCGCAGCCGACGACCTCGTTCTCTCCTCCCCTCCCCTCCCCTCCCACAATCGAACCCTACCCCCTCCCTCCGCCACGCACAGCGCACGGGCCCTCGCCCGGGGTCACGCACTGCTCAAACGTCACTCCAGTCAGCCACAATTCCGGATACGGAGAGGGGGGGCCCCCCTCCAAAGACCTAGAGCACTATTCTCAAGGTAGATGCCACGAGTATCGTGGCACGAGTGCCACGACGAAATCACGCGTCCACGCAGTTCTTTATCCCGCCACAAGAGACAGCACCATCACTATTGTAAAACGGCGGGGTTATTAATAGTTCCCTTTCCCGACGCTAGTTGCGCCGAGAAGCTCGTGGTATGCTACGATGCCACGACGCGTGCCACTGCCACCAGAAGAAGACCTTGACACCACTGACCTACAGTTTTTGTTTGTTACCTTCTTTTTATTTGGCAAAATTGATTTAAATATTTATGATAGAACTACTCAATTATTTTTTAAAAAATATTGCTTAGTATCATATGTACACTAAAAACTAATATACAATATAATAATAAATTCTTATATATAACAAACATCTATGATTGCCCCCTCCAAAACCATCGGGTGGATTCGCCCCTGGTCAGCCAGTATTGCTCGTTTCTGGGTGCCTCAGCTAAATACTATATTTGGGTTTTCATTTCTTGGCCCGTGAGGATGTCTTGATCTTTCTCGGTCATGCCTCTAGATGTCGCATGATCGCTACCGTATCGAGCAGTGCTGGCGATCATGCAAGATCTAGCGGCACGACCGAGAACGACGCGAAATGTAGTGAGATATTCCATCGTAAAGACAGGCCCTCACGCGTCAAGAAATAAAACCCAAGGTGTAGGTGTATAGACCCGCAAGTTTAGTGAATGTTACATCCCAAGAGATGGAGGTTTAAAAAAAAATTCTGCTCCATAGGATATTGAATAATATTAACATTGTTTAGGGGGAAACATGACCTAAGTTGTGTCATCTGATGATGGAAACCAATAATTTCCGAAAGGTTGTGACTATGTATTTCATTTAATATTGTATAAAACTGTTATTCCAAGAATATTTCTGACTTTTCAATGATGGACCAACATAATTTACATAATTGAAAATATAGGCAGAAACTAAAAATATTAATTAGCACAACATTAACTGACCGACTGATTATTTCTGGACGTGTCCCTGTCCCATTAACGCCATTGGTCTCGTACGTGTAGTGGATATTATATTGTAGCGTCACGTTGGCTGCCTGGCGTGGGAGGAGAGGGAGGAAGTCTCATATATCTGAGAATTGGCGAGACGCACGGTGTTGGGGTGCAGATATTTTTAGAACCAAGTGACGCCGGCTTGTCTTCAGTTGTCACGTGGTAATATGCAACCCCCTTCCCACGCGCAACTGAGGTCACGTGGGGGTGAGCCGGCGGGTATAAATTGGGCCGACTCACCCTTGCCGGCGGGTTTTGTTCTGGAAGACCTCGCGCTTTTGCGCAAAATTCACGCCCAGGCTGGAGCGTTTTTGTTGCACGGGTGGCGAAAGTCACGTGAGTGGCGCGGTAGGAGCGTGCATTCGAGGCGGGGCCCTCTTATGTTAAATGTGGTATACGCACATTTAACAAAGTTCAACATTTAACAAGGCTGTCAGATCGTGGCTGGCGGTCGGGAAATACCGGAAAGTGTGTACGAAAGTGTTCAGCTCATTTTGTGTACTACATTTTTGTAAATAAAACTTGTATATACTTTTTGCGTCTGTGTGTGACTTTCACGACGCCACAATATCCTCGGAGGTGGAGGTATTCCTTCCTAGCTGCATCGAGAACTCCGGAGCCGGCACTCTCGTCGGTTTGCGGGGGGTTTTCCCTCCTGCGGAGAGCGGTTCCGCAGCGTGGCCCCGCCCCATCCGGGACGAGCTCCCAGCTCCCGACTGGGCTATCCACACGGGAGGTCCAGCGCCAATCAGTGGCAGATCCGGGGGCCATGGCCCCCTCCCCAAAAGGCCTAGGGCTTTCTTTTGTTACCTCCCTTCATATGGCCCAATTGATATACATATTTATTTCTATTAAAACTATGTAATTATTTAATCAATAATATTGTATAGTATCATATATACATTACACAAATAATATACAATATAATAAATGTGTTTATTATTTAACAAAAATCCATGATGGCCCCCCCCAATGACCGTCTGGATCCGCCCCTGGCGCCAATCAGGTCGTTCATGTCCTGGCTGCAGGTTTCTTTGTTTCGTAATGCCAAAATGTTCGTTAGAAATGAACAAAACCGACCACTAGTCAGCGCAGAAAATCTCAGCAGAAAATTCTGAATATTATTTGTATATTTTATTTCATATCAAGGTGATGAATGCCGGTCTGGATAGCCGAGGTCGCTAAGGCTAAAGGGCCGTAGCTGTCTCGGCTTGAAGGGTTGCGGGTTCGAATCCCGCCTCGGGGATGAATGATGGTGTGAGTGTAGTCCTTACGTGTTGTTTCTACAGTTCCCCTGAAGTTAATGCAATTCCAATGGTCGCTATATGTCCAATTTCTTAAAAAGCGACCTTAAAAAATGTGATGCACGTATGAAATCTTTTGAGTATTTTAACCGAAGAAGTGATTGCTTACAAATGTTGCACGAATGATTTAGACCGATCGAGAGAAAAAAAACACAACTGGAGTTGCGATTCGGAATGTTACTCCTCTTCTTTTTTTATTTAGTTTTATCCGATCTGCAATTCACCTAGGTGGCTTTGGTGTCAGACGAGTGGAGCGGAGAAAGAACGAAGTGGGAGAGACAGAAAAGGGAGCGAGAAAGGGAGCAGAGCAGTCGGTTATAAATAAAGAACGACAGGAAACAGAGAGAGATGGTAGGATGACCGAATCCACGACAAAGATATAGAGCTTCTGGCGAACGAAGAGAAAAGAAAAAGAGGAGAGGATGGAAGCAATATGAAAGAAAAAGGGAGAAAAGACTAGTTGAGTAGAACAGAACAGAAGAAGATAAAAAAGATGACGAAGAAGAAAATTAAAATAGTGAAAAAGAAGATACAAAGCTGAAGGAGAAGAAGAAACAAATCATCCCTTCATGTGGAATTAAAAGAAAATTAATAATGCAAGAACATGAAAACCAAGGAGGAAAATACGACCGACACGTGGCAATGAACACGCTGCTATGCTTGGGTTTTTATTTCTTGTCGCGTAGGACCTGCCTTCACGACAGAATATTTCACGTCATTTCGCGTCTTTCTCGGTCGTGCCGCTAGATGTCGCGTGATCGCCGGCACCGCTCGATACGGTCGCGATCATGCGACGTCCAGCGGCACGACCGAGAAAGACGCAACATGCCGTGACATATTCCATGGTGAAGACAAGCCCTCAGGCGCCAAGAAATAAAAAAACCCAAGTACACTAGGTGGGTAAGTCAGCTGCAACGATGATGGCTCAGCAGGCGGTGGAAGTGTTACAATGGAGGAACGTTTAAAGCGAGACTCCGAGCCAGACACTGACTGGTAGTGAATGCGAACAGAACAGAATGGGCGTCAGCCGTAACGGCTGCAGTCGTTAGGAGAATGTCATGAGGGAGGAATGGCCATTCTGAAATGACGTGACGCAACGGAGGCGGGGAGAGCTCGCGGTCATAAAGACAGCCGTACCAGCACGAAAGAAGTGCAGTGCCTTTGCGAATATCGGCGAACTGGTAGCTTAACGAGGCGGTAGTGATAATTAGATTTACTTTTCTCCCTGCTGATTTCGTTTTTCTTTCATAACCTGTTTAACTCAACGTTACAGCTCTTACTTATCGGGGAAAGGAATAAAATAAAGGAAAGCTTATTGAAAGATCAGCGGGGTGGAATGTTGACAAATTTAATAATACCGTTTCAAAATTTAATAAACCATAGTGAACAAAGGTAGTTAAACAATGTAGTCAAAACATTAATTCAGTATCCTCTGCAGTTTCAACAAGATAATAAAGATTTTTTAAAAACAAAGCGGATGTTTGTATTTGGACCAATTCTCTCTAGTCTTCCGATACATCAAATACTCCGCCCCTCCGCCGTCGCCCCTCCTTCTTCTCTTCCTCCAAATCCGACGGCCGGCAGGATTTCTAACACTAGCTACGTAGATGAATCGAATTCAGCCGCTGTCTGGAGGAGAATTCAAGCGACCGATTGCCCTCATCGGTAGTTTTCCGTGGTTTCTCCCATCAACACCGGGCGAATGACGGAACTGTACCCTAACAAACGGGCCTCGAACCGCGCGCGATCTTTCCTTCCTGTTCCTGGTCCTATCCTCACCCCTTACTTACACACACACACACACACACACTAACATGCACTACAGTACCACACATGCAAGATGACCAGTCGGGAGCTGAGAGCTTGTCCCAGTTGGGGCGGTGTCCCGCTAGCGGCAGATACCTGGTTGAGGGAAAACTCCGCTATCGACGAGCAGGTCGGCGCGGAATCTCATCAATTACAGGGGAAATGCACTATACTTATGGGATTAATGACCTTACGGGACATTTGGCACACGCAGAACCCCTAATTAATCCATAAATCAAACAATGAATCCAAAGCCACCGCCTTCAACACAGCTTCCTCATCCAACACCACCGCCTCCACCGCCACCAACTCCTCCGCCTGCAACCCCACCGCCGCCGCCGCCTGCTCCGCCCCCCGCCGCCGCCGCCAGGGCGTTGTGTAATAATTAGGCGCGTTCTCACCTCTGACGCGGCGGCGGCCGCCGCCGCCGCCGCCGCCGCCGGTTCAAGGGCGACCGCGTGTCACATCGCAGACGGGCGGCGCTGCGGGCCTGGCGGCGGCCCGGGCGGGCTGGGCGCTCCGGCGAAGGCCAAGGCGACGACGAGATAGCGGCCGGGTGGAAACTAATCGCAGATTATCGGTTAAAGCTCCTTGGATCACAAGCGACATGCAAATCCACAACGAACCAAGTACACCATCCATTAACCACTACATAAACCTTGCGACCCATAAATTCTCCTCATCCCTATCCCAATTTGGCAGTACAACAATATTCAAACTCAGCAAACCCTGTAGTTCACCGAACAGAATAAGATCACGATGCACTAAATACTCCCTTCGACCTCCTTAAATCATTTACCCATTTCCTTCAAGATTATTTCTTAATATCCCATCCCCTAACATCACCTTTACAAATTATCACAAATAACTCCAAAAAGTGACCTCTGCAGTTTGTGTTCTCCGGCTAGTAAAATGAATTGTCAGACCCCTGAGAAAGGGGGTAACACGGATGTCCATCTCTAAAAGTAAACGTGAAAGATGTATGTATTATAAACACCTCAGAAAAGCAGAAATGCCGAGCAGGCCGAAATTTTAAAAAAAATAGTCAAATTATCGGTCGTAGGCCGGCGAAGGGAGGGGGTAAGCGAAGTCCAAATACTCCAAAGGTGTGTGGTACTTGCGGCGGAGTTCGTGTCACGGAATCCACACATTTCCCAAATTATAATCCTACGAAATTTTTCAATTTAACCTTTTACGAATTGTAAATCCAGCTGAATTCTGTTATTTCCCTTCTAACAGCATGCAAGATGTTTTAAAGTCCGTGTTAAATACCCGAAAAGAGAAAGAGAACGGGAAGAAAATGAGGTTAAAGAAACTCGAAAGCAAAAAAAATTAAAAGCAAAGAGTAGAACATACTACAGCAGGGTAATAATGGCAACCGTGGCCCAGGGTATGCACCGGCCTGGCGCTCCTCTTATCGTGTCCCTCTTCCCATCAATTTCCAGCCCCGATTCCAGCTGGGCTCTCCAGACTGCCACCATTCCGTTCAACCCCTCTCTGCTCAACCTTTCCCTCCTCCCTGCCCAACCTCTCATCGGCTCTCCTCAATCCCGCTCCCTTCCCAACCCCTCCCCCGCTCTCTCCTCAACCTCTCCGCCGCTCTCTCCCAAACCTCTCCGCCGCTCTCTCCTCAACCTCTCCGCCGCTCTCTCCTCAACCTCACCCCGCTCTCTCCTCAACCTCACCCCGCTCTCTCCTCAACCTCACCCCGCTCTCTCCTTAACGTCTCACCCGCTCTCTACTCAACCTCCACCCGCTCTCTACTCAACCTCCACCCGCTCTCTACTCAACCTCCACCCGCTCTCTACTCAACCTCCACCCGCTCTCTACTCAACCTCCACCCGCTCTCTACTCAACCTCCACCCGCTCTCTACTCAACCTCCACCCGCTCTCTACTCAACCTCCACCCGCTCTCTACTCAACCTCCACCCGCTCTCTACTCAACCTCCACCCGCTCTCTACTCAACCTCCACCCGCTCTCTACTCAACCTCCACCCGCTCTCTACTCAACCTCCACCCGCTCTCTCCTCAACCTCTCCCCCGCTCTCTCCTCAACCTCTCCCCCGCTCTCTCCTCAACCTCTCCCCCGCTCTCTCCTCAACTTCCCCCCGCTCTCTCCTCAACCTCTCACCCTTTCACCAGTCTCCCCGCTCTCCACCCAACCCCTCCCCCTGCTCTCCGCACCACGTCGCCCCGCATCGCCCCTCTACCGTCCCACGCCCCGCCGCGCCGCGCGCGCCCGTCAGCTGTCTCCGCGCCCAAACGGCCACTTCCGGTGGAGCGCTTGCGCAAGAGCCGCTGCGCCTGCACCGCCCCGGGGCCTCCCCCCTCCTCGCCCCCCTGGCCCCCCCCCGCGTGGCCTTGGCCGCCACCTCCGCCGCCGCGGGGCACAAGTGCACGCAGCACTGCACGCCCACGCCGCCCCGCACAGCCCGGGCCCTAGGGGCCCACTCCCCAAAGGGGCGGATTTGCGATACTATACTGCGATTTCTCTAATGTTGCCCCTCAAGGCCACTCAATTTCCCATCTTCGCGATGGAATATGTCACGGAATTTCGCGTCTTTCTTGGTCTTGCCGGTAGAAATCGCATGATCGCTTCATACGGTCGCGATCATGCGAAATCTAGCGGAACGACTGAGAAAGATGCTAAATACGGTGACATATTCCATCGCGAAGGTGGGTTTTGAGTGGCCCTGAGGGGCAAAGTTAGAGAAATCGCAGTATATAGACTTTGCCCCCGACAAAAATCAGCTGTTGACGGTTTCATCCAATCGGGATCTTGAACGTCACCATAGTGACGTCACTGTCGCGAAATATAAGCCCCCGATTGGATGACAGCGAAACAGCTGATTTCTGTCAGGGGCAAAGTTCGCAGTGTATATACTGTATATATACAGTATATACAGTGTATATATATACAAAATCGCAGTATATATACTGTTTTTTTTCTAACTTTGCTCCTCAAGGCCACTCAAATCCCATCTTCGCGATGCAATATGTAACGATATTTCGCATCTTTCTCTGTCGTTCCGTTACATTTCGCATGATGGCGACCGTATCAAGCAGTGCTTGCGATCATGCGACTTCTACCGGTAAGACCGAGAAAGACGCGAAATGCCGTGTGAAATTCCATCGCGAAGATGGGCCTTCAGTGGCCTTGAGGGGCAAAGTTAGAGAAATCGCAGTACAGTGCGAGTTTTATAACTTTGTCCCTGAATCTTCTATGGCCACGAAGATCAGACGGCATGTCGCGTCTTTCTCCGTCGTACCGCTAGAAGTCGCATGATCGCAAGCACTGCTTGATACGGTCGCGATCATGCGATATCGGCGGCACGACAGAGAAAGACGCGAAATACCGTGACATATTCCATCACGAAGACGGGCCTTGAGGGGCAAAGTTACAAAAATTGCAGTATAGGTACACAGTTAGGTCGAATTCTATCGCTGTCTCGAGGAGAATTCTAGCGGCCGGCTGCTCTGAACGGTAGTTTTCCGTGCTTTCTCCGATCAACACCAAGCGAATGCCGGAGCAGAACTCCCTAACAAACGAGCCACGGACCGCGCGCGATCTTTCCTTCTTCTTCCTTGTCCTGTCCTCACCCCTTACACACTTACACTAACATGCAGAGATAGATTCCACAAACATGTTTTTAACTTAAAATATATCGTGTAGAAGTTGGAGATTTGTCGTATGCGGCTTTGAAATATTTAAATTGTTAAAACTGGCTATTGTTTTGCAATGTTAATACGACGTGGTAGCATACTATCTACTTGTGTACATCGTAAGGTTCGCCCAACGTACACAGTGGTTGTAAACATGGCAACGGTGCCCAGCGACCGTCTCCCACTCCCGTTGGTATGGCGACGGGAGCTGCAAACTATCATTCGGTGTGCGCCCACAGCATGCGTAACCAGCGCTTCGCGATCGTCAGCTTACTATATGCCAAGAGGGCCTTGCATGGCGTCCAGCACCGAGTGTCTCTAGACGTCGGGTTCACTGTTCGGAAACCACTGCTAAGTTTGTGTTGTTGTTTTAAATACACAGTAATCCCTCGACATCCGCGAATTCGCTATTCGCGATTTCCGAACATTCGCGATTAGAGAAATGCTACCGGTTTTAACATTCGCGAGTGCGTCTTTTACTCGTACTACATCCTTTTTTAAAGCGAGCACATTTCATTTCCTTTATCAGCGTCATCTCGAAAACGGAATTGGCGGAAGTCGGAGCTCACAGTATCACTTTCTGCCAAAATTTCAAAGTTGAAATGACAATTCACACTTATGGAATAACACAATTCGTAAAATAAATCAAGTCAATCGCGTTAAATTGGACGGTTTTGGCCGTATGAACAGAAAAGTCATTCACGATCTGTGCAACTTTCATTGTAATGACTTCATTGAAGATGAGATTTGTGAGATCGTGAAGAAGTGAAGAAAACTTCCTCCAAGGTAAGAGGAAGTAACGAAGCCAAACTCCGTAAGGTAAGAGGAATTAACGAAGCCAAACTCCGTAAGGTAAGAGGAAGTAACGAAGCCAAACTCCGTAAGGTAAGAGGAAGTAACGAAGTGAAACAGCGTGAGGTAAGAGGAAGTAACGAAATGAAGAGCAACTTCAATGTCAAAACGTTTAATGGCGGTCTAAAACTTCAACATGCTCTGGTGTAAAGGGCATTCGCATGTGATCCGAACATGCAAATAACTTCGAAATGTAAGAGAGAAATAGAAGCAGCAACTTTTCCATATTTGGATATTAGAACAGCGAGAAAGGTGATGAAACAAAAAATAACCAAATCCTATATCCAATCACTTTCAACTTTGAAATTAGTTTCAAAAATCGTTTTATTTCCTTTTGGAATCTTAATTGTGAATTCTGTTTGTAGCAGCGCTTACTCAGTTCTACTGCAATTGATTGTCATATATTTTTTTTCTTTCTTTTTGAAATAGTTTTTCGATATCCAGGAACCTAACCCATCTTTCTTCATTAAAAGATAGACTTAACATTCGTGGATTTACCATTCGCGAGGTTTTTTGGGAACCTAAATCTCGCGAATGTTCAGGGATTACTGTACTTATAAGAAAATTCAAACATGATAAATTGATTGTTTCGGTCGAACTGACAATGGCTTCGATAGGCGTCACATGAACCGGAGATTCCATAACACTCACAACGGCTGACATTACAATATATGAGCGAAGAAATCGAATAGGCTAAATAGGCTACTCAGGAATTTTGTGGTGAACATTTCTTGTATCTCGTAGATATTGTTTAAAGCAAGTACCACTAAAATGATGTTAAAATCCATAAAAATCAGCGAAAAACGTAAATCAGCATTACAAATGACGTAAAAAGGTAAAAAAATGACTTACAGATCAAAATCGACGAAAAATACAAAAAAAAGACCTCTAAAAATGGGTAATTTCGTTTTGTCATAAAGTAAAATCAATATCTACACTAAACGGCATTGTTCTAAAGTGAAAATAAAATACCATTTGATTAAAATCCGCCCCCTAGTTATCACTAATCAGTGGAGGATTTTGATATTTCACTTGAACGATTCCTCCTTTCTTTTAGGTTTCATTTTCAAGGACTGACCTTTCGTCTTGTTGATGTGAGACAGGAGGTGACGGTAAAGTCGAAAACGAGTTGTGCTGAATGAAGGCCGGGTTGATGATGCCCTCGCCGACGGCTGGAGCTGGCATGGCAGAGTCCATCACCGCACTCGTTTCCAAAGAAGTCAACTCCGGTTGCCCTGGCATGGCTAATTGTCTGCTCTGTGGATGGGTCTATGGCGTATGCTGTCAAACTTTGCACTGTTCGTAACGAAAAACTACGTGTAATAGCAATTGCAACACTTGCTGCAGTCTTATAGCACGTTGGCGGGTTTTGTGGAGCGTTAGAGAGCAGATCGGCACTACTCGACGTCTTCTACTACAATGATTCTGTACTGCTGTAAATTTTTGCGTCTGGGATTTTGTAAGCCATGGGAAAACCGGTTTGAGAGATTTTTTTCCTTTCCTATCACATGTCAACACCTAATATAGTTTGTTGTGTGTTGAATTTGAAGGACTTTCGGCTGGTTTCCTTCTAGGAAGAAACCTGAACCATGCCACGACTCTTCCTGGAATATAAAAGGAAGAATGGAATTGTAAAGGTTTGGATAAGTGCAAGGAGAGAGTTACATACAACTGTAGGTGCGAGTTAGAGGTTCAGGAAGAAAACTACGTAATAGAGATTGCGAACGAACGTAGAGGTAGAAGGTAAAGGTGAAAGAAGTTACGTATATGCATGAAATATATTGCTACAATATATACACACATGAAAAGTAACGGTCGCATAACCTTCGAGGTTTTTACCAACCACAACATTGCTACAAAGGATTTACGCACGCATATTTGCACATACATAGTACTTGTCAAACATTATCAATATTTAGAACAGGAGAATGCGAATAATGTTTAATGCATCACTTTTAACATTCACAGGAAGTTGAATTTTTGTTTTGTTTTGAAAATTACTAAAATGAGCGTGACAAAGAAAGAAGTATGATAATGGGCAATAGACCACGAAAGGTACCACGTTTTACAAAGTTTTGGAGATTCCTTTGCTATATCTTATTTGCAAATTATAAAAAAGCTCAATTTCCCAAATGATTAATCATAACCCGATTTTTATATTGTGGAAGTAATGAATTATAATTTTTCAGATCTTCTATAATTTGCTCGGACATTACATTTCCTTCTTCCATAATTCTCATAATGCCCCGTAAGTTCTTAGTTTTAGGATGTACGTTTTGTGGGACGTGGAAAATTGTCTTTTAAATTTTGTCCTGTTAGTATAGTAGTGCTAAAAAAACGCATCACCTCGCTCAGATTTGAAAACTGCAATATAATCCTGAAAATACGCCAACTGATTGGCAAAAATCGAGTGAGTTATGAAAGTAATGCAATTGGAAACATCGTACCCATCCACATAAAATATTTGATTACCGATTTCTACTCATTTTTGCTTAAAATTTAAAAGACCTGTAAAAGAAAGAAAATACAGAATGCCCATTTTCTTTAGGTGATGCGGTTTCATTGAGCACTTCTGTATAAACAATGTCAGCACTCCACTTTCCCAGTTATCCAGAGGATTCTGAATCTTACAAGTGTCAAAAAAGCGACAAGATGCACAATTGCACATCCTCTCACGCTTCATTCGTTTACACGCGAATTTGTCTTTAGTTCTGGTCCTCCCACATTAACGTTTCTCCCACACAGTCCCAGTCATTTTTTACCATTCGAAACAAATAAGCGACATTTACCATTGGGAATGACAGGATGCACAGGTAAATCTTACACCTGACCTGCAAGGTACTGGTCTAAAGCTAAAAGCTAAAGTATTTTTCATTTTGATATTTACTTACAGTTCATCCCTTACCGTCAAATGGTATCATTGCCAAACGGAGAACAACTCTTTCCTTGTCTTTCGCTTGTCACAGTGCTGTATCTTCTCGTGTCTGATCCCGGTCTCTGTTGACAGAATATCGCGATCAAATTTGGGGCACCACTGTGAGAATCCCTCAATATGTCTCTGGTCAATCTGTTACAGTCAAGAGATACGAAAGTTAACGCTTAACAATGAAATAATAGGACTTCGCGTATTCTTTGTACCTGCCTTATCTCACCCTTCTACCTCCTTGTGCCTGATTCCAGTGGGCGAATTGGAAACGCATTGGACGAAGAGCATACTGGGGATTGTCCCCTTCAAGAGTCTTCCCCCTTCTGGATAAGCCTGAATTTCTCTCTGCCTTGGTGCCTCTATGATTTGTATGCTATCAAATATTCAAGTACTGGAAATTGAATTCCCAAGAATATTCTTATAATTCCTTCAGACCATTGACAATGTGGTAAAAAAAGTCTCACAAGTCGAAGTTACACACAATTTACGTGTACACGAAATTACACATAATTTTCTCCTGATTGGCAGGCAACGTCATACTGCACAGGAGTTCGGCAGGTTCACATTACGAACCGTCAAAGAGATATCGCGTACCTATCAAGCGCCTGTAAATGATGATATGCCACATATGTAAATTCGCCAACGGATTTTCCACCATAAATAAACGACCACAAGTTGGACCAAAATGAAAACGACCAAAATCATTTTCGGACCCCCCAAACGCCCTAGAAGATCGTAAAATTTATTCTGAGTCACCTGTCATATTCATCGCATCCACTGTTAGTACAAAAAATTATTTCGCAATGCCATGAGATATTCTCCTTTTTTATACATAAACATCGCCAATTCGCACCTGGTGCTTTTTTTATTAATTATCTGATTTCCTATACATAGTTCAGTATATTACTCCCTCACATGTATTTGTTTGACTTCTTTATTACACTATTTTACATTTAATCTAAACTATTATTACTACCACATAAGGTAGACAATTGCAAGTGTTACTTTAACAACAAATGGCAAAAAATATTGATGAAAGTAACCATTGGAAATCTTTGCTTTTGGTAGTGGAAATTAATAATTAGGACCGGGTTCTAGTGATTTACTTGATTTTCTAAGTTGATACGTGAAAAGAAGTTACAGAGAAGACGAGTGATGTGTTTAGCGCTTGGCTCGTGTGTTTACGCCGGGGCAAAGTGTTTGGGACGAAGGCTACTCTGGCGCCACGTCACCCACGTCGCGTCGCCGCGTCCCTGCGTCACCCGCGCCGCCTCCGCCGCCGCCATCTACGTCATCGCTGCCCCGCCGTCTCCGCCGCTCTCCCCCCCCCATACTCGCCGCCAACACCGCCCTCACCTCCGCCTCCGCCTTTGCCATCGCCTCGGCCTTTGCCATCGCCTCGGCCTTTGCCATCGCCTCGGCCTTTGCCATCGCCTACGCCTTTGCCATCGCCTACGCCTTTGCCATCGCCTACGCCTTTGCCATCGCCTACGCCTTTGCCATCGCCTACGCCTTTGCCATCGCCTACGCCTTTGCCATCGCCTACGCCTTTGCCATCGCCTACGCCTTTGCCATCACCTACGCCTTTGCCATCGCCTACGCCTTTGCCATCGCCTACGCCTTTGCCATCGCCTACGCCTTCGCCATCGCCTACGCCTTCGCCATCGCCTCCGCATTCGCCATCGCCTCCGCATTCGCCATCGCCTCCGCATTCGCCATCGCCTCCGCCTCCGCCTTCGCCTTCGCCATCGCCTCCGCCTTCGCCTCCGCCATCGTTAACGCCATCGCCAACGCCTCCGCCATCGCCAACACCTCCGCCATCGCCATCGCCAACGCCTCCGCCATCGCCAACGCCTCCGCCATCGCCAACGCCTCCGCCATCGCCAACGCCTCCGCCATCGCCAACGCCTCCGCCATCGCCAACGCCTCCGCCATCGCCAACGCCTCCGCCATCGCCAACGCCTCCGCCATCGCCAACGCCTCCGCCATCGCCAACGCCTCCGCAATCGCCAACGCCTCCGCAATCGCAAACGCCTCCGCCATCGCCAACGCCTCCGCCATCGCCAACGCCTCCGCCATCGCCAACGCCTCCGCCATCGCCAACGCCTCCGCCATCGCCAACGCCTCCGCCATCGCCAACGCCTCCGCCATCGCCAACGCCTCCGCCATCGCCGACGCCTCCGCCATCGCCGACGCCTCCGCCATCGCCGACGCCTCCGCCATCGTCTCCGCCATCGCCTCCCTCTTCGCCATCGCCTCCCCCATGGCCATCGCCTCCCCTATCGCCTCCGCCATCGCCATCGTCACCGCCTTTTCCATCGCCTCCGCTTTCGCCATCGCCTTCGCCACTGCCTCCTCCATCGCCATTGCCATCGCCTTCACCTCCGCCTCCACCACCGCCCCCACCGCCGCCTTCCCCACCTCCGCCTCCGCCTTCGCCATCGCCTCCGCCTTTGCCATCGCCTCCACCATCGCCATTGCCTTTGCCTTTGTCTTCGCCATCGCCATCGCCTCCGCCATCGCCTCCGTCTTCACCATCGCCTCCGCATTCGCCATCGCCTCCGCATTCGCCATCGCCTCCGCATTCGCCATCGTTAACGCCTCCGCCATCGCCAGCCTCTTCGCCATCGCCTCCCCTACCGCCATGGCCTCCCCCTTCGCTTCCGCCTTCGCCTTCGCCATCGCCATCGCCTTTTCCATCGCCTCCGCTTTCGCCATCACCTTCGCCATTGCCTCCTCCTTCGCCATTGCCATCGCCTTCGCCTCAGCCTTCACCTCCGCCTCCACCGCCACTACCACCGCCACTGTCATCGCCGCCGCCGCCGCCGCCAGCACCACCGCCACTGTCATCGCCACCGCCTTTTCCATTGCCTCCGCTTTCGCCATCGCCTTCGCCATTGCCACCTCCTTCGCCATTGCCATCGCCTTCGCCATTGCCATCGCCTTCGCCTCAACCTTCCCCTCCGCCTCCACCGCCGCCGCCGCCAGCTCCACCGCCACTCCCACCGCCACTGTCATCGCCGCCGCCGCCGGCGCTGTCGCGTCGCCGACGAATTCCAGTGCGTATACGGAACCGCGGGGGCTGCCAAGCGTCGGCCTCCGGGCGGGCGGAGGGCGAGGGCGAGGGGGCGACGACCGACGCCCGCTGACCTCCCACGGCCCCGTTCCCAGTCCCACACTGACCCAGGGTTGCCACCCTTCCCTCGGACACGCTCGCCACGGTGATACAGGTACACAAAGAAATATGCCGTGGTGAATCAAGACACTGAATCACTGAAGGTGAAGGATTGACGTCAAGAAATAACATCAGAATGTACGAGGTTAACTAGATTTTAAACTTCCCGAATCTTTGGGCTCGTCGCGGCTGAGGCGGTGCTCCGCTGGTGGGAGATACCTGGTTGGGAAAACCGCGCTGGCCTACGGTAGGTCGACGCCGGAACTCGGCATCCAGCGGGGCAAGATCACCGCACTCTCAGGAGCAACAAAACCTGCACTACACGTACGGGAATAACTACCTTAGCAGCTGACTAGTAATCAATCAATCATTGAACTTCCCCAGAAGGCAGCGCGAGCAAACCCGCCAGCCGGTGTATAGGTCAGCGCTGGTTCTCACGCTCTGGTGTTGGTATAAAATCGCAACTCCAGGGATACGTTGTTCACTGTATTTCTACGTGCCTATAATGCGATTTCTCTAACTTTGCCCCCTCAAGGCAACTGAAATCCCATCTTCGCGATGGAATATGTCACGGCATTTCGCATCTTTCTCGGTCTTGCAGGTAGAAGTCGCATGATCGCAAGCACTGCTTGAAACGGTCACGATCATGCGAAATCTAACGAAACGACTGAGAAAGGTGCGAAATAACGTGACATATTCCATCGCGAAGATGGGATTTGAATGGCCTTGAGGGGCAAAGATAGAAAAATCGCAGTATAATAACTAACTGGATAGCGCGCACGGATTAAAAAATCACTCACTAACATTAAGCAAACAAATAAATATCTTGTTTTGGGGGAACAAGTCTGCTACAGTGACATGGGCCCCGGACATCAGTCAAAGAAGTCACGCAGGTCGTATCTTTCTGTCTCATCCTCGGTGCTGCCCTGACTTTGCGTGAAGAGATTTGAATGCATCTTCTTCGAAATTAAAGCTAGGCGGTGCGACGATTTAATTTAGCCTTACCCAAAGAGAAGCTGTAGAAGGTATTCCTCTACTAGAAACAATCGATTTAAACATTTCGAGGTCTAGTCACTACCCTCTCTTCGGTTTCCTCACCTCTGCACATTGTTTAAAACTTAGTATATAGATTCGCCTCTCTGTATTACAAGGAGAAAATGCTGGTGTGGTCGCTCATTAGAGAATGTAGAGTCGGGAAGGGACCAATCTAAATAAATTGCCTCCCCTAAAACAATGTATCAAAACCTCTAAATTCCAAGTAATTCAAAATCAGTACCTCCGCACTATCACGAATGCCCGCTGGTACATATCCAACCCATAACTCCATGAATAATTCCAGCTAGAACCGATAACCAAACACATTATATTTTTATCCACCCACATCTTCCAAAACATCCCAAACATACCAAACCTAACCCCTCTAAGACTACGAAAATCCAGTACACAGAACCCGCATAAAGAATTAATTTCCTTTCCACATATTTCTTAATAAATTCTCAGATCTCGACCCAAAGTAGAGATATTTATATAAAGATACCTCTACCACCCTATTAGTGACGTAAGTTGTATTTTAAGATTAGTGTAAGTTAATTGTATGTAGATATAAGCAATCATAACAAATGTGGAGTGCACCATAAACACTGATCTTTGTATTTGTCCATCCAAAAGAAAATAAATAATTTTTTTTTTAAAAATTAAAAAAATAAAAAACCTCTGGCTCAGAGGCTTTTAGCACCTTTACCTACGTTGGCAGAGGAGACAATGGAGAAGGCTTATTTGGAGAGAGGGAATGGGTTTGTGTGGAAGAGTGTGAGATCTTGCAATGAGGTTGCGCTTAAAAAAAGTATTGAAAAAAATGTGTAACTTGTTTGACATTTGTAAAATTAGACAAATCGTCAAGATAGTTTGAATATATTTTATTTCCTACTTCGATCCAGTAATCACAAGTAAAAGACTCGCATTCGAGCAGTTCAATTTTGATTAAAATAAAAATTTATTTTATATTCAAGTAGTCTTTTAGTTTGTTCATAGAATAAAATTACATACACGTCATAGAATTACAACTTCCCATCACGGAAGTTTCCAGGAAATACAAATTTTAGCCCGCGGAAATTTCATGTATCCTAGATTAATATTAGAAACGCTATATATCAAAACGTCTTCTTTGAATACACAGGTAGAATCTAACGAATTTACTAACATACATGATGGAATATTAAGTAAATCTTGTCAAAATTAAGATACTTTTCTTACTAACTGATAATTTTAAGTTATTTCTGTCTTACTAGATTTTGTAATGTCCTTCAACCTCTATCAACTTCCTTTCATAATGTTGTATGATACCACACTGAGATTGTTTAAAGTTTTCATCAAGGTTCGTTCCATTGGGACTTGTACATTAATAGTATGTATTTCTTCTGTTTATATGACTATCTGTCCATTCTTTAAAATACTATATTTAATTGTATTGACATTTAAGCCTGATGATAGAAATAATTATTTTCCGAACCGTTGCTGTTTCTATTTTGTATCGCATGTAATATATTGATATAAAACGGTTATCTAAAACAATTTTCTGTCCAAAATATAGGATCAATACATTCTGACAAAATTTAATTTTGACTTATGTGTGGCCAACAGTTCAACAAAACTAAGTATGTGAAACACGGATCACAATAGCCAATTGGCACGCCTCCAAAACAATACAAACAACTACTTCAGTAATAAAAAGTGTATGATTGACTCACGTAACTTGCGACACACGTCGGGTTGCACAAAGGGTTTCCCACGTGCAGCCTAAGCGCGCACTCACCTGTGGAAGAACAAAGCCAAAATCAATAACAGAATAGTAATAAAGACAAACATCAGAATGCATTCATGTGATTAAGTCATAATAAAAATATCATTTATTGCAAAATGTCATACTACTACCTCCAATTGCTACCCGGGCTGGTGGAACACCTGGTGAATATGAAGCAGTATATACCAGAAGTTTTTGTAGATCAGAGTATACGCGTGTTGAATTAAGACAGTTATTGATTTTTTTTCATGCGAATAGGACCACGTGTGCATGCACTCTGCACTTACCGAGCTCCTTAACATTATTTCGGTGGCATGTGCATGTAATTTTATCAGGGATCACCATTTTACTTGAATCTAATTTTTATTCCCCAGGGTTGTTAGCCCCGATTTAGCAATCTCTGCTATCCGGACTGGCTAGTTATTGGTGTTTATTTATATTAGCTAATTATTTTCTTATTGATAGCAAATTGATTTTCAAATAATTCATATTAGAAACGTTTTTATATCTCTTAATGATTGTATGTATTAGCTTCTTGATAAGAGGTTCCCAATCAATTTTTAGACAGTTTTCAATTTTCGTTTTATATACGAAATAAAACGAAAATAGAAAACTGTACAAAAAATGATTTGGAAACTTTTATCAAGTTTATTTAGTTTTCAATTTTAGTTTTATATATGAAATAAACCGAAAATAGAAAACTAATTGTCTAAAAATTGAGTTGGAAACTTTTATAAAGAAATGTTTTTAAATAATTTAAAACGTTTTGTGCATTTGTGGAGTTAACGATCTGCAGCAACTGGAACTTAAGTGCCACAACACAAACAGTGTCCGTCGGAGAAGCAGTGGAGACTGTAGAGGAGTCGGTGGCGAGTTACGAGTTACAAGATACGAGCAGGGAATGAAGGCGACTTGAACGGTCTACGTCTTCTACGAGTAATATTCCATTCCTCAGGGCCGCATCGATTTCATCGCAGAATCCTTTTATTTATCTAAAGTTCCAATGTGCTTCAAAACTAGTATCTGACTAGGTATCGTCATTAATAATTTTACTACATAAGAACACTTCTAGTCATGTTAAGTATATCTGGTTATTAAATGACAATGTAATAAAATTATTAGTGACTATACATAAACAGATAGTTCGTTTCGAACACATGAGAATTTACGAAAATAGTAAAAAGATAACGCGATGAAAGAATCATCTACCGTCAATTGTTGACTCCTAGGTTTCTTGATCTTACCCTCTGTGACGTTTCTTCGCGGGTATATTGCGATTTTTTTTAACTTTGCCCCTGACAGAAATCAGCTGTTTCGCTGCCATCCAATCGGGAGCTTGTATGTCGCTACAGTGACGTCACTATAGTGACCTTTAAGCTCCCGATTGGATGAAAGCGTCAACAGCTGATTCCTGTCAGGGGCAAAGTTACGAAAATCTCAGTACAGTTCTTGGTCAGCGTGCACGCTTTCCACGAGGCAAGACTACAGTGTGCGTTTCCCTTGCAATGTCCCAGTGTATGTTGCTGTGTGACGATGAGAAAATTCACTTCTCAGGTTGAGAAGACCGGAATACGGCGTGGGGATGTCTACGTGCTAACCACACGTACCCTCTTAACCCGTGGCCGCGAGGCAGGGACGTCGCCGGTAGGCCTGAGCCCGTTCACCGGCTGTCGCGCTAAGAACATACATATATATGTGACTTTTCTGTGAGAATACTTAGGATTAAGTTTGTGCTAAGAACCTACATACAGAAGGGACATCCGTGAAAACATTACAAGTCGCATTGCAGCAATTTCGCGTGATTTGCACAGCACGTTCTGTTGAGCACGAAAGAATCCGGTATGAATCGACGTTCCACATACACGCACCGTAAGAGTCTTCAAAGAATTCGAGGCGTAGGGGGGGGGGAGGAGGTCAAGTGGTGTAATGGCCAGCACATACGCCTTCCACCACTGATCTTTGACCAAAGTACAGACGCCCCAGTTCCAAAAGGCAACGCCTCAAGATTCTATTGCCGTTTGCCTATTGCCGGTTTCAAAATTAATATCGTTGTGAAAATATCAGTTAAATCAGTTGAATTTGAAATTCATGACACAACAGTTCAAAATTAATAATCAACTTCAAATTCAGGTGATCTAACTTAAATTTTTACAAAGATATTAATGTTTAAAACACCAGTATCTCAAACTTTTGAATGTTGAGTTGTTGCGTTTTGAAAATAGTCCGTCAATACGTGGAACTTGTAGTGGACACAACGAGCTCTCGCCATATTCTCTCGGATTTTCCCTGGCCTCGCATACCACCATTTCTCCATTATTAATTACCTCATCACCGTTACTATTACAATATCATACTATTATCTACTCATCACATCATCACTCTTCGGCATCAATGACGTTAGATCCCAATGGCCGAAAGACCTCTAAACCTAAGGACCCGTTCACACATGGACACTAGGGAGTTTTTGCACCCTTGAACGTGAAGCACTATCGATCTTCTGATCATGCGCAGTTCCAGTTTCGCATTACCTCGGTGCATCTGCGCATGCACAGAAGATCGATAAGTGTTTAGCGTGCGAGGCTGCAAAAACTCTCTAATTGTGGCGCTCTACCGATAAGCAGCAGGGCTCTTCCCACGTGGCCACCGCCGCATGCGGTTGGAGGGGAAGGCTCGGCGGGGAGAGGTTTCGCCCAACTGTCGCCCACGACCAACGAAGGGATCGCAGCTGAATCTTATTTCTCACTTCCGAGAACCCCGCCGCGACGAGTGCCCCCGTGGGAAGACCACCATTTAAACCAATGCTTTGCTAGCGGTGGCGCGACGCGTTAGCGGTGTCCCACTCGGGCTGCTCGTGGCGAGCACCACTGCAGCGCGACTCGGACACTCGTGGGAAGACGTTCATTTAAACCAATGCTTTGCTACCAGTGGCGCCACTCGGTAGCGCTGCTGAGTGTCTACGTGTGACGGGGCCCTTAAACCAATGCTTTCCTATCAGTGGCGCCACTCGGTAGCGCTGCTGAGTGTCCACGTGTGACGGGGCCCTTAAACCAATGCTTTCCTATCAGTGGCGCCACTCGGTAGCGCTGCTGAGTGTCCACGTGTGAAGGGGCCCTTAAACCACTGCTTTTCTATCAGTAGCGCCACTCGGTAGCGCTGCTGAGTGTCTACGTGTGACGGGGCCCTTAAACCAATGCTTTCCTATCAGTGGCGCCACTCGGTAGCGCTGCTGAGTGTCCACGTGTGACGGGGCCCTTAAACCACTGCTTTTCTATCAGTGGCGCCACTCGGTAGCGCTGCTGAGTGTCTACGTGTGAAGGGGCCCTTAAACCAACGCTTCGCTATCAGTCGCGCCACTCGGTAGCGCGCCACAGTGTCTACATGTGAAGGAGCCCAAAACCAATGAATTCATCGTCCAAATCGAACCAAGAAAATCACAGGGCGGGCAGTTGAGCAACGTGCGTGAGTAGTTTGGCGTGGGAGGCAAAAGCGAAAGGGGACGCCCTCCCACACACACACGCGCGCGGGCCTCGGCGTGGGGGCCACGCAGGGCGGTCAGTCCTCCCGCCTCCGCCGCCGCCATGGCGTGCCGTGCCGTGCCTGAACTGCGCAAACAGTAACAGTAAACAGCGTCGCGGCGCGAGGCGTCTGCCGGCGCCCGGGGCCGTGGTCAGGGGACGGCGACGCCTCGCCCACGCCCGCGGGCGCCTTTGGGCACGCCCCCCCGTCAAAAAAAGAATTCGCTGAGTATCCATCGATTCATTACAGAGATTAGAGTTTTTACCATCTCGAACGTTATGCACGATCGGTTTGATCATGTTTCGCATCGCAGTTCAGACATCTTCTGCTCATGTTCCGCATCACAGTTCAGACATCTTCTGCTCATGTTTCGCATCACAGTTCAGACATCTTCTGCTCACGTTTCGCATCACAGTTCAGACATCTTCTGCTCATGTTTCGCATCACAGTTCAGACACCTTCTGCTCATGTTTCGCATCACAGTTCAGACTCTTCTGCTCATGTTTCGCATCACAGTTCAGACATCTTCTGCTCATGTGTCGCATCACAGTTCAGACATCTTCTGCTCATGTTTCGCATCACAGTTCAGACATCTTCTGCTCATGTTTCGCATCACAGTTCAGACATCTTCTGCTCATGTTTCGCATCACAGTTCAGACATCTTCTGCTCACGTTTCGCATCACAGTTCAGACATCTTCTGCTCATGTTTCGCATCACAGTTCAGACTCTTCTGCTCATGTTTCGCATAACAGTTCAGACATCTTCTGCTCATGTTTCGCATCACAGTTCAGACATCTTCTGCTCATGTTTCGCATCACAGATCTCAGTTCAAGTTTCGCATCACTTTAGTGCATCTGGGCATCCGAAGAAGGTAGATAGTGCTTTAACGCTCGAGAACTCTTAGTTTTTGCCACCTGGAACGTTAAAGCACTATCTATCTTCTGCTCATGAACAGTTGAAGTTTCGCACCCCTTTACTCCATCTGCGCATGCGCAGAAGATCTATAGTACTGCCCGCTAAGCTTGGGACAAACTCTCTTTTATTTCGTGTCTCCGTGCGGGGCCACTGCTACGATAATTAGTCCTTAAATCTAGTGCTTGTTAATAATAGGAGTTGGCAGTGATCTTCTCTCGGAGGACTGGGAGATCCCGCGCCAACCGACAGGTCGGCTTGCGGGATTTCCCTCAGCCAGTATCTCCCCTCCAGCGGAGTAATGCTCCACCCAGGACAGCTCTAAGCCACAGACTGGCCTCCCAACATGTGTGGTAGAGTAGTGTTTGTAGAAAGTGTAAATAGCATCACCACGACATCAATAAAAAGTTGTCGTGCCTTAAACTGAATTTATCTACCATTAACACCTTTTCCTCTGATGTCTCCATGTACGCTATTATGAGTCGGGTACGCCTGTGATCGCCCATACTCCGCAACAGGGAGAAAAAAAACACAACATTTGTGATTATTCGTTTTCATAGTCGACCCCAGTAGGCGACTCTTGTTGTAGTGATCTTCCTCTGGGTACTGGGATTCAAAATTCGGCCTTTTATGTAGAATTTGTGCTGGACAATGTGAGTACACAGCAGTTTCTCTCGTAGTTCGCACGTTTTCCCTGCATCCACCAAAGAATCACCGGTTCTTTGTTTTCAGTGAGTCCAATTTCATTTGGAAATCGCAAGAAAGACGAAATATTTTAAGAATGAAGTTATTTCTAAAAAATCTATAAAAAATACCAAATTTTAAGGTTATTTCGTGACCTGCTATACTACGTAAAATTTCATTTTTCCTGATTCCTGTCCCCATATATACTTTTCTTTCGAGATGCATCCCGGTGGCTGTCTGTATTATTTTCAAGATAAAACTACTGCTTTCTATAAATTTGAATTTTTTAAAAAGACACCAGTTTACTTCACTTCTCTCAAATTACCTGTCAACCAGGCGTACTCATTGCATTTCACTTTTTAAATAACAAGAATCTGCGAATAGCAGTCACAGATTTCAAGCTAGTATTACAATACATTAAGAAGAAATTCAAGAAGAAAATAGAAGCCATCAAGTTATTATCCTCGTGGCTGTGAAGCCATTTATGTCACGACGAACTCAGCACATTTGAGTTTATTCACTCCGAAGTAACTCGGTACCACACTGAATAATCTCAGCAGCCATCTCGATAGAACTTCCTTAATGGAACTGAATGCGTCCCTTCGGTGAATGGATGTGTATTGCTTGGCACCACGCTCTCACGATTAATGCGGCTCCAATTGTAGAAGCGGAATCGAGAAAAACAGTTTACATCTGTGCAGAATACGCAGAACCAAGATGCCTAATAAAGCTATTTTGACGCATTTTCCGCGGGAAGTGTGTGTCGGAATTGCGGTTTCCCGTAACCTTGGCAGAGACTATTGACCGCGAGCATTTCATACACGGTCGGCTACAGATGTGTGAACGTTGTCAAGGTCGCATAATTTATTCCTTGAATTTTGATGGAAAACACATTATAATTTATACAAATAATAATGCTGAATCGCTCAACTGATTCTTTCATTTTCCTAGTAACATGGAATCAGAAATACCTCGGCATTAAAATATAGTTAATCAGAAAGATATACCTTATGTCGTATTTTTAAGAAAATTCACGCACTTTTATTAATAACTGAACATTATTGAACATTGTAACTATGGTTTGCGTTTATTAACGGAGATCTGTGCAATTAAATTGCACTTAATGTGAAATAGTAAATGTTATTCCTTGAAGAATATGCGATTCTGCTCTACTCAGTAAGAGGAAACTCCAAAAATGTAACAGAAAATCTCGAAAGATCTTAATTTGTAGATTTACTTGTACAAAACATAATAAGGAAAGGTTTTAAGAGCCTAAAAAAGCACGGTTTCCTGGTTACGATAGTACGAACGGGAAAACTGTCAAACTCACTTCCGTGAAAACGAATACCTCCAACATAAAGTATTTTTGTCATTAGCTCTAGAAAATATATTTCAAAAGACATTTCGTTCGTAAAGGTTCACTGAGTATACGAGACGAAAAAGGAGCTATAGGAGAGAAATAATAGACTTTTTTGTATTTTGTCGAATTCCTGGTTATCCAACGAAATCATGAGCACCGCACACCTGGCCGAAGGCTGGATAGTTTTCTTTCAATTTCTGTGCACATTGGGAAATTAGTAATGTTTTTCGTTGTTCGCTTAGAAAATAGATGTTGCAGATTGTTATTTCATTGGAAATCTCTGGAGATGGAGAACACTCTCTCCTCTGATAAACACAGTAATAAAAAAATTTTACTTCATATTTTGTAGTAGGTTTGGTACAAAGAAGTTGTAATATGTGTAGTGTTTATAAAGAAACAGCCAATGTAATGAGGCAACCAGTTGAGTAAGCCTGCCGGAAATTACGCAAAAGGAACAGAAAACTGACCCAATTCACATAAACTACTTTACAATGCAGTAAGTGGAATAAAGCAAGCAAGGGATATCATAAGGAAAACCAGTCCGGATTTACTGTGAGAAAATAAAAATTATTTATATCTGTAATAATTTCCACTAAGTACGTACATATTTATATCAAATTATAAAAGTACAACGAACATGTAATAAGAGGCGCATCTAGGCATTCAGGCGCCCATGGCAAGCACAGAATTTGCGCCCCTGTCCTGATACTTCAAATTAGGGTTGTTGTTATTTGTTTTAGCGGGTGCACTCTAAATAGCGCCCCTTGTGAGGGGCGCCCATGACACGTGCCATGTCTGCCATACCGTAGATACGCCTCTGCATGTAATGTGAAATATTTGAGCACAACACAAAACACATTCTGCGCGAAAATATCCGTGGGTGATCGACTCGGTTAATTGTGTCCATTAGAAAAAAACGATGCCATCAGAGGAAGATACAAATATGTAAAACTTGTTATCATAAGATGCATGCAATATTTAACATTTTTATTAACCTGGCCGATTCAAATTGGCCGGCAGAATTAAACCTCTTAAAGTGATCGCTTATATCTTTCAAAGTGTAAAGTTCACATCGGTGAGTGGAGCAATGCGGAGTGCACCATCGATGAGGAGTACACTTGAATGGAGAAATGCGAGGTGGAGCATCGATGTGGAGTACCGATGAGTGGAGCAATGCAGAATGGAGCATCGATTAGTGGAGCAATGCGGTGGAGCATCGATTATAGTGGAGCAATGCGGTGTGGAGCATCGATTATAGTGGAGCAATGCGGTGTGGAGCATCGATTATAGTGGAGCAATGCGGTGTGGAGCATCGATTATAGTGGAGCAATGCGGTGTGGAGCATCGATGAGTGGAGCAATGCGGTGTGGAGCATCGCGGAGTGGAGCAATGCGGTGTGGAGCATCGATGAGTGGAGCAATGCGGTGTGGAGCATCGATGAGTGGAGCAATGCGGCGTGGAGCATCTATTATAGTGGAGCAATGCGGTGTGGAGCATCGCGGAGTGGAGCAATGCGGTGTGGAGCAATGCGGTGTGGAGCATCGATGAGTGGAGCAATGCGGTGTGGAGCAATGCGGTGTGGAGCATCGATGAGTGGAGCAATGCGGTGTGAAGCATCGATGAGTGGAGCAATGCGGTGTGGAGCATCGATGAGTGGAGCAATGCGGTGTGGAGCATCGATGAGTGGAGCAATGCGGTGTGGAGCATCGACGAGTGGAGCAATGCGGCAAGGAGCATCTTTTATAGAGGAGCATCGCGGAGTGGAGCGGAGTGGAGCATGGCGGAGCGTGGAGCGTCGCCTGGCTGCAGGGCCGCCGCCGGGGCAGGAGGGCCGGCGCGCCGGTGCCGGTCGGGAGGGAGGGAGGGGGAAGGGGGGGCGGCGCGGTCTGCGGTGGAGGTCAGCGTCCCGCAGAGTATTTCGGGGGCCGGCGCGCGGCGCCACGTGCACGTGGCTAGCACGTGGTCGCTCCGCGCACGCGCTCGCGGACGTGCTGGACGGAGGCGGGGGCGGGGGCGAGGACGGAGGTAGGGGGCGTGGACGAGGGCGTGGGCCGGAGAGGGGGCGAGGACGGGGCGGGGACGGGGCGGGGACGGGGCGGGGACGGGGCGGGGACGGGGCGGGGACGGGGCGGGGACGGGGCGGGGACGGGGCGGGGACGGGGCGGGGACGGGGCGGGGACGGGGCGGGGACGGGGCGGGGACGGGGCGGGGACGGGGCGGGGACGGGGCGGGGACGGGGCGGGGACGGGGCGGGGACGGGGCGGGAACGGGGCGGGGACGGGGCGGGGACGGGGCGGGGACGGGGCGGGGACGGGGCGGGGACGGGGCGGGGACGGGGCGGGGACGGGGCGGGGACGGGGCGGGGACGGGGCGGGGACGGGGCGGGGACGGGGCGGGGACGGGGCGGGGACGGGGCGGGGCGGGGTGGCGGCAGGGGCGAGGGCATGGCAGGGCTGGGGGCAGGGCCGGGGGGCGGGGCTGAGGGCGGGGCCGGGTGCGGGGGCGGGGACGAAGGTGGGGAGCGAATCGCGTGCATGACACGGCGCAGAGGGTGCACTAATTAGTGAATTATTTCCTGTTTCCGGATGCGTTAACTGCTGAAGTCATTGGAAATTTCTAATGCACACGGGGCACTATCTGTCACATTTGCTGAGAAAAACGTGGCTATCTCCAACGGGAGCATCGGTGCTCTCTTTTTCCACCGGGTACGCCCACCAAAGTCCCGCCAGACCACACTAATGAAGGAATCGTCCCAATAACGTTGGCAACAGTCTGTCGTTTAGGTCCTGCAAGAAGGTGCACGGGTAGAGCGCGCCAGTTGAGCGTCTCCGCCAGTTTCTATGGAAGTTGGAAGGTCCCGGGGACGAGGCAAAGATGAAGGCGAGGGCGAAGGGGGTGCATTGATCGACTGTTAGTTATTTCGGGCGCGTCCACTACGGAGTTTATTGGTCTCGTAACTGTAGTGCATATTTTTCACCGTGAGGTGGCTGGATAACGAGATCCGGTGCCGACCTACAGTGGACTAGCGGGGTTTTCCCCTCAACCAGTGGGGCGCCACCCCAGCCAGGACAAGCTCTTAAGCCCCCCCACCGGCATACGTGGTAGTGTAGTGCATGTTAGAGTAAGTGTGTGTGTGTGTGTGTAAAGGTAAGAGGATATGACAAGGAAGAGGAAGGAAATATCGCGCGCGGTCCGTGGCCTGTTTGTTAGGGAACTGCTCCGGCATTCGCCTGGTGTTGATCGGAGAAACCACGGAAAAATACCGATCAGAGCCGTCGCCCGCTAGAATTTTCCTCCAGATAGCGACTGAATTCAATGTTGCTACGTAGCTAGTGTCAAAAATCCTGCCGCCGAGCCGTCGGGCCTCGATCTAGAACTTCCCGGCCAAAGGCACTGCAGGGATATCAGATGATGCCCTGAGCCACCTCTCGCGGTGAAGGAGGTGCAGTGGCCAGGGCGGAGGAGGGGCAACAGCTGTACGTGAAGTCTGACGAAGTGAATGTGTGAGTGACGGAGGCGGAGGCGGAGGCGGAGGCGACGGATGAAGCGGGGGACGGAGAGCACGGGCGGGTCCAGCCGATCATTTTGTAGCGAGACATCGCAGATTTTTGGTAAATAATAATCATATTTGTTATTATAGTGTATATTATTTATGCACTTTAAGTATGATAGTAAACAATATTGTTGTTCAAATAATTGTATACTTCGAATTGTATAAATATTTATTTAAATAAATCTTACCAAATAAAGAAAGGTAAACGAAAACTCTAACCTTTTCATGGCCGGCATTGCCCCCGTGGATCCGGCAGTGACAGAGATGGGGGTAATGACTGAGATGTTAGTGGGTAGGGGGCGCAGGTTTAGAAGGCGGCGTTGCAATGGAACGTGGTCGAAGGAGAGCGATGGGCAGAGACACGGGGCGAGGGGCAGTGAAGAAGTGGAGAGGAAGTAGCAGTTCACGACAGCGAAGGTTGGAGCAATGGCAAGGGCCCGGGCAAGTGCTGCCAACGCTGAGTTGCATATTCTTACTGTTCTTTATTACATATTTTATTTTACATATATTTTACATATTACCGCGTCTTTGTGCGTTATTCAAAGCAATAAGGGGTGATCGTCCGTGGGGTGAAGTTCGGACAAGACTATCAAAACCACCATACGTCTCGCGGAAAGATCATGGCTTCAAAATTCGGCAAAGAAACAGAGAACAGATGTAGGTAAATTCTCGTTTATTAATAGAACCATACAAAATTGGAACAAATTACAGTAGTGTTAGTGACTTTCCCTCAGAATGCCAAAATTTTAAAATTAGATTAAATCAGTTGTAATATTTTTTTAGAATATGTTAACATTAAATTTTTTTGTATTATTCTTGTTATTTTATATTAAGGTTAGCTTTAGCATAGGGTTACTACATTTATTTTATAAAATTGTATTCAGTAATGTTGTTTGATGTTCATATTGTGCATTTGTTGTATTTATGTAGTGGTTTGATATTTGTTTTATGTAGATTAATTGATTAGAAAACGCTACCACCGGAATTATTTCATGTATCCTAAGTAGCGAAGTAAATATTCTATTCTATATACTTACTGTTTTCATTAATTTTTTTTATTTATACGTACATATTTTGACATTTAATATTACGTATTTTCCCGGTCTCTGGACATTACCGCCGCTTCCCCCGCCCTCCCTCCTCCGTCACCGCCGTCGCCGCCGCCACGGCGAACAGCCGGCCGCGAAGCCACGTGGCCACTCACCGTTACATTTGGACAGCGTCGCTGCGGTGCCCACTCTCCGGCTCCAGGGAACCCGCTGCCCCGCGTGAAATGAGAATCTCTGGATTTTTCACCAAATGTTTAATGAAATCCATGAAGTTGCACTCAGAAAATGGGAAGGAAGTTTCAAAATATCATGTAAAAATTACAAAAATCGATTTTCAAAATACATCGACCCAAAATCATCGTTGTTTTCAAATAGACATTTTAAAATTTCTTTCAGTAACCCCTAACAGAGTTCATATGGGGGAGCAATTTTATTTCACAACGGTCCGGTAAAAAAAGACCAGTTATCGGAACAATAAATTATCATATTACATTATTACATTTTTTCGTTTAGAAATAAAATATGAAAAACATTTTGCAACAAAGTTACGAAAATCACTTCAATAATTCATAATGCTAAATACATTGATGTTTTTATACAAAATCGATGTTCTAAAAATGTCGACTTCCCTAGTACGAGTGCAGCCGGACAGGATGCGCGTGATTGGTCAAATGGGACGGGGCGGGACGGAACGGAAAGGAATGGGACGGGACGGGATGGACGGAACGGGACGGAGCGGAACAGATAGGGACGGAACGGAAAGGGTTGGCACGGAACGGGACGTGACGAGACGGGAAGGGACGGAACGGGAGAGGACGGAACGGAACGGGACAGGTCGGGAAGGAACGGAACGGAAAGGGACGGAACGGGACGGGACGGAACGGAAAGGAACGGAACGGGACAGGACGGGACGGAACGGAAAGGAACGGGACAGGACTGGACGGAACGGAAAGGGATGGAACGGGACAGGACGGGACGGAACGGGACGGAAAGGAACGGGACAGGACAGGACAGGACGGGACGGAACTGAACGGAAAGGGAATGAACGGGACCAACCGGGAAGGAACGGGACCGGCCGGGACGTCGGCGCGACGCCGCGTGGCGCGGCGCGGCGCGGCGTGGCGCGGCGCGGCGCGGCCTTGACGCATTCTCCACGTGCGCGGAGTCGCGGCGCGCGCCCAAGGACGCAGCCTCTCAGCTGCAGACGCACGAGCGAGCGCGCGCGCGCGGAGGGCGGCGGCGGCGGCGGCGGAGCGCTCAGCTGGACGGGGCCGCTGCGCGCCGCGCCGCTCCCAGCGCCGGAAACGCCCGCGGCCCACGGCCGGCACAGCCAGCCCAGCCTGCCCGCGCAGCCCGCGCGTAGGACGAAGGGCACTGCCCCCGGCGCGACGCCTCGCGACGCCCGTCACCAGCGCCGCGACGCACCCGCGGAGAGGCAGTTCTAGACCGGCGCAGTTTGTATACAGCGATTTTTCTAACTTCGCCTCTCAAGGCCCGTCTTCACGATGGAATATGTCACGGTATATCGCCTCTTTGTCAGTCGTGCCGCTAGATATCGCATGATCGCAAGCACTGCTTGGTACGGTCGAATGATCGCGACAGTACCCATCTTGGTACATATCGTATGATGGCGACCGTGTCAAGCATGTTTTGTGATCATGTGACTTCTAGCGGCACGACCGAGAAAGACGCGAAATGCCGTGAGATATTCCGTCGTGGCCATAGGGGCTTGAAGGGCAAAGTTATAGCAATCGACAGCAATTGGGTGTTTTGTTATGCATATTCGTATTTTGAATTTTGGAAATTACAATTCCGTCATGCGATGGAAGTGCAACCTCCAGTCTCTTCTGGAGCAATTCAGGTCACTGGTTCTGAAACCATCAATATCGGTGTTGTGCATAGTGTACAACAATCAACAGCAATAAGGAGTTGTTTAACGGCATAGCGTACAGCAATCGACAGTAATGGGGAGTTTTTGCACGGCATAGCGTTCAGCAATCGACAGCAATGGGGAGTTTTTGCACGGCATAGCGTACAGCAACTGACAGCAATTGCGACTTTTTGCACGGCGTAGCGTTCAACAATCGACAGTAATGGGGAGTTTTTGCACAGCATAGCGTTCAGCAATCGACGGCAATGGGGAATCTTGTTATATTTTCTTATTTCGAATTTTGGAAATGACATTTCCGTCATTGGACGGAAATTTTCGTTGCTGCAGGCTGGCAGGAGTGCCAGCTTTCCGCATACGGGTACCTGCGATCATATTCCGTTCGATCCTCGTGGAATTTCCGGGGGGCAAAGAGGTTCGCGGCAGGTTTTCTCTGGGTTCCGTCTCTCTTGCATCTCATTCTACCATCGCTTCAACGTAATTACGTATCACTTTTCTAAGAAATTGTTTTTTTTCAATTTCAGAAACGGCCAAAGCATCTGAAAAATACATTTCCAACTCGAAGTCCAGGATCACGGGCTAATGTTGTGGAATTTGAGGAGACAAAGATGGTTGCCGGCGGGATTTCTTGTGTTTTCCCATTTCCCCTACCTCTAATTCCCCCATTGCCTTGTCATTCTTTATGACGAGAGATCCAAAGTTTAGACATTCATTTTGTGTAAAACAGGCAAGCAAAAATGCATCTCTCTGGTTACTCTAAGAAGACAAATGAAATATATTTCTCCAATTACATCTTTAAATTGTTTCACGTGCACTTTTTTACCAACATATTAATAGTTTTCAGGTAATTTTCTGTTTTACTAGTTCTGTTCTCATGTAGTGGCTTATATATTAGAAAGATTGCAGAAGCAATATTACCTAATCGATATTAATAATACAAGAAAGTATGTGCTTTTTTAGCACCAATATGTCGACTTTTTTTGTCACCGACGTTAAGAGTTTTTTCTCCTGCAAAAATAATCGTTGATTCATCGTAAGCTTTATTTTTCTTCCATTATTCTCAGCTTCTGTCCAGTCACCATCTTTGTAATTCAAATTTCACCAACCTTTTCATCCTGCGTTTCGTTCTGAGCCTGTCATGTCCTCTGCTACAGTTGACGGCGTTAATTCGTTCTCGCTACAGGATGGACACTCTGCATCTTACCATTTGCAGAAGTCATGTTACGCAACATGAATTACTTGGGATTAACATGCGCTGTGAGATGAATGTAACAAATGTATGGACAATGCAGATATGATTACAAACAAACACCACACAGACACATTTTAGAAATACACTTTTGTTGGCATCGTCCGTCCACTACGTAACTTCAACTAGGTGTGAGGAGAACTGTAGAAAACATAATTGACATGTCTTTCAATTCACAAGCTCAATATTTCAAGTCAACACGAGAGATGGAGGGAGACCGAGGTGATAGTAGAAGTAAGAAACTCCGTGATTTTTCGTCTCCAGTTCCAGAATCGATTTTCTTTTCAATCTTCGATTTCCTTTTCGAAACTTCTGACCTTCAAGAAATCTGCTGCGCCTGAATGATTGAATTGAATTGCGCCTGATTGAATAGCGTTTCCCGATTCGTCAACTGCCCAGAACATCAACTAATGCCACTGAAGTTTTTCTGATCGGCAGGTCGTAGGTTTCGATTAGGGGAGCATTTTCGAGGGGAGCTTTATGTAGCTAGATAGGTAATGAATAGGTCGAATTCCATCTGTACCTAGAGAAGAATTCTAGCGGCCGGCTGCTCTGATGGGTAGTTTTCCGTGGTTTCTCCGAACAACACCAGGCGAATGACGGAGCAGTACCCTAACAAACGGGCCACGGACCGCGCGCGATCTTTCCTTCCTCTTCCTTGTCCTGTCCTCACCCCTTACGGTGCACACTGTTACACACGTGCACTGCTTTAACCCGTACGTCGGAAAGCAGGCGGGTTTTGCCACAGGTGGTTGGCCAGCCGGCGTGAAGATCGGCGACAGATCTCACTGTCCAGCTGGGAAAGAACACTTATAACTCTCCTGATTAAAATAAGCACATTACACTTACGAGACTAATGGCCTTTGCAGTTTCCGCGGAAGCAGAAAAAGAAAAAAAAATGTAGGAAGAATAAAATATTTTTGACTTTCTGATTTCACTCAGCGAATCAGCTATGCTGCACACTCGTTTCTCGCGTGTGCATCCCCGGTGCAGCACGGCCGCGACAGCTAGCAATAAAAGAATAATAAAATAATTGGATGACAGCTATTCACTGCCCGGCACATACATTCATGCGGATTTTTTTTAACGAAATTCAAACTAGCGGCGAACGTAGGCGATTTGCGCGGCAGAGGAGAGCGTGAGGGAGGGGGGGCGGGTGAACTTTAATTAAGTTGTCTCGTCATGATGACGCGCGACGCCCAGTCTGAATAGGGCGGCCCCGGCGGCCAGCCCCAGGACGTTCACCCACTCCCGGCCTCTTTCTCCCTCCTCCTCCTCCCCTTTATCCTCCTTCTCACTCCTCCTCCTCCGCTTTATCCTCCTTCTCCCTCCTCTTCCTCCCCTTTATCCTCGTTCTCCCTCCTCCTCCCCTTTACCCTCCTTCTCCCTCCTCCTCCTCCTCCCCCTTACCCTCCTTCTCCCTCCTCCTCCCTCCTCCTCCCCTCCTCCTCCTCTCCTTTACCCTCCTTCTCCCTCCTCCTCCTCTCCTTTACCCTCCTTCTCCCTTCTCCTCCTCCCCTTTATCCTCCTTCTCCCTCCTCCTCCTCCTCCTCCCCTTTATCCTCCTCCTCCCTCCTCCTCCTCCCCTTTATCCTCCTTCTCCCTCCTCCTCCTTTCTCCTCCCCTTTATCCTCCTTCTCTCTCCTCCTCTCCTTTATCCTCCTTCTCCCTCCTCCTCCTCCTCCCCTTTATCCTCCTTCTCCCATCCTCCTCCCCTTTATCCTCTTTCTCCCTCCTCATCTTCCCCTTTATCCTCTTTCTCCTTCCTCCTCTCCTTTAACCTCTTTCTCCCTCCTCCTCCTCTTTTTCTCCTCATCCTCCTGCTCTTCTTCCTCCTCTTGTTTTAAATTGCTCACGCGTACGTCCTTGACCTGTAACTATTCGAAGCCCCAATGCGGTGAACAAGACGGTGGCACCGAAAGGCCCTGCGTGCAAGTGAACGAGTGAGTTTTCATTCGGATGCATTCAACAGCTGAAGATATTCGTTCCGTATGTCTAGCGCAATGTCATAACGCGAGAGGTGGCGGTTTCCTAGAACGTAAGATCCATCACAGACTTGTGGGATTTTCCCACAAATGGTCCCAGCCGGGGCAAAATTCACGATTGCCCTCCCTACATATGTAACAGGACAGAGAGCATAAGTGTAAGAATGGGTGGGAAGGGCAGAGGAAGGACAAGGATGATGAAGGAAAACTAACTCCCGCCAGTTGGTGAGGCTGCAGTTAGGGCATTCGCCTAGTGTTGATCGGAGAAACTTCGAAAAACTACCGACGAGAGCAGCCGGCCGCTGGAATTCTCGTCCAGGAAGCGGCTGTATTCGTCCTAGCCATTAGGTTAGTTAGTGTCGAAAATCAGCCTCCATGTATACTTGGGTTTTTATTTCTTTCCGCGTGAGGGTCTGTCTTCACAACGAAGTATCTCACAGCATTTCGCGTCTTTCTCGGTCGTGCCGTTAGGTATCGCATAATCGCGACCGTATCGAGCAGTGCTGACGATCATGCGAAATCTAGTGGCACGACCGAGAAAGACGCGAAATGCCATGAGATATTCCATAGTGAAGACAGGCCCTCACGCACCAAGAAATAAAACCGCGAGTATAGTAACTCGATAGAATCCACTGACAACGATGCTCCAGAGGCCCACTTTCGCCGCCGAGCTACTGCAGCCACGAGCAGACAAACGGACAAACGAGCGGACAAACGAGCGGACAAACGAACGGGCAAACGAACGGGCAAAACGGCGCGAAGAAACGGACGGACGGGCAAATGGGCGGGCGGACGATTGGGCGGGCAGACGATTGGGCGGGCGGACGATTGGGAGGGCGGACGATTGGGCGGGCGGACGGGCTAGCGGACTTGGGGGGGGGCAGAAGGAAAGACGAGCGGTCGGACGAGTGGGTGGGCGGCGGACGGACGGACGAGCGGGCGGGCGGACGAGCGGGCGGGCGGACTTGGGCGGGCGGGCTTGGGCGGGCGGGCTTGGGCGGGCGAGAGGGCGGGCTTGGGCGGGCAAGCGGGCGGGCTTGGGCGAGCGGGCGAGCGGGCGGGCGGGCTTGGGCGAGCGGGCGGGCGGGCTTGGGCGAGCGGGCGGGCGGGCGGGCGGACTTGGGCGGGCTTGGGCGGGCGGGCGGACTTGGGCGGGCGGGCTTGGGCGGGCGGGCGGACTTGGGCGGGGCGGGCTTGGGCGGGCGAGAGGGCGGGCTTGGGCGGGCAAGCGGGCGGGCTTGGGCGAGCGGGCGAGCGGGCGGGCGGGCTTGGGCGAGCGGGCGGGCGGGCTTGGGCGAGCGGGCGGGCGGGCGGGCGGACTTGGGCGGGCTTGGGCGGGCGGGCGGACTTGGGCGGGCGGGCTTGGGCGGGCGGGCGGACTTGGGCGGGCGGGCTTGGGCGGGCGAGCGGGCGGGCTTGGGCGGGCGAGCGGGCGGGCTTGGGCGGGCAAGCGGGCGAGCGGGCGGGCTTGGGCGGGCGGGCGGGCGGGCGTGGTCTGGCCGGGCCGAAGCCGAGGCGCAACGCACGGCGGCGTGCGGCGGGTGCGAATTCGCGGCTGCGAGCAACGACGCCGGCGCGGCGGCGGAGGCGGCGCGGCAACAGCGCGCGCTCGCCGGTGACCTTAGCGCAGATTAGTGCGACGCAGAGGGCGCGCGGGGCGGCGGCGGCGCGGAGGAGGCGCGTCGGAGAGCGGCCCAGCGCCGCGCCCCAAATCGAACACGCGCCCGCGCGCGAGGCCGTGGGCGGGGGCGGGCGAGGGCGACACGGAGGGCAAGGACGCGGAGGGGGGAGAGCGTGGCAGAGCGGGCGAGGGGAATGAGGGGAATGACGAATGACTGACGGGACGGGACGGGACGGGACGGGACGGGACGGGACGGGACGGGACGGGGCGGGACGGGACGGGACGGGGCGGGGCGGGGCGGGGCGGGACGGGGCGGGGCGGGACAGGACGGGACGGGACGGGACGGGACGGGACGGGACGGGACGGGGCGGGACGGGGCGGTGCGGGACGGGGCGAGACGGGACGGGGCGGGGCGGTGCGAGACGGGGCGGGAACGAGTTATGAAGCGACACATGACGAGCCATCGCCCGTGCTCGAGAGAAGTATGGTGGTGGAATAGGTCAGGAGGCGCGATACGGTGAGATAATGCAGGTCGAGGCGACATATACCTCGTGTTTTCTAACGTTGCCATGACGATGATGTTAGGTCATTATTACTCCTCCTCCCTTATAAAATGCATCTTTTTAACACTTTAATCGTATTTCTGGAGCCACGAGCCCCGTTGAGAAGGATATTCGCGAATTAATGAAGAAGATTCATTTTCTGAAGCAGGGGGTCTAATAATGTCCTAATGCCATCGGCCACGTCAGAAAAGAAAGAAGTACAGTGAGTCGTGTGGGTCGGATGTGATAGTACGGGACGAGATGTGAAGCAATGGGACTGGGCGAGGTAGAATGGGACAGGACGGGATTGAACGGGAAGAAGCAGAATGGGGAGATTGGATGTGGCGGATCGCGTCCGATGTGAGCAGTCGGGCTGGGGCGTTACGGGATGAGATTCTTCGCAACGGGTGCCTGGCAAGGACGGGTAGAGAGAGGAAGAGAGAAAGAGAGAGAGAAAAAGAGAAAGAGAGAAAGAAAAAGAGAGAGAAAGAGAGAGAAAGAGAGAAAGAAAAAGAGAGAGACAGAGAGAAAGAAAAAGAGAGAGACAGAGAGAAAGAAAAAGAGAGAGACAGAGAGAAAGAAAAAGAGAGAGAGAGTAGTCATTGAGACCGATGAGTCGGATGAGGTACACAAACGTTTAAAGAAGGTTTACGGCCGTTCTTGATTTTAAAGAATTTTGGGGAATACATTTTGTAACTCTCGCCAAACAATTCAAAACTAAACATTCTGAGAGGAATAACCCTCATTTTCCAGAATTGCAAAGTTCTAGGAACAATGCATAATATTACAATCAATTCGTAATAATTTATAATAATTATGGGTAAACACCGGGAATCGAATAATTTGTCAATAATCTGTGTCCCGCAACTCTAGGTTTATAATAGTACCACGGATTTATAAATACTATACAATGTCCAAGGTGACGAAGGCTGATCCCATTAAAATGTGGAATTTATTCAACAATGGCAAGTATTCAATAACAAATTTTAAACGAACAGAAATAATGCTAGCAAGAATAAACATATTTTGTTCTCAGCAGTTTCCGACTTCCTCCACCAAGAAAACAAAAGTACGAACAAATTATGAGAAATAAATCAAGTACTGAATAATGTTCTCTAACATCGCTTCATTCAAGCCTTAGAAAACATATTACAACTGCGTCCTGTTGTGGTTTCCACAATCTCTCCTAACCACTGTCGTAGGCCTTGGCGGACTGGACATTATCTGATAGCAAATGCTTTTTCTAGATTTGCGTCACAACGCTGGCGTTTTTCTATGTTTGAGTCGAGTTTCCTGTCCATGCCGCAACTACGGACCAAAATGCTCGACAATTTTATTTCGGAAGAGTTATTAAGGGACGAATTCAAGTATTCGGAATCCCAAAACACCATCAAACCGTCTAAATAATAGTAAAACATTTAATTGAAAGAATCAAGATGAACGTGAAAACATACCACAGTATCTGCAATTTTAAAAATGAATGTTAAAATATTAATAATTATGTAAATACAACTTTCTTTTAAATTATCAGAAGCCTCTGTCTGATGAGGCTCTAAGTTCACGCATATTGCGCTGACGCATTAATCGACCCTTGGTGTCACAACATCCATCTGAAGAGGGTGGATCGCTCAGCAGACAGTATACTCCACGCAAAGACTCGATACACATGAACCTGTTCGCCGACCGAAACCACTAAACAAGGTCATTGCCAGGGCAACACCGATGGACTTCTCGAAAAACATCGACCCCTACCACGAACACACGGCCCTTTGCTGGGACTCCCGGGGGCGATAAGAATCGATTCAGAGCTCGCGTGAGGCTGACCTTGGATTCGGGCGTTCAACCGTAATTTTCTGATTACGATTCCTCTTTCACGAGAAAATCAATTTCGGTGCACTTGCCCCCGAACTGTAGTGGTTCACCCGCTGGAAATAAAGAATGGCTGATTCCAGTGGCGTAGCCTCAGTGGGTGTCACCAGGGACAAAACTCTTGGTATCTCCCCCCTCTAAATTAAATATAAAAATATCCATTATTGATCAGTTTACACATTTTTTAATACAAATACAAGTATATTTGCACGCGAAATTTATTTATAGCATATATGAAAAACTACATGTAATTCAGAATAATTGAAAATTAATTTTTAAATAAATAATCTAAAACGAAGTATAATAACAAATGAATGTTTTTTTTATAAAAACACATTTCGAGATTTAAGGGTGGCAAACTTATCTACAATTTCATCAAAAGCTATAATTTTTAAACATTAAAATTATATAATTCCAACTATAAAAATTGTCAATTGGTGTCAACCTTAAAATGGTGCCATCCGGGGCGAACCGCCCCCCCCCCCACTGGCAACGCCACTGGCTGATCCTTCCAGCTTATTATCTTGACGGCAAGGGCTTAATTAATTCGTTGGAGATTCCGTATCAAATAAACTTTTAAAATAAATACTTGAAAATAACAGCTTCAGAAGCACAACTGTCAATCACCAACTTATTTTAATCGGACCATAGTTGCTTTTGCCCTAAGCACATTTTTTTCCTTGAACGTCCTTACGGTAGCACGCAGATCTCCCTGGTAACATTGTCATTATCATTCAGTGTCACAGAGTATAATGCAAAAGTAATTTATTCACAGCAGCATCTCGAAACCTGCAATCACATTTTCCGTCAACCACACACCATGTCTAGACATAAATCCTAATAAGAAGGAAAATATGACCAATCAGGCACGGGAACACTAATATATTCCACAGCGAGTGTTTCAGAGAAGGAAACTTGTTTGTGCGAAGCGTGACTTCGAGTGAATTAAGGAAGGCTGAATTGAATTTTAAAACGAAAAAGTGAAAAACACTTTTGATACGCGTGATAAGCGATAACACACTTTTCTTAAAAAAATACACTTATAATTTTTTATCGATTAGTACTTTTATGCACGGTTTTTTATTTCTCAATTAAAATTTGCTAGCAAGTTAATACAATAAAACATTTTTAAAAAATTATCTGAACATGGCCTGACTTTCCAAGATGAATTTCTGAGCAAAACATAAAAAACCCTTTAAGCACATGTTAGCATACAAATTCCAACCCTCCACTTCTGAATCTCAAGCATTACAAGAATGATAGTCGCCGAAAAAAATTCACTGCAATTGGCTCTGTGTATGACGAAGAAATATGCATTTATTAAAATCAACGTTCAAACACTTGTTGCTGACGACTCGATGATGTCGATCAGGAGATTCGACAAGTCGAACAGGCAAGCCCCTGCAGCAACGACAGATTTGGATGATATTACAAAACAAGCGTCGAGTTTGTGCTCTTTTAATATTATAAGTTATTTGAAAAGACTGAAGAAAGTTGTGCAGAAAGTTTTGATAATTATTCATTTGTACCAAATTATTACCAGGTATATATTCCAGAAAACAAGACAGAAAAGAGTTGTTGTGAAGATTTTTGAAGTTTCTATCGATTCCACGTTTACAAGATGAATCAATGGAAATATTTTTGGTAATTCAGTGAATTATTTTTTATCTATATAATTCAAGAAAACAAAAATACATCTCCAACTTTTTCGTAGCGTTTCGTAGCGTCCTTATGAATATTGAATGACACCATTCACACTACCCGTATCCGATTGTAAATGAAACTAATATACAATGAAAGTAAATAGATTTATTAACACTCTAGAAAAACGCGGCAGACGTTGTTCTGCCCTTCATCTCCCTCTTTCTCATCCCCACTCAGTTTCTCGAAAGATTGCTATTCGACAGATTGCTATAAAACAAAAACGTACAGTGATTTCAAAAGAATCCTCTGTTGTTTTTTTCAAAAGAGGAGAATAATATATTTCAAGTTTCAAAAACTACTGAACATAAATCTCATAAAATATTCACTTACTTGTGCTTTGATTTACTTGACACAGGATTAAAATTTCGAGATCGTGACGAAATAACTTTATCCTATATAACATACCGCATACATGCTTTCGTCTTTCAATCTCCTGCAATATCGGTATTTCGAAAAATGTTGCTGTCTATGCCAAGGAGGCCCATCGTGAGTAGTTGTCGTTAGGAATGCGGACAACACAAGGGCGGAGACACGGGTCAACGCATTTACCCTACTGTGCCAATTACTATTACAAGAGAGGCTCATCTTTCACAATCTGTAGAACCGCGCTTTAATGCCGAGCGAAACAAGGCTCTATGTACAGTAATACTCTGCAAGTGGTCGTAGACTTCCTCGGCCAGAGTCAAGGGAATGCTCTCAGCTGTTCGGTCGTCCATTGGGGAGGTTTGTAGCCCTGCCATCATTTCACGACCTTACTCACGGTCAGCGGTAGCTCATCTCAAAAGTTGGTGGAGCACGAAATTAAGAGAGGTGTACAAAAAGTGGCGTGTTCCCCACGCTGTTTCCATGAACTAATCCACTCGGACGTTATGCACTGCAGAACTAATATACTGTGCAGCGTACCCTTGAAAGCTGCCAAAAACGAATTACCAGAGCGTATAGCAATCACCCGGTCACGGAGGACATAAGCGTCAGTTATTCTTAGTTTTGTAAGAAGAACAACGGATATATTATTGTTCAAATGTCCGTATGGCGGCATCTATGGTGTACTGGTTAGCGTATCGGACTGTTATACCCAAGTTCGCCGGTTAAAAACCTGATCGAACCCGTGAATTTTTAAGGGCGAAACGAACGCCTTCCTTCGGAGGGGAAGTAAAGCCGGCTGTCCCATGTTAGTAGATGTACTACATGTAAAAGATCCTCAAGCCTAAATGAAGCCTCTGAGCTAAATTCAAATCGCCTGTTTCGTCGATATAATACCTTCTTTCTCCGCTAGTTGGTGAAAGGAGCGTAGAGAAATTTGCGTGGTCAGACGGAAGAGTAGGACTCATGGCTTGAGTCTCGCCACGTAAAATAAGGCAATTCAATTCATATTTTCAGCTCGAACGTCAACTAACGCGCAACTAAATACGTGGCACGCTGTAAAACGGGGCGTTTCTGCGTCAAATTTCCTAATTTTTTTTTCAGGACATTTGTCCACCCTTCCCTCTCTGGCCATTGCCCTCCGGAATACTCTGAGCATGCTTCGGCGTTTCTTCACAACACTCGCGCGATTTTTTGGTATAGCTCCACCAAGTTGAGAATGATGTTTATAGGAGCGCGCCACCGTCTGTGTTTACAACCGAAACGACAGAGACGGAGATATAAGGATACTCGATTCAAAATTAAAATGGGACCGTGCCAAACTATTGCGAAAGAAAGCGCGATTTATTTCGTCGCAAATCTAGTATCTTCCCAATTAAAATTTTAACTATATTTGGACATGTCTGCACCTCATACTGGAAGATATAAAAGTATAGTTTTCTCGGCAAATAGATTCAAAATTTTGAAACTAATTTTTTCATAGTAACATTCATATAAATCGTTTATTTTAACTTAAGTAGTTTCTCAGAATATATATCAAATAAAATTATTTTTTTATATAAGAAGTAACTACCACCATAATGAATAATATTATAGATACTTCTGACAGTAAAGTTAATGTTTTGGTACTTTATTGCATACCTAACAATCCGTCTAAAGCCTTTGGAAAAAAAGATGAATGAAGGAGAATACAAAATGTTTAAATTCAATGAAAGTATTAAAAATTCAATATAAATAGAACTTTTTATTATAGTCTTGTATCAGAACGATGAAAAGTAAAAAAAAAGCAACTTAAAGGGACAAAATAAAACAGTGCAAATCTTTCATGATGTGTCTCTGAAGTTACATTTTATCAGATGATTCACAACCTCTATGAAGGAGGCCATGGTAATTCCGTAGAAGCAGTCTCTGAACTCGCTTCACGTTCCTGGTAAAGTTTGTTAGCTAAACTGACTGTACAGACCTGTGTTTTCACTGTTAGTTCCACGATGCGCCGCAATCCCAGCCTTCATTCTTCGCTTGGTCGAGTTATAACTGCCCTTTTCAGACGTTGACTAACATCACGGAGTTAAACGTCTCTCCACCGACCGCTCACAGACCGTTCGCAGTCCGTTCACTGTCCGTCACAGACCGTTCGCAGCCCAAGGTTTGTCATCGCCCGTGCTGTACCATTCTGGCTCCCCGATAGCAACGCAGTGTAAACCAACACACCACTTTCAGTGCGCGCGTGATTTTTTTATTCCCTCGCATCTCATTTGGATATAAAGCGAGAAAACTAATGCAATTATGACTCATCAAATTAAAATTACGTCAATGAAACAAATGATTATTGCATATTGTAAATAAATACATTTAAATAGCGAAGTTTTTCATTGTAATGCAAACATGCCATATCTGGCCTGTGCCTCCACTGCTCAAAGCTGAAAAGCAGCATCAGCATTTTCGGCCTGAGGAAGGTCAGGATTATGATGACCAATGCGTCTGCAAAACAACTTACGGCGCGACTGCGACCAGACGGCAGAAAGTCTACAAGTTGTTTTCGTAGTAACCACAGGCTATCTATGCCTCGGTTGCTATTTTTTTCCATTCGGGAATAACATTCTATTTTAATCTTGTACTTGGAAATTTCTATTTTCTGAACATCAACAACACAAAATTTACAATTCAAATGATTGCTTTTGTATTTCTTTCATTGCCGTTTTTAGGCGTAGAAGCAAATCAATATTTACAGTTGAAAAGTTTCTTCATTCATTAAGCTAAAGTAAACACCATCAAACACATAAGCATCGAAATGTACTATGTAAAACAATTAAAAATCTCTTTCCATGCATTGAATGAATAAAACATATATTTCCAATTAAGCACTATTTATTAGCAATGTTCAGACATAGAATTCTATAAAAATATAGAGAAAAGTGAAATTTAGTAAGCCATCCCTACGTAGGCCTGCATAAGTTTGCGTTTGCATCCACATCGTGGGCTTTTAAATCGTCCTTAGGAGCAGAGCCGCACACTCTCATCCCCGCCGCCGGCCATGATATTTGAAGGCGGGGCCTCGCCCTGATATCTGCACCGGTCCTCTGTAATGTGCCTCTCTATGGGTGCGTTCTTAAAATAATTCCGTAACGAAAATTTGGAGTATTCTGAATATCCCCTCCCCTCTAAATAATTACGTGAGACCACACATACCATTCACAATGAGAAAAATAAATTGTATAGTAGTAAAAGTTGTATTAATTTAATTTGTGATGTATATTACAATTGAATAGTTATCCCGAACAGAGATCTAACCCACAGAAGGAAAAGTTTTCAGGAAATAGAAAAAACCTCTAATCAGTGCAAATTAATTTATTTCTGTAAAAAACTTACAAACCATCAAAATATTATGATCTGTGAATCACTCTTAAGTCAAATTTTAGTCAAGGCACTACCGCTCATAACGTACTCGCATCGATCCGACATCTTGCTGCAGATAGATCACTAGTCGCCAATAGGAAAACTTCATCTAAAGAATAACTTACTTTGGAATGGCCGGTGCGCCCTCAGAATCGAGGGGGCTGTGTATTACGACCAATAAGTCACTATTCCACTGAAATCTCAACTTTCGACTTTTTGTGGGTTAGATCTGCATTTCGGGCAACTATTCAATTTATGATAATGAAAGTTAGAATTAGTAGGAGAAGCTGAATGCTAACAATACGATTTAAGTACAATTTTTCAGTGAACGAAAGTGGCATAGACGTGAAAATTTCTGTCAAAAAGCCATGCACACGCCATCGCGGATGACGCATTGGTGAGAGAGTGCGCCTATGTCTTTGGATTTTAAAATATACCGAGGACCAGTTTTGAATATTATCTTAGTGATATTATAATAACTGATTCAATCGATAAACTACAGATGAAAAAATATTTCCATTTATTGTAGTAACTTTTATGTATTTTATGTATCATAACCTTTTGATTTATTTATGTTTTTGAAAATTGTGTTTGTTAATACCGTAATGTATTAGAATAAAAACTGAATAAAGGAATTATTCAGCAAAAGTTACAAAGGAAACATCAGCCTTACGTAACTCTAAACTCACCCCTACTCCCATGTAACGCAGCATTACGCTATCACAAAATCACTCTTCCCTCTTCAGCGAAAAATAATGTATGAGCTACGTACACTGCGCCTAATAATTTCTTTTGAGCAAAATATTTTCGTTTGTCTTGCTGAAAAATTGCGGGCACTAAATTTACTAAAAATCCGTAAGACGACTAAATTAATTCGTGGGACAGCATAAATGACTCAGAAATACGTAAGCAAATTTCCAGTTCATGGGCGCATTTGTTTATGCCGTTCTCGCCGTCAAACAAGTCGACCTCTCGATAAATTGGCAGACACAGACACATGTGGGTCGTGGGCGTGGGCCTTGAGTGCTGCTTACGAATTATTTATCACCAGGGACTTTCAAGGTTCTATTGTTCAGGAGGGTGGCATCGAAAGTTGCCTCTGCACGTTGCAAACAAAGGGGAAATGACAAGAGCTAGTGGACTCGGGAATTTGGTGAGTCATTCCCAACACTTAAGATGGACTCCCTTCAACTGCGAGAGTTCAAATACTCTCAAATTCGAGTACTTAACCAATAAAGTAAATGCGGTCAGTACTGGCGGGTAGAACTGATAGGGTGGTCACTGCCCATTCAAATCTCTTACATACAAGATAAGTAGAGGCTGCAAGAAAAGCTTCTTCTCCCCGCCATTTTATCTGCGTGAGTCACCAAACCAATATTGCCTTTTTTTCAGATTTTCAAAGTTGGTGATGAAGTTAAAGAATGTATCGTGAATTTAAGCGAAGAAGTAAACGAAATTTTGCAAAGAATTAGAATATCAGTAAACTTTGACTAAAGAGATGAGATACATTAATGAGATTGGCGACTCTTTTTCATGGAATATAATTAGAGTATTGGGTTCCAAAGATATTTAAAAATGGGCCTACATCTTTCATGAAATTAGGAGAATACGTCCAGTGTGCTATTAATAAATAATTGCATTACTGTTTCGGCCTCAAGATGCATGTATATACGTGGAAAGCATTTCGAATGTATTAACAGCCCAGCATCTGTGCCAGATGGTAAGACCATGCGTGATACAGCCGATAAAGACTATTCGCAATTCCACTAATTCTTAAATTTGTGTTTATTGTTGTTTTTCTACCCGAAGAAAGTAGATTTCCTCTCTTCTGGTTCTATGAAGATGCTTAGCAAATAAAGGCACCTTCAAACCAAGCTTCCTACGCGATGAGGCAAGAAAATTGGTCCAGTTCCTGCTGTGCAATAAGGCAGGGATTCTCAGCAGAAAGAGAACCATCATCGAGCGTTTTAAGTCAACTTTACATTTCGGTTATCAGATGACGCCCCTTGCCCTTAGTTCAAACCCTTTGACACCCTAGAGTTCCTTGACACTAGTCCCCACTCCCTCACGCTGCAGTCGCTCGTAAGCCCATCGCGGGCAAGCAATTACTCTTGACGCTAGTGACTCGTAAGTCCTTTGCAGGCGAGGACCAACTCCTGCCGCTTGTGGCTCCTAAGCCTTTGCGAGCGAGCACTTACTCCTGATGCTTGTGACTCGTAAGTCCTTTGCAGGAGAGCACCTACTCCTGTCGGTTGTGGCTCATAGGCCTTTCCGAGCAAGCACTTACTCCCACCGCTTGTGACTCGTAAGTCTTTGCGGGCGAGCACCTACTTCTGCCGCTTGTGGGGCGTATGCCTTTGCGAGCAAGCACTTACTCCTGGCGCTTGTGACTCGTAAGCCCTTCGCGGGCGAGCACTTACTCCTGTCGGTTGTGGCTCATAAGCCTTTGCGAGGAAGCACTACTCCCGCCGCTTGTGACTCGTAAGTCTTTGCGGGCGAGCACCTACTTCTGCCGCTTGTGGGGCGTATGCCTTTGCGAGCAAGCACTTACTCCTGGCGCTTGTGACTCGTAAGCCCTTCGCGGGCGAGCACTTACTCCTGTCGGTTGTGGCTCATAAGCCTTTGCGAGGAAGCACTACTCCCGCCGCTTGTGACTCGTAAGTCTTTGCGGGCGAGCACCTACTTCTGCCGCTTGTGGGGCGTATGCCTTTGCGAGCAAGCACTTACTCCTGGCGCTTGTGACTCGTAAGACCTTCGCGGGCGAGCACTTACTCCTGTCGGTTGTGGCTCATAAGCCTTTGCGAGGAAGCACTTACTCCCGCCGCTTGTGACTCGTAAGTCTTTGCGAGCGAGCACCTACTTCTGCCGCTTGTGGGGCGTATGCCTTTGCGAGCAAGCACTTACTCCTGGCGCTTGTGACTCGTAAGCCCTTCGCGGGCGAGCACTTACTCCTGTCGGTTGTGGCTCATAAGCCTTTGCGAGGAAGCACTTACTCCCGCCGCTTGTGACTCGTAAGTCTTTGCGAGCGAGCACCTACTTCTGCCGCTTGTGGGGCGTATGCCTTTGCGAGCAAGCACTTACTCCTGATGCTTGTGACTCGTAAGTCCTTTGCAGGAGAGCACCTACTCCTGTCGGTTGTGGCTCATAGGCCTTTCCGAGCAAGCACTTACTCCCACCGCTTGTGACTCGTAAGTCTTTGCGGGCGAGCACCTACTTCTGCCGCTTGTGGGGCGTATGCCTTTGCGAGCAAGCACTTACTCCTGGCGCTTGTGACTCGTAAGCCCTTCGCGGGCGAGCACTTACTCCTGTCGGTTGTGGCTCATAAGCCTTTGCGAGGAAGCACTACTCCCGCCGCTTGTGACTCGTAAGTCTTTGCGAGCGAGCACCTACTTCTGCCGCTTGTGGGGCGTATGCCTTTGCGAGCAAGCACTTACTCCTGGCGCTTGTGACTCGTAAGCCCTTCGCGGGCGAGCACTTACTCCTGTCGGTTGTGGCTCATAAGCCTTTGCGAGGAAGCACTACTCCCGCCGCTTGTGACTCGTAAGTCTTTGCGGGCGAGCACCTACTTCTGCCGCTTGTGGGGCGTATGCCTTTGCGAGCAAGCACTTACTCCTGGCGCTTGTGACTCGTAAGCCCTTCGCGGGCGAGCACTTACTCCTGTCGGTTGTGGCTCATAAGCCTTTGCGAGGAAGCACTTACTCCCGCCGCTTGTGACTCGTAAGTCTTTGCGAGCGAGCACCTACTTCTGCCGCTTGTGGGGCGTATGCCTTTGCGAGCAAGCACTTACTCCTGATGCTTGTGACTCGTAAGTCCTTTGCAGGAGAGCACCTACTCCTGTCGGTTGTGGCTCATAGGCCTTTCCGAGCAAGCACTTACTCCCACCGCTTGTGACTCGTAAGTCTTTGCGGGCGAGCACCTACTTCTGCCGCTTGTGGGGCGTATGCCTTTGCGAGCAAGCACTTACTCCTGGCGCTTGTGACTCGTAAGCCCTTCGCGGGCGAGCACTTACTCCTGTCGGTTGTGGCTCATAAGCCTTTGCGAGGAAGCACTTACTCCCGCCGCTTGTGACTCGTAAGTCTTTGCGAGCGAGCACCTACTTCTGCCGCTTGTGGGGCGTATGCCTTTGCGAGCAAGCACTTACTCCTGGCGCTTGTGACTCGTAAGCCCTTCGCGGGCGAGCACCTACTCCTGTCGGTTGTGGCTCATAAGCCTTTGCAGGCTAGCACTTACTCCTAGCGCTGGTGGCCCACAAGTGCGTGACGGAGTTTGATCCTTTCTACGGGGAGGGAGGTTTGGTGACGCTCAGTTTGTAGCCCTTAAGCGCATTATGGAGCTTTCTCACCTTGACACGTAGGCAGTCACATTAATTCACCATTGAGGCAGGAAGAGACCTGCGAAAGTGTGGAGTTTTGAAAATGATACATGGGGGTTGAGTCAGCCCCACCATGTCAAAAACCTATGCAACCATCCGTGTCCAAGCGGAATTCGAACCCCACATCTCGCGACTACTCTCCTGATCACTACACTTCGGGGCACGGCCGATACAGGAAACAATCGTTTACACTGTGAAGAACCCTCTTCTATGTTTTTTGCACACCCAAACTGACTCACTGTATGTTCGTTCGAGCCACCAGGAAGAGAGGCCGTACTAACCAAACGCCGGCGAGGGTAAGGGACGGGCGATCAAACCGCCTCTCCCGCCATCTGGTGGCAGCAGCGACTTCTCCCGCGAAACAAAAACGGGCGCGGAGGCGGGCGCGGAACCGGTTTGAACCGGAGAGCGCAGCGCGAACCGACTCTCGCACCGCGATTTACGGCGACGCTCGCGATTTACGAGGTTCGGGCGGAGGCGGCGGGCGCGTCGACGCGTACCTGCGCCGCTGGGAGTCCGGGGCGATGGGCGTGCAGGAGAGGTGGGTGGGGGCGAAGGGTAGTCTCCTATACCGTGGACATGCTGAAGAGATGGGTGGTTGCTTGCGACAGAGAGGCTGGCATCATGGGTGTGATCAAGAGATGGGTGGGTGCTTACGGTAGAGAGGCTGGTATCACGGGTGTGCTGGAGAGATGGGTGGGTTCTTTGGGCAGAGAGGCTGGTATCACGTGTGTGCTGGAGAGATGGGTGGGTTCTTTGGGCAGAGAGGCGGGTATCACGTGTGTGCTGGAGAGATGGGTGGGTTCTTTGGGCAGAGAGGCTGGTATCACGTGTGTGCTGGAGAGATGGGTGGGTTCTTTGGGCAGAGAGGCTGGTATCACGTGTGTGCTGGAGAGATGGGTGGGTTCTTTGGGCAGAGAGGCTGGTATCACGGGTGTGCTAGAGAGATGGGTGGGTTCTTTGGGCAGTGAGGCTGGTAGCACGAGTGTGTTGGAGAGATGAGTGGTTGTATACGGCAGGCAGGATGGTATTATGGACATGTTGAAGAAATGGGTAGCAGCTTAGGGCAGTGTATTCTGGACCATGGGTATTCTGGAAAAGAAAGGTACCTGAGTAGCCTGTATCATGGGCGTATCTTCTCGTCTGTGCAGGATTTCATTCGAACTGCAGGCTTTTTTCCTTGGAATTAACTGTCGACGGGACCGAGGGCTATTTGTAAATACGTAAAGCAGACTGGTCTGTATCTTCTCGACGGTACAAGATTGGATTTGTTTGTGGTTGTTTTACGGACTTCTACTATTACGCAGAACATCGTATCCGGGGTTGTTGGAATAAAGAGGCGTATTATGATCCGCATATCTCTCTGAAGAGAGTCATTGGAAGAGAGGAAGAATAATGGGGTCCTTCGGGAAGAGAAGAGACGTTTTATGGATATCTAAACTGGTGAGCGTGGGGTAAGACGCGAATGCATGAAACAAAGAAACCTGTACTATCGGCGCATAACTTCTTAAATACAAGGATAGGGTTGTTCTGTAGGAGATGAAATCGAAAACCTTTCCAAATAAACTCCAGACGTGCCAAAGTATAGTGAAATAATTGAGAGTGTTTTCATTATTATTGTAATATCTTTCGGATAGATTCGTAAATCCATTTCTATTATTCATTTTGATGTTTAATTAGATATCTGACCCGGGTGATAATTACGAAGGCTACGCCACCGGAAGGAACCAAGATTGTTTGTAGAAATCACTTGCAAGGCATTGGCCTTGACCTTGTGACAGTGGTGAAGAATGCAAATTGAAACCACTTTGCAACTCATCATTTCATCAACCTCGTCATCCATTAATTCGCATTGACCCATCAAAGCTATGAACTATGCCTCCCCGGGCATCGCGAGGGATATGACACTAAAACACGATCAGAACCCGTGCCACACTTCGAAGAGAATTACCAGGGCACTACCAACTACAATTGGAATCGCAAGGGCGTGAGAAAAGGGAGAGAAAGGAGTGAAATTTGGAGTGCTTCAGGAATACCGAAGTTGCTTCCCCCTTGTATGAATGGGTCGGTACGGTTCACTCGGAAATACAAGATCAAAATCTATCAGCGGAACTGATATCTACAAGTTCCTTCCTCTTTAAAGATTGGTACTCCCCGCCGGAATTATATTCAATACATTTTATGTGATGAAAACTGTACAGCGTGTACTTGAATATACCGTAGTGTATTCAATCGAACAAAGCTTGTTTTTATAACAACTGTAACAATAGCTATTGTAAATAGTATATAATATATATACACTCATACATTGTATATGCAATTGTAACAAAGATAGTTTTTTTCGTAGTATACTTGCAAAAATATGCCACAAAGAGAAGTGTTTCGTACATATGTTTCTGGCATAACTGATAACGGCCGTAGCACGCACAAAATAAACCAATTCTCACCATCTCCCTGTAGTTAAACTAAATTATTGAAAGGAAAGAACGCAACATCGAGATAGAGACAGAGGTCCCAGGTGTAAACAACCAACACCATCATGTTCTTCTTAATGATACCAATAAATTATGAGCCGGCTCGTACAGCCAAGGTCGCTAAGAAACAAGTGCAGTAGCGAGCTCGATTCGTCGGATCGCATGATAGAATCTCACGCTGGCATGATTGTTGGCCTCTATGTTGTAGCATGGGGAACAACTGTCCCACCCACGTAATATAGAGCGATTTTTCTAAAGGAGGACCCTTTTGACAGCTAGTGCTGGTAACATAAACGAAGGTTCTCTAGGCGTCGTGTCCTTGAGCCCATTAGACTATCCTTCCTCCATTCGTTCGTTTGCAGTTGGCTAACTTGTAAATGGCTTCGACGCTTCCTTTTGTGATGTCCTCGTCCGACGAAAATATAGTGCACCACGAGAAATAATTGAAAATAGAAAGTGCAGTGCTATGCGCTCTTCTGTAAAATTCTTTTTTTATAAACATTACATTGGATTTACTTCTTGTGTGATAATTATTGTGTTTATTTTAAAACTGAGTCTTGAATATGAGATGCATACAAAAAAAAAATTTTTTTTCCCCCACACGTCACATACAGTTTTTACTGTTTTTTGACAAATAAATAAAATAAATAAATACTGTTTTACGTGTTTCCTGCTCGAGTGTGGTACGGTGGCTTGTTGTGATCGAGAGCGTTCTGTGCTTTGCATTTTATCAATTTATTTTTTATATAATTACACGATTGCCAACATGAGAAGCTTTAACGGGAGCCATAAACAAACCCTTTACGAAGAGGCGTGGCTGAACAGCTATCGCGGCGGAGGGATACTTCTCTGAATTACATGCGATGTTCACTTGTTTAGCGAACTGTCATTTTGGTTCGTTCTTAAGCGAATTCTTCTAAATCATCCTTCCTGCAATGTTCCTTCACTTTTTGGCCAGTCCGGGTGGTGTATGCGCTTTGCTCCGAGGAGACCATTCCCAAGAGACCTTTCCTCTCCTCTGTCGTGCAGTGGTGCTTGTGGTAGTCAGGGGCGCACTGTTTGGGCTCCGAAGCGGAAGACACACATTCCCAAATACAGTTATTTAGTAATTTTCTACTGTAACGAAAGTCATTCAGTGTCTGAATAAAAATGTTATGAACTACAAACTACTATTCCTACAAATCAACCAAAATTCTAGTAAATACATTTTGAATTCATTATAAATTATAAATTATTTATAAGCAAATATTAAGTCGGCTGGACATAACTACCACCACCACCAACTACAAGCCCCCGCCACCAACTCCTTCCTTATAGAAAAATTCAGGTTGCTCCACTAACTTTTTTCAGATCAATCTGATTCCCCGACTTTTTCCTAAGAAAGTGTCCTGAACGGATTAGGTAGCATCAACTGATATCACTGAAGGGCGACTGACCGGAAGGTCCTACGGTTCCTCTCCGACTATGGCATGCCTTTCGACACTAGCGAGTTAAGTAGATCGAATCCAGTCGCTGTCTGAAGGAGAATTCTAGAGGCCGGCAGCTCTGGTCGGCATTTTCCGTGGTTTCTTCGATCAACACCAGGCGAATACCGAATATGTTAACAAACGGGCCACGGACCGCGCGCGATCCTTCCTTCCCCTTCCTTGTCCTTTCCTCATCTCCCATACTTACACACACACACAGTTATGCACTACACTACCACAAGTGTCGGGAGTCGGGAGTATAGAGCTTGTCCCGGGTGGGGCGGTGAACCGCTGCTGGTAGGCACCTTGTTGGGGAAAACATCGCAAGTCGACGTGCAGTGTGTTCTTCCTCACCGCATGACGTCGTCTGTCAACCCCTCACCCTTGCACGACTTGTGCGGTCGGTCGAGCCCAGTGCTATGACGCTACAATAGTTCGATCTACTGCCGCCGGATCTCTCCATCCAGCGGGGGAAGACCGCCGTCGCCCCACGCGATAAAAACGCACTACACTTGGCAGTTGACGCTCCCAGAATCTCATTAGCTCAGAGTAAGGGTGCTCAAACTGCGTGTCGCGTCTCTCAGGGGCGTCGAGGCGATATGGTAGGGGCGTCGTGGTGATTTATTAAAAATGATCTTTAGATTTGACTAGGAAAACCCGGCAGACGTTGTTCTGCCCTTCATCTCCCTCTTTCCCCTCCCATCACCCTCTCACTGACTCTCCCTCCCTTCCTCACCCTGTCCCTGTCTGTCTCTGCCACTCTGTCCTTCTCATTCATATTTAATTGTAGATTCTGTACATCTCTGAGCAGCTGAGGTTGATATTGGGAAGTGCCCGAACAGCAAAAATGTAATAGAATGTTCAAGAAGTGGTCTGCCATTTTATTACACTAACTAAGAAAAATCACATTGTTTTATTTCTTTATAAAAGAAAAATATTTCTTATAAATGTTTTCAATTTATCTACATTATGCAAGTGCGTACAATATTTGCGTAATAAAACAAAATTGAAAACATTCATCAGAAATATTTTTCTTTTACAAAGAAATGAAAAATGTGATCCTGTCATAGTGAGTATAATAATATGGCAGACCACTGTACTTTGTCAACATTTTAATCAAGAATCAATGATAGTAACGAGCGTAGTAGACCAAATATGACAACCAGAAATGTTCGCTCCCATGAAATAGAAACTATTTTGCATCGAAAAACGAACCACAAATGTGATATAATACTATTTTTGTCAGAATAGCCGAACTCCCCACTCCTCTCGCAACTAGCGAAGCGAGGGTTCAAGGAAACGTGGGCGTGTATACTTCGGTTTTTCTTTCTTGGCGCACGGGGGTGTGTCATCAAAATGGAATATCTCACGGTATTTCTCATCGTTCTCGATTGTGCTGCTAGGACTCGCATGATCGCGACTGTATCGAGCAGTGCCGGCGATCATGCGAATCCTGGCGGCAGGACGGAGAACGAGGCGAAATACCGTGAGATATTCCATTTTGATGACACACCCCCGTGCGCCAAGAAAGAAAAACCGAAGTGTACAAGCCCACGTTTCCTTGAACCCTCGCTTCGCTAGTTGCGAGAGGAGTGGGAAGTTCTGCTATTTTGACAAAAATAATATTATATCACATTTGTGGTTCGTTTTTCGATGCGAAATACTTTTCGTTTCATGGGAGAGAAAAGGGTGGAATTTGGAGTGCATTAGGAAAACTAAAGTTGCTTCCCTCTTCTACGGGTCGGTACGGTGCACTCGGAAATGCAATATCAAAATCGATCAGCGGAACTGATATCTACGAGTTCCTTCCTCATTAAAGAGTGGTATTCTCCACCGGAATTATATTCAACTAGTGAGAACCCATGCGATTAAATCGCACGGTTAGTCAAATAACCAAACTGTTTTCTGCTTAAATTCTTTTTTTGTATTCCAGCATTATAAACGACCTAACCTCACTAAGATCACTAACCTCTCATATTTCAAGATTTCTATTCAATGTAGAAAATCACGTTCACGTGCTTACACAACCTACACTAAATTGAAACAAACAAAAATGCTTGAGATTGCATTTCCCGCCATCGTCCGAGTGTAATTTTCTTCCGATAGATCGCGCGACAATCAGATATTACAGATCCCGAATTACTACTTTTTTTAATATTTAGGTATTTTTAACGCGCTTTTTCAATACGAATGTCCCATGTGCAGGTGAAAAGAAACACGATTTTTCAATCCATTGCTTCTTTATACAGATCGGTTTCGTATGTCGCCCAATTTATTGAAAAGACCAAACAGCCCTTTGAGAAATAATATATTCAATACATTTTATGTGACGCAAACTGTACAGTGTATTCAATTGAATGCCACGCGCCGTTGTCGTCCGGGGGCAGATTCTCCGCGCGGGCGGCGATCGCGGCTACCGGCGCGGGCGGGCGGGCGGCGGCCGGCGTTTGTTTATCCGTCGCCGCGACGCCTATTTCCAGCCTCGCGGCCTTGGCGGCGGCGGTGGCGCCGCGGCGGTGGCGGCGGCGGTGGCGGCGGCGGCGGCGGCGTTGGACCGCAGGCTCAATGGGAGCACCCGCGCTCTCCGTCCAGCAGCTCCTACCGCCAGCGACCCACTCATACCTTCTTTTCTGTACCTAACTTACCGAGTCAAAGTAGTAGAGTATGCAATTAGTTTATAATGTTAGGTTTTATTGCATGAGTACATATTTTGAAAACGAGCGACGCTAGGATCAAGTTTTCAAATTTGTATGAACATTATAAACGAGTTGCACACGCTATTTTTTTTGTATGACAGCATTATACATTTATAAGATAATCACTTTATTAGAATTATTAATTTAAAGAATTAATTTTGCAAAACAACTTTCCTGTGATGTCTCGGGTATTTGACATCCGTGCGAGGTAGTCGGTTTTTTCCGTTTACTTCTACTTCACCACGATTCTCTCGCTGTGATTGGCTGAATGTGTGATGACCCAAACTTTCGTGCCGTAAAATCTAATACGTCATCATTTGTGTCGTAAAACGCCCGATTATGAACGATTCCTTGCGACAGAAAAGGTCGTGTATAATGCTGGAATACAAAAAAAAAAATAATTTCTCTCAATTTGAGTAAAATCCCATGGTGAAATCTCGTAGTCTGATATATTTGCGATTAATTTTTAATACATCCCTAACGTAAAATTAATACACTTAATCACACAACTGCTGTGAGAGCGTTTCCTGTTCTATCAACTTCTTCCTCCCTCGCTTTTACTCCTACCTCCCACGTGAGAAACACTTCCTCTAAATTGCGTACGTATTTCTCATTGAATGATCTCCTTTTTATCTTAAAATAAATTGTAATAAACATTTTTGAAAGTGGTCAGGCGGAAGAGCAGGCTAAATGGCCTGAGCCTTGCCACCAACAAAGACATTTATGTGTTTATTTATTTTATAACCACTTACACAACAGCGGGAGAATAATTGGCCATTTTGTCCATTCCAGGGGAGGGGATGAATCGACGGAGAAAGCAAAGAGCTTTTGGTGTACTTCTCGTTTTACAATGGCTTTTGGGATCCTTCGAACTTTGTGAGGGCGTACTCATGCAAAATCCAATTAAGTATTAATATTTTTACGATGAATGTCGTTATATTGTTTTAGTTAACGTGATAAAACATTTTTTTGAGATTTTACTTAATATTTTGCAATATACATTCATTCTACAGTAAAACTTCGAATAGTCCACTACAACACTCACAAACTCATGTTATTGACATAATCTCGTATCATATTACATAATACCACGTAGATTAAGAGAGAATAAATACAAGCAATAAGACAACATGCCAAAATATTGTTTTTCCTAGGAGATATATGAATTAGGTAATTAAAGAAGAACAATAGAAGATCTGGAAATTGTAAACTGATTAGAAAATCATAAAAAATGACGAAACGTGTGTTGCGGTAATTGATTAACACCGTATGAATAAATCTTAAGAAGAATATTGTTTTCCTGGCTGCTCATCCGTTAGCCGCAAAAAGTCCCAAACATTTCTTCGTCCGCGACCATTCCGCCCCAGCTATTATCTGGGGAAACCGTTGAAGAAAGGCCGGGAAGAACATTCTCTATTGGACCGCTCTATTGGACCACGATTCTCTATTGGATCACACGGCCGTGGCATTCTACAATGGATTACAAATCCTAAGAACGTTTTTGAAAAGGTACTTTTTCAGGTTCCGTTCCATTCTATTGACTTGAGCATTTCAGAGTGAGGAAATCATAAATGAGGCTCCCAAAAGTTGATGTATAGTGTCCATGGTTCGGGAGAGTTTGATGTGCCTCAAGTGTGGCACGTCACATGAAACTGTCTAGGGGAGACAATTCACGGCATTTTCGCGTAAATTCACATCCCGCTCAATTCACAATAAATCTCAGAATCTTTTTCAGATCAATAACATTCCTAGACAACGTATTCAAAAAAGACAACATTGTAAAACAATTTTAAAATAATTAATGATAAAGCAATGTAATAATGATCGTATAAAGATGAATAATACAACACGTATGGTTCACGAAGAATCTTTGATTGTGCAGCGATCTAAAAGCTGTCCATCATTGTAACGATTCGTAGTAAACTTCGACGTCAACGAGGATTAAAGTCAAAGAAAACAAACCTCAACCCAGCAATTGCTTCAAACGACACGAAATCCCCGAGTTCTTCGAACGCTGATTTTCCCCGCCAGAGGGTTCGGAGAAGAGAGTAAAGTGTTCCGAGAATGCGAGCTCCGCGCCACAAGCGAAGCTGCCTCAACGACCGCCGCGACGGGCGGCGCTTCGATTCGATTCGATTCGATTAATCGGCGGGCGGCGCCATCATCGAGCGCGCGGTATTCTGCCACTTGCGCCGAGCGAGGGTTTGACGGAGGAGCTTCGATTCGATTAGATTCGATTAATCGGCGGGCGGCGCCAACATCGAGCGCGCGCGGTATTCTGCCACTTGCGCCGAGCGAGGGTTTGGCGGAGGAGCTTCGATTCGATTAGATTCGATTAATCGGCGGGCGGCGCCAACATCGAGCGCGCGCGCTATTCTGCCACTTGCGCCGAGCGAGGGTTTGACGGAGGAGCTTCGATTCGATTCGATTAATCGGCGGGCGGCGCCATCATCGAACGCGCGCGCTATTCTGCCACTTGCGCCGAGCGAGGGTTTGACGGCGGATCGGGCAAACGGGCGCGGCGCTAAGAGAATAACGAGCCATAAATAATGGCAGGAGTTACACCCAGCGGTCGAAGAGATTCGATGCGCACACAGACACACCGGGAGACAGGGAGAGGGTCAGGGGGAGAAAGGGTAAGAGAGAGGAACAATAAGACAGGGAGAAACAATCTTTGAAGCATTATATACAGAGTGTCCGGGGAGGAAACATCGAAAATAAGCTCTTAAGACAATTCTAAGCATATTTTGTCTGATAAACTACGTGGATATTCCGAATGGTTGGGCCGCAATAAGCACTCAAACGTTGGTTTGAAAAAATAGAAACTCTTCAGACACATGTAAATTGTTTTTTATTTACAAAAGAAATAAATATATTTGCTCAGACAGAAAAATTAAGCGAGAAATAAAAAAGGAGACGAATTGTGTAAATTGAGAGCTTTTTTTATATGCCCTAGTGCTTGAAAAAGACAAAAAAAAACTGGACATGTTTCGTTTCTTAAGATAATGGACAGCCAATATTACACTCAGTACCTTGCATTACTTAACTTTTTACGTAAAAATAACAAAAGTCTTTAATTTCTTGGGATCAAAAGGGTAATATAGAACGCATTAGACAGTTTCATCCTACAAATAACCCCGCAGCCCACTGCGGACGAGTGACGTATTTGCGGCGTCCGCGGTGCCCCCCTGCCCTCCGTGGGCCGGGAATTGTTCGCGCAGCCACCCTGCTGGCCCGCCCGCCCGCCTGCCCGCCGCAACGTCCGCCGAGATTTATGGTGGCGGCGCGTGCGGCCGGGCGGGCGAGCGGGCGGGCGGGCGGGCGGTATCCCAGCCCAGGGGCTGCGCCACACAGTGGTCCGCAACGAGCCGAAAAATGCACGAGGTCGAAATATTTTTACTACATACTCGTACCTCGGTTCTACGCACAAGCCAGCCAGGACACGACATAAACTTTGATGAGGCGAAGAAGAAGAAGAAGAAACCGTTGATCATTGTCGTGTGAATTAGGACGGGAGAGAACGTCACAAAAAATTCGGTCATTTGGCAATATGGTCTGTCATAATCGGGATTCGGAATCTCTAGACTAAAGCAAGCAAAAAAAAAAGTAACACTGGTCGCGGGATCGCAGAAAGTAGAGACTGGCAAATCGAGAAGAAAAATAGGTGCCAGCCAGAACAGGTCATGGAACACAAACCTTGTTTGTGTGAACATGAAAAAGTAAAAAAAACGAAAAGAGAAGGAAGAAGAAGACGAAGAAACAAGATGAAGAAGAAGACGAAGAAACAAGATGAAGCAGAAGACGAAGAAACAAGATGAAGAAGAAGACGAACAAACAAGATGAAGCAGAAGACGAACAAACAAGATGAAGAAGAAGACGAAGAAACAAGATGAAGAAGAAGACGAAGAAACAAGATGAAGAAGACGAAGAAACAAGATGAAGAAGAAGACGAAGAAACAAGATGAAGAAGAAGACGAAGAAACAAGATGAAGAAGAAGACGAAGAAACAAGATGAAGAAGAAGACGAAGAAACAAGATGAAGAAGACGAAGAAACAAGATGAAGAAGAAGACGAAGAAACAAGATGAAGAAGAAGACGAAGAAACAAGAGGACGACGAAGAAGAAGAAGGCCAAGAAGAAGCTCCCCGCGCACGTCCCCTCGCGCATTCTGGACCACTGCGCGGTGGCAGCGCCGCGCCGCGCCGCGCCGGCCGGCGCCTCGACGCCCGTGGCCTTGGCGGCGGCGGCGGCGGCGGCGGCGGCGGCGGCGGCGGGCGTGGGCGGGGCGGTCCGGGCGCCGCCCCTCCTCCCACCACGTCCCGCCCTTCCCGCCCCGCCCCACCCCGCGCAATCTTCACACGTCGTTTCGCACGGCGCAACGACCAGCCCGCGTCCACGGAGGGGGAGGGCGGGAGGCCGGCGCGGCGCGGCGCGGCGCGGCGCGGCGCGGCGGACGGATGGGACGGGCAAACAAACCCGGCGCGGCCGCGCGGACGCACGCGCACCGCACGGAGGCGCAGCCGGACAGCGGGCGGGCGAAACTAGGTATTAGAATTCATTGACTTTGCTTTGATGATGTTTGATTTGATTTTGGATTCGACGTTTGATTTGATTTTGGATTCGATGTTTGATTTGATTTTGGATTCGATGTTTGATTTGATTTTGGATTCGATGTTTAATTTGATTTTTGATTCGATGTTTGATAGGTTTTTGATTCGATGTTTGATAGGTTTTTGATTCGATGTTTGATAGGTTTTTTATTGGATGTTTGATAGGTTTTTTATTGGATGTTTGATAGGTTTTTGGTTCGATGTTTGATAGGTTTTTGATTGGATGTTTGATAGGTTTTGATTCGATGTTTGATAGGTTTTTGATTCGATGTTTGATAGGTTTTTGATTCGATGTTTGATTGGCTTTAGGTCTGGTGTTTCATTGATTTTGGGTTTGATGGTTGATTGTTGATTTGATGTTTGATAGATTTTTTATTTGATTGATGTTTGCCTGAATCAGTGCATATCAACTTCTGTGGTCCCGTTAGTTTAGTGAATATTTTATCCCAGGAGGCGGCAGTGGTCCTCCTCCGCGGGTGGTACCTGTCACCGGCCTGCACGTCGGGTTGCGGGAGACTTCCCCTCTCCAGGCGTCAACTCCGGCGGGGCACCGCCTCAGCCAGGACAACTTCTGAGCTCCCCACTGTTCCCCCGACGCTTGGCAAATGCAGTGTGTTAGAGTGTGGGATGGATAGGATGAGGAAGAAGAAGGCAAAATAGCGCGCTGTCCACGACCTGTTTATTGGGGGTACTGGTCCGCCATTCGCATGGTGTTGTTCGGAGAAACAGTGGAAAAGATCGCATTACATGCAGTAGCCTGCCCAAGGAATGCTCCCAAGGGCGATCTTGAAGTTTCAGACATCCCCTCCACCCCAAGAAAACGCAAACAATAATACCTAGGTCATAGAGAGAAATGGTAGAATATCGGGTAATAATAGAGAGAAATGCTAATAAATAGATAGTAGAAAACTGATATCACCATTATTGCGGCGTATTACATGTATTTCGCGAATCCCTGGCGCGCGTTGACTTCGAAATGAACTCCAATTGATAACTCACCTTCTTTTTCGAAGAGATGAGAAGCTTTAAGATTTTCTGTGAAAATGTCCTCAAATTTCTGAGTTCCCGTCTCCGATTGACAGCAGAGTTGGCCCACATTTTCGTTCTTTATACGTGTGATCCTTAGTTGGTGAATTAACAGTACAGTAATAGACGTTTGAACGTTACAGTTCATGTGAACGTTAAAGCTCGATTCCAGAGAACTTTGGTAGTGAAAACAGAAGTCACTTCGTAGAAGAGATTGGCTGGTGGCACTGCACTGTGATTAATGTCATCATTTTTTCATATTTACTAGATCTATAATGTCATTTCGATCCCAAGAAAACTAGAGTTCCTCACATCCACTTCCCAAGGTACTCGTAATTCCATCATTCGGAATTGCAGCAAGTCCAGATCTTGATTGCCCTAATTAAATCCAATTCGCTTGCTTTACTGAGCACATTTTGTTTGTAGTTCGTATTACAAACCCTTCATTTACAACTGAGTTATAAATAAATCTTCGCGATAACATGACTGCGCCTAATACCTCTAGAGACGGCTATTTACAGCAGTTCGTTCTGGGCATTTCGGCGCGTGTGTTTATTGCTCTGAGAGTGCAACTGTGTGACCCGCGATTACAAGCGGGCGATGAGGCGGTTACGCAACGCACATCCTAGCAACGAGTTGCAAACAAGACACAACTTCCCAGATCTCCCGTATGAACCAGTGGTTTAAAAGAACTTGTTTACTCCGTGAGCTCTTATTAGTATGTTTTGCCGTATGGAACAATCATTATGAAAATACGTAAACTAAAAAGTACGAATATATTGTAGTAATTGTATACGTAGGAATATTGTATGTATAGAGTAATTAGTGTAGTATATAAATATAATAATTCGTGAGTATCTACTAATAAGTATGAATGTATTGCAGTAAATGCATTGAAATTTTATATGAATTATAGAAAAAATGCAAATTTTATAATATTTCTGCTCTTCTCCTGTTAGCTCCTGAGTAAATAAAAATATAGCAATAAATGAAATTCAGTTGATTTGATATGGACCACAAATCGGATTTCGATAGTTTAGTGTCGCCAGTTAGTCACCGAAAAGTTCTTTAAGATCTAGAATATGTCTTCGTCAAAACCTTTACTACTAAATGCAAGATGCATATTTCTTGGCTTAAAAACGTCATCATTCTTATACATACATGTACGTAAATATATTAATATATTATATATAAATATATTAAAGTTGTTGATATTAATAAACCAGAAAATTGGAAACAAAATACTGATCGAGATGGCTTCCACTTAAAATTAGATAACTCTTACCCAGACTCCGTATGAATACGAAAACGCCATTAAAAACTTTACCCTGTTCCCAACGTTGACCTAGAAAATTACGTTGTTAAAAACGACAGTAAAATGCAACAAAAATAGCGAAGCAAAACATAAATTACATATAGTATTGTAGTAATAAAACAATCTGAAAAGTAGCCTAAAATATTCAAAAATAAAAACTACGTTAGTAAATTAAGCCTACATCTCCTGTATATTTGTACCATTGCTCTTCCGGAATACGTTCTCCTTTACTTGCAAAGAGAGACTGGGGGTGGGAAGACACGTTCAGTGAAGCCCGGTTATTTGATTCAGGTTAAGTGGCGGTCACTGCACGTTGAAAGGAAATTCTGTTTTGGAAAAACGGTGAAACGTTGCCAATCCTGTTTAATTGGGCTTCCTACTTCTGGAAACCAAAGTACAAATCCTGAGTGATTCAGATAAAAAATTGTGTTAAACAAAACGGTCTTGTGACAAAATTTGAAAGGATTCCCCTGTTTCCCCCAACTTTCAATCAATTGCATTTGGGGAGAGGGTTGAGGAGGAGGAAAGAGAGAAGAAGAGAGGGAGCAGAGAGAGAGAGCTAGGGGGCAGGAAGGCAGGGGAGGAGCAAAAGGGGAGGAAAAAGACGAATAGGAGGAAGGAGGACTTAGAGAATGGAGGGGAGACGGAGGAGGCGGGGAGACGGAGGAGGAGGGGGACGGAGGAGGCGGGGAGACGGAGGAGGCGGGGAGACGGAGGAGGCGGGGAGGCGGAGGAGGAGGGGAGACGGAGGAGGCGGGGAGACGGAGGAGGCGGGGAGACGGAGGAGGAGGGGGACGGAGGAGGCGGGGAGACGGAGGAGGCGGGGAGACGGAGGAGGGGGGACGGAGGAGGCGGGGAGACGGAGGAGGCGGGGAGACGGAGGAGGCGGGGAGACGGAGGAGGAGGGGGACGGAGGAGGCGGGGAGACGGAGGAGGCGGGGAGACGTAGGAGGCGGGGAGACGTAGGAGGCGGGGAGACGTAGGAGGCGGGGAGACGGAGGAGGCGGGGAGACGGAGGAGGCGGGGAGACGGAGGAGGCGGGGAGACGGAGGAGGCGGGGAGACGGAGGAGGAGGGGAGACGGAGGAGGCGGGGAGACGGAGGAGGCGGGGAGACGGAGGAGGCGGGGAGACGGAGGAGGCGGGGAGACGGAGGAGGCGGGGAGACGGAGGAGGCGGGGAGACGGAGGAGGCGGGGAGACGGAGGAGGCGGGGGACGGATGAGGCTGGGGACGGAGGAGGCGGGGAGACGGAGGAGGCGGGGAGACGGAGGAGGCGGGGAGACGGAGGAGGCGGGGAGACGGAGGAGGCGGGGAGACGGAGGAGGCGGGGAGACGGAGGAGGCGGGGAGACGGAGGCGGGGAGGTGGAGGCGGGGAAGGCAGGAACACGGCGGGGTCGCGGGTTAGCGCTGTGGCTGATACGCACGCGGGGCGATGACCGTTATCGGGCTCCACCGCCCCGCAGTCTACGGCCTTTGCCGCAGCATTCGCCCCGCAGCACGCACGCACACAGCACCGACGAACACAGGTTCCCGGCTACCGGTATGTTAATCATTAAGCAGCCCTTGTGCCCCTCAACATTCGCGACAGTTAGGTTCCCAAAAGTCATCGCGAAGGTCAAATCCGCGTAATGATGTAAAACCCTGCTCTATAGGTACAGAGAATTGCCAGCACAAGTTTCTGAAAAAAGGATTAATGCATTGTAATAATAATAATAATAATAATAATAATAATAATAATAATAATAATAATAATAATAATAATAATGACAACAGTAATAAACCACCTCGAGTGCTTGTGAAACCCAATAGCTTGAATCTAAACCGATTAGAGAAAACTGAGTTATCGAGTATTTTAACTATTGGAGGTTCGCAATTCTGTATTGTATAGAGGAAGTGTCGAGAGGGTGAATGAAATTCCAAGCATCAGATCCAGTAATGGACAGTTCTACAGAATTGCTTACGCTTCTATTTTACAATTTTAATACAGTTTAAATCCACTCTTCAAATGATTCTTAATTCCCTTCTACCATAGGAGTTTTTGCTAAGCAGTGACAAGACAAATTTACACGTAAGCGACGCCAACATCGCGGCGTCTCCTGGACAGCCAAGAAGTCAAAGACAAATTTGTCATCATTAATTCCGCCATAGGAGGAAAACTTGCCGAGCTGCAGTAATATTTGTCGATCAATTCATGACAGTTACTCCAACTCAGTTTATGGCAGTTACTAACAGAATATTACGTGTTTATCCATGTTACAAAATTTAAAAAATTTTTTTGACTCACTTTTTCACCCTGTACATCATCAGACACATGTTCATCACTCTTTTCATCTTAGTTTCATTGTCTACATCTTTTTTGTCACACTCCTTCCCTATCCGGTCGAGAGAAAAAAAAGAGTTGAATGTAAGCTTCGGATGACTGTGAAACCCAATCTCGCTGTAGCCCGGCCGAGGATCATGAATATGCCCGGCGATAACAGACCCAGTGTGGTTTCTTTTGTTCAGAGAGACCGCTTTTTTGTATTGTACTTCATGATCCTGTACAAAGTGTAGACATATCAATAAAAACACCCAAAATATAAAATGTTCGTGATTATAAACGAATTGGAAATAATCTGGATACATTTAACAACAGCAACACTGAGAAATAATTTAACGTGTAGGTTGCGATTAGTTGATATCTACTTCACACTGTTGTGGATAAACGCTGTGATCTATAGTATTCCGTTGCTGATACAATGTGTAAGAAAGGATATTCTCACCTCATCTGCCACAGGAAAATTATATAGCGGTTTGCCTGTAATGTTACGAAAATGGGAAAAATGTTTTCTCTACGACTACTCCAGAATGTATACATTTCTGCACGTTATCGGATGCAGTACTGATGCCGATTCCACAAGCCGTGCGAGAATATAATTCTCGCACGGCAGTCGACCAATCACATTCGTCTTAGTTCATTGTACACGACAAAGGGTTCTCGCAGTCGCCTACAGAGGCGCTGCATGCTCTGCCGCGGCAGACTGCAACTGTCGTAAGACAGGTGAACTGTCCGCGGCAGATTGCAACTGTCGTAAGACACGAAACGATATGCGAGTGGGTGTTTGTTACGGTCAGAGAACATTGAGTTTTAGGTAGCCGTTCTTTAAGGTTAAGGCGTCCATTTAGTATTTTTAAAATATTAATTTCAAAGTCATAGAGAAAGTATAGTCTTCTACTCCCGTAGAATGGCTATTATTCACTCGTGTAAATTCCGAAACTCGCTCCTACGTCGCTCGTATCGTAATCAACTCGTGAATAATAGCTATCATTCTATGCTCGTTGAAGAATACACTGTAATGGACGATCGCTAAAAACAAGTAACTTCCTTAACCCCCTTTTTTCATAGAAGACCAAATTCAACGCAGTCAACATTTCTCGCGTTAATCAGGTACTCTCCCGATCCCGAAACATCTTCCGGTAACTTTATTGAACAATCGATAAGCTTTGATTGATACCATCTGATAAACGAAGCTTTCACAGCTTTGATTTCATTTTATATCTGCACCTTCTAGAACTGGAATGCGAGTCCTCTTGAAATGAGAGACGGGGAGTATCAGCCACTGGTTATCTCAGAGTGAAACACAGTAGAAATGACGGAAAGTTGTGTCACCTCCTTTCGCTTTATCAGTGAAAAGGTATAAGACAACAAAGCAGCTATGCAAGGACTCTTATCTCTTCCAGCCTCTTTCATAGCGTTGATTTGGCAGCGTCACCTTAATCCCCAAGAGATTCCCATACATCGTAAGAACAGGACCTCTGCAAGTCTCTCCACTCTCCCCATTACGATTCGATGACTACACAGTGGATAGGACGACCTCCAAATTAACCCACACAACACATTCTCCACGACCCATTCATCAATGAACTTCATATCAAATGTAATCAAAATATAGAGGGTGTCCTGGGAGGAAACGTCGAAACTTGGAAAATAAGTTCTTAAGACAATTCTAAGCATATTTTGTCCAATAAACTACGTGGATATTCCGAATGGTTAAGCCGCAATAAACACTCAAAAGTTGGTTTGAAAAATTGATTTCTAGGCAAAAATGTGCATTATAGAAGCATAGAAACATGTAAATTGTTTATTATTTACAAAGGAAATTAATATATTCGTTCAGAAAGAAAAATTAAGAGAGAAAAAAAGCGCTCAATTTACACAATTCGACTACTTTTTTTATTTCTCGCCTAATTTTTCTGTCTGTGCAAATATATTCATTTCTTTTGTAAATAATAAACAACTTACATGTTTCTGCAGTGTTTATATGCTTCCATAATGCATATTTTTGCCTAAACATAATTTTTTCAAACCAACTTTTGAGTGCTAATAGCGACTCAACCATTCAGAATAGTTTATTAGAGAAAATACGCTTAGAATTGTTTTAAAAGCTTATTTTCGAAGTTTCGACGTTTCCTCTCCGGACACCCTGAATAGACATATGTAAACAATATACAGAAATATATAAACAGTAGAGAGGTGATCCCGAAAATAGGAGATTACAATCAATCCTATCAACTCTACTGATGTAAAATATTAACAAACAAATCATACTACTCCCCTACCCCATTAAGAATATATAATTGCATCATCTCGTGGATACAAAATAATAAGGCAGTTAGACATCTAGGGCACCTTTCAACACTATTCTTCGCTGGAAAATACACAAGGGCAGTGAAGTCCAGCAAGCCAAAATCACAATCCTAAACTAAACTCTCGACAAACAACACTTATACGTAAAGTGCGCAGTTTACACTTCTTCCCCTTCACGTTCTAAACTGTTTTTTTCTGTCATTTGGCGAAAATAAATAAAATCAAACGTACAAAACAATAACCAGACGGCTCCTACTATAAGCGAGTTATAATAGTTTTTCTGGGGAAATTCGCCGTTTACCAGCGCGCGATAACGTAACTTTATCTTCTTACGAAGTATTCGTAAGGCGAGAATGTAAAAACAGCCCTTTTGAAAACATCAATGTTTTGAATACATCGACATCGATGTCCCACTCGCAGTGACACCTCCAGCTGCTCCGGAGAGACGCTGCGAGCTGACGGTGCTCGGTGACAGTTTTATCGAGCGGGGCGGAGGGCGCGGGGAGGGGGCGGAGAGGGGGGCGAAGGTAGAAGGGGGGGGCGACGGAGGCGGCGGTGGCGGCTCAAGGTGACAGGCGTTACATAAGCAACGCTTGAACCGCGCGACGCCCCGCCCACTCCAGCAACCCCAACAATAACCCACCGCAACCACTGGCCACCGAACGCCACTATTGACAACCTCCATTAAGAACCAGCACAACAATTAAGAACCAGCACAACAATTAAGAACCAGCACAACAATTAAGAACCAGCATAACAATTAAGAACCACCAACACAATTAAAAGCCACCAACACAATTAAAAGCCACCAACACAATTAATAACCACCAACACAATTAATAACCACCAACACAATTAATAACCACCAACACAATTAATAACCACCAACACAATTAATAACCACCAACAGAATTAATAACCACCAACACAATTAAGAGCACCACAACGAACTGATCATCACAAATTACAAATATCACCATTGGCCACCACACAACTGATCATTTGAGAGCGAAAAGTCATGGATGCGAAGTAAGGTAGAAGTCCTGAGACGCGAATCAACTGACCGAATTCACCTATCTGAAGGAAGAAGCGAGAACTGCGAAAACCATTGAACATTCCTTAGGTTGCCTGTTTTTGTCTTCCCCACTCAAGTTGAATACCAGGAAATGAAAATATATTCTCAGCGTACAAATGTCCTCTTCACACTTCGATCAGTTTATGATTTATTTGTGGTAAGTCCGAACAATTTTACTTTTAGTTTAAACAATAAACACTGAGAACGCCGCACAGAATTAAAACAAGTCTCAGATACAACAGTGACAATATTTTCTTTTCAAAAGTACTGTCGACAATGTGAACAAACGCGGGGGCGGGATAGGAGTATGTAGCGGGGGAGGGAGTAGTGGGAGGGGGTTGGGGTGGATGGCGGTAGGTCGAGTGGACACGGAAACAGGGCGAGAGCGCTAGCAAAGGACTTCGCCAGAGACTACCAGAGACAGACTGACGGAAAGAAGAGAGAGACGCTAGAGACGAGACGGACAGGAGCGAAGAGAGAGACGCTAGAGACGAGACGGACAGGAGCGAAGAGAGAGACGCTAGAGACGAGACGGACAGGAGCGAAGAGAGAGACGGTAGAGACGAGACAGACAGGAGCGAAGAGAAAGACAGAGGAAACGTGACAGGCAGGACCGAAGAGGGATATAAGAGCAGAGAGACAGGCAGAGGGGAAGCGATAGGCAGGGGCAAAGCGACAGACAGGCAGGATGCGTCATCGAATGCAAATGTTTCTTGAAAGTAGACAGAAGTGGATAAATTATAATTGGTCAATGTGATTCTAAGCACACCACGGGAATCGTAGAAATAAATTCTCTTACTGAGGAGTGAAACGACGGGGTGGAATGCGGCTATACCGTTTTGGGGAGAATGATAATCGGCTTAGGAGACGTCGTCCGCGGGATGCAGTCGGTAGACGCCCACGCAGTAAGGCCTATGCTATTTGGGGAAGTAGGTAAACGGCTTACTGAAAGATCTCAGGATGCAGTCGATATATGCACATGCAGTCAGGCCAAACCTTTTTGGGGAGGCAAGAAGTCGGTTTAGTCTACCACGAGATGCAGACCTTACACGCTCATGTAGTTGAGCTATGCCTTTTGGCGAAGAATGGTAAACGGAGTAGGAATAGTCTACCATGAGATGCAGTCGGGCTATGCATTTTGGCGTAGATTGGTAAACAGAGTAGAAAAATTTTACCATGAGATGCAGTCGGGCTATGTCGTTTGGCGAAGATTGGAAAAAAGTGTAGGAAAAGTCTACCACGAGATGCAGTCGGGTAGACGAGATGCCAATCCTCTTGGCGAAGATAGGCAAACTGTGTAGGGAAAAGTTGAGGGCGGGATGCAGACGGAACACGCCCTCGCGGCCGCAGCCCGGAGCGGAAGCGGGAGCAGAGCTGCGCGGCGCCGGGGCGGGGCGGGAGGTGCAGGGGCGGCAGGGGGGCAGGGGGCGGGACGGCGGCGGGCGCGTTTCCCCGCCGCCGAATAATTGGCGCCGGCCCAAGCCCGCGGGCCCCACCGCCGCACCGCCCGCCCGGCCGCCCGCCCGGTTCGTCAAGGCCGGCGCAGCGACGAGCAGGGCGGCGCGGCGGGCGAGCGCGGGCGAGCGCGGGCCCGGCCGTTCTGCGCAGTGCAGCCGTTTACTCCGTGGTGCAGCACGCGCACATGGCGCGGAACGGGAAGGCAGCGGCCGTGCCCCCCTCCAAAGGCCAGGAGATTTCGTTTGTTACCTTCCTTCATTTCGCAATATTGATTTAACTTTCCAGCGGGCGCGCGTAAAATGTTCACACCAGCAGGCGCGTGTCGTAAATTTCACGATATTCAGTGACTCTTGAAAAAAATCAAAGAAATTGTCGAACAATGGAATTTTATGTCTCATTGTAATATCTAAGAATGATATTTACTACCAAAAAACATATCCGTTGATGAACGTTCGTATTTAGTATTAAAAATATTTGTTACGATCCAGTGTCGTTCTGATGCTCGTCTATATATTCAACATTCGTTTGCTGTCACTGTCACCATCCAATTCATGATCTTCCTCCAATCTCTTGAAGAATATTCTGATTTGAGTTCACATGAATTCTTGATCTGGACACTTCACAGATAAGTTGGATTAGGCCAAATTATTATACAATATTTTAGCACAAGAGCCGGCGCGCAGCGTAAAGTTTACTATGCACTTATCCCGAATAGAGCGTTACAAAAACTGAATATAGCGTGAAAACTAAACAGTGGCTGCAGGAATGCATCACTAAAGATACCTGCAAGGAATACCAAGAACGCAGAAGTCTTTGACAACAATGAGTTGACAGAAAAACATAAAAATCTGCTATTGACGTAAAATTTACGACAGCGCGCCCGCTGGAAGATTAAATATTCATTTATATTAAAATTACGTAATTTTTAAAGACATTAATATTGTATAGTATCATACATGCCATAGAAAAATAATATACAATATAATAAATATGTTTAATATTTAAAATAAATCTATGACCCCCCCTCCAAATGATCGGCTGGATTTGTCCCGTCGGAAAGGTAGGTCGGAAATTGCGGTGGATGTGATGCGCACGTATACTTCGATATTTTTCAATTAGCCGATGACATTAGGACATTGTTACAAAATGAATGTTTTTAACAGTGGTAAGCACATTTCGGACGCCATGAGCCACGACTGAGGAAGACCCGAAATACCGTGACATATTCCATCGTGAAGACCGGCCTTAGGAGCAAAGTTATAAAAATAGCACTATAGCTACGTAGCTAATGTTGGTAATCCTGCCTCCGTCGGGACTAGAACCCTAGTAAAAAAGGCACTCCAGTGACATCAATCGATGCCTCGTCATGCTCTCCTACAGTAGTGCTCAAGGAAACCGCATCACCTAAAGAAAATTGGCATTCTGTATTTTCTTTGTTTTACAGGCCTTTCAAATTTTAACCAAAAATTGGTAGAAATTGGTAATCAAATATTTGATGTGGATTACTTTCATAACTCTCACGATTTTTGCAAATCAGGTGGAGTATTTCCAGAACCGTATTGCGGATTGCAACTGTGAGCGAGGTGATGCGGTTTTTTTCAGCCCTACTGTACTGTATGTGGATTATACAATGTTTCCGATTGCATTACTTTCATAACTCTCTCGATTTTTGCAAATGAGGTGGTGTATTTTCAGGAGTATATTGCGGATTGCCACTGTGAGCGAGATGATGCAGTTTTTTTTAGCACTACTGTACTCTATGTGGATTATACAATGTTACCGATTGCATAACTCTCTCAAGTTCGGCAAATCAGGTGGTGTATTTGCAGGACCGTATTGCGGATTGCAACTGTGAGCGAGGTGATGCGGTTTTTTCAGCACTACTGTACTATATGTGGATTATACAATGTTACAGATTGTATAACTCTCGATGTTTGCAAATCAGGTGGTGTAATTTTCAGGACCGTATACCGTCAAATTGCAACTGATTGCAACTGTGAGCGAGGTGATGCGGTTCTTTCGAGCGGTACGTGTGCACATGGGAGTGGGGGGGGGGGTGGCCGCAGCGGCGCACGCGGTGCGTGGTGGCGGAGATGGGAACGGGAGATGTGGCGTGCCGCGCGTGCTTAGTTGTGGTCAACGCGCAACGGTGAACAGGCGGCAGCGCCAACACGGGCGGTAAGTGGGTTTCGAGGAGCCATTTAATAATGCGAGGCGGAACCTACGGCACTGACCAAAAAATCCGCATCATCTCGCTCACAGTTGCAATCTGCAATATAATCCTGGAAATACACCACCTGATTTGCAAAAATCGAGAGAGTTATGAAAGTAATGCAATCGTAAACATTGTATAATCCACATACAGTACAGTAGTTGCAAAAAAACCGCATCACCTCGCTCACAGTTGCAATCCGCAATATAATCCTCAAAATACACCACCTGAATTGCAAAAATCGAGAGAGTTATGAAAGTAATGCAATCGTAAACATTGCAGTACAGTAGTGCTAAAAAACGCATCATCTCGCTCACAGTTGCAATCTGTAATATAATCCTGGAAATGCACCACCTGATTTGTATAATTCGAGTGAGTTATGAAAGTAATGCAATCGGCAACATTATATAATCCACGCAAAATATTTCATTACCAATTTCTATTAATTTTTGCTTAAAATTTGAAAGATCAGTAAAACACAGAATGCCCATTTCCTTTAGGTAATGCGGTTTCAATGAGCACTAATGCACATGTACTCACATAAAGGGTATAGCCCAAAAAAACTGGTGAAAAGTGCCCCCAAACCAAAACGAGAATCGCGATACTTACATGAAACAGAATGAAAATTGTCGTAGGTTCCCTCAAGAAAATCAGTCTCCTAGAGCAATCTGTTGCAGAGATACAATGAGAAATATGTTTTTCATGTTTTATTTTTTTTCAGCGTCTATTGCATGTATCAGAAAAAAGTGTAGGCAGGGAAGAATAGTTGATGGTATTTTTGTCAACTACTTTTGAAGCCAAATTCAAATAGAAAATAAATAACTTTTTGAAATTGATTTTCGACGTGAAAATGTTGGGAGTACTCTGTCAGTCCCCCCCCCTAGAATGTGTCTCATAGCATTCTACGACATATATTTTTTCCGACTTTTTTTAAACAATATGGACGATAGTGAAAAATAATTAAATTTTTTTATTTTTCATATGAGTACCGCGATTACCGATTTTGTTTGAGGGCACTTCTCACCCCACTTATTCGACTATACCCTTTCTAAGATTTCCCCGACTTGAACGTTTCTGCTGAAAACGTTTATCAGAAAGTGTTGTACTTATTAAATAAATCACGCGCTCATTTTGATTGTGATGTTCTATTCCTTCGTGATTCATCAGGAGTTAGTTACATTTACTTCCTCCACGGACCAAACGAGAACCACAGAACAATTGATCGAAAATTCGTATTCTATCAAGACTTTAATATATATTCCTACACACAAAACTTCTTAATTAAATCGTGATCGATTTATCACGACTTGTCATATATCTTTTTTGAGACATTTGTGTATTGGCAAATTTCACTACACTTATATGATGTATTATTAGGAAGGTTTGTAATGACAATTGCAAATTAACTAATATTGTCTCGTTAATTTTTATACATTAATATGAATTCGATAATTTAAACCACGTCAAAAAGCGCCATATCGATTACTTACATTTATTATAATTTTTATTCGATATTAAATATATAGCATTTAAAAAAGTGCAGATGAAGCAGAGAATGGGAAGAGATCAGGTGACCAGTACCATTGAAATCTCTACCGAAAAGACCAAAATGGGGCTGTGTCAAAAGTGTGTGTTGCGCAACATACACTCGAGTCTTACGAACAGACACTGCTTCAGATTGAGAGGAGGAAGGCTGCACTTGAGACCATAATCGTTGCAATGGGACGCAAATGAGCATCACATTGTATGATAATAAGAGCTCAAATGTTCTGGATATTTAGCATGTGCCTTATCAAGAGCAGTAATGATGGTAATATTAATAATAATAATAATAATTATTATTATTATTATTATTATTATTATTGATAAGTACTGTCCAATTGATTGTAGTAAAATAAATTACAAAACGTAACGCTGTAATCGTAGTTATTTTATTTTTAAGCATTGTAATATTTAAAGCTTTAAATGTTGCCTTGTTCCTCCCAGCCTGAAATAGTGGCCACCCGTACGAATCGACGGTGTCAATATGTTAACTTTTCGTGGGTAGTTTTGCGAATTTGACACAGCCTAACATCGAGCCCTAGCATCTTAAATCCATAGTTTATTGCCAAAAACTGCTTACCTTGTTTTGCTCTACTTGTCTCCGTTAGAGCATTTCAAACACTTTAATAAACTTCGATGAGATATTAATCGAGGGTTTTTATTTAAAAGTACAAAAAAGTCTTACGTTTTGGTATTGATCTTGAGCGCGGGCAAAAGAAGAATACAACTCTACCGCACGTAGCACCATCCACGCTCTTGTCCACTGCGTGTCGTTGCAACACCACTCACCTGCAAAGTAGGAAAACAATACATGAAATTTCCACACCTCGTTAAACAAATCTTGTTGAATGTAAAGGGAAAATGAGTTTAAAATGTGTGAAATTATTTGAAACAGGAGTATTTGTGATTTTATGTATAACAAAAATTGCTAAAACTCTCTTGCAATTCATATGCATGGATTGCTAACAGAGAGGAGACATCAGTCTTTAGATTTAGAGGAGATAACATTCAAGTTATTTGACTGAACCATCATTACGCAAAGCAGTTTCTTTTTCTGATTACATTTTGCACCTTTCAATTGGAGAGTGACCTCGAGAACGGAAATTCAAAACTTCGCAAAAAAAATTGCTCATCAATAGATATCTAAAGCAATCTTTAAACAAACATCAATTTACAATGCACAAAAACGAAAAATGAAACTTCAGAAACTTCTCCTCTAGACATATCGATGTGCTCAAAGAAAAGTTACGAGCCCGTTTTCTCCCCCGCGAAAACCCACGACAAATCAAACCACTGACCATTCCTAAGGCATTTCCTCTTCGCTTTTCCTTTCGCTCGAAGACGTCTCACTTCCCCCAAAAAGCAAAAGTTCCACCGCAAATAAACGCACACAACTTCTCTTCCCCGTCGAAGAGCTTTAGAAGTCGAGAAACGTCCGCGAAATATATATCGGCTAACATTAATCTCTTTCGGGTGGGTTAGGGGCGGGTGGGCGGACGAGATTCCGGAGACGCGAAAGAGAGGAGACCGCCCCGGGGTGAAACTTCGCGAGGTAATTATGAAGCAATATTGCGCAAACGTCTGCATTCAAATGCCGGGAAGAATGGAAAGTAAAAGGTGGGGTTCCGCAGGGATCTCCATCCGAGTGGCATAACTTCAACGGCCGACCGGTGAGAAACATTTCAGCATTTTCGACAAACTGCAGACTCGTGGTTCGTTTCGCAGCCATCACGGAATCGCGAGCGCGATGGCGAAAGTTCTAGAAGTACGTTTCCAGAGGGGATCTTTGGAGTTGCTGTGAAAAATGATTCGTTCACAAAGGATAATGTGCCGGTCGTGGAGTAGGTAGATTTCCAACGCTAAGGTCCGGGATTCCAACACCACTTACTACGCGAGTAACATCGGCGAATAAAATGCTATTGTACGTTTTGATCGTTGGAAGAAGGAATTACACATTTCAAAAAATTCCGCGTTTCCCAGTCCAAGAATTTTAGAAGTTCCTATTTTTTCAGAAGTATCACCAATCGTGAACCTATCGTTTTCTTCATAAAATGCATTATATAAACTTTCTCGTTAATTTGTCTTATGGATATATTTATATCAGCAAGGCTTGCCTTAATAATCATTAGAATTTAGAGTAGAATTTATATTCACATCTTGGAACAGAGAAGTCTTCTTTACGTACAGAAATAACAATCGACAGTACTGATTTGTAGTAAACGGAAAATGTGGGAATGCTGTATTTTGATGTCATGAACACACCGTGCTGACCGGAATCACTTCCAATAAGAGCCACTAGGACATATGCCTACAATGCTCTTAATTTCGGCATAAAAATACGAGTGACAACATTATACAGAGCTTAGGCGAGAGGCGATTTATAAACGGGAGGTGACAAAAAAGGGAACTTCAAAATATCACGTCGATCAGTGACAGTTTCAGTGTTTTTTACTTTCGTTCCCAAACGCGAAGAAATCTCAAAAACCTCTAATGTCTGTTGGGGTAACCTGCCAGGCCTTGTCAACGTTAATGACAACACTCGATGCGAATATTCAATTAGAAATGTGAATTTGTAGACCGTTCACAACTCCATTAATTTTCAACAATAGCTCGGAAAGGAAGAAAAGGGTAAAAAAGGAATTGAAATTAATTTAGTTTTCTAGATTCTGTTCTATTCAGCCTCAATCTCTGACAAAAACCACAAATTGTTATTTTGAAAACATATTAATTTTAAAAATACTGTAAGTATTAAGTAAAGAATTAAGTTGGAAGTATTACATTTTACGCTTACCGTGCCCTTGTCTGTATACGTTAAAATCATAATTTCGTTACACATTTGCCCCCCCTCAATTGTTTTTCGTGCCGTTCATAGCTTTTAGCATCCAGTGTAATAGGGAAATATTGCTTAGAAATGGTATTCTGTCAATATACTTTTCCTTTACATCAGTGTGAATTTTCCAGGAAAAAGTTGAAAAATAAAATGAATATTGTATTCGTCGATTCACGATCCAGGCTCCCCACCTTATCCAACAAAACATTAGAGAGCCAGGACAACTCAACAGAGTGTATGTTTGATCTAAATAATTTTAATAAAAGTAATTTAAAAAGCTTTTTTACGACAATGACGAGTAGCACACGCGTTGGCTATGACCTTGAGATTTAGGAACAAATTGAACATTTGTTTAGTATAAGTTATGAACGGCACGAAAAAAATAGGGGGCAAATGTGAAATTATGATTGTAACGTATTCAGACAAAAGGACGGTAACCTTAAAATTTAATACTTTAAACTTAATTCTTTAAGTAATACTTACAGGATTTTAAAAATGGTGTGACCGTGTGCAACGCGGGAACGCTTCCATCACAAGTCAACCGAGACATTGGTTGAGGTCTACCTCGCAACCGCTACCTCCAACCTTCCTAGAAATCCGCAACTAAAACCTACCCACGCACAATCCTCCTCGGCCAACGGCCTGAGACCACCATTTCCCCTCATGTTTCTTTCTTTTTTCTTTTCTTTTCTTTTTAACACTCGTTTTTGCGGAACGCATCCGTACCTAGCCCCTTCTGCATCCAACACTTTCGCCTTCACCCGAGCCAGTGCCCAGGGCGTCCAACCCCACCGGCGACACCGCCTTTCTTCATGGCCCGCAATCAGTGTTGCCAGGTGGTCTTAAGCACTTTCCGCTCCCAAATCGACAAAAAAACAACACCGAATTCAAATAATGGTTATTTCATGCTTAAAATACACGGCGATGTATGGAAATTAAAGAAATTAGAAAAATATTATAAATTTATATGATGATATTTACATTTTTACAGTCAACAGATATATTTTTAATATATAAATTATATAGAACAAACATTTACACAATAATGTACTTATACGAATAAACAATGTAAGTTTGGTGTTAAGGAAATTCAGACTGTGGACAAGTTGCGAAATGCAAGAGGTATATTTGTCTCAATAATTCTAATGGCTGAAAAAGAGATAACGATACCTCTTTATTAAAAAAATACCTTCACCCGAAATAGTTTTTTTTTTTCAATACTTGTTTATTCCGTCATTCGTTCCTTTTTATAAAATCTACCAACCTCTGCGCAACTTTAAACGAGGTAATTCATCCAAATGATTTTACACACCTATAAGTGTTTTTACTACTCTTAGTTTTATATCAATGATGTACCTGCAATCATAGGGAACTATTTTTGTTTTGTGATACACAATATACTATATTTAAAAAAATTAACATTTATATATCTCACCAAAAGCCCCAACTAAAAAATGTCCCCCTAAAACATCCACAAAAGACAAAAAAAAAACAACTAAATTTAGGGGGGCGTAAGCTGGCAACACTGGTTGCAATCAGTTCGAAATTAAAGTGGGCGAGCGAGCGGGCGAGCGGGGCCTTCTAGGAAGGGCCCGCCGCAGCGGCCCGTGTGCTTCGGGGAAGTTGGCGGCGCGTCCGTCGAATAGAGAAGGCGGTGGCGAGCCAAGCCGCCATTGTCTCCGCTCGGAGAGAAGTTCACGGCCCCCCTCGCACTCGGCTCGCCCGCCCGAGGATTATTCCGATCACTCATGTGCGCAGGCGCCGCTCGAGGAAAAGTCACGCCCCGCCACCTGCTCCAAATTGGCAATTTTCGCCACGAGGCATTGGGTCAGATGGAAGTGGACATACGAGATGTTTTATTTATTTATTTGTTTATTTATTTATTTGTTTATTTATTTATGTGGAAGCAGCAACAAGCTGATGTACACATATCTCGCACAGAATTATCGACACTTAATAATATAATATTAAAATTATATATGTGAGTTAATTTGTGTTGTAATATTTTCTAGCGAGGATCTGAAAAACACACTATTCTTCACTACAAACTCTACAAAAAAGTAATTCGATAATTCCAGCGATTTATTTATAGGTTCTGGTCGCGTCAGCGGCTTAGGTCATTAGACTAGGTATGGCAAAAAATCATGGATGTTTTTAAAGTATCGATAATTCTCGAGACGTCCCACTCGAATTCTCGAGACGTCCCACTCGAATTCTCGAGACGTCCCACTCGAATTCTCGAGACGTCCCACTCGAATTCTCGAGACGTCCCACTCGAATTCTCGAGACGTCCCACTCGAATTCTCGAGACGTCCCACTCGAATTCTCGAGACGTCCCACTCGAATTCTCGAGACGTCCCACTCGAATTCTCGAGACGTCCCACTCGAATTCTCGAGACGTCCCACTCGAATTCTCGAGACGTCCCACTCGAATTCTCGAGACGTCCCACTCGAATTCTCGAGACGTCCCACTCGAATTCTCGAGACGTCCCACTCGAATTCTCGAGACGTCCCACTCGAATTCTCGACTCGTCTCGGACACCCAGTTCCAAGATCGATGCCTGTCTCTGTCTGTCCCTCTCCGGCAGAGTGCGCCAGCGTGCGCTTCCGATCGGTCGCGCGCCGCGACAGGACGCGGCGGCGGCGGCGGAATTCATTAGCCAGATTACCTGAAGGAGAACGGGTATGCAGGTATGCGCGGGCCACGCGGTGGCGGCGGCGGACGCTGGTGTTGATGGTTAAGGTTGACAGTGGTGGCAACGGAGGCGGAGGCGGTGGAACGGACGGTGGTGGAAGCGGGGATGGCGATGGAGGCGGTCATTGTGACAGGGGCGGTGGAGGTCAAGGAGACTCGGTGGCACTGACGGCCAACTCGGATAGTAACGGGAGCAGGGGCAGATCCAGTCGTTAATATTGGAGGGAACCATCGCAGTTTTTTGTTAAATACTAAATCAATTTTTATTATATTCTATATTATCTTTGTAGTGGATATATGATATTATTCAATATTTTTTTAAAATAATTATAACAAAAATTAAATAGTTAAATCAATTTTGCGAAATAAAGGAAGGTAACGAGCGAAAAAGTCTAGGCCTTTGGGGGCATGGCCGCCACTGAATAGGGGTGATGCCATCAGGAGCCACGGGGGCGGAGGCGTTGGCTTGGGCGGTGTTGGGAGCGGTGGCGGCGGCGGCAGAGCGGTATGTTGATGGTGGTGGCGGTGGAAGAGGCGGCGGTGTTGGGTGAAGGTGGGGACATAGACGGTGGCATGGACGGTGGCAATGGCGGAGGTGGTGGTGGACGTGACGGTGGCGATGAAAGAGGTGAAGGAGTTGTCAGTGGTGAGGGGGCGGGGGGGGCGGTAGCGGCGGGGGCGAGGGCGAGCGAGAGGACGAGGGCGAGGGCGAGCGAGAGGGCGAGAGCGAGGGTGAGAGCAAGGGTGAGAGCGAGGGCGATGGCGATGGCGATGGCGAGGGCGATGGCGAGGGCGAGGGCGAGGGCGAGGGCGAGCAAGAGGGCGAGGGCGAGCGAGAGGGCGAGGGCGAGCGAGAGGGCGAGGGCGAGGGCGAGCCAGAGGGCGAGGGCGAGAGCCGGGGCGAGGGCGAGGGCGAGGGCGAGGGCGAGGGCGGGGGCGAGGGCGGGGGTGGGGGCGGGGGCGGGGACGAGGGTGAGGGCGAGAGTGGCAGTGGCTCTGGCTCTGGCAGTGTTGGCGGGGGAGGTGGTGTGGCGGGGCCACGAACTCACGGCCACAAGGCCCGGTTCCCCCCTCCCCCCCGCCGGCGCCCCCCACCGCCGCACAGCTGGAGTGCAGCTGAGCGCCAGCCCACGCCGCGCCGTCCCCGCGAGAAACTGCACAACGCATCGCGGATCCGGAACATCCACCACGTGACTACAAAACCGCTGTTCTACAATAGAAGCAAATAAGCGATCAATGTTTTTAGGAATCGCAACTGTGCTGCACTTAATATTTGACGAACAATGACCTAACATAAACAAGTTTCCTATGTTGTTCTGTTTCTGCAGACATTGCCCGAAAAGGAAATTATCCCAGCTGACTCTATGCTGCATTTGGGTCGCAGTCGGTACTTAAATGAGGACATAGTGACATGTTAAATGATCGGTGGAGTGGGTTCTCTGTGACCACGACAAAGAATATTTACGCCAATAATTAGTTATCATCCTTCCGGTAAACAATGATATGTAACAAATATGACATTATAGCGTAGTTGTTGCGTTGGATTAGGATCTGAAACTTCTATTATCTCCTCCTAAGCAACAGCTGCGTCAATGTAGTGACAAATGTGTCACGGTTCTCTCGGAGCAAGGTCGAAAACATCTGAGATATAAACCATAAACGAGTTTTAGCCACCTCAAATTCCACAGGGATCGACCGGTATTTGAACCTACTAACTCAGAGATGGAAGACAAGCACTATGACTACAAAACCACGCATGGCATGTTTTGATGCGTTCAGGGACCCTGAGCACGATCAAATAATAGGGCCTCGTAATAATATTGCAATATTGAACATAAGTATCCAAAACCAATAATATTATAAAACTAGAACTAGAATTTTACAAATAAATGAACATAATTAATACAATACACATCTACATGATCAGTTATTTCAGGTGGAAAAAACACTAGCGTGTTTCTCAAAACATTTGCAATATATAATTCCTTTCCCGATTTGTTCTCAAAAGCATGGACTCTCGTTTCTTTTTATTTTCGTCGTAGCCTGAATACCATCATAACTTTATGCGCGTTTTCTAAGATTCGAAGCGCTGTTGAACACTCAGGTAGCCATTAGAATAATTTGTGCACAGCGAGTGCACTACGATTCAGACGGCCGGCTGGCAGGATAAGATAATAATTTGGCGCTATCATGGGACCGCATGAGGTACAAAACTGTCGCAATTCGCACAGACGTTCCCTCAATTCATAAACTCGCTGTTTTCTTCATTTGTATCAGAAAGAATAGATATTTTTCTTTGGCAATACTTGGAACTAATTTCGATTGGCTAAAGGCGCGACATTTTTTACACCTAAAATGTACAACATTTCTGCGTATCACGATATCACAAGCCGTGCGAGAATACTATTCTAGCACGGCTGTCGACCAATCACATTCGTCTTAGTTCATTATACACGACAGAATGTTCCTGCAGTTACCTACAGAGGCGCTGCGTGCTGTGCCGCGGCAGGTTGAATTGTCGTAAGACAGGTGAGACAAGAAACAGTTTGCGAGTTAGGGTCAGAGAACTTTGAGTGTTCTGTAGCCGTTCTGTAAGGTGAAGAGGCCCATTAGTATTTTTAAAGTATCAATTTCAAAGTCATAGAGAAAGTATAGTCTTCTACTGTCATTGAATGGCTATTATTCACTCGTAGAAATTCCGACACTCCCTTCTACGTCGCTCGTTGTCGTAAACATCAACACGTGAATACTAGCTAACACACTACGCTCGTTGTATACACAATGAAACCGCATCTCCTAAAGAAAATGGGCACTCTGTATTTTCTTTGTTTTACAGATCTTTCAAATTTTAAGCAAAGATTAGTAGAAATTGGTAATCAAATATTTTATGTAGATTATAAGACGTTTCCGATTTCATTACTTTCTTAACTCACTTGGTTTTTGCAAATCAGGTGCTGTATTTTCAAGATTATGTTGCAGATTGCAATTGTGAGCGAGGTGACGCGGTTTTTTTTAGCACCACTGTACTACTCTGCCGAAATTCGCCTTTTTATCTCGCAGTATTCCATAACATTCCCTCTCCCCCCCCGAAGCGAGGAAGTAAAAAGCACGGCTGTTTGTATAGCAACGACAGGGAGGGCGCGGGCGAGGGTGAGAGCGAGGGCGAGGGCGAGGGCGAGGGCGAAGGCGAGGGCGAGGGCGGGGAGGAGGGCGAGGGCGAGGGCGAGGGCGGGGAGGAGGGCGAGGGCGAGGGCGGGGAGGAGGGCGAGGGCGGGGAGGAGGGCGAGGGCGGGGAGGAGGGCGAGGGCGGGGAGGAGGGCGAGGGCGGGGAGGAGGGCGAGGGCGAGGGCGAGGGCGGGGAGGAGGGCGAGGGCGAGGGCGGGGAGGAGGGCGAGGGCGGGGAGGAGGGCGAGGGCGGGGAGGAGGGCGAGGGCGGGGAGGAGGGCGAGGGCGGGGAGGAGGGCGAGGGCGGGGAGGAGGGCGAGGGCGAGGGCGAGGGCGGGGAGGAGGGCGAGGGCGAGGGCGCAGGCGAGGGCGGGGGAGAGGGCGAGGGCGAGGGCGGGGGCGAGGGCGAGGGCGTGGGTGAGGGCGGGGGCGAGGGCGAGGGCGAGGGCCAGGACGAGGGCGAGGGCCCCGCGTGAGGAGTCGCTCCGCTGCCCCTCCCAGCGCCCGCGTGGGGCCTCAGCGCCCCGGGGCCCCTCCGCTCCGCCGCCGCCGCCGCCGCCGCCGCCGCCGCCGCCGCCGCCGCCGCCCGCTCCGGAAATGCCGCGCCGTGCAGCGCCCCCGCGAGCCCACGCGGCGGCGGCGGCGGCGATGGCCAACGCGGTGGCGGAAAAGGCGTTTCAGCGGTGGTGATGGTGGCTGGCAGGGACGGAGCCGGCCGATAGTTTTCTTGGGAGGGGCAGATCGTCGGTTTTTGTTAAATAATAAATATATTTGTTATTATATTCTATATTTTATAGTGTATGTACTCGTATGGTACTATACAATATTATTTTTTTAAATAATTACATAATTCTATCATAAATAAATATTTAAAATCAATTTCCCAAAATAAAAAAGTTATAAAGGATTTTTTTCTCTAGGGCTTTTGGGGAGGAGCATGGCTTCGATCCCTCCCCCCCCCGATCCGCCACCAGTGGTGTGTGTGTGTGTGTGTGTGTGTGTGTGTGAGGAAAGAAAAACAGTCATCAACCCCTTTTGGAAATTTCGCAAAATATGACGAACGTTCAAATTGGAAAGAATGTATTCTATAATTACAAAGAATCAAATATCGAGGCTACAAATAAAGCTGGAAAAATTCCGTCAGATTTAAAATTTATTTTAATCTGGTTTTATTTAATTATTATCTTTGTTTGAATATTGGCTACATCAACATGAAGTAAAATTTTTGTACAGTCTAAACGCCCGTCTGACTCGTTTTAACCCTCTAGTGCCGCTTGTTACGTATATGTAACATTTCTGATCACCTCGTATTTGCAGCTTTTTGTACTAATTTGCAAATTTTACAACGACACATCATAAAAAACATAAAATCCAGTTTTTTCTTTCCTGAATGCGAGAAGTCGTTTTAGCCGTGATCGCTAAAACATTGTACTAAAACATTGTTCTTGGCGAGGATATAGACATGACTTGGATCAGGTAGAATCTTCATCTAACAAATTATGCTGAAAAAATCTTCTAACAAATAAAATTGGAAAAATTCCGTCAGATTTAAAATTTATTTTAATTTGGCTTTATTTAAATGTTATCGTTATTTAAATATCGGCTACATCAACACGAAGTGAAATTAGTGTACAGTCTGACTCGATTTAAATGTTTAATGACAATGTTCTTTAATAATTCAGTTTCATTCCCGACAAGTAAACTAATGCGGTTTACGAATATAACTCTTACGTGTATTATTTGGTGCAATATTGTTTTGTACAAGCTAATGTATATAATACATCGACATTTACAGGTCACACGTCGTCAAAAATGTCCGTACGTCATCCTTGTTTTCACAATCACGGGACATCGAAAACATTCACATCGTCACTCTCTCGAATTCAATCACGCCGATGAGCTGCCGATGTTCTGTCCGGTGACGACGAGGACTGGACAAAGCGTGGGGGAACCGGTTCCATGGCGTCAGCTTTCGAGGATTGGAGGAAACCCGAATCTTCGATACGATTAAGTGCGCGGTGACGAAATTTTCCCTAACTTTCTCCCAGCAATTACGGCACCGCCGGTCGGTCCCCCTAATCCCTTGTCCCCTCCCTCGTCCCCCTCCCCCGCCGCCTAGGTGGGGATTGATCTCAAGATGCACGAGGACATCGCTAATTGCTCGTGCTCTTAAGTGGGCCAATTAAAGGTTCAAATTGCTCCAAGATGTTAAATACCGAGTGCATCAGAGTTCGTGGTAATGGCGGGACAGACCGTCGCAGAGCTCAAAAACCGAGCGGGCGTAATCGGGAGGTGAAGTCTTCGGCTTCCACGACCAGCGTTGAGATCTTGGCTGTCTGGGAGACGCCGCGTACTATACTGCGATTTTTGTAGGAAGAGCTCTCAAGATAACTCAAATCCCATCTTCGCGATGGAATATGTCACGGCATTTCGTATCATTCACAGTCGTTCCGCTAGGTTTCGCACGATCGCGACCGTATGAAGCAGTGCTTGCGATCATGCGACTTCTACCGGCAAGACCGAGAAAAGACGCGAAATGCCGTGACATATTCCATCGCGAAGATGGGATTTGAGTTATCTTGAGAGCTCTTCCTACAAAAATCACAGTATAGTCTGTGTAGCCGACGTTTCGATCATCTTTTTCTTCATCAGGGCTGGTCTCAACAGGGTATGTCTCATCAGGACTGTGTGTAGACGGTCGTGCGACATCACCTGGACAGCCAAGATCGTAATTGGGAGACTATGGGAGGCTTCAGGGTATGGTTGATTTGACTGGTTATTTTGGAATTTCGAGTGCGCCAACTAGTACAGTCATTACTCCCGTTAGTATAGTGCACGTTTTTACTAGGGAGGTGGCGGTGAAGTTCTCGGTGAACTGCAAATTTCAATATGTTTGTCTTTAAAAATCAATTATTTTCAATTGTTTTCTTCGTACATGGTTCGCACACTTCGAAATTTTCTAACAATGATCCATCCCATTCTCACATACGCCTGTCCAATATGGGGTTCCGCTTCAAAAATATCGGTTAACAAAATTCAAGAACTTCAAAAATTCTTGCCTCAGAACGTGTTTAGAAAGCTCCATGATTTATTCCCAACGAACAAATTCATAACGAATTAGGCATTCTTCCTATCAAAAATTATTTTCTGCAACTCTCCAATAAATTTTATTCTCATATAAACCATACACCATCTACACTCCATTCTCAGCTAGGAAAACATAACCATCACCAAAACAGAATAAAACGAAAATTTCCGAAACATTTCTTTCATCCTCCTTAGCCTTTCTTATCAATAATAAAGCTCACACCCAGCAAATCAATTTAATTTATTTTTCGAATGATGCTTTAGCTACATTTTGTTTCTCCTTCAACGCTTCTATTCTCAAATAAATTGTATTTCTTAGCTTTCTTCCAAAAGCCTCAAAGGCTAACGCAAGTTAAAATTTAATAAGAAAGAGTTAGGGCGAATTCAGTCGCTGTCTGGAGGAGAATTCTAGCGGCCGGCTGCTTTGAACGGTAGTTATCCGCGGTTTCTCAGATCAATACCAGGCGGAGCAGACAATACCATGAATGCCGGAGCAATGCGAATGCCTAACAAACGGGCAACGGACCGCGCACGATTTTTCCTTCCTCTTCCTTGTCTTATCCTCTCCTCTTACACACACACTAACATGCACTACACTACTACACATGCCGGGAAACCGGTCGGGAGCTTAGAGCTTGTCCCGGCTGGGGCGGTGCCCCGCTGGTGGGAGATACCTGGTTAGGGGAAAACTCCGCTAGTCGACTGTAGGTCGGCGTCGGATCTCCCCATCCAGCGGGGGGGATATCACCGCCACCTCGCGAGAAAAAACACTCACTACACTGACGGGACTAATGACCTCCCTAGTTGACGCGCCCGGAATCACGATCAATCAATCAACCAATCAATTTAATAAAAAAAAACTTCCACTATCACAACGGTGCCGGTCCGTCGCCTTTCAGCCAGCACCTCCCACGTCCCACCGCCGTCGCCGTCACCGTGGCCGGTGGATCTAAACTGGGCGCCGACGCCTCCGACCAGTTGGGGTAGGTTGGAAACGCCACCCGTCCCCGCCCCTTCCCCGCCCCGTCTCGCGCTGTCGCCCCCTCCGCGCCGCGACGCCCCGAAATACGCCCGGGGGCACCGCCCGCGCGCCCCCGCCGCCGCCCCCGCCCTGCCCGCTGGCCAGGTGCGCCCGCGCGACCACGCGCCGTCGCCTCGCACCTGCCGCGGAATGCCTGCACTCCAAGGCGGCGCCACGTACCCACATAGGTAAAATGGTCATTGATAGTGGTTTGGAGCGCGTGAGTTAATACAGTAATTAGTCCCGGAGATGTAGTGCATGCTTTTACTCGGCCCGTCCGTCTCCGTCCGTCTCCGTCCGTCTCCGTCCGTCTCCGTCCGTCTCCGTCCGTCTCCGTCCGTCTCCGTCCGTCTCCGTCCGTCTCCGTCCGTCTCCGTCCGTCTCCGTCCGTCTCCGTCCGTCTCCGTCCACCCGTCCGTCCATCCGTCCGTCCGTCCGTCCGTCCGTCCGTCCGTCCGTCCGTCCGTCCGTCCGTCCGTCCGTCCACCCGTCCGTCCGTCCGTCGATGGTGGTGGTGGTTCTCCCCCATTGGATGGCAAGGTACGGCGCCGTCCTATGTCGGCTTGCGGGGATTTTTGCCAACCAGGTATCTCCCACCAGTCACCGCCCCAGCCGGGACAAGCTCTAAGCCCTCGACCGGTCTCCCGGCATGTGTGGTAGTGTGGTGCATGTTAGTGTGTGTGTATGTGTGTAAGGGGTGAGGATAGGACAAGGAAGAGGAAGGAGAGATCGCCCGCGGTCCGTGGCCCGTTTCTTAGGGAACTGCTCGGGTTTTCGCCTGGTGTTGAGCGGAGAAACCACGGAAAACTTCCAATCAGAGCAGCCGGCGATAGAATTCTCCTCCAGACAGCGACTGAATTCGACCGAGCTGATAAGCTAGTGTCGAAAATCCTGCCACGGTCGGGACTCGAACCTAGGACCTCCTGGTCAGAGGTCACTTGTGTTATCACACTTCATTATAACATAATGTTACCTCTTTTGTAGCAAAATGTAATCTAAAGAGAGATGAGGGCGTGAAAGAATATTGTGTGCACCTCTGGGGTTGAGTGACTTTTTCACGCTCCATGGAATCGAACTTCGGACAGGCTACGCTCTGCCCAGTTTCTCTATCCACCTCGCTCAAACTCACTTCACGACTTTCCTACATGAACTACTATTTCATATTTTCTTCACGAAAAGAACTGCAATGCTAATTCCAATTTTTTTTAATAAATAAAATTGAAATAAAATGTGCATAATTATACAAGGAAAGTAAGCAAAACAATATTCTGCCTTATTAATAGCTGTTTTCGTTTCCTTGCAATTCGCGGAACACCAGGGTGCCTGTGCAGGCCGTTTGAAAACCCGTGGGTTACATCACACCTCTCCAGGGTCCGGTTCGGATCAGTGGGTGCGCACCAACTTCCCGGAACGTTTGAATGGGGAAGTCCTCTTGGCATCCCGGCCACTGGGTGGGTAGGCGACTGGGTGGGTGGGTGACTGGGTGGGTGGGTGGATGGTGAGTAAGTGCGTGGGTGTGTTCCACGAAGGCCGCTCATAACTGGGAAGTTTGGCTGTCGATTCCGGCTTCTTCCGAATTTTACTTTTCATCGAATCGATGTGGTTCGTGTTAAACCTGTGTCTTCGGCGAAAAACGGACAGTAACGTTCAGGAATATGCTTTTAGGCGCGCTTTTCGAATTAAATTATTTAAAAGAACTTGCTGAACGTATAGTCTGATTGTATTTACCGTATTTCCTTTGCTTTCAGTATTAAAAGGCTGATTTGTTTTTAAAAAAAGTAAACTTCTATTTTGATGTTGGTTTGTAATTTATTTTTTATCGTCACAATATACTAATCACAGACATGTAAATCATTTAACTGTAGAGGAATTCAATGTTTATAAAACAAACATTTGAAATTATAATTTCGAGATGGAGAAATTTAATGAAATATACGGACCAGGTTAATTTCTAGAAATTTGAAGATTGCTAATAAAAGTCGCAGATACTTTTGAAATCTTATCATTCCTAAAAGGTGTTGAATAATATTAATTGCTCGACAAAACGTTTGATAATTACACGGAAAAGGATTTAGGCTGAGCGCGATCAACGGAACTTTCACGTGTACAACAGATTTAACCACGTTAAACGTACACATTATTCTTGCGTAATAGGAAATGTATTTACATTAGCTTCTGACTTCCAAAAGTTTTGTTAGAAAAAATTCTAAACCACCATATAGCCTCCACCATCTTTCATAAATTTCATACGTGCTGACGTCGGCGGAAAATAATTTAATTTCTGAATAATAAAAGTCATTACAGAGTTCAAACTAGAAGTTCAAAATTGCAAGACTTGTCTCAAGGATGATGAATTTTGTTTTGACGTGCCTTTTCCTAAGTAAAAAAATGCATAAACCCTTTCTTCATCGAGAGTGATTTATTAGAAAGACAACAAACTTTTTCTTCACCTTCAGAGAGTGACCACACGCAGTTTTTTGGGGAACCCCAAACATTGCAAGTCATGAAATGTGACATTCGAATCATCGGCAGAAGACCCTAGTTTCCTCGCTGCCAATTGTTCTCTCTTCAACAAGTGTAGTATTTTGATATTGGGGGAAGAACGACATGGAAAGTGATTTAATATAAAATTACAACGCTGGCAATCGAACAGAATAAGTTACAATAAAATATTAAGGGGCATTGTCTTGTGCAACATTATTTACGATCAAATTTCATTGGCTTAGTCACTACCATCAGTTATCTAGAACAAAACACACAAAATATGTTTAGAAATCAGTAAAGAACTAATAAATAGATGATTTCAATTAATAAATAATAATGTTGGTCAAGACAACGTCTTTTATTCTTTTATTTGGAATGCTGCCAGCAACATAATAAAGAAACCAATAGTCAAACGAATAGTACCTAAGAAGAGTATTGTTTCTTGGCTGTTTTTTGGAAAATATACGGAATGGGTTTGGGAGTCAAGAGGGGCAATCCAGAGTTCGCTGAATGGGACGAGTTAGGTCAGTGCAACGCCGAACCCTCCGGGGAGCATGTATAAAACTGTATAGAATTTATTCATTTTTCTGATACATGTTAGCCTTGCGGCTAGCGTGCTCGCTTTCCACTACGCGACCCCGCGTTCGATTTCCGGTCGAGGCAAGACTATGGTGTGCATATTCCTTGCAATGTCCCAGTATATGTTGAGACGTGTGACGATGAGAAAATTCACTTCTCAGGTTGAGAAGACCGGAATACGGCGTGGGGATGTCCACGTGCTAACCGCACGTACCCCCTTATAACCCATGGCCGCGAGGCAGGGACGTCGCCGGTAGGCCTGAGCCCGTTCACGGGCTGTCGCGCCAACTACATACATACACACATACATGTTAGAGAGTAAAATCGGGGCAACGCAGAGTATTTCAGCAAGTTCGTCAGTCAATTACCAAGCAAACTGTATAATCATGGGAAAGATCCCATTGAAATATGTAAATTCAATGAGATATTTTGTTCATTACAGAAATTCCATCCAGAAATTCAATGTTTTGCTGAAAACTATCGCCGATATTCATGAAGTTGATGACATGGTCATTAGAAGTACTCAATGTCATAAAACTTCCAAACATCTCGCCGAATGTTCTTCTTTTTCATTTCCATCTTGCCTTCTCGATAGTGCGAGGGGTGACGAGGAGGCGGAGGCAGAACAGTGCGAGCGGCGGTGGTAATAGTGGCGGTAGCGGTGGTAGTAGAGGTGGTAGTGGCGGTGCTAGTAGTGGCGGTGCTAGTAGTGGCAGTGCTAGTAGTGGCAGTGCTAGTAGTGGCGGTGCTAGTAGTGGCGGTGCTAGTAGTGGCGGTGCTAGTAGTGGCGGTGCTAGTAGTGGCGGTGCTAGTAGTGGCGGTGCTAGTAGTGACGGTGCTAGTAGTGACGGTGCTAGCAGTCGCGGTGCTAGTAGAGGCGGGGCTAGTAGTGTCGGTGCTAGTCGTGGCGGTGCTAGTCGTGGCGGTGCTAGTCGTGGCGCTGCTAGTCGTGGCGCTGCTAGTCGTGGCGGTGCTAGTAGAGGCGGTGCTAGTAGAGGCGGTGCTAGTAGAGGCGGTGCTAGTAGAAGCAGTGCTAGTAGAGGCGGTTATAGTAGAGGCGGTGCTAGTCGTGGCGGTGCTAGTAGAGGCGGTGCTAGTAGAAGCAGTGCTAGTAGAGGCGGTTATAGTAGAGGCGGTGCTAGTAGTAGCGGTGCTAGTAGTGGCGGTGGTAGAAGTGGCGGTGGCGGTGGTAGAAGTGGCGGTAGCGGTGCTAGAAGTGGCGGTGGCGGTGCTAGTAGTGGCGGTGGCGGTGGTAGTAGTGGCGGTGGCGGTGGCGCGTAAGCCGTCGAGCGGGCGGGCGTGCGGGCGGGCGTGCGTGCGCGTTTCCGTGACGCACGCGCGGCGGCCGGCGCTCGCTCATGAATGAGCCGCAATGAGCGGCGCTGAGTCGCCGACGCGCGCGGCTATTCCTGGCTGACGGCGCGGAGTGGCGCGGCGGCGCGAGCCGTGCGGAGCGGAGCGGAGCATCCTCGGTCGCACGGCTCACGGCCCACACGCCGCGCGCCATCTGCATTACTAGGGGCCGGATTTTAATGAAATGGCATTCTTTTTCTTTTCACTTTAAAACAATGTTTACTTACCACTCTTAAGTTTTATCGATTCATCAGTATCGATATCAGTTTTACCGATTCGATAGCATCGATATCAGTTTTACCGATTCGATAGCATCGTTATCAGTTTTACCGATTCGACAGTATAGATGTCATTGTTTTATTTATTCGACAGTTTCGATATCAATGTTTTATCGATTCGACAGTTTTGATATCAATGTTTTATCGATTCGACAGTTTCGACATCAATGTTTTATCGATTCGACAGTTTCGACATCAATGTTTTTCGTTTCGACATCAATGTTTTTCGATTCGACAGTTTCGATATCAATATTTTTCGATTCGACAGTTTCGACATCAATGTTTTGTCGATTCGACAGTTTCGATATCAGTGTTTTTCGAATCGACAGTTTCAACAACAATGTTTTACCGATTTGGCTGTCATACCACGGATTCATCGATTGTTCTAACGACATCCCAACTAAAAATATCGGACTCTCAGGAATCGATTGTGCATCCAGAGCATCGCGACGTCCCGGGAGACGGTGCGCGTGCCGCGACCGCCCCAACACGCGGCAGCTTCTTCGCGACGCTGCGCCGGCCGCCGCCGCCGCCGCGGGCGCCACTTTCGCTTTTGGCGGCGGCGGCGCGCGCGGGCAGGTCGGTGTGTCGGTCGGGCGGGCGGAGCGAGGCGAGGCGAGGCGAGGCGAGGCGAGCCGGCTTCTGCGAAGTCCCCTCCTCCCGCGTCGCCCCCGCCGCGCTGCGCCGCACCCCTGCCCCTCCCCCGCTCCCCCCTCCACCCCCCTCCGCCGCTGCCTCCCGCGCCGCGCGGTGGAACGTTCGGGAAGCGCCGCGCCGCGCCGCGCCGCGCCGCCCAATTCGCCGTTCGACCTCGGCGGAGTGGGTTCTCTTCCCGAACGAGGTGTTTTGGCGGAGTCGACGGCGGCGTGGCGGCGGCGCTGGTGTTCCCCGCTGCCGTGCCGTCGTCGCAGCCGCGGCCGTTCTAAGCTTCCAGCAGCGCCTCCCCTTTGGCATGGGCCTATTTTGACGGCCCTCTCTCTCTCTCCATCTCTCTCTCTCTCTCTCTCTCTCTCTCTGTCTCACCTTGACATTCGTCTCGCGACGCGAAGCGCGAGGTAGCACAGCCTCCGCGGACGCGGCGCGGGAGATATAAAGGGAAGAGGCGGCGAGGGAGAGAGGAAAGAGGAAGTGAATGGGCGAGTAGGGCGATCGTCAGAGCCTAAACCGGCAACCGTAAGATGGAAATTGTATGAGGCTGTGAAGGCGGGGGGTGTAGGTGAGTTTCGGTTGAGAGTGTGAGATGATATACGTAAAGATGTGGGTTTGTGGGGATGTTGCTGTGTCATTTCGTTTGTTCGGGTGCTCTCTATTTTAACACTAAGAAGCAAGGTGAGAACACGCCAGCGCATGCCTTTAATAATTGCTTTCTTTAAGATTTTTCGTTTCTTACAGATAGGTTATGCGATTTATCTTGAAGATTGGTAAAGAACTCGACGAACCAGATACTATCACAGAGAAAATTAATTTACTTTTACACGTACTAGGTAAACAGCTGAGTGTTGGTACAATGAGGAATATAATGCCTTTGATTTTTTAGTATATCAATCTAATTTCCTGTTAAAGGACTCACTTTACTAAAATCCCACAGCAGAAGGTAATTTTTGTTGTCAGATAATGTATTTTTTTCTAAATCGCATTTGTTTTGAAATTGATTAGTTGAGAATTACAGTACATATGATGCTACTGATGTTTGCACGGTTCAAAAGCTGAATCACACAATTCATGAAAGCATGAGCTGAATCACGCATTCATCAATTTTATGAAATCTATACAGTTTGCAGTCTCCCGTTTTCTTTGTCGCTTTCTATTTCCCCTTTTATCATCTCTATCTTCCTTCTTACACCTCTCGGCCAACAACTGAAAAATGTAAACAGAGTAATAGCACGGAAGTAAAAAAAAAAAATAATATTAATAATAAAAAAAACATGAAAAGGAAATTGTACTCCTGCAATTACAGATACAGGACACCGTGTATAATACAATGAAAGGGAATATCAAAATTATTAATATGGAGAAGAGATGAAACTGGGGATATTTTCAGTCGAGTTGAAAAAACTTTGGAACTTTTAATATAATCCACGATGTCTAACATTCAAATACGAAAACTATATGTTCAACTTTTAAGCAAATATTCACATTTCTTTGTTTCTTTCTCTCGCAAAAGGCAAACAATAAAACATAGTGCCTAATGTATTATATATATATATATATATATATATATATATATATATATATATACACATTAGCTGTACATATTTTCACCATATAAAATAACAAAAAATCCAATGGATTATTTAATTTCTTTTACACCCACATGGCCGTTTCTCGTAGAGCATCTCAATTACAGCAAACGTGACTATGCTAATATACAAAAATTAATATATATATATATATATATATATATATATATATGTGTGTGTGTGTGTGTGTGTGTGTATGTATGTGTGTGTATGTATGTGTGTATGTGTATGTGTGTGTGTGTGTAAAACGTTTTTAAAATGCACTACAACCAATTAAATGACGTAAAAAATGTGATCAAAACCAGCTCGGATTAAACAACTGTTGAATACGTTACTGATGTAATCAAGGCTTATTCTATTCGTTCAAGTGAAATCAGGTTGCAAACTTTGTCCCAAAATCGGCTGAACCGACAACGGCGCTGATAGGCGTCATAGGAATCTTAGATTACAACGACGGACATTACAATTTCTGAGCGAAAAAATCGAATAGGCTACATTTGAGAACATTTGTTGCATATCGTAAATATTATTTGAAGCAGGTACCATTAAAATTATATTAAAATCGAATAAGCCGAAAATGCATTAAAAATGACGTAAAAGGGTAAAAAAAACTCAGTCGAAATAGACGAAAAATGCAAAAAAGAAAATTCACGTAAAAAATGAATCATTTTCTTTTGTCTTAATATAAAATTAATTTCCATACTAAACGGCATTGTTCTAAAGTGAAAAGACTAAATTATATTTCATTGAAATTCGCCCCCTACTAATCAGCCTCCACGTCAATGCCCTCTGTGGCGTTTTTCACCCAGTCCACCTTGATTCATACAAAGCCTTCGGCCGGCCCTGGCCAGCCCCTGAGACCCGCCTGCCTGCCTGCCTGCCCGCCCGCGCCGCCGCCGCCGCCGCCGCCGCCGCCGCCGCCGCCGCGAGCGCCCGCCAGCGCCAACCGACGCGCCGCCCGCCCTCCCCCCTCCACCCCCACCCCCACCTCCTCTGACTCACTGCACGCGTAAACTTGACCTTTGCGGCCGAATATGACGCCCCCACACGCCGCACGCAGTATGCCGCCGCGCCAGGCCGTTCCGCACATACACACACACACACACACACACACTATCTCACCCTCCCTCACGTCCATAAATATGCACACACACATACGCATGCAAACGCTCTGTCACACATGTGCTTTCTCTCCCTCACACTAGTTTTTCAAATGCACATGCGCTCTCTTTCTTTCTCTCTCTCTCCCTCCCTCTCTCTCCCCCTCTCTCCTCTCTCCCTTTCTCGCTCTTGTCTCTCTCTCTCTCTCTCTCTCTCTCACACACACACACACACACACACACGCATACAAATTTGCTGATGGTTCGCGAAAATATTTCGCACTTTTTTGGTTGTTCACAAATTTGGATTTCATATGATTTTTTTTTCGTAATGAGGCAGAAAAAATTATAACAAAACACGCAATAATCTGTTGTAAATTAATAACATTTGACGTTTTTATCTTGATTAAGCGAGCATTTACAATTTATTACAATTTATAAAAACATGTATAATTCTTTTTTTGTCATATGAACATGCATTTCGTATTAATTGTTTTTTGTTCAAAACTCTTGTACACAGAAGACCACAAAAATATTTTTCCTGATATTTTTCTTCCGTAAAATACAACATCCTGAGCCTTCTCTTGAAGCTAACATTTGAAAACAATTCACCTTATGTATATGTTCAAGGAAAGTGCACAAGAGGAAGTATGTGTATTTTAGTGAGAAATCTGAGGGACAATATTATAAAATAACTTTATTTAAATATGAGTAAACAATGACGAACGAACTATTAGAATCACTTGTACTGCTGACTTCAGATGCTGCAATTGAGGTTAGATTAGGTTAGTTTTCCTAAGATACGAGCAAAGTGTACGGCACAGAGAATAACCACACCACCGCAAAGCCGTGGTAACTCATTTCCTTCAAAACCCCTGCTTGAGAACAAGCGGAAAGGTCTTACTTAACAAGAAGTACACGTTTTCCAGACGAACACTGTTCTAAAAACGACCGCATACGTCATCCAGCCACTCGAGTAAAATGGCGAATTGAGACGACCGTAGCCGTTTCGCAGAACAAGAACTCGTTGAATGAAACATTTTAATGGTATCGAATCATACTTTATAAAAAGCGACGAAGGCACACGGAAAAACGAAATTTAAATAATCCCTATAAAATTCCCTTGACAAGACAAGTAGGGTAGAGTGAAATCGACTTTATTGTCGTATCAGTTTTAACACGCCTTGTCACTGAGGATACACTGTGCGCCATCTAGGCCCGCAGCTCAAGCTTAAAATGGTTAAACGGTTTGCATTCATGATGCAACCCAAACTTTTCTTACATAATTATTTCCTTCAGTTTTTTAGTTAGCTTACTTTCATTTCATTAGGAAAATGTTTTCAGCATAAGTTCATATTTTCGTCAAACAATTCAACAAATTATCTTTCTCCTATATTTCAATTTAATGAAATTGAAACTAAAAACTGCTGAATGCACGTGTAGTCATGAAGATAATATTCCAAGTCCCCTTACATAACCCAACATCCAAACGCGATATGCAATGAATAACTGCGCGCGATGTGTAAATTGCAATGTGATTCGCTAGAAAGAGTTACAGCGTCTAGTATAACGGACTTAGAATTTTTTAGTTCTTCGTCCATGGTCTAAACGTAATTGAAACCAGCGAGGAGGGAATCCTACGTCCACAGCCGCGCCGTGCAGTGCCGTGCCGATGGCGTGATGACGGCGTGAACGTGGGCGGCGGGCGGCGGCGCGCGCGCTCTATAAAAATACGCCCATGGGCGGCTGTTGTACTTGGCGGGCGAGACGCCGGCGGCGCCGAGCTAAAGTTAGCGCCTCACCGGAGCAGGTGCCCCCGCCGCCGCCAACGCCGCCGCCGCCGCGTCGGCGCTCCCGCGTGCTTCGTCGGGATCCTCCGCCACGCCGCGACCCGGAGGCGGTGGCGAAGGCACAGGAGGAAGAGGCGAAGGAGGAGGAAGCGGGGAAGGAAAGGGCACGAAGGAAGAGGCAGGGAAAGAAGAGACAGGACAAGGATGGAAAAGGAAGGATGAGAAGCGAAGGAGGATGAGAAGGGAAGGATGAATCAGGGATGGATGAAGCAAGGGTGAAACAAGGATGAATGAAGTAAAGAAGGGTGAAGCAAGGAAGGGTGAAGCAAGGAAGGGTGAAGCAAGGAAGGGTGAAGCAAGGAAGGGTGAAGCAAGGAAGGGTGAAGCAAGGAAGGGTGAAGCAAGGAAGGGTGAAGCAAGGAAGAGTGAAGCAAAGAAGGGTGAAGCAAGGAAGGGTGAAGCAAGGAAGGGTGAAGCAAGGAAGGGTGAAGCAAGGAAGGGTGAAGCAAGGAAGGGTGAAGCAAGGAAGGGTGAAGCAAGGAAGGGTGAAGCAAGGAAGGGTGAAGCAAGGAAGGGTGAAGCAAGGAAGGGTGAAGCAAGGAAGAATGAAGCAAAGAAGGGTGAAGCAAGGCAGGGTGAAGCAAGGAAGGGTGAAGCAAGGAAGGGTGAAGCAAGGAAGGGTGAAGCAAGGAAGGGTGAAGCAGGATAGTATGAAGCAGGGAAGGGTGAAGCAGGGAAGGTTGAAGCAGGGTAGTATGAAGCAGGGAAGGATGAGGCAGAGGTACATACATTTGATGACTCGATAGGGAGTCATAGGGTTGGTGGAGTTAACAGGGAGAAAAGACTGAAGGGGGTTACAGGTTGACGGGGGTTACAGGTTGACGGGAAAGTGTTGGAATGAAGGGGTTGACTGACGGGGTGAGGAACTGGCTGTTGTAGATGGTTGAAGTGATGGTGGGAGGAATGTGGTCCTCGATGGAGATGAATTTGCCACGTGAGTAAATGATAAAACAGATAGAATTGTAGACAATTTAAACTTTGATATATCGGATTTTGATTACGAAATTTGATAACTAACTTTGATCACCAGGATCGACATAATTAGAAACCCGTTATCTTCATTTTTCATTCCTCTATCGTTCCAATAAGAATTTTTAATTTATCTCTATAAATATATCTCTTGATAAATCGAATTTCATTTTGTTGTAAAAATAGTTCGAAAGATAGGTTCATATTTTTTAAATTATTTGAAGTAGAGACTGGAATGGAAAATATTAATTGAAGTTATTCGTAATTGAGGATTACTTCAGCAACGCATCACGTATACGTATCACGAAGAACCTACTGTAGAAACATTTCTTCACAATTCTACACAGCCAGTTCGCCTCGGTAAAATATCAGCATGGCAGATTCCACACACGGATATGCCACAGAAGGATCATTAGCAGCGACCTTGTACACATATCCGCCCCGCCTCCCAAATCGCATCGACGAAACCTTCCCCTCCCCCGCATGCACCGCCCCTTCCCCAAACGGCCCAACCTCGCCTTCACTGCCTCCCCTCCCCGTCGCTCCGCAGTCATCAAATGGGCAGCGCCTCTAGCTCTCTCGGCGCCCCCTCCCCGCCCCCTCCATCCCCTCCTTTCCCTCCTCCCCCGCCCCGCCGCCCCCACACCCGCCTCCCCGCCGCGTCGGGCGCTGGCCCGGCGCTCTTGGGTGGCGGGGGCGCGGGGAGGGGGCGGGGCGGGGGCGGGGGCGGGCGCAACCTCGACACGCGAACTCGCCATCAGCCCGCGCCCGCGCGTTGCCGCCCCCCGCCCCCCTCCCCAACGCGGCGCAGTGCGACGGCGCCTCGCTGTTGGGGCCAAAACACACGCTGCCCACACAACTCCCTCAGTCGCACTATGGTCCGGTCGAAAGAAGTTGGTTCTTCTTTAAAAATTCACTCCGTGTTAACTATTTAGAAACCTATTCGTCGCCCTGTTTGGATTTCAGCTGCCTCAACCATATTAAATGAGTTACAAATCTTTCAAAACAAAATCTTAAGAATAACAATAAATGCTTCCTGGTTTGTCGGCTATAAAACCCTTCACAACGATCGTACAATTGAACCAATTACTTCCTTCTTTAGGAAACTGGCAGATAAATTCTTCAACAATTAAAATTCTGTACATGAAGCCGTCACGAAATAGGAACAGATCAACACCCACTTTCTCACCTAAGAAACATACACCCATTTCAGAAGTTCCTTCAATATCTCTCCGACATTAGATAAGGTAAGAACATTTCTTGTAATTATCTGTCCCTCCCATTCCATTTCCTTTCTACTTCTGTCATTATTCTCTAACAAAATTTCTTCGTAATAACCTTGGTTGAATGTATAACACATGAAATCACTAACAGGTAACAAGAAGTTACTCCCGTCACACTTTGCGGACACAAACTTGCTCGGTGAATTAACCGAAGAGCCTCACGGCTGAACGTTGTACTGTCTGTGAATGTAAAATAAAATTTAATAATAAACAAAAAAGTTGGTGATTGACAGGTGCGAGGGAAAAGGAGCGACACTGACAGGTTGCGTACCACAGATCACGTGATCACGGAACACGAAAATTAACACTTGAAATAAATCCTTATAAAAGTAATCAAATCGTACACTCATCTTGTATGAAGCAACAGCTTCAGAAGCACAACTGTCAATCATCAACTTATTTCAATCGGACAATAGTCCGGTTATTTTATTATTTTAATCGGACTATTTTTAATCGAATCAACGGGAGTTTTTGCATGTAACAGCGGGCAATCGACTGCAACCTCAATCTTCCGCGCATGCGCAGATGCACAAAAGTGGTGCAACATGCGAACTGCGCATGCGCAAATTGCCAGTGCTTTCGATTGCTTTAACGTTCGAGGGTGCAGAAGCTCCCCACTAAACTAGCATTTATTTAAGACTGCACTTGACGTAAATCAATTGTTACGGTGTCCTCCAACCGGGAGGTTGAACGTCAACATAGAAACGTCACTGTGGTGACGTGTAAGCTCCCGATTGGATGACACCGTAACAGCTGATTTATGTCAAGTGCAGTTCTGAGAAAAATCGAAGTATAATCCACACCTTGTAATGAAACTGGCACCTCCTAGGGGCGGGTGCTTTTATGTTGACAATTTTTCTGTGCTGCTGCCTGGCCGTTTTTCCTCAGAAACAAGAGTTACAGGAAAAAGAATCGATACTTTTTTTAAAAATCGGAGTCTTTACTTTAGTACGTTTAGTTACATGCCAATACAACGATAAACTATCGTAAATAGACTTCGAATTTTTTGAAGTGGCCGACGACATTAGATAACTCCACCTGCCATTTAAAATGAATATTTTTAATGAATTCACTAATGTCCTTCTCAGCGAGGCTCGTGGTCTCAGAAATGTGCTTACCACGTTAAAAATATTCATTTTATAAGGCAGGACTTGTAACAATCCCCTGTCATCAGCCACTAAAAAATCTAAGAATACATTGAATCATGTCGTAAGGATTCACATGGAGCCCAAACGACAACATAATAATCAACAACGTTTTAGCAATTTTCGTGTCTCAGAAAAACAAAACGTGCTATTTCCAGAATATTCTAGGAAGATCCCGCTACCGACCAAGCATATCGATTAGTCTCGTCGAGAGAGACCTAAAATAATGACTTCCGTAGGTGACTTTAAAACTCCCTAAACACGTTTTAGACGCCCAATCCTCTCCCTTACAACGTGTATGATCGATAATTCATTACAAAATTGAGTTTCAATCTGATGTGTAAGTCGTAAAGATTCATGTAAATATCTGAATGAAAGTGTGGTAATTCACCAATGATACCGTAGGTGCACTATCATAATGAAAAATCACTTTTTAAAAAATTTTTCCAGAATGTCATGAAGGAAAGAAGCTTTCGATTTGCCTTGTCGATAGGAATCGAATGAGCTACCAACCATCCAATAGGTGACAAAATCACAGAAAACGCGTGTCAATGGCTAAAAAACAAACAAAAAAAAGATGTATCAAACCAACAAACAAAAAAAAAAAAGAAAGATATATATCATAGAAATGCCTGGATGAATTAAAAAATCCTCAATTGGTAAACCAGAAGGCGTCTACGGGAGTTCCTCACACCGTCGTCTACAGAATGAGATCTTCTTGACCATTCTATTATATTTTTGCTGGTTCGACGCTTCTCAATTCTATCCTACCTGTAGAATCTGCAATTGTATGTGAAATTACTAATTACTTTATATTCTATGCGGTTGAATAACACGGGTGTACCTCTTTGCTCGATAATAAAGTTAAATAAGAATAGTTTGTATTGACACGGGAGTATTATATTGTTTTCAATTACAAGGTGACGTACAGAACAAATGACGGAGGACAAGAGGTTCTTAAAGAAAAATATATCACACAGGCTTAATATGGAAATGGAAATATAAGAAAAACGATGGTGTATAGCGTATGCGAGAATTCTCGCACGGGCACAGCTTACTGTCCACCCGAGAGCAATGCAACAACAACCCCCAGAGACCACCGGCAAACGCGTGTTGGTGCCGTTGCCGCGCGGGCGTGCGCCGCACTGTGGAGCGAGGCGGGGCGTGGCGGGGGCGGGGCGGGGCGGGGGCGGGGGCTGCGGTTCGTTGCTCCACCGCCCCCGCCGCGTCGAGCTAATTGCCCCCGCCCCTGCGGCCTCGCGTGCGCGCCCCGCCCCGCCCCCGCCATGCCTCGCGCGGGTGAGACAAGGTCGCCGCGCGTGTTCCGAGTGACCGCGCGACCCCGACGAGGGCGCCCTCGTGCGGGGGAGGAACGGGGAGGGGGTTAGGAGGGGGAGGAGAGCGAGGGGGAGGTAGGGAGGGAGGGCAGGTGTGGCGATGGGGTGACAGGGCGATGGGGTGACAGGGCGATGGGGTGACAGGGCGATGGGGTGACAGGGCGATGGGGTGACAGGGCGATGGGGTGACAGGGCGATGGGGTGACAGGGCGATGGGGTGACAGGGCGATGGGGTGACAGGGCGATGGGGTGACAGGGCGATGGGGTGACAGGGCGATGGGGTGACAGGGCGATGGGGTGACAGGGCGATGGGGTGACAGGGCGATGGGGTGACAGGGCGATGGGGTGACAGGGCGATGGGGTGACAGGGCGATGGGGTGACAGGGCGATGGGGTGACAGGGCGATGGGGTGACAGGGCGATGGGGTGACAGGGCGATGGGGTGACAGGGCGATGGGGTGACAGGGCGATGGGGTGACAGGGCGATGGGGTGACAGGGCGATGGGGTGACAGGGCGATGGGGTGACAGGGCGATGGGGGGACAGGGCGATGGGGTGACAGGGCGATGGGGTGACAGGGCGATGGGGTGACAGGGCGATGGGGTGACAGGGCGATGGGGGGACAGGGCGATGGGGGGACAGGGCGATGGGGGGACAGGGCGATGGGGGGACAGGGCGATGGGGTGACAGGGCGATGGGGTGACAGGGGCGATGGGGTGGTTAGGGTGGTGTGTCGACGGGGTGTCAGGGCGATAGAGTGGTTGGCGAGGTGTGGCGATGGCGTGATAAGGCAACGGGAAGGTGTGCCGACAGGGCGATGGGGTAGCAGGCAGGCGTGCTGCGGGGCGTCAGAGAGGTGGGGATGTATGGTGATATGGAGACGTGGCGTCAGGACGGTAGGGAGGTGTGGGAACGGGGTGGCAGCCCCTTGTGGCTACGGGGAGGTGATGCGGGGATGGGTCGTCACGGCCATCAGCGTTGCGTGGTGGCGGACGATGCACGCAGTGCAACTGTGGGGGTGGTGCGACAGAGGGATGTGTGGTGGGAAGCGGCGCATGCGAGGGAGACGGAAGCGTTGGGGGCGGAGCCCGCCAGAGAAACGGGATGGTGGGACAATGTGCGGCATGCGCGGCGGTGTGGGGGGAGGCAGTGGCGGATCCAGGGAGGGGGCCTTGCACCCCCCAAAAAGCCTAGGGTTTTCGTTTATTAACTTCCTTTATGTAGCAGAATTGATTTAAATATTTATTTATATTAAAATTATGTAATTATTTAAACAATAATATTGTATATAAATCATTATATACACTCTGAAAAAATAATATATAATAAATAAAAAATGTTTATTATTTAACAAAAATCTATGATACCCCTCCCCCGAAAATGAACGGCTGGATTCGCCCCTGGGGAGAGGCGAGGGCGGGGACGACAGAAAAGGCCAGGACTACAGGAACGTCCGGGGCAACGGAAAGGAAGAGGAAGAAGAGAACGAAGAAGAAGAAGAAGAGGAGGTCTCAAGAGAAGAAGTCGAGAAAGAAGAAGAGGAAGAAGAAGAAGAGGAAGAGGAGGAAGAGGAAGAAGAGGAAGAGGAAGAGGAGGAAGAAGAAGAAGAGAAAAAAGAAGAGAAAGAAGAAGAAAAAGAAGAAGAGGAAGAAGAAGAGGAAGAAGTGGAAGAAGATGAAGATGAAATGGAAGAGGAAGAGGAAGAAGGAAGGGCGTGAAACGGCGAAAACGAAGCCCGCGCATCCGGCGCGGCGAGGCAATGAAGTCACGTTGACCACAGTGGCCGTTGGTGTTGTGTTGCTTTCGCGGCCTGAGAGTGCCGCAGGGGTGACGAAGTGACGGCTGATTGCGTATTGTGTGTTGTCGACGTGTGAATGCGATAGCCTGGTCAGGTGCAGGGGTCGCCTCGTGGGGCAATTTGGCGCGGGTGTGAATGAGGTGTAATTGAGGAACAGGATCACTAGGGGTGGACCATCGCGGGAGAGAAGGGTGTTGGTTTGCGGCGCAAGGCTACAAATGATCCAAACACCGATGCCCAAAATCCCGGTAGCGGAGAGAAGAGGACGAAGAGAAAGGGGCGATCCAGAAAGAACCGTAAGAAGGAAAACGAGCAAGAAGATAGTGGAAAGGGTGAGCAGAGGTGTGAGCATGGATAGGCGCAATCGAGACAGATGAGGTGACAGGGCTCATCAATGGCTTCATTAGTTCCTTTAGTTTAGTGAATATTTTCTCCGTGATGTGGCGGTGGTCCTCCTGCCCGATGGTAAGATACGTCCCCAATCTACACGACGACGTGCGGGATATTTCCCTCTACAGGAATCTCCCCAAGCCACTGAAACCGCCCCAGCCGGGACCAGCTGTAAACTCGTCGGGACCGACATGTGTGGTGGAATAATGCATGTTAGTGTGTGTGTAGGAGGATGACGATGAGAAAACAAAGAAAGCTGGGAGTGATAGGGGATAGAGAGGGGAGAGGAGGAGGGAGAGAGAGGGGAGAGGAGGGGAAGAGAGAGGGGAGAGAGGAGGGGAAGAGGGAGGGGAGAAGAGGAGGGGAAGAGAGGAGGGGAGAAGAGGGGGAGAGAGAGGCGGAGAGAGGGGGGAGTGGGGTGAGAGGGAGGAGAGTGGGAGAGAGGGGGGAGAGTGGGTGAGAGGGGGGGAAAGTGGGGGAGAGAGGGGGAGAGTGAGGGAGGGAGGGGGAAAGTGGGGGTGATAGGGGAGAGTAGGGGGGAGAGGGGAGAGTGAGGGAGGGAGGGGGAAAGTGGGGGTGAGAGGGGAGAGTGGGGGAGAGAGGGGGAGAGAGGGGAGAGAGGGGGAGAGAGGGGGAGAGGAGGAGAGAGGGGGGAGAGAGGGAGAGTGTGGGAGAGTGGGGGAGAGAGGGGGAGAGTGGGGGAGAGGAGGAGAGTGGGGGAGAGGGGGAGAGTGGGGGAGAGAGTAGGGGAGAGAGGGGGGAGAGGGGGGGATAGGAGGAGAGTGGGGGGAGAGAGGGGGAGAGGGGGGAGAGAGGGGCAGATAGGGGCAGAGAGGGGAGAGAATGAGGGTCGGAAAAGGCCAGGAATGAAAAGGAGAGGAACGAAAGAAGGGAGATGACGTGCAAACGGAATGTAATTAGCAAAACTTCGCAGCTCATTCAAACTCCCAGCAGGACAGCGCGCACTTCGCACCTCCTCTCCGAAGGGGATCCCTGGCGCTCCTAGAGCATGTGCGAGCGGCGCCGGCCCTGAATGGCCGGGCCGATGTGGAACTCCGCACGCAATCAGCGCCCGCAATAAAGTCGCTGCGAGCCTTGAGCAAGGTCAAGCGCGGCCGCAGGGGCGCTGTCCGATAGACCGCGCCACAGGCGAGGGCAGCGCGGCCCCGCGCCTTACCGCCACGCCACGCCCACGCTAAAGGACACTTTTTCCACGTCATTTTTGTTTCAATTTCGCGGGAAATAATGAGACATTTCGCATTAATTAGTCTTTTTTTAAATCGCTAATAACATTCATCAGGTTTATAATATTCCTTTATATAGTAAACCCTCGTTAGCACGAACTCGCTTAACACGAATTTTGCCGTAACACGAACCAAATCTGCGTCCCGGCAAGGGATTACGGTAAAAGGAACATTTATAATACTCGGATAAGAAGAATTTTTATAACACGAACTCCGATTATTTCGGTGTCTTGAAATTCGTGTTAATGAGGGTTTACTGTATATAATTTTGACTTCAAGTAAATATAAGAAAGTGAAAAAGTCAAATAAATATCACGAAGGTATATTTTGTAACTTTATTATAACGGGATCAAGCTAAAAAGCAAAACATTTGAGTGTTGATGTACAATACTAATGGAATTGTAATAAACAGTTCCCTTAAGACCTAGAAGATTCCACACAAGTTTTATTTACATTTACTTCGTATTACGGACTCACTACTGTTGATATGCCTTAATAAAATAATTATTTATTTAATGAATATTATATTTAATTATTGAAACCATTTTTTCATGGTTAATTTTGTCATTCTTTATTGCTGCGTTTTACGGGCTGTATGTAGATGGTCCGCGAAGTTATATTTTAGAAGAGATCTAGTCTGATAATTATTTTTTTGCCATTAGTGCCATTGTACTGCTGACAATATTGCTGATTGATTGTGCTGCTGACAAAAAACAACGTATTTTAATCTCCAGTAAATAACATTAATTAATGAAGGAAATGGCAAATGGTTTTTGAAAGTGCGTTTTTTAAACAGCGGGAACCTACTGGAATCGTCGTATCAAAAAAGCAATTGCAGAACACTTAACTGCTGACTTGCATACATTTTGCACACACACACACACGCACATACACATACGCATACACGCACGCACACATACAAACATTTATTGCATTGCTTTGTATTCATGTATAAATTTAAAATTCAGGAACTCACCACTGCGACTGGCAGACATGAAACCTTTTGTTTCAAGCGGCATTAGGACGTGAATAGCAACTCACCTGGGAAAGAAAAAAAAACTTAATAGAAACTTTATTTTATGGGCGCACGAATAAAAATACAAACATTTATTAGGCGAGATAACAGCAAAACGTTGGAAGAGAAAGTTTAAAATGAAGAGAGAGATCGAATTAGTGCTACACTTGTCAATCTCTACTTACGCTTACTTACTTAATAAAAATAAAAAACACTTAGTATTATTCCGTTCTCTAACTATGACACACATATAGTGTCGTCGTTTGTCAGAGCATAGCTCGCTAGTACGCCTACTGTGCGTGCATACTAGCAGGGTATGGTCGAAGATTTTCTGAATCAATGTGATGGACCATACGAGGATGGGAAGTAGCCCTCCCCCTTCATTCAGAACGCTCTGAGGAAGGCCACAATATGTTGGCGGAAACGTTAGCCAAACAAACGAGACGCGGCTTGTCCCGGATAGTCCAGCCAATAACAGCTTCAGTTGTTCATCTGAACTGGTTTTGATCACATATTTTACGTTTTTCTTTGCTTGTAGGGCATTTTAAAGGCATTTTATTGATAATTAAAATTCTCCCCAACATATTACATTTAAAAAGTAATTATCACAATACTTCGTCAATTTTAAAACAAGCGGGGCCGGCGCTCTCGTGCGACACATGCGAACGAAGACGAATGCCACGCGTCGGCCCCGACCGACTCGCGTCGAATCGGTTCCCGGGAACCGTTAGCTATGCGGCGTGACGAATCTTACGTGTGGTGCGTGCGGAGAGAATCGCACGATGACGCAAGCCCGGCGCTTCGCAGGTAGCGGGCAAGGTACCGCGAATCAGTCCACGCCATGCAGAGTTCTTGGACAACGCAAGACATTACCGGTTATAGTGAACGTTTTGGGGACTAACATGTTAGTCCCCAAAACCAACAAGTTAGTCCCCACAACCAACATGTTAGTCCCCACAACCAACATGTTAGTCCCCAAAACCAACACGTTAGTCCCAAAAACCAACACGTTAGTCCCCAAAACCAACATGTTAGTCCCCAAAAGTTCACTATAACCGTTAATGCCGTATGTTGTCCAAAAACTCCGAACGGTGCAGGCTGATTCGCGGTATACCTCGCCCGCTCCCCACTACATCAGAGGTTCGCTATATACGATGATGTCAAAATTAAATAGAATTTCGCCACAAATATTGATTTTATTAATACAGAGATATAGCAAAATTTATTAACAGCACGAACTGAAAATTTCAATATCTTTGTCTTTAAAAAATCAATTACTTTAAATTGTTTGCTTCGTACATTTTTCATTAGTAAATTCTCTAGAAACTTCTCCAGAGTTCGTGCTCACTTCATTCTTGATTCTCCATTGTCCTCTGTCTCGAAGTATCGCAATGCAGTCTTGACACCTTTCAAAGCCTCTTGCACTGTTGGAACACCGTCCTACCCTCCGAAGGCCCTTTAAATCGCCTAATACGAATACGAATTTCGTGTACGAGATCCAGTTAATCTCCAGGTCTTATTTCCTATTGACTATTGCCAAGGTTCAGTTTCACTACAACCGAATCTTCTTATGCTGATTTGTAATGTAAATTCACTATAATCGAGGGTTCACTACAACCGAAGTCGACTGTATATCGTTTAGTCCCGGGGCCCGGCAAGTCAAGTGGCCCGATGATGCATCATGAGATTGATGAAAAAAGTAGTAAAAAATTGAAAAAGAAACCAGAACTCGAGAAAATCGTTATCGCAATTTTAAAAGTGTACTCGGTACAGGAGTGTGATGTTTCATAAAAGTTTCAATTAATTTTTTGCCTTAAATAGATAATTATAACCACTGCTTATAAGGTATGCCTGTTTGAAATGAATCAAATGACGCTAACACAAGACTGTTCTACTGAAATTCGTGTTTATTTCATATATTTAACAAAATGTAATGTTGTTAAACATTTACTAAACTCAACAATTTTTTAGTGTTTTAATACCACTGAAGTATTTTTATTTGATCACTAAGTAATTACACTTAAAACGATTAGTATTTAAAATATATTTCCAAAAACTTTTTCTGGTTTAAACGTAATTTCTGTTATTTGTTGAAACAAAACAACTCAGCTCCTTGATACATCTTTCACATTTTTTTATTTGAATGTGCGGAATACCGGGTCCAAGTGAAGAGAAGAAAGAAGAATAAGAAGAGACGAAAGCAGAAGAACAAGAAGAGAAGAAAGCAGAAGAATAAGAAGAGAAGAAAGCAGAAGAATAAGAATAGACGAAAGCAGAAGAATAAGAATAGACGAAAGCAGAAGAATAAGAATAGACGAAAGCAGAAGAATAAGAAGAGAAGAAAGTAGAAGAATAAGAAGTTGAAGAAGCGGAAGTGGAAGAAGAATTCGAAAAAGAACACAAGAAGAGCAAAAGGCTTGAAGCCCCAACTGACAAAACCCGCCGTCGCGAGCCGACTGCATCGCAGCGGGCGGGCGGGAGGGAGGGGGGGCGGAGACCGCACCAAAGGAAACAGCCTTGCGCCGTGGCGCCTGCCAGCCAGCGTCGGCCGGAGGGGGGGAAGGGGAAGGAGGCGGAGGAGGGGAGGGGGAGGACCGCCCTCTCGCGTGCGCGATAAGCGCCTATCGGCTACGCCAGGCTGTTCCAACTCGGACTCTCACGGGCACGGGCGCCCGCGGGCGCCCGCGAGCTCGCCCGCGGGCAATCGTGGCTAGCCTAAGAGGAGGTTGTGGAGGGGGAAGCGCTCTTATCGCATTCGTTGTTCTTTTCGTGGAAGCAACGTGAGTAGTGCGATGGCTGGCAGTGGAAGCTACAACGCCTTTTTCTGTCTCACCGGAAACCTTGCCATCGTCGATGCAGTTGGATATAAGATTTGAAGAATACTAAAGAACAGATATTTTAATACTCTTAATTTGTTGCGATGATATCGGAATTTGCATATGGAAGTCTTCCCCAAGCTTGATAAAATGCAGCTAAGATTATATCTATGTTTGCGTCAACAAATTGTTAGCAGATTTTCTCTGCAATGAAAACAATAAAAATCAAAGAAAGAACCCAACTGCAGGACAAGACATTGAAGAGCGTTCTACGTATTGCAACAGACGAAGGACTGACACCAGACATTGCTTCACTTGTTAAGAAAAATATGTCTAAAATTAATTTCATAAAGTATTGTTGAATTGAATAGAATTTTACGTTTCTTGTTAAACCTCTCCTGAGTGTGAGATTTCTTTCTGATCATGATCTCCGGCGTGCCCTCCGTGCAAACCTAACCGCTCCCTGCTTCTGCTATCAGCGACAAATTGTCGCCAAAGGCCAAGGCCAACTCGCGCCCCGATGGCTCATATTTCGCCAGGCGCCGGCAGCGAGTGTTGACACAGCAGTCTGCGCCCGCCAGTCTCCACCAGTGCCCGCGGTGGCTCGCGGGCGCCCGCGTGCCCGCCCGCGGGCAGCTGAGTTGGAACAGCCTGGGCTACGCGACGAGTCAAGGCCGCCCCCCCACCCCCCGGCCCGCGCGCTCTCCTCTCCAGGCCTTTTCGAAACCTCGCTCCCGACACCCACACACTCCACACACGAGCGAAAATATTTTGCCAATAGAGGCTTTTTGCACAGCGCGAACCGTTTTCTGCTCTTGCGCACAAGCTCTGAACTGGTAGATGGTAAGGAGATTCAAGGCGTGCAAAAAGTCTCAAAACTAATTGATTGATCGATACATTTCGTATCGAATCAATAAATAAACGCACCATCAGTGGTTTTAACTCACCACGTATTTTAACGCACGAACGCATTTTAACACAATCATTCGATATCAAAACTTGACAATTCCAAAGTTGTTTTGTATTGACACATTACTACCAATTAGAAAGCAAATAGCCTTTTTGTTTCACTATTAAACACTTGTCGTGATATTTTAATAAATAAGTCATAACTCAATTGTAAAGTATTTAAAACTGATTTGTGGTATCGTAAAAAATTGAAACTAACTTATTTTTCCTTGTTGAAGATTATTTGAAAAATAGTTAATTTCGAAACCCAGACACCAAGTAAAACACCTTTTTTCTCTTCTTCCGGAAATGATTATTTGTCGATTTCGTTTCGACATGTGGATTTAAGATACAGTATACTCGTTTTTCCGTTTGTACTTCTGATGTGTGGTTCATGGTCACTCTAATCTGTTATTCGGCAGCTCGTGGAACACATGTTAAGTTAAGATAGCGGCTAAGCTATACTTGTATCTGACATGCGTCCAAAAATGTCGACATATACTCACAAACCAGATACTACTCTGATTTCAAATATCGCTTCTGAAAATGATTTAAATGATTACGAGATATTCCATGAAAGGGCCAACTTCCTTGCTAGAAATATTTTTCTATTCGCGAGCGAAGACAGATTTCCGAAGCTTAAAATATCAAATAATATATACTTGAAAAATATCGTTTCATTTCAGAATTATTAATATTTAATATTTAATATTTAATATTATTATTATTATTATTATTATTATTATTATTATTATTATTAGCCCATACAATTCCACGTAGGGCTAAGGCCTCTTGATTTCTCAGGGAAGATTTGTGCTGTCAGCTACTTGTGGCCGCTAGTTTGCTGTCTAGTAATACACTGGTGGTGATGTCTTGTGGCAGTCTTTCAATATATGTGGTACCATAGTGCATGTAAGAGAGAGAGAGAGAGAGAGAGAGAGAGAGAAACTGAGACAGAGAGAGGGGGTGAGGGCAGAGGAGATGAAGGACAGATCGCTCGGGGTCCGTGGCCCGATTGTTAAGGTACTGCTCCGACATTCGCCTAGTACGAAGTCGAAACCACGGAAAACTACCGAAGAGAGCAGCAGGTTGCTTGAATTCTCAACACATTCACTACCACCTCGCGGTCAGTCGTTGTAGTGGCAGCAGCCGTTCCCTGAGCGATCACAGAGGCAGACCTTGCTCTCCCTGCTCTAGAACGTGTTTCGAGAAATCCACCCGGGGAAGGGCGTGTGGCTGGAAGGCAACCTTGGCACCACTGCCCTACAATCTGTTTCGTGGTCCCCTCCGTTCGTCACCCGACCCTTGAATCCACACCACTGGGCAGGGAGGGGCGGAGGAGGGCGTGTCCCGGAGAGGTAGCCCGGGCCAAGGAAAACCTTCCCCACACCCGCCCCTCCTCCACCTCTCTCCCTCCCCCGCCCACTCTCCCTCTCCCTCCTTCTCTCCCTCTCTCTCTCTCCCTCTCCCTCTCTCTCACTCGCGCGCACCCTCCGCTCGGGTCGCAGCGCTCCATTGGTTGCTACCCCTCTCCCCCTCCCCTTCCGATCCCTTCCCGGCCGTTTCGCTCCCAAGGACGCGGGCCCTTCACCCCCACCCCACCACCCGCTCTTCCCGGTGCCGAAAAATTCCCCCGCCCAGAACCGGATTTCTTCTCCGAGCTGTTTGGCTGCCTCTCCAGGGACGACGCCCACAGCAATGGCCGACAGGGACCACGCCCCCTCCCCTTATTATTATTACAAGATTCAAAATCTCAACACCGTTGGACATGAGACAATACGTCGGAATTGAGATTCAAGACGTATTGTATAACAGTTGAGTTGATATCAGTCAACCTCGTCTCCTAAGAACTTCCTCACAATATGGCAAGTGTCCAGTATCACAGATTTCTGAATTTTTGATAGATTTATGATTATTATTATTATTATTATTATTATTATTATTATTATTATTATTAGTGTTCTATGCTACTGAGAGACTATGTATTTTCATGATTTTGTATTTAGCTGCCACCGGGTTATACCCATTTGCAGTTTAAATAAATCTATCTATCTACAATAGTGTTTGCTGGAAATGTGCATATTAACGGTGCGAGAGATCAATAAAAAAAAAAGGTCTAGAGTTTTCGTTACCTTCTTTTATTGGGAAAAATTGATTTCAATATTTATTTATATTAAAATTATGTCATTGTTTAAAAAATATTGTATCCTATCATACATTCACTTAAAAATAATAACAAATGTTTATTGTTGAAAAAAATCTGTGAAAATCTCCAAATCGATCGGCTAGATCGGCTAGACCTAGTGGCCGATTGCAGGCAGCTCGTAGTCGTGCGTGGCGTAAACCAAAGAGGCGAGCAACACTGTTTCGCATCCCCCCTTATTGATGTAACAATTATTAGCGTCGAAAGATCAAAAGCGAAGACGTAGGCACATAGGTTGGAGCAAACGCTCGTGGACTTGTGTCTACGCCGCGGTCTGCCGCCGCTTGCGGCAGGATGTAGCCTTTGAATTGATAAATAAATACTTATTCACTCAAACTTTTTATTTACATATTGATTTATTTCACGGCAGTTTACAAGTCTTTTAAAATAATCTTAAAAAGTATTATCTGTAGCAATATATTATTGAGCTATATCATAGTTGTCGTATATTATATTGTACGTGCTTTGAATTGCAAGGGGTTAGTCCTCTATATTAAATAAATAAAATAAAAATAACATTTTACTCGTAGAAAAAAGATACATCTCTTTTTGATTTTTTAATTCTTTTGAGTGGGTCGGTTTAGAAGGAATCGTATAGCGATTTCGACGTTTAGAACCCACAGATTAAACACTTAATTACGGAGAATTATTCCACCTTTCATTATCAATGAATGCCCATAAAACCTAATTTGAAAAGAGTTCTCCAAATCTGTACTTTACTAATACATTACCTACTTAAAATGTTAAATTTTTATAATCCTTCAAATAATATTTTTAAAAGAATCATAAGAACATTAATATCAATAAACGTTGACCTTCCGTTGTAACAATGGAAATAAATCATTACGAAAAAACGTTCACAAAACGACTCGTTCTGGAATATAGCCTACATGTTATATTGTAGTTTAATTATATATTTTTATATAATGTAATAAAAGTCTACGGTAAAATCTTTCACGCACCATACAGTACAGGACTCAGAGTACGGACAATTGATTGTCAAAAAGTAATGTAAATGTGACCTTTAAGACAGAAAATATGATGTTCACACCTCTACAATTAAATATACCACTTGCAATTTGTTTAGAAATTGGTTCGTAAGTCGCAGCAAATTTGATATTCCCATTTTATACGTAAAGCACAAATCGACAGATAATATCGTTTATTAATTTACGTTATAAATGTTTACAGAGAATACATTTTGTTAGATTTAAGCTATCAGAGTCTGGATCTTGCTCAAGATTATTGAGAACGTTATGGGCGAAATTTTACGAGAGAAATCATGTTAGAGCACGTACTTTATTCGCACGCACTATCTCCTACACGCGAATATGTGAATACCGGAAGGTAATATCCTGTCACTTAAAATGAAGGGAAGTGTAATGCAAGGCCACAAGGCTGTCAAACTTGTCAGAAATAGCTGGGGGCCAACTTAGCATTCATTCCGGCGGGTGCAGTCACGACAGTTACCGATTTCCGCCCCGCACAAAAGATCTCTGCGACGACAATCGAGTGTCAAAAGTGCAGACTATCACAGTACATTTTAACAAGAGGGCCCTACGTGAGAATAATACTCAAGCACCACAGTTTGCCGACCCGACACGCCGTGTTTGCGAAAGCTTGATGCAACGGCAAGTACGTGCAGTCGCCGTTTCGTATCCCGCTTAGGCAGGAATATTTGTTATAGCGAGGTTGGCTTCCACCTTTCGTTCTTTCTTTTCAACAGTATTCTTTATTCCAGACCGTCTAGAAGGTGACTAATACTTTCGTAGTATTTGGACATAAAAGTTTTTAATTTGTTGCAAGGTTAATCCAAAACTTTATTTTACATCTTGAATTATAATTCTTTTATTCCTCATTACCTTTAATAACGTGAATTTTCATAGTACAATTAATTAGAGAGTTGATTGAAAAATAAATTAACGGAGTTGTTCTAAAATATTACATTTGTTCACACTCTTCTCTGGATTTTCTTGGCAATGAGCCTAAAGTAGCTGCTGTAGCTTGTTCTAAAATATTTGGACTTTCAAAAAAATTTTCGTATAGATCGATTGCAATTGCCGCGCAATATCCTTCAACACACATCCAAGGGTCAGTCAACAATTTGGAAACAATCACCCTGCTGAAAAACACTTAGTATGTGCTCGGGATGGTCAATTAACTTTACGCCAAAAGAACAACTTGTCATAAAATTGTATGGAATAAAATATTGCTCTTCAGACGGCAAATGTGACTTTCCAAGACACGACTTGATTCCTAGACTCGGCCTGTCGACTTCCTGCGGTAAAACTCCCGTCTAGACATGGAAACCTCCGCTTTTTGCCTTGTAATGTAAATTACTATTCATTCCTGGTCAGGCCGGTTGGCGCAGGAGCGTGAGTAATATGTGAAGCGTTTACACGATGAATAGGACGGTGCCGTTCTTGATTCTCCCTGTGATCGCAGGACAGACGCTATCACTATGCGTCACCATATAGTCCGATTTTTACATAGCTGCACCCTAAAGCCCCTATGGAATATCACACGGCACTTCGCGTCTTTCTTGGTCGTGCCGCTAGATGTTGCATGGTCGCAAGGACTGCTTGATACGGTCGCGGTCATGCGAAATCTAGCAGCACGACAGAGAAACACGCGAAATACACTAACATATTCCATCGTGAAGACGGGCCTTGAGGAGCAAAGTTAGAAAAATCGCACTATGATCCTTCCCCTCGAGACACATTCACAAACCGATAACTGCTATCTTTCTGTATATGTACACACAGTGCTTGATTTATAAAATTTTAGGCACCGGAACGCGCTCCAAATTAATTGTTAATTTAATAGAAAAAGTTATGTATTTACAATATAATTTAATAATATATTTCAGGAAACTGGAATGCCGTTTCCTCGTGTTCCGCAAGAAATCAAGCCCTGTTTACAGATATATTTATTTTCATACGTACATACATTTATACATTTTTAGAGACTCGTACATACAGGATGGCCCTACGCAGAGGCGTATCTATGTTATGACTAAGCTGCGGATTTTTCCCTATTTGCCAATTTTTATCGTTCAAACAAAATTATTCATTTGGAAGCATTAGTTGTATTAAAATAGAATGCTAATGCCTCAAAATGAATAAGTAACCTAAAATTCGGCAATTTTAATTGAAAGATAAAAATCGACAAATATGCAAAAATCCGCAGCTTAGTTATGAAGCGCACAGCCCTTGCCACGAGCGCCACTCACAGAGGCGCTATTTGCAATTTACTCATTAAAACAAATAACTACCATATACTTCGAAGTATCCTGACAGGAGCGCAAATTCTATGCTTACCGTGGGCGCCTGAATACGGCATCTGGCCCTACGTGAGAATCAACCATCAAAGTAGACTTTCCCTGTTTACGATAGCGTATCTAGTTTCAAGGCATTCATAGACATATAGATAGGTCGAAAAAGGATGCGGGTTATCGGCAACAGCTGAGTAAATAGTTGCTGGACAAAAGCCGACGGCTGGCTGGGTGAACATTCGAGGAGATGATTGGACAACTCGGTGTTTTCCTTCAATTCATTTCAGGGCCATTCCGGAGCGATTAGTAGAGGCCAGAAAAAATATGTAGTATTAAACGTCAAAATATGTAATGAATATGAATATGAATAAATATGTAATGAAAACAGTAAGAATATGTAATAAATGTGTAAAATCGGATATAATATGTGATATTAAAATTCTGTAATCAAAAAACCATTTACATAGCAAGAAATTACATTTAGAAAAACTGCTCACTTTACATCATCCAACTTTCTCGTCAGTAGTAAACGTTTCATCTAGTGTAATTTTAGAACCGTAGTTTAGAAGGCAGACTAATCGCAATAGAAGTCATCGCACAAACTGGCGAGATCTACAACCAGCAAACATACACTCTAGCATCTTCATCGAAGTGTTACACGTCGGCGGTCGCAAATTTTTCTCGGAAATTAAGGTTACATATCACAAAATGCGGTGTCAATGATATTTTAGACACCTAGATTTCCCCAATAAAATAAGAAAAATGCTGATTTAAAAAAATAATTCTTTTCATAAAAAAGTATATAATAAAGAAAATTGATAAAATAAGAAAATGTATGCGAAAACAGCAAAATATGTAAAATATGTAATATAGTACTAAATATATAAAAATATGTTACGAAAAAAAAATGACATTGTGTAGGAGGGCTACGATTCGCCAAGATTACAATTTTGAGAACGGTAAGTAGAAAGACAAAAAATATGTAATTACACAAAAATCCGGTCTCTAGTGATTAGGAACTGATTTCAGGCCCGACAATCACTCGTGTAACTGTCACGCCTGAATGTGTGAGGGGAAAGGAGCTTACACTCTACCAACCATCTTAAGATATTTCAAACTTTATAAAATATTATCTTAATCTCATTATAGCTAATGGAAGAACCTCATTTTCACGCAAGTAACAGCGTATTTACATAAAACTTAAGTGAAGAATTGAGTTCAATATTCAATGAAAATATTGATATATTAAATCTATAGTTCATTTTCAAAAGGTGTATTGTCGTTGAAAATCAATGCCATGGAACTCATACACATAAGCACTCCAGATTTTCAAAATTTTCCATTACGATATACTGCCTCCGCCCATCCGTGTATCAACATAAAGTACATAATTTTTTCGCTCCCCAAATAGGGCGTCACACTTGAGGGATTTCCAGACACCTGTAACAGCTCTGCCCGTTGCTTCGCAGCCATCCCTGGGGAGCCCCCGGCACGATGGGGGGGGGGGCGAGAGGGGGAGGCGGCTGGGTTCCGAGAGGTGAGCAGCTAATGACCCTTGAATAACCCCTCCCCTCCCCAACCCCTTTCCCCCTCTCATCCACCTCACCACCGGGGGACGCCTTGGGAAGAGACGGGTGAGGCAACCAGGCGCCCGGCCCAGGAGGGAACACACTCAGTGGAGCAGCGCCCGACTTCAAGAACGAAGGCCCCTGGGCGATGAATAGACCCTCCTTTTCGCGACAACAAAAAATGGACAAAATTTTCATATTTAACACAATAATAATAATAATAATAATAATAATAATAATAATAATAATAATAATAATAATAATAATAATAATAAAGCCATTACCGGGAGAGATGGCTCAGTGCATCAACCTCATGTCACTGCAGTCCCTCTGACCGAGAGGTCCTAGGTTCGAGTCCCGACGGCGGCAGGATTTTCGATACTAGCTTGTCAGCTAGGTCGAATTCAGTCGCTGTCTGGAGGGGAATTCTAGCGGCCGGCTGCTCTGATCGGTACTTTTCCGTGGTTTCTCCGATCAACACCAGGCGAATGCCGGAACAGTACCCTAACAAACGGGCCACGGACCGCGCGCGATCTTTCCTTCCTCTACCTTGTCCTATCCTCTCCTCTTACACACACACTTACACTAACATACACTACACTACCACACATGCCGGGAGACCGGTCGGGAGCTTACAGCTTGTCCCGGCTGGGGCGGTGCCCCGCTGGTGGGAGATACCTGGTTGAGGGGAAAACCCCGCCAGTCGACGGTAGGTCGGCGCCAGATCTCGCCACCCAGCGGGGAAAAAGATCATCGCCACCTCCCGAGAAAAACACGCACTACACTTACGGACTAATGACCTAAGTGGTTGACGCGCCCGGAAACACGAATCAATCAATAAAGCCATTGATTCCAATGTTGGGCAAGGCCTCCTACTTCAATAGAGAGGTGACTCAAAATTGTAACCGCTTGCAGATCAGCTAGTCCCGGAGAGCGTTTATTGAAAGCGAATTGTCCACTGTCTATATTATTGACCCCTCTATATTATTGTCCGCTTGTTATTTACTGACTACTGATTACACTACCATTACTAACCACTGTTCATCTTGTTCATTCTCATTAACACAATAATATAAAATAATTATTTAATAAGTAGTAAATATAATTGGTCCTTGGAGGGTCTCGTGGACCACGTGCTAGCTTTAGGCAAGGCGGTCGCGGGTTTGATTCCTGGCCACTTCCACGAATTGCTGGTTCGAAGACTGTGGAAGCCTTCATTTTTTTGTCAAACTGTGTCCTTGAAGTGACTACTACTGATGTCGTTAAACCACCCAGCTCCTTGAGTTCTCTGTCAAGGCCTGACGTGAATGAGTGAGTGAGTTTGTCTTGATTCCGAGCGCGACAACAACCGAATTCATGAGTTGCGTAAGTGTAGTGCTTGTGTCATGGGAGGTGGTGATGTTCGTCTGTTGCCAGGCCCCGAGATGCGAGGCCTGCAGGTGTTTGTGCTTTTTTTTCCCTTGGAGGCATCTGCTTTACCAACATACGGATACAGCGCCGATAATACACATGGAGACATCCCAAAGTAGGAACATCGTGGTCTATCGTGCATGCCGTAAAATGCACCCATGGCACTTGTACCTTGATTGGGGGCCTAAACTCTGGGGTGGGCACCTAGGCGCTAGCTTCTAATCCGCCCCCCCCTCGGGCGCACGAGTACACCATTGGGCCAACATCCGGATTCTGCCGGAACGCAGAACTCGCGGCAACCTCCCCATACAATGCCTGGGTCTAGGACCGCCCTGTCAGCTCAGAGCTTCTAGCTGTCGCCCAAAGTTCGACGCGCCAGGGCCCAACTGGTGGGTTTTCGGGTTGAGCCGGACAACCAGGAGCTTAGCGTCGCCTACTCACTGCCTCCACCTTGAAGCTAACGACGTGAGTGCCGCCCGAAAACTAAGGGTCCGGGTGGCCGTCTGCATCTCTCCACCAGAGATCTTGCCCACCCACGCAGACCAGATCCCCCCTACAGGGCAAAGTAGGCCCAGCCGGAAATGCGTATCGTTTGAGTGCGGGAATATGGGGCAGAAGTAAGCATTCTGCAACGTGAGACGCAAGAGGCGACGGCGGCACTGCAGACGGTGCAACGTCTGAGCGGGGCAGGGAAAGGTCCTGAGCGGTGCCGGTGACTCACGGACGGCGCATCGCGGAACTCGACCGTCCCAGGGTACGTCAATTGCGGACCAGAAGGAAAACGATATTTTACCTATACGTAAATTGCGGACCAGAAGAAAATGAGGATTTTACCCACATGTAAATTGCGGACTAGAAGGAAAACGATATTTTACCTTTATGTAAATTGCGGACCAGACGGAAACGAGAATTTTACCCATATGTAAATTGCGGACCAGAAGGAAAGCTATATTTTACCTATATGTAAATTGCGGACCAGAAGGACCACTAGAGTTTTACAAGTTAATTACGGACCAGAAGGAAAATGAGATATTTCCCCATATGTACATTGAGGACCGACCCAGAGGAGGGCATACGTAAATTGCGGAAAAACTATCTCATTCAATTTCAGGTATAAGTGGAAGGTGACACTTCATTTTCGAAGAACATTTTCATAGACATTAGTTTTAAAACACAACTCTCTCCCCAATTTTCCAGACTTAATACAGGTTCTTTAGAAATGAATAGAATATTTTAATACCATGGTTTCAACAAAATTGTTTTTCTGGTTAATGTGTTTGTGTTTTTAATGGTTTTGAAGATGACTGTCTACAAACATTCCAGAGAAAAAAACTATAAATAGAAACTGAATGACAGCCTGACAGGAAATTGATTACTAAAATATTTCTACTAATTTAAATACAATCATTCAATACTTCCGTTTCCTCACATGCTTTATTAGTTTGTGAAAAATACTCTTGCAGTTCCTCTCTGCCTAACCCTTATGTGTTTATGTCAGAACGTACTTTCTCTACCCCCTCCGTCGACATCTGCGATCTAGAAGTTCTGTCGAATTGCCAAGTAGTGTATGCATACACATATAAAATATATCTCATTGATTTAAATTTCAAATGTCAAATAATCTTATTTGTACGTATTACATGATATTTTTGTACATTTGAACACTTTTGTACAAATTTTTGTACATTATTTTGTAAATTTTTGTACATTATTTTCTTTTCATTAACAAAATGAACAAATGCTGCTGTACCTTGAAGGAACATTATAGTTCACACGTAATAAGCCCATGAATATTTTATTTTTCATTGTCACTAGAAGAAAAATACATTTTTTAAATTTGTTTTCCTACCGGCTTGTTTCACAATCAGTAGCACACATACCGATAGTTATCTAGCATGATTTTTTATGAAGGGAACGTAATGCAATGTGGCAATCACTAGTTTCCCATTCCGTGACAGATTTATCTCAGTCGTAAATTACCGCTTGGGAGCTTTATTCCCTAGAGTTGCGAATGGAACTGCTGAGCCAACATTGTATTCGAATGATTGTAATTCCTAGTAATCAGATTGCAGAATACCCTATTATGTACCTGCCACTTTCAATACCCGCTTGAGAGAACGACTTAACGTAGCTTATCGAGAAATGGGAAAATGACCCATTGACAAATTCATTAGCAAATTGAAAATAGTGATTTGTTGGTGTATTAGGGAAACTGCTTTATACAGAGGAATCACGAATATCACAGATGACGGCTGAATTCGATCTTTATATAGCTAGTGGCGAAAATCCTGCCACCGTCAGGATTCGAATCCTAGGACCTCCTGGTCAGACGTATTGCAGTATTATCAATGGATGCAGTATCATCAATCCGCCACCTATCCCATACGAACGAGTATTTTGATATATGGAGGTCTGGTACTAAACATATTCCATATAGAAAGATGAATTAATAAAATATACAAAAACAAGGATGAATTAATAAAATATCCAAAAACAAGGATTTCGAGATTTATATTGCAAATCAACATGTTTAACTACACAGGACAATATATGTTTTTATGCGTATATCTTTATAACTGTAGTCGCTGTTCGGTGTTGTATGGTGTACGGTATCTCCTTTCACGAAAGGACATTGTGCAAAAGAAAATATGAGAGACTTGAGGAAATAAATCAAAGACTCCTTACACATTTCTAATCTACGAAATGCGTAATATCACCAAATAATAGCGTGACACCGAAATTCAGATGGCTTTTGTATGAAATAATAACAATAAGCCGTGATGTGAAACAAGACTTAACTATTTAGTGAACTTAATGTTTTGATATTTAACTACACGAGTTTTCTCAACTCGCAGCAGATTTGTATAGTGGACCCTTTATTTAAAAAACGGTAAATATGTTTCGGTATCTACGTTACTGTACAATATATCACGTTTTTTTTTCCTGTCAAGATAGAGTGAAAGAAACACCGACATTTTAAAAACTACATATAGTTGCCATTCCTAATCGTAGTGTCATCGAGAGGAACTCTCAGGGATAGTGAAATCTCCGTTCCACGGTGACACAACACAAGGGTTGCATGGCTGAGCCATGAGCTGACTTAGCAACGCCTCGAGTGTTGTTTTTTTTTCATGTGCAATTTCAGCGTATCCATTGATGTTTTATGATTGTCTGGGAATAACAAATCCTTTTCTCAGATTATGCCTTTCAGGAGAAAAATACTGTTAACATAAAAATAAGTTTTGCAGCTCTCCTTGAACGATTGCCCTTCCTATAAGCCATAGAGCTTGTGAAAGTGTGAAGGATGCAATAGTCTCAAATACGTGTCTGAAATCAACACTTCAATCAGTGCTTTTTTAGTGCATTATTTACCAAGCGTCTAGACTAAGCTATTCTTGTTAATAATAAATTGCTGCAGGAAACTATTCGTTGCCTCCGCGTCATCCAGAGACTTAATAATCGTTTGGAAATTACAAGTTACATCAATGTTTTATTAAGATTACTCTTGCGTACGCACGTACGCATACGGTTGTCTCTTCATCGCCGCAAATTGTTTATTTCTGTTGTGTCTACGCACTAGATCACATTTATGGAATGATTGGTGCAGTTCGACAACACAGACATCATAAAGATGACTTAACAAACTTGATCTTTTTTTATGTCAGTCTAAAGTGTCGTGGTTAGGAGAAGAATATTATTGTGCTTTTATTTCAGAGATAACTGGTTCTGTTGGAAGCAATCAATCAGACGGATAACAGAACTCAAGTAACTGCCTACTTCTCTTTAGTGCAGAGGGTCTTCTCTGTAGTTTTCTTTCTTGGTGGGAACGACTTCGAAATGCCGTTGGAGTCAACAGCGCCAAATTTTATCAACCAAACGTTTAGGGCACTATTTTCGGAGAGTGATATCTGATGTAGAGTGTGTGGGACTGTATTGACTGTCAGAACGTACTATGGCTTAGTATATAAGAGCGCAGAGTCTTCTATTCTATTCAGGAATATTAATTAATAGAATTTCTGGTGGTGAAGATATACCTTCTAATAATAAATAAAAGAAAGGTGTTGTCTGGTATCAAATATCGCATATACATTTAGGCTTAAGATCTTTCCGATAGCATAGCTATCATCATCATCAGAGCTATATTGCAGCATCTGGGCGGAAAACGAAGTTTGCTTCTTCTGCTCCTTCGACTCCGGTTTTAGTGAACTTCGATATAGTGACCCCTCGGTTATAGTGAACATATACCACTGGTCCTGTTTCACTTACATTACAAATAAGCGTACGAAGATTCGGTTATAGTGAACCCGAAGCTCTGCTATAGTGAACGTAGGAAATACAACGTCCTGGGAATTAATTCCCTCCTGGAAAAGTACGAAGCAAACAATCAAAAATAATTGATTTTTTAAGGACAAATAAAGATGTTGAAATTTTCTGTTCGTGCTGTTTAAGTATTTTGCTGTATGTCTGTATTAATAAAATCAATCATTATGGAGAAATTCTATTTAACTTTGACGAAATCGGATAGAGTGAACCTCGGGTACAGCGAACCTCGGGTACAGCGAACCTCGGGTACAGCGAACCTCGGGTACAGCGAACCTCGGGTACAGCGAACCTCGGGTACAGCGAACCTCGGGTACAGCGAACCTCGGGTACAGCGAACCTCGGGTACAGCGAACCTCGGGTACAGCGAACCTCGGGTACAGCGAACCTCGGGTACAGCGAACCTCGGGTACAGCGAACCTCGGGTACAGCGAACCTCGGGTACAGCGAACCTCGGGTACAGCGAACCTCGGGTATAGCGAACCTCGGGTACAGCGAACCTCGGATATAGCGAACCTCGGATATAGCGAACCTCGAATATAGCAAACCAGAAGTTCACTATAAGCAGAGTCGACTGTACATAGGTTTGAAACCAGCGACTGGACTCGAACCGCAAGACCGCGCTGCCCGAGTCAGACAACGCCCAGAGCCTCCGCGAAGCACATGAGCGACCTCTCCATTGATACCTCCGCGAAAGCCGGGCAGATTCCACGATCCGCCGGTGACTTGCAGGTCCTCTTGCGCGGCGCGGGGGCGGCGGCATGGAAACAGGCCACGACGACGGCGCGGGCGGCCGACCGACCGACCGATCGTCTTCCGCTTCGCGGCTCAACAATGGAGCTCGCGGGTGCTTTTTGCGGGCGGCGTGGAGGGGGGGAGTGTAGCGGGGGGAGGGGATGAGGAGGGTTTTGCTCGCGTTCCGGCACGAGCGGCCCTGAGCCCGGCGTCGAACTCCGAACGCCGCCGATAGAGGTCGTGGCGACGGCGACGGCGGCGGCGGCGGTGGCACGGGGCGGTGACGGGGCAAAACCGCCGACGGCTGACGAGCGACGAAAACTGGGGCAGGGGCGTCTGCGCGAACACGAACTTCTGTCGCAGCGAATGAAGATGGTATTGTTGTATTCGACCACGAGCGCATTCGATACTCCAACCTCACACTGTCACACGCTCGTACCAATTCGATCACACACTCGTACCAACAATGAATAGAAGAAATATGTGGCAAAAATTCACTCAAATTTAATCTGCTTACTATGTAATATGAAGAACACCTGAAACATATTTTATGAGAGTGCCCAATATATAAAGGGCTTAGAGGACCATACCAAAATGATGTATTATCCTTTCCAAATTATCTCATTCAACTAAACTCCGAAAGATCTAAAACTCTCTACAATATCATTTCATTAGTTCTGAAATTACGAGTATTTATTATAAATGAATTAGTCAACCTAAATTCCTCAAGTAGTCTCACGTGATACAGGTTGTTCTGTATATATTTGTATGGTCTGTTGTCTCAATTCTTTTGTATCTTATGTGATTGTATTATTTTGTTATTGTGTTACTGTATTATTAACATTTGTTGTATTATTTATATTGTATCTTGTGCTAACTATCTTATGCTATTAGAACTTATTTCTAAAGAGCCGTGAATATAACAGCAATTTGTAATAGGATAATCCTGTAAACAAATTACTAATAAAATTGAATTGAAAATTCAATTAAGGTGGTATGTTCATGCCAGTCACTAGTCAGATAGTACTCAACCATTTATTACAACTACAGATTAACAATCACTTCCTGTACACGTAAACAGAGCATTTAAATAATTATTTGTTAATAGTTAAAACAGAAGTATTGAGTTGTTGACGTAGAAAAATGTTTATTATTAAATTTAATGTCTCGCATGATTTTTCATTATCATAACTTGGCAATACCTAATATAGATTAGGCTGACTTCAGCTCTCATTCCCCCCCCCTTTCTGCGTTGAATATTCAGCGTCCACTTCGTTTACATCGAAAGTAAATGATCGTCAAACAGTCTGTGGTTGTGTGTGGTACGACATTTAGGGTGGTTTCCACTTCTGCCCCAAAAGAAACATAGACGATAGTGTGATTTGTGCAGCGTAACTCCTAGGCCGGGGGCCAGTACTTCCGGTTGCGATGAATTTCGCAGCAGTTTTTTAACAACTACTCCTCGGAATGCCCCGATGAGATATGTCACCTTTAATCATTTGATTTCTCAAAGTAGTTACCACGTATTGAATAAAACGAAAAAGGTACCTTCACCGTATAACTTCTTCAGTATCTTCAAAAACTTTTGTGCTCGCGAAAGCTATTTCGTAAGAGCCTGTGATAATATAAACTAATTTTACCAAAATTTAGTCCGGTAAGGACCAACGTTTTTCTTGCTAACTTGAACAGACATTTCACTTTCATGTGTGTATTTCATTGGGGGTACTTCACTATGATCGAGGGAACGAACATACCACCTTAAGAATCTTTCCCGGGGCGACAAATATCTTAAGATCCTCCAGAAACGTCTGGGTGACGAGACAGGTAATACGAATACTTGTTCCGACTTACCCGTCAGGGTTAAGAGGAATGTCTGTGGCCACAAACAATTACGTTTTTTTCTTTACAGTTTAGTGGTGTAGGTCTGAACTAGTAATCCTTCCCCAGAACCGCCCCTGTTTAGCATTCCATTTTTACAAGCCCGCATTCGAGATACGGGTAAGAAGCCCCCGCACTTTTTCATCCGGCCGGCCAAAAAGGAAGGACACTCGCGTGAATCACGAATGAAAACCATCGAGACCTGATTTTACTTTCTCTGAATACCAGTTAGAAGTTGACCGACAAATCTTTGCATCAAAACCGGTACAGATTAGATACACCCGTGAAGGTAAAAGTTCTTCTGTTAAGCACAAGGTGTTAGAATTTCCATCACAAAAAATCTGTTCATTGAAGATAGCATCAAAGTTACTAACATTAATATTTGTAGTAAGTAAATGATTGTAGTAACGACGTTTGGCCTGATTTATTATTGAATAAATAAATTCATTTTGTAGCCATGAAGTGAGATTTACAATGACGAAACGTCAGCGTTTTTAAATAAAATAAATTACGAGGGAGGGGTTGATTTGTCTCATGTTAACTTAATTTAGTTAGATTAATTTCCAATAGGATTTTATTTACAAAAGCAAAAAACGTACGGAAAAGGCAAAGAGAAGGGAAGATGAGAGCATTTAATAACAGAAGTAGAACAAAGTAAGAATGTAATAGAAGCGGGACCATAATGTCCTGGGAACGCTGTGATTGGTGAATCGAGAAGTTAGTTATGTTGAATATGGGGAAAAGGATACCCACATCATGAACAAGCAACAGAAAAGAATGGAGGGGACAGAGGACAACCTGCTTAGTCTTGCAGACAGGGAAGCGCCATGAATCAACATTTGAGTTATATTTATATGATGATTTTTGTTGTTAATAATGTAACAGTAATTTGCTAATATTTTGTGATAAACATGTGTAAGGTTATTCGTAGTTATTGGATAGAGTATTATGATATTAAATAAGAATATGTAATTAGTTATGGAAGCATTCTTCAAACTAAACGTAAAGTTTTGAATAACAAGCCTGTTTTGGAAGCTGAGATCACGGGATTTGTTGAGAATTGGCCAGCTGCTCACAGACGAAATCCTCAACCTCGCACATTGTCATGACTAAGCTGTGGATTTTTGCCTATTTGCCGATTTTCATCCTTCAATTAAAAATGCAGTATTTTAGGTTACTTGTTCATTTTAAGGCATTAGTAGTATTATATTTTAGTACTCCTAATGCTTCAAAATGAACACGTAACCTAAAATACTGCGTTTGTTATTAGTTTTGTGGTGAAATGTCGTTGGCATTTAAAATTAAATGATCACAGGTGTTATCATTGCTAACAATGCTATTTATTTCAAGAGCACCTTTCGATGGCTTAGCACCATCAGTTTCTGCTGTCTGGAAGCCACAAAACTAGTGCCATGATGATGGCCGAGCCATCAAAAGCTGCGCTTTTGAAATAAATAGCATTGCTAGCAATGACAACACCTGTGATCATTTAAAATGCTGCATTTTCAATTGAGCGATAAAAATAGGCAAATAGGCAAAAATCCGCAGCTTAGTCATAAATCTACTATTGTAACAAGCCAATTTAAAACAACATGAAGCTGAATTACAAATCACACTCTACTGGGTAAAGATTACAAATCACACTCTGCTGGATAAGGAAAGAAACAGAAACGTTAGGGAAGTGTATTAAATTGAGCCAATTACGGAATGGGTAGCAGACCGAAGAAAGGAATGGAACGATCATATTGAGAGAATGGAGGAGAAAAGAATCGTGAGGATTGCTAGAGACGAAAGGGGAAGAAGAGAAGTTGGTAGACCAAGGAGAAGATGGAAAGACTCGTTATAATTCTTGGAAAGGAACAAGTCTAAGACTTTTTAAGAAGACGAAGAAGAAGAAGAAGATGAAGCTGAAAGAAATCAACGTTCGTCCGTTGACAACAAGTGGGATGTTCCGGCTACATTTTCACTCTCCGTTCAACCTGTCCGTTTCCTTCACGGGCCCGTGGTAACCGCGGTGTGCGTCTGGGAACGCCCGCCCGCCCGCCTGCCTGCCGGCGCCTCCGCCCGCGCCGCCCAGGGAAAGGGAGGAGACGGGGAGGGGAGGGGAGAGGGGCGGCCTGGCCTATAAAGCTCCGCGGGGGCGTTGACCCCTCCCCGCCCGCGGTACCCAGTTACCCACTGTCTTTTTAACGGTGAGCCCCGAGCGCGGGCCATGCGGAAGGCCGACGGCGGCGGCGGAGTGCGGCGCGCGTTCAGCCGTTGGTGGACGGATGGCTAATGCGCAAAGAACGACGTTTGGCCGTCGTGAAAATGAAGGGCGTTTGGCGTACTAATGGGCTTGGCGTACTCGTTGCGTTTGGCGTACTGATGCGTTTGGCATACTCGTTGCTTTCGGCGTACTAATGGAGTTGGCATATTCATTGCGTTTGGTGTACTAATCGATTTGACATACACGTTGCCTTTGGTATACTGATGTCATTTGGTGTACTGACGACGTTTGGCGTACTATTGCCCGAACAAAAGAAGTTGATGATTGACAGTTTCGAGTGGAAAGGAACGACGTTGACAGGTTGCGTACCACTGTTCCCGCGACACGTAAATAAACACTTGAAATAAATATTTATAATGGTAGCCAAATGGTATACTCATATTTTATGAAGCAACAGCTTCAAAAGCACGACTGTCAATCAACAACTTATTTAATCGGACCATAGTGCCGTGTCACACACTAATGTCATTTGGCATACTAGTGGCGTGCAGCGTACTAGCGGCGCGCAGCCTACTAGCGGCGCGCAGCCTACTAGCGGCGCGCAGCCTACTAGCGGCGCGCAGCCTACTAGCGGCGTGCACCCTACTAGCGGCGTGCACCCTACTAGCGGCGTGCAGCCTACTAGTGGCCTTCAGCCTACTAGTGGCCTTTAGTGTACTAGGGACTATTGCCGGACTATTGCCGTTTGGCGTACTTTTGCCATTTGGCGTCTTAATGTCGTTTGGAGTGCTAAAGGCATTTGGTGAACGCACGCCAATTGGAGGCCGCCGAACCATGATAATCTGCTATCCCGGATCTGCGGACTCTACGTGGTAGAGGGATATTTGCAGACGGTTGACTGTCTGTTGACTGATAGTTGACATAGGTTTTGAGGACGAAGGTGATAGAGCAGGTAGACGGCGTGCATGTGGATAATGAATTGCAGAGTCAATAAATGCAACGAATAGATTGGATGCCAAGAAGAAAACAAAAGAAACCAGAAACCCTATAAGGTGGGGCCATACACACACACACACACACACACACACACACACACACACACACGGTCGCGCGTGCGTGTGAAAGTTTCTAGAACTAAAGCCGATGGTACGTGAGACACTACGGGAGACTACGAGTTTCGTTTCGTCTAACGATTAGAAATTATTAAAAAATGCTTTCATAGAAGCATGATCACCAAATGCATTCTTGTTATACTATTTCGTTTTTATCTGTTTAACAAAACAATTTATTTGTAGTTAATTTAGTCATAAATAAGGAAATTATGAAAAAATGGAATATACTTGGAATTATCAGCTCATTACAAGCTACGCAAGACTCTGAACATCACATTTCTAAGAAGGTAAAGTTGATTAAGTCATCAAAAAAAAACAACCACAGGAAATTAATGTCTTTCTTTTTTTGTCCGCACAAAAAGGGCTGGTACAGTCCTCTCAATAACGCCTCCTTACAGTGAAAAACATTGGTTTAGAAATACTTCAAGTAGGTTAAATTGAATTTCTGGTCACAAAGAGCTTTTCAACACTAGTGGTGTGCATTATTGCTAGAAGCGTGTTGAAAGCCCCCAAAACTCAATTCTAGTGGAAAATAAATCGGCTAATACATTACAATTAACCGGACAGCTGAGCAGAACACTTGCAAGTAAAATATGCCCCAGTTAAGTTGGCAGCGAACCAGCTCAAGCGCTTATGTTGCCAGCACCGCGAGCATGTGTTTCAACAATGGATAGAGACGTCAGTCGCAGACAAGAACGAATCGTCGGTCCCATTCTTTGCGCGTCAGATTATTTGCAAAGAGACAACGCTTCCATGGCGAAGTGGTACACGATGTTCTGACTCGTTCACGGTATATCGCCAGGCTCGCGTTGATGGAAAATGGCACATACATCACACCCCACCTCCAATAATACTTCATCTTCCTAAGACCCAATTCAAGGATACATGTGGCATCCGTGAATTTGAAGTAATACCGCGGTTTTAAGCTCCCGACATGTAGGATAGTGTAGTACATGAAAGTGTAAGCGCGTGTAAGTAAGGGTGAGGGTAGGTCAAGGAAGGAGAAGGAAAGATCGCGCCCCCTCCACGGCCTGTTAGGGTACTGCTCCGGCATTTGCCTGAAGTTGATCGGAGAAACCACGCGAAACCGATCAGAGGAGCTATAATTCTCCTCCAGACAGCCAGCAGTTGAATCCGACCTATGTAGCGAGTATCGAAAATCCTGTTACCGTCGCGACTTGATTCCTATTACCACCTGTTCACAGTCACTGCCGTGATACCGATGCCCAGAGCCACCCGTGAACCCACCCGGTGCCCCGCAAACTCTACAACAGGGTTTTCCAACTGGCGGCCGGCCGGATCTTTTTTGCGCCCTGCGACTGCTTACACGCAACACTCACCGTGCTGGATACTCGGATTGATTTGAGATTTTACCAGCTTGTTCAGCACCTTTCAAAACCCCTACACACAAATTTTTACGTGCTATGAAGCATTGCAAGCAGTGTTTTTGCGATAATTAGTATTGGGACTTTTCTTGACCTTATCGACCGTAGAAGGGCGCAAACGCTGCTCGCCGCTGGTTCTGCGGACGTTATTCATACACCGCGCCTGCACTATCGGCCTATCGGCAAGGTCTCAGTTACTTGGAGGGCAGGCGGGGTGGCAAAAAACGGGTGTTTACTATGCAGGTTCAGATGGAACGAACGCGGTTGGAAATCTTACACCGGCTGATAGACGCCGCATAACGTTCCTAGCGCTGCCGAAGCAACGGCTCGCCCGCTGCGGGAAGCGCGAGGGTCACGAAAGGTCCTGATACAAAACGCCTATAAAACGTTATTTATAATATTCCATAGCACTTCAAAATTTGCGTGTATAGGTTTCGCATGGTGTTCTATCAGCTGGTGAAACTTCATGTCAATCCGAGTATCCAGCACGGTGATTGTTACGTGTTAGAAACATTTTATTATACCAACCAAATACAATACAATAGCACAATCCATCTTATTTTTATTTAATGATATATTAATTTTCTCGTTGTATGTAAATTAAATACGTTGAATAAAAGTCATAACTAATAAATATTTGTTTCAGTGTATTCTCAGTAGTTATAGGGTAAAACCATCTTCAATTACGGTGCGGCCCGTTGCTTAACTAGAATTTGATATGTGGTCCGTAAGCCCTTCTAAGTTGGCCAGCCCTGCTCTACAATGCTGAACCGGCGCAGAGACGGTCAGCGGTAGATGAGAAACATCCAGTTCCGACGCCGATAGTCAGGGAACATCTCCCCTGTAGCCTTGCATCCCGCACTCTCTCCCCCCCCTCTTTTCGACGGAGTCGTAAAAACAGCGCAACGCCTATTCTCCTAACGGGGCGGCGGCGGCGGCGTGCGCTGGAGAGATCGTAAACTTTTTTTTTAACAAAACGCGGATTAATGGGTCAGCGCTTTAATTTCCGTAATGGACTGCAATTACGTTACGTCGTTAACGCGTCGTTTACGATAATACCACGCAGCGTCCGAGCATTGCGCGGCTCTCTGGAACGACGCGACTGATGGTTCGGTTCTCGGCAGCGGCAACCGCGCGGCAGTACTGAGGTTGCGGGGTCTTAGGCCTCGTTCACAATGCAAACGTAAACGTGAAGTAATGCTGTAAACTCAGCCGTAAAATTTACACGTAAAAACAAACACAATGACGAACGTAAGCTGGAACGCATGAACCAATCAGAATTCAACATACTGAAACTTGATCCATTCGTTTCTAGCATGGTAGAAAGATCTTTCCACAATAGAACGCTTCGTTTGGGAGTAATTTAACGATATAGATTTTTTAAATACTGGTGTGTGTTGCGGGTTGCGTTTTACATTAATATTTAGCTGCGATTTTTAAACAAATTCATGGTATTTTTAAAGTCAATGTGCAATTCGTCACGTCTCCGTGAAATTCTCTTTCTTTAGTGACCTCGTTTATAAAGATTGGTTGCGTGTGAGAGCCGCAAAGGGAAGGTATACTACTGAAATAATATGGGAGGCGATACTTATTTAGAACATTCACCAAGTACAAAATGACTGCACAGAACTGGGTGAAGTGCATCACTATGCCGCAAGCACGATGCCATCTCGCCAGGTGACAGTGACGAAAACGACTTCATAGTTACGAGACGTTTGTGTAACTGATGCTAATCAATCTTGACACTACAATGCGCATTCAGACACGAAAACCTTTAATGTTCAACAGCACGCTACATACAAGTTTTCCACATTCCATCGTGATACCACGACTACATAAACGTAGCGGGAGGACGGACTTACACATGTCAAATGCTTATCCGATCATTTCCAACTAACTCTACATTTTTTAAAACGTTTACAATTTAATGGAAAACACTTTTTTGTTTTAGTTGTTTGCATTCTAGTTTGCCATTCCACAAATAATCCACATAGTGCGTTGGCAGCTACAAAGAAAAAAAGGCGATGTGACCTTCCAACTGCACAACGCGTTTTCAAGTGAAAAGAGTAACTCTCACAACAGGAAGAGATTTATGGGCAGATGTCCAAACAAGTTAGCGTCGTCGGCCGCGAGCGCAGAGGCGCCCGATCTCTCCGCTGCCCTCTATCGTTTGCGAGTCACCTGATCGGCACGTGATTTCTCGAAACAACGCGAAGGGTGGGGGGGGGGGAAGCAGACAAAAGCGCACCGATTTGTATAACGGAAGGTTTCACTGACAGCTCGCGAGCATTCCAGAACGATTGCGGAACGTGTCTTCTCAGCTCAGGACAGGTTTTCGACGTTGAGATGCAACAATTCCTCCAAACACCAAAATCCTCCGGCAAAATATTGAAGTTGGAACGAACGAAAATGCATGGGGAGAAAGGACAGAGGGATGTAGGTATGTATGAGAAGGAGACACGAGAAACAGAGAAAAGGAACAAAGGAGAAATAATAGTATTGAAGAGGGAGAAGGCGGAGGGATCAAGGCGGAAGGAGAAGTATAAAAACGGACTGGAGGGAGGTTGGAGGAAGAGGGAGAGAACGAGAGAGAGGGGGGGAGAAAGAAGGAGAAAGAGGGAGAGAGGGAGGGGGGAGAGAGGGAGGAAGAAAGAGGGAGAGAGGGAGGGGGAGAGCGGGAGGGAGAAAGAGGGAGAGAGGGAGGGAGAAAGAGGGAGGGGGAAGAGGGAGGGAGAGAGAGGGAAGGAGAAAAAGGGAGAGAGAGGGAGAGAGAAGGAGGTGAGTGGGTGAGAGGGGAAGAATGTGTGGGAGCGGATAGGGAGAGTCGCAAGCAGTGAGTGAACACTGAATACACGAGGGATTGTTGGCGTGTTAAGCTCACAGGTGGGAAGTGCGAGCAGCGGATGAAATAGCGTGAGCGGGCGAATGAACTAGCGGGGCAGACGAGTGGCCAAGCGAGAAGAGTGAAACAGCAAGCGGACGAGCTGCGGACTGGCGAGCGGACTAGCGCATGCGCAGGCGTGAGGAGTAGCGGGCGTTGGACTAGCGGGGGGCGTGGGCGAGTGGGCTACCAGGAGAATGAGCGAGTGAGCCAGTGGGCCAGCGGACTGGCGAGTGGCCTAGTGGATGTGCGAACGAGAAGACTTGGGCGCGGACGAGCGAGATGACTATATTGGAATTTTTGCAACTTTGCCCCTCAAGTCTTCACGAAGGAATGTAGGGAGTTTTTGCACTCTCGAACGTGAAGCACTATCGATATTCTGCTCGTGCGCATTTAGTTTCTCATCATTTTGTATATCTGCGCTTGCACAGACGATCAATAGAGCTTCACGTTCGAGGGTGCAAAAAACTCTCTTATGTCACGGTATTTCGCGACATTCTCAGTCGTGCCGCCAGATATCGCGGCCGTATCAAGCAGTGCTTGCGAACATGCGACTTCTATCGGCACGACGGAGAAAGACGCGAAATGCCGAGTGATATTCCATCGTGGCACTAGGGGCTTGGGCGGCAGAGTTAGAAAAATCGCACTATAGCGGGAGAGCGAGAGGACTAGCGGGCGCGAGGACTAGTGGGCGGGGCGGGTGAAAGGACTAGTGGGCAGGCGGGCGAGAGCACTAGTGTGCGGGCGGGCGAGAGGACTAGTGGGCGGGCGGGTGAAAGGACTAGTGAGCGGGCGGACGAGTGGACTAGTGGATGGGCTTGCGAGAGAACTAGCGGGCGGGCGAGAGGACTAGCGGGCGGGCAGTCGAGAGGACTAGCGGGCGGACGGGCAAAAGGACTAGTGGGCAGGCGGGCGAGAGGATTAGCGTGCGGGTGGGTGGGTGGGTGGGTGCGCTACCAGATGGGCGAGCTACCGGGTTATTAAGCGTGTTTCCGGGCGGCGAGCGGCCGTGCTAATGGGAGAAGCGAGCGCACAACCGAGGCACCGGAGGTCCAGCGCGCCTGGCGAGTGGGCTGGCGGGCGGGCGGGCGGGTGGGTGTGTGGTCGGGTGGTTGGGCGTGGCGCGGCGGGGGCAGCGGGCGGGCGGTGTTTATGCCCGCGGCGGCGCGCGGAGCGTTGACCTGGCGCGCTATTTGTGGCGCGGAATGTCGCAAGCGAGCGAGCGAGCGAGCGAGCGAACGCCTCGCTCACTCGCTCGCGCGCGCGAACCGCCTCCGCCCGCGAACATCTGCCTGCGGTCACACGACGCGCAGTAAGGCACTGCCGGCCCCGACCCGACCCGACCCGACCCACCCGCAAGGCGCCTGAGAGGGAGGCGGCATCGATATCGACCTCTCCGAGACATCGATATTTTTATACTAGGGAGTTTTTGCGAGCGGTAAGCACTATCGAGCTTCTGCCCATAGCGCAGTTCAAGTTTCGCATCACTTTAGGGCATCTGCGCATGCTCAGAAGATCGATAGTGCTTGACATTTGAGGTGGCAAAAACTCCCTACAAACAACGGTATATGGGGACCCGGGAGTTCTATGCTAAACCATACTACACTTGGATTTTTATTTCTTGACGCGTGGGGGCGTGTCTTCACGATGACGATATTTGTGACGGTATTTCGTGTCGTTTTCGGTCGTACCGCTAGGAGTCGCATGATCGCCAGCCCTTCTCGATACAGTCGCTATTGTGCGACTCCTAGCGGCACGACCGAAAATTATGCGAAATACAGTGAGATATTCCATCGGAAAGGCAAGCCCCCACGCGCCAAGAAATAAAAACCCAAGTGTATACTGCGATTTTTCTAACCGTGCCTCTGGCAGGTATCAGCTGTTGACGGTTTCATCCACTCCGGAGCTCAAATATCGCTACAGTGACGTCACTACGGTGACGTTCAAGCTCTCGATTGGATGAAACCGTCAACAGCTGATACCTGCCAGAGGCAGAATAGAATAAATCACAGTATAACATAAGTATATTTTTCTCTCTTCCTAATTGATTGATGATTTTGAATATTTCTCTGAAGTTGAAGTTTTCTGTAGTCTGTTATGATTAACCAGCGTGTTATGATACGTGATTATGTGAATGCAATATCCTCGCCGATAATATTGTTTTTATTCATTTCCTCTATTTTATCCAAATCAATCATCCTTATATCTATCAAAACAACTGCAATTCTAGAGTTTGAACTACTCTCCAAATTGTGAATTTGTTTTGACGTTTTACGAAAAAAACATATATAGAATGCACCTAGTTTAAAACATGTTGCTCTTTTTCCATTTTTTTATTCGCCAGAATTACAGAGCTCGATTCTACCGTATCTCGCTCGGCAATTTTTTATTCGCACAAAAAAAATCAAATTATAATCTAGTTGCACACTGGCGTCTCCGAAGGTTTAATCTATTTTAAACGAATTATCATACTTATTAACCGGAGACTTTCAGTTAGATAAGAAGGATACGCATAGTCAATTTCCCACCTGCACACTCAGATGCGTCGAATGAACCCCAAATAAACGGTGCCGGGAACCAGAAATCTAACCGTGAGAAATGAACGTACACACGCAGTTTACCTGAAGGTTAGGGCTTTTCCCCCTAAATTTACTTTTGGCCTTTTAATGGATGTTTTAAGGGCAATTATATTTAGAGGTTTTCGTTTAGTTTGTTTAAAATGTTAATGTTTTAAAATATCTATTGTGTATCACAGAACCCAGAAATTGTTCCCTATGATTTTTGCAGGTATAAATATATTTTTGCAGGTTCAAAGATAACGCAGTAAAAACACTTATAAGCGTAATATCGTTTGAATGAGTTTCCTCGTTTAAAATTGGGCAACACATTTGATGAAAAGGAACAAATCATAGCAATAAACAAGTAATGTAAACAAACGATTTCGGTCTAAGGAATGTTTTTACGAAGAGGGATCTCCTTTTCAGTCATTACAACGAGTGAGACAAAAATACCTTTTACGTTCGTAACTTGTACGTAGTGTGAAACACTTTAAAACAAATCTTGCACAATGTGTGTATATATATATATATATATATATATATATATATAAAATTTAAATAGTTATTATACATACTATTTTTATATATTAGAAATGTAGATGTTTACTCTAAAATATAAATATAAACATATACAATTTATGTTTTTCGTATTTCTTTAATTTACACATATTTTTTACACATGAAATAACAGTTTGTTTTTTTCACGTTTTGGTGTGTTTGTAGCTCTAGAGGAAAAATGCTCCAGACCCCCTGGTAACACTGTCCCCCATTACCGTATGTAGAATTCCATCCCTGAGGGCGTTCTAAGTACTCGCAATTTCGCACACACGCACGCGCCTATTCCTGACGCGAATCCCACGCACGCCCTGGCAGTTGAGCGACGAGGCCGTTGGGGCCACAGAGCTATTTATTCTTTGCCCGTTGCACCTGCGGGGCGGCATTGGGGTCGGAAAACAAGCGACACGCGTACCATGGGAGCACTGCGTACTGTGTCGAGGAACACTGATCAGCAACGAGCGTTTAAAACGATTTTCTTGGCTTTCTTACAACAGTTGGGGTATCAACTGTCAACGAAGAAACTTCGGATCGTTCATTGTAGTTTTTTCATTTATTTGGTCATAAAAACAGTAGAAAACCTGTATGTCACGTATGGGGGGAGAATATTATCTTCGCACATTTTCCTTGAATTCCAGAATCCCTTCCCAACATTTTAACTATAAACACGATGAAAGATGAATAAAAGTTTTAAAAAAATAATAATAATACAATTTTTTAAAAAGCGCGAGATTAGCAACATTTGAAAAACTAGACATTTTCGTCCTCGAAAACATGTTTGCAACTGCAAACGAACTGCAGATTTGACTTTTCAGCATTGCTAACAAAATAGTAACTCACCATCAACTCTACTCCTACCATTGTATTATGTCGACGCATGAGCTTCGAATGCAGTATGATCTTCTTTGCCGAAACCCTTGCATGCTTTATAAAATGCATTTCCACGCATTACAATGGCAGTCGTATTTACGGGAACAGCTCTACGCACTTGTACATTATTGAGTGAGATTCGCCTGTGGCCAACATCGGTGAAATGCATCTCTTAGCGGCACAGAGAACGCGTGAATTATTGGCCGCATAAGAAAATCACCCGCGTATCGTAGCTTGTTAGATTGGCTAGAAAATCATTCCCACTATCCGTAGGGGGGTAATGCAAGTTTTAACCACGTCTAAGCATGGATGTGTTTATCTCGTGTTGAGAGATAGACTTGTCGCGCAAAAGTGCCCTGCTTAAACCCTTTCCAACGGTCTCTGGATTATTCTGGTTTCGCAGACACAGCTTCAAAGAATGAAAAGAAGGTTTGTGTGTCTATCCTGACAGCTTTTATCAAAACATGTTACTCTTTCGAGAAACTGGGTACCTGAAATTCCTTCCTGGAAACCCTTTTCGAGCATCAAGTTGCCCAGAATCACGACTAGAGAGATGGTTCGAACTGCTAGCGACATACGAGATCAAACTAAAATATCAACCTTTGGAAATTTTGACAAAAATATCTTTAACTCATTAGTTTCTACGATTAGCAAAACAGACTTGATGGAAAGAACTACAATTAATGTAAGAAAACAACAAAAAATACACACACACACTTATTATTCATACTTGAAATCAGTTACTTTAATGAGAAAAGATTTCTTGTTCCTGATAATCTTTAACATATTTCCTACACATGATAAAAGTACAGAGTGTGAAGGAACAAGTACATGGGAAGATTGGAAGAGTGTGAAGCCCGACTTGACGTATCACCGTCATGTTTCTTGGCGCCACTTACGTGTGCACAATACGTTTCTCAGACATATGTGGAACAGTTGAAACAAATTTTTGAGGGCATGTTGGCACTGAAAATTAAGAGTTCTCTCATTCTGCGTCTGCCAACCACAACATGTGACTCAGTCACGTAAACGCCACTCAAGTTAATAATCCAGATTTTGGAATATTTCGAGCTGAAACTCCGCTGCTCACGTTTTACGTAATACTGTACTGTTAAGTCTACTTCATGCAATCAAAGAGAAAACTCACTAACGGCCAGCGACTCCTAAGCTTTAACAGTCCGTGGCACGTAAAGAAGAAATACAAATTAGTTATAGCTAAAGATGGCGTATGATTACTCCTCTTCCAAGTAAAGGTATTTCTTATTTACATATTTTCTGATAGAAAGGAAAAATAAATGATAAAACCGAAATGATAAAACCTATCTGCTATTGCCTCGATTTACTCGTACAAACTTCAAATACGTCCGTTATTTGCACTACGCCCTACATCGGATTAATGACGTTAAAACTATTCCATACACTCATAGTCAATTCTTTGCCACTCGATTTACGGCGCTAAATGGGTAATTGGACCACCGAAGAGTTTAAAAGTAACGTTTGCTTCCTAATGAATTAAATTACATTAACTCGCTTAACGATTTGAATTCTCGAGCGAGTTGAAATAACGTTAACTCTCGAGCGAGTTGAAATAACGTTAACTCTCGAGCGAGTTGAAATAACGTTAACTCTCGAGCGAGTTGAAATAACGTTAACTCTCGAGCGAGTTGAAATAACGTTAACTCTCGAACGAGTTGAAATAACGTAAACACTCGAGCGAGATGAAATAACGTTAACTCTCGAGCGAAATGAAATAACGTTAACTCTCGAGCGATTTGAAACAACGTTAACTCTCGAGCGAGATGAAACAACGTTAACTCTCGAGCGAGTTGAAACAACGTTAACTCTCGAGCGAGTTGAAACAACGTTAACTCTCGAGCGAGTTGAAACAACGTTAACTCTCGAGCGAGTTGAAACAACGTTAACTCTCGAGCGAGTTGAAACAACGTTAACTCTCGAGGCGAGTTGAAACAACGTTAACTCTCGAGCGAGTTGAAACAACGTTAACCTCTCGAGCGAGTTGAAACAACGTTAACTCTCGAGCGAGTTGAACAACGTTAACTCTCGAGCGAGTTGAAACAACGTTAACTCTCGAGCGAGTTGAAACAACGTTAACCTCTCGAGCGAGTTGAAACAACGTTAACTCTCGAGCGAGTTGAAACAACGTTAACTCTCGAGCGAGTTGAAACAACGTTAACTCTCGAGCGAGTTGAAACAACGTTAACTCTCGAGCGAGTTGAAACAACGTTAACTCTCGAGCGAGTTGAAACAACGTTAACTCTCGAGGCGAGTTGAAACAACGTTAACTCTCGAGCGAGTTGAAACAACGTTAACTCTCGAGCGAGTTGAAACAACGTTAACTCTCGAGCGAGTTGAAACAACGTTAACTCTCGAGCGAGTTGAAACAACGTTAACTCTCGAGCGAGTTGAAACAACGTTAACCTCTCGAGCGAGTTGAAACAACGTTAACTCTCGAGCGAGTTGAAGCAACGTTAACTCTCGAGCGAGTTGAAGCAACGTTAACTCTCGAGCGAGTTGAAGCAACGTTAACTCTCGAGCGAGTTGAAGCAACGTTAACTCTCGAGCGAGTTGAAGCAACGTTAACTCTCGAGCGAGTTGAAGTCAACGTTAACTCTCGAGCGAGTTGAAGCAACGTTAACTCTCGAGCGAGTTGAAGCAACGTTAACTCTCGAGCGAGTTGAAGCAACGTTAACTCTCGAGCGAGTTGAAGCAACGTTAACTCTCGAGCGAGTTGAAGCAACGTTAACTCTCGAGCGAGTTGAAGCAACGTTAACCTCTCGAGCGAGTTGAAGCAACGTTAACTCTCGAGCGAGTTGAAACAACGTTAACTCTCGAGCGAGTTGAAACAACGTTAACTCTCGAGCGAGTTGAAACAACGTTAACTCTCGAGCGAGTTGAAACAACGTTAACATCTCGAGCGAGTTGAAACAACGTTAACTCTCGAGCGAGTTTGAAACAACGTTAACTCTCGAGCGAGTTGAAACAACGTTAACTCTCGAGCGAGTTGAAACAACGTTAACTCTCGAGCGAGTTGAAACAACGTTAACTCTCGAGCGAGTTGAAACAACGTTAACTCTCGAGCGAGTTGAAACGTTAACTCTCGAGCGAGTTGAAACAACGTTAACTCTCGAGCGAGTTGAAACAACGTTAACTCTCGAACGAGTTGAAACAACGTTAACTCTCGAACGAGTTGAAACAACTTTAACTCTCGAGCGAATTGAAACGACATCAGGGAAGAGGAAAGGCAAATATAAGAAGATAATGAAGCACAGGCGGAATGACATAGGTGAGACGGCAGGCGAGTAGAATCAAGCACACGGAAACGGAGAGATGCTGAGGAAGAGGAGACCAGGAAAGACAACTCTATATGGGACCTGGGACGCACACCAAAGGACGAGGTCTGCACGAGAGCGGGTTGGGAGGAGGGGAAGGCAGGCGGGGACGGGACGGCGCGATAAAACACGTGACGTGCTGGGAAGCGGGGTTGGGATGAGCGAGTCAGACCGATGATATGGGTTGACAGGCTGGGGGATGCCTGGGTCGGTAGAGGGGAGACATGTCGATCGAACCAAGCGGTTGGAAGTTACGGCAGGAAGATAAGGTGGGGGCGTGAAGTGTGGGGAAACGGAACAGCTTAGAGAGAGAGAGAGAGAGGGGACGGAGGCATGGGATGGCAGACTGAAGTGCAATGGTGATAAAATGAGACTGGGATAGAATCACGTTCGGAAGGCGAGTGTTTAAGCAGTAATACTAAAGTAGAAGTCAGATGAGGGGAGAGAGTGAATTGTCGAGGATTTCGTGAAAGAAACCGTCTCTGTAATTTGGCATAAAATGCACTGGAAAGTTTGAGTTGTGAACACGGGCTCAGATATTTTCTGTTAATTGCGGAGACCGAAGGATGGAGTCTCGCCGTCAACTTGGAAATACGCGAGCGAGGCGAGTGAAATTGCCCTTACAGATTGGCGACCCACTGTGCCACACAAACTTAACAAAACTATTGTGACACCCCCCCACACACACACACGTTTGAATTCTCACCCATTCACATCCTGACGTGCTCTATTGATCCCTTGGCTGTAGCCACGGCGTTTGTCACAAAGCGTGCTCGCGTGCAGGGAGAGTCGCAGAGAGTGGTGGAGTGAAGCGGGGACGTGCGGGACGGGGTGAAGGGCCGCGGTGTGAAGTGCGTGGCGGGGAGGAGCGGGGCGTGGCGGGTCGAGGCGGAGCGGGGCGGGACGGAGAGGAGCGAAACGAAAAGGGGCGGGGTGGGGTGTCGCGGGGAGAGATGAGGCGGCACGGAGAGGAGAGAGAGGCAGTAGGTGACAGGCGGAGTGGGAATGGGACGAAGTGGAGAACGGTAGAGCTGGGAGCGGGGAGTGATGGGTCGGGTCGGGTCGGGTCGGGTCAGGTCGGATCGGATCGGATCGGATCGGGCTGGGTCGGTTCGGGTGGAAGCGTGTGGAGTCGGACCGGACCTTGTCGGGTAGGATCGGGTTGGGGCTGGCCGGAATGGGTCGGAGCGGGTCAAATCGAAGGGGACGGGAGAGACCAAGTTGTGAAGGGCCGGGCCGAGCCGCGCCGGGTGGGGTCGGGCCGGGTCGGACCGGGTCGGGCCGGGTCGGGCCGGGTCGGGCCGGGTCGGGCCGGGTCGGGTAGGGCCGGGTCGGGTAGGGCCGGGTCGGGTCGGGCCGGGTCGGGTCGGGTCGGGTCGGGTCGGGTCGGGTCGGGTCGCGTTGCTTCGGGTCGGGTCGTTTCAGATCGAGTCGGGTTGGTGCGGGCCGCAGCAGGTCGTGTCGTGCCTGAACGGGTTGTGTTGTGTCGGATCGGAGCGGGCCAGAGCGAGGCAGATCGGGTCGGGATGAGGTGGGGTGGGGCAGGGCGGGGCGGGCAATGCAACGGAGCTGGGTGAGGAGCGGAGCGGGTTAGGGTGGAGCGTGGCACAGTAGTACTTCGTGGAGCGGAAGAGGGCAGGCACGGGGCGGGGCGGGGGAGAGCTGGATGGGCCGGGGCGTGGCGGGGCGGATCGAGGCACAGTGGGACGGGGCGGAGCGTGTGGGTAGGGCCGGGGGCGTGGCGGGGCGGAGCGGAATGAGGTGTGTGGCGGGGCGGAGCGGAATGAGGTGTGTGGCGGGGCGGAGTGACGTATGGGGGAGTGGGTCGAGGAGGGGCGTGGCGGGGCGGATCGAGGCACAGTGGGACGGGGCGGAGCGTGTGGGTAGGCCGGGGGCGTGGCGGGGCGGAGCGGAATGAGGTGTGTTGCGGGGCGGAGTGACGTATGGGGGAGTGGGGCGAGGAGGGGCGTGGCGGGGCGGATCGAGGCACAGTGGGACGGGGCGGAGCGTGTGGGGTAGGCCGGGGGCGTGGCGGGGCGGAGCGGAATGAGGTGTGTTGCGGGCGGAGTGACGTATGGGGGAGTGGGGGCGAGGGAGGGGCGGGGGGGAGGCGGATCGAGGCACAGTGGGACGGGGCGGAGCGTGTGGGTAGGCCGGGGGCGTGGCGGGGCGGAGCGGAATGAGGTGTGTTGCGGGGCGGAGTGACGTATGGGGGAGTGGGTCGAGGAGGGGCGTGGCGGGGCGGATCGAGGCACAGTGGGACGGGGCGGAGCGTGTGGGTAGGCCGGGGGCGTGGCGGGGCGGAGCGGAGTGAGGCGTGTGGCGGGGGCGAGCGTCGGCCGCGGGGCGCTTCCGGTGGCCGCTTTTAGCCGCGGGGCGGCGTCGCGAGCGGCCGCGGGCTATTTCTGCCCGCGCGGGTGCCTGGCCCCGGCGTCACGCGGAACCGCCGCTCCTCGCCGCCCGGCGCGCCCCCACGCCGACGCCCCGCGCGCCCCTGCCTCTGTCCCTGCCGCCTCGGTCGGCCGGGTGGCGCTTCGTTTGGGCGGTTAGCGAGTAGGATTGTAAAATACAAGTTCGCCAGTTCAAGCTCGATCGAAGTCGTGGATTTTTACGGGCCAAAAAGCCCTCCATACGTCTTCATTCCGAGGGAAAGTAAAACCGGCTGTCCCACGTTGTAGTCCCCGCACGGGGGGGATTTTGTCTGCGTAGGTGGGCAAGATCTCTAGTGGAGAGCTGTAGACGTCCAGACCGTTAATGGCGGCACTCACGTCGTTAGCTTTAAAGTGGAGGCAGTGAGTAGGTGATACTAAGCTTCCGGTAGTCCGGCTCAACCCGGCAACCCATCAGTACGGCTTCTGGCAAGAGCGGGTGAAGGAGATTCTTCGGAATCCACATATAGAAGTCCGACGAGACTCAGACTTACTGTCAGGTTGCACAGGTTCCGGCGATACCCACGTCGATAGCCTAAAGGTGTAGGTCGTGGGAAGACGGGTTAGGGTCTCCGAAATCGCTCGAAACTTAGTTCGGCTGGCCCCCAGTAGGGCTCTTGGCTTCGTCCTGGCAGTGACCCGACACTCTGAGCAAAGAGGTGGGACTTGTTCCCGGCGCATGTGAGTAGCGCATTGTTTGGACTGCGATACCAGCTTGGATAACCAGTAGCTCTGAGCAGGTAGAGCTGTCCCACCCAGGCACTGATTAGGGATGTTGCCGTGAGGGCTAACTGAGTTCCGGCGAGATCCCGATACCAGTCTGTCGGGGTATTTATGCGTCGGCGCAAGGTGAGGATAAAAACGAAATGCTCAGGTGCTCACCTTGGGAACGTATCCTTAGCGTGGAGAGTCGGGCGGATCCAGCCGATCATTTTTGGGGGGGGGGAGAGGCATCGTAGATTTTTGTTAAATAATAAACATATTTGTTATTATATTGTATATTATTTACGTACTGTAGATCTGATACAATACAATATTATTGCTTAAATATTACGGACAGAAATAAATATTTAAATCAATTTTGCCAAATTAACAATGATAAAAGAAAACTTCAGGCCTTTTTTTTATTTATTTACGTCAAAAACTGTTAAAAACTGTGTATGACGAGCTATAGGGAGAAGTGAGGGGGGCGTGGCCCCTGTGGCTCCCCCTGGATCCGCCAGTGGTGGAAAGGGGCCCCTAAAGGGAGCGCAGAGAGAGTGGGAGTCGGTCCCACCGGGTGGGACCCAGCGACGCGGAGTCGTCCGCGAGCTCTGCACACCACTCACCTACACACACACGCGCGGCGCGGCGCGCAGTGAGTCAGTGTCACAGGCCTCCGTGAAGGCGTCGTTGTGCGCGGCCACCGACTCGCGAGCCGCTCCCACGCATGCGCACGGGAGCGACGGGGGGGGCGGGGGGCGGGGGCGGGGCGAGCACACAAAGACCGAGCAGGGGCTGCGAGCGCTGGACGACGACAGCGACTACAGTGCGATTTTTCTACAGCGACTACAGTGCGATTCTGCCTCTCGAGCCCTTTCGGTCACGATGGAATATCACACGCCATTTCGCGTCATTCTCGGCCCTCCCGCTAGATGTCGCACGATCGCAAGCACCGCTCGATACGGTTAGAGTCCCTAGATACAGAGAGTATCGCATTCCATTGTTCCACCAATCCCGCCATTTTATGTCCAGTTGTCAGGAGAATTGGAACTGCGTAATATTCCTTACGTTAAGAACCATGAATCTACCCCAAACTAATATTAATATTCTTGAAAATCTTCAAAATGTCGCCAATTGTTGTAATTTCCCTTCAGTTCCTGATTGGTGTTTGTCGAGTGAGTGGGATATTAAATGGTGGCGGTTGCGCTACTCTCTGTATCTAGGGACGCTAGATACGGTAGCGGTCATGCGATATCTAGTGGCACGATTGAGAAAGACGCATGAAACCGTCGAATTATTTCATGCGCTTAAATAATGTACGTCTGAGCGAGGTATTCTTTCGAAAATGTGAACAGCGATGTAATCACATTGGTTCGTCAATGTAATACTGTTAGGGAAAATTATAAAAAGAGGAGTAGAAGAAAGTCATACTATTAGTGAGATTGTAATAAAGTGAATATTCCATTTTGTTGAATTTTTTGTGTGTTGCGTGAACATGTCAACCTTGAAAAGAACCGCCCCTGATGAGAACAATCGATACAAATGTGTTGTACCTAAAGGCGACGTAATAAGAACTCATTCAAAGACAAGATATTTCTTGTGGATACATTTTTTTTCTTTTCAGGTGGAATTCCAAATATTGAACGACACACGGGCGCCGGCTGAAGTGGTTCACGGCTTGAATTTTCGTCACTGCTACTCCTCTGATTGGGAAGTCCTACTATTCTAGTCCCGACAGGCGTAGCATGGCTACGTAGCGAAATCCAGTTCAGCCGCTGATTGAAGGAAAGTTCTAAAGGCCGGCACCGCTGATGGGTAGTTCTGAGTGTCGTTTCTCCGATCATCACAGCCGGAGGAGTACCCTAATAAACGGACCACGGACCGCGCGCGATCTCCTCTCCTCTTCATTGTCCTATCGTCACCCTTTACACACACGCGCGCGCACCACACTACCACAGGTGCCGGGAGACCGGTCGGGAGCTTAGAACTTGTCCCGACTGGGGCGGTGCCCCGCTGGTGGGAGATGCCTGTTTGGGAACAATCCCGCTAGCGGACGTTGGTTAACGCTGGAGCTGGCCATCTAGAGGGGGAAAATCACCACCACCTCCAGAGGGAAAACACACACTACACTTACGGGACTAATCACCTTCCAATTGAGTGCCTGGAGTCACTAAATCAATGAATCAATCTAAGCCTTATAGTGGTACCAGGAGTGGGAGAATGATATTGACGGATAAGTGATATTGATGACATGAATGACGATGGAGAAATTGTGGAGTGAGAGGCAGAGAAAATGGGAGAACTGTATTCAAACCTGCTCTGAACATTTAATGTCAAGCACAAATTCCTCGGGTTTGAACCACGATCCAAACTGTGGAAGGCGAGTGGTCTGGGCGCTGCACCAGTCCACCACTAAATAAACCTAGAAACTGCGTTAAATAAAGAAATAAACGAATATAAACCAAATTGAAGTACGCAAGCGCTAATATTTGTTTGTACCCCACCATTTATCGTTAGCTGTTGCTGGGCAACTTCTCCTCGTCTTCGTTTAAAATGTCGTCACCCACCATTCGTTCAGAGTACGCGGGAGTTGACCATTGCGAAGCAACAAGTGACGCCCGTAGATCGTCTCACGCTCTGGGAAGCCAGACGAAGGGACTGTTCCCAAATCCTGGGGAAATAGGCTGCGCCCTTGACGTTGTTTTCTACGCAAAGCATCTGCAAGTAGCTGCCGACGACACCACAGAAAGACATTCTTTTTTTTTTATTTATTTCTTCTCGTTCGACATACTTGTCTTTCGAGGAGATTAAATTATGCAGTACATAGTTATTAACTTTTTGGGAATGGCCATCCATAAGCAGTGGTTAATATAACTCAGAAGAATGTAATAATAGTGCTAAATTAAATGAAGCTAGGTTGAAGACTTTTTCAGTTTGATCAATTGACAGTAATGGAGGGTTACGGTGGTTTGAATCGGTGTTTGGGATACCTGGATTAAATACGTGGGGATGCAGCATTGCGACCTAGGCTGAAGAATAAGGAGCATGGGGAAGTGTGAAGGTTAAAGACATTCTTGAAGTGAAAGATTAATCTTCCATCTAACCAGTGCGGAACGTCTAGCTAGACAAACTAGGAACTATTCTAGATTCTCAATGAACGAGAATAGTCAAGAGAAGAATATTGTTTATGACTTTCCTGCTATAAAGTTAAATGCAGTCTAGAAAATCTAGGCAGTTGCCTAGGTCCTCAATGAACGAGAAACATCTAGAGGAGGATACCAACGCCTTCCACCCTGTGTACTTCTGCGTAGCCTGGAGAAACTAGGCACTTTTCTAGAACTCGAAACATGACAGAATATAAGATGCAAGAACCAAGCTAAACAAATCCTTTAGTTGTCTAAGTCCTCGAAGAATAAGAGGCGTCCAGGACAGGTTGTAACCTGCGTCTTATTGGCTGCTTATTTGAGCCTAGGCCAATTATGGAGCAATGCGCGGTTTCCACCACATTGAATATTGCGCGGTGAGGATGAATACGACGCCTAACCAGTCGAGAACTCCTAGGCTAGACAAACTATGCAGCTACCTAGAGCCTCAACCGCAAAAGTCTTCGAATGGAGGATGAAACCAGTGACCTGCCAGATTCATTGTCTGTAAATGATCCTCAAGCCCAAGAGAAGCCTTTGAGCTAAATTCAAACCGTCTGTTTCGTCGCCCGAGTAATGTCTTCTTTTACTGCAAGATGGTGAAAGTATGGTAGCGAAATTTATGTGGTCAAACGGAAGAGCGGGCCTGATGGCCCGAGTCTCGCCACGTAAAATAAGGCATTAACTAAATTGCGGGTAACTCGTCGCTCGATTCCCAAGTAACACGAGGCATCGAGAGAAGGAAGTGTGTGGGCGCGTGGGTTGCAGGGGGAGTGTGTCGGTGGGTGAGCGGGCCGCTCCTCTGGGTGAGTCACTGAGGCGCGAGGCGGGCAGGCCACTCACTCGGTCAGGCGGGCGACGCGTGGGAGAGCGCACACCCCTCCCTCCCCCTCCTCCTTTTCCTTTCCCCGTCCTCCTCCCTCCCCCAACTTCCTCCTCCCCCGTCCTCCCTTCCCGGTCCTCCTCCTTCTTCTCCTGTCCTCCTCCTTCTTCCCCCGTCCTCCTCCTTCTTCCCCCGTCCTCCTCCTTTCTTCCCCCGTCCTCCTCCTTCTTCCCCCGTCCTCCTCCTTCTTCCCCCGTCCTCCTCCTTCTTCCCCCGTCCTCCTCCTTCTTCCCCCGTCCTCCTCCTTCTTCCCCCGTCCTCCTCCTTCTTCCCCCGTCCTCCTCCTTCTTCCCCCGTCCTCCTCCTTCTTCCCCCGTCCCTCCTCCTTCTTCCCCCGTCCTCCTCCTTCTTTCCCCGTCCTCCTCCTTCTTCCCCCGTCCTCCTCCTTCTTCCCCCGTCCTCCTCCTTCTTCCCCCGTCCTCCTCCTTCTTCCCCCGTCCTCCTCCTTCTTCCCCCGTCCTCCTCCTTCTTCCCCCGTCCTCCCTCCTTCTTCCCCCGTCCTCCTCCTTCTTCCCCCGTCCTCCTTCCTTCTTCCCCCGTCCTCCTTCCTTCTTCCCACGTCCTCCTTCCTTCTTCCCACGTCCTCCTTCCTTCTTCCCCCGTCCTCCTTCCTTCTTCCCCCGTCCTCCTCCTTCTTCCCCCGTCTCCTCCTTCTCCCCCGTCTCCTCCTCCTTCCCCCGTCTCCTCCTCTTCTTCCCCCGTCCTCCTTCAAGCACAAATTCGTCTGAGTTTTGAACCACGGTCGAAGGCGAGCGGTCTGGGCCCTACACCAGTCCCCCACTAAATAAACATAGGAACTGCGTTAAATAAAGGAATAAACGAATAAAAACCAAATTGAAGTATGCAAGCGCTAATACTTTGTTTGTCCTCCTTCCTCCCCCGTCTTCCTTCCTCTCCCGTCCTCCTCCCTCCCCCGTCCCCCGTTCTCCTCCAGGCATCAGCCAAACCCATCTACCTAGCTAGTGTCGAAAATCCTGTCACCGACGGGACTCGAACCTTAGGAATTCTCTGTTGTGGCACTAGTGTGATATCACTTGACGCTCTGAACCACCTCTGCCAGTTTCATCACTCAGCCTAAGGATACTCCAATATCACAATTACAATCACATCGTAGTCGAGGTCACGAAGTTCAATTAAGCAGATAAATGAGTCGCCAGAGAAATGAATGAGTCTCGCAAAAGTTCGGCTGCCATAAAACGTCTCTGTTCGTCACAAATTGCAAAATAGATACGTCGTACAATATGCGAGTCCTGGTAACGATAGATTGTATCGTTGTGGATCGCTGTCTGAGACGAGAAGGGAAAAAACCCACTGCTTGGTTATCAAACACAATTTCTCAAGCTGACTCGACAACAGGTTCACAAGAACTAATTGTCCTGAATTTTATAATATTTATTTAATTCAATGAATGGTTTAGAAGGAATCAGTTTCTGGAACCGTGAAAACACGAATCAGAATTCGTTCCTACGCTGGACGTGTAAGCAGTACATTTGCCCCTGATGCTTCATCTCAACAGGTCTTTGTCTGCTATGGCAACTTGTACCACAAGAATCCATATGAAGGAGGGTGGGGGGTAAGATACCAGCTGATGCCTGCAATGACGCTTGAGAGATTGTGAACGAAAATTACGAAGCGTCTCGCAGGGTATTTCACCCGTGACAATATCGCAGCCTCTTATTTTATGGCTCTTCTTGTCTTCTTTTTTTTTTTTTGAAAATTTTTTGCCGTGTTGAAATTCTGTTGACAAATCTACAACATATTGAAACAATTTTCGAACCAGACTTGCCTATGATTAAAATGACTCTGTTCCATTTCATTTTATGTCTCGTTACATGACACCTCCAAACAATCAAAATGCTGTTCTGTAAAATTTACATGCAGTCAGATGGAAGCTTGTCGTTCGGAGGCCGTGATATTTCTGATATGGCTTGGTCATCCGCCTACAATGGTTTGGAGGAAAGCATGGGAACAACCACAGCAATCTCCGTCTCTCTCTCTCTCTCTCTCCGTCCCTCTATCACTCTCTCTGTCCCTCTCCGTCCCTCTATCACTCTCTCTGTCCCTCTCCGTCCCTCTATCACTCTCTCTGTCCCTCTCCGTCCCTCTATCACTCTCTCTGTCCCTCTCTGCCCCCTATCACTCTCTCTGTCCCCTTTCTGCCCCTCTATCACTCTCTCTGTCCCTCTCTGCCCCTCTATCACTCTCTCTGTCCCTCTCTGCCCCTCTATCACTCTCTCTGTCCCTCTCTGCCCCTCTATCACTCTCTCTGTCCCTCTCTGCCCCTCTATCACTCTCTCTGTCCCTCTCTGCCCCTCTATCACTCTCTCTGTCCCTCTCTGCCCCTCTATCACTCTCTCTGTCCCTCTCTGCCCCTCTATCACTCTCTCTGTCCCTCTCTGCCCCTCTATCACTCTCTCTGTCCCTTTCTGCCCCTCTATCACTCTTTCTGTCCCTCTCTGCCCCTCTATCACTCTCTCTGTCCCTCTGTGCCCCTCTATCACTCTCTCTGTCCCTGTCTGCCCCTCTATCACTCTCTCTGTCCCTGTCTGCCCCTCTATCACTCTCTCTGTCCCTCTCTGCCCCTCTATCACTCTCTCTGTCCCTCTCTGCCCCTCTATCACTCTCTCTGTCCCTCTCTGCCCCTCTATCACTCTCTCTGTCCCTTTCTGCCCCTCTATCACTCTTTCTGTCCCTCTCTGCCCCTCTATCACTCTCTCTGTCCCTCTGTGCCCCTCTATCACTCTCTCTGTCCCTGTCTGCCCCTCTATCACTCTCTCTGTCCCTGTCTGCCCCTCTATCACTCTCTCTGTCCCTCTCTGCTCCTCTATCACTCTCTCTGCCCATCTATCGCTCTGTCCCTCTTTCCCTCTCTACCCCTCTCTGTCCCTCCGTGCCCCTCCGTCCGTCTCCGTTCCTCTGTCTCCGTTCTTCTTTGTCCCTCTTTATCCCTCCTTTTCACTCTGTTCCCCTCCCCTCCATCTCTCTCTTCTCCTCCCCCCCGTTTCCCTCTCTTTCCCCCTTCAACTCTCAGCTCGCCAGTGACAACACGAGTCCCGCGCCTTCTGGACGGGCGACAAAAATCGGCATCGTCGCCGATTCCGCCGAACCTCGAACACAGGACCCCTCCCGCGGCCTCGCTGCCCTCCGCGCCAGCGCGCTCGCGCGGTAAAGTCCCCATCGCGGACGTCGCAAACCCGTTCCCGGAGCGGCGGCGGCGTCGTTCCCGAAACTGTGAAAAAACGCGGGATGGGGAGAGCGCGCAACCAGCGGCGGCGACGGCGCGATAAGGCGGACGACAGCACAGCAGCAGCGCCGCCCGCCGCCGCCGCCGCCTCGGAGCAACGACCGGCGGACGGGCGGCCGCCCATTCAGCCCATTGAGTGACGTCACGCGGGGCGGGGGCGGGGCGCGGCGCCCGGGGTCGCGGGGGCCGCCGGCGTCGCCGCCGCGGGCGGGCACAGCCAGGCAGCCAGCGAGCGTCGCGACGGCTGCGACGACGCCGGCGCTGCAGCGCACGACGCCGGCGGGAAATGGGCCCGGGTGATGCGATGCGATCCGATGAGATTCTATGCGATCCGATGAGATTCTATGGGATCCGATGCGATTCTATGGGATTCTTTGCGATCCGATGCGATCCGATGCGATCCCATGCGATTCTATGCGATTCTATGGGATCCGATTCGATCCCTTGCGCTTCTATGCGATCCCATGCGATTCTGTGCGATTCGATGAGATCCCATGCGAATCTATGCGATCTGATGCAATTGTGTGCGAACCGATGCCTTCCGTTGCGATCCCATGAGATTTTATGCGATCCAATGCGATTCCACACGATTCTATGCAATCCAATGCGATCCGTTGCGATCCCGTTAGATTCTATGCGATCCAATGCGATTCCATACGATTCTATGCGATCCAATGCGATCCGTTGCGATCCCATTAGATTCTATGCGATCCAATGCGATTCCATACGATTCTATGCAATCCAATGCGATCCGTTGCGATCCCGTTAGATTCTATGCGATCCAATGCGATTCCATACGATTCTATGCGATTCCATACGATTCTATGCGATCCAATGCGATCCGCTGCGATCCCATGCGATTCTATGCGACGCAACTTGACGGTCGGGCCGCAGCAGGAGCTAGCCAGGAATCGACAACCAAGCCACGGCGGTGGCGGCGCCTTGGTTGTGTTTCAAGTGGATGCTTCGCGTTTCCCAAATCCCTTAGGCCCCATGAATCTTCCCTCGACACCTTAGAATCCAATCCTCGATCCCTTTAAATTCCTAATCGATTGAAACTATTCCGTGACCCCTTTGAGTCCACTCCATGACCCGACTCATTCAATTCGTTCCCAGAAGGATTTGGTTCCCTTCTCAGAACCCTTTGAATCCATTCCTGGAACCCTTTGAATACATTCTCAGAATCTTTAGAACCCCTGAAATCCGTCAATTTTCGAAATGTATGGAAAATCCGCGGAATGTATGGAATACGAAAAGATTTTCCCATTAGTAAACTTTAAATTCTGACATTTTCTCTTCACTGGAATCCTTCTAATGCTTAAGAATCCAAAAAAAATAATATTAGAATAATTTAGAATCTTTACATTTCATCTTTTATTTTAGGTTTTAATTATTATAGTATCAAATATAACTATGTGATACTATAATTTTCATACGTAGACTAAATAAAATCTTATATTTAATTTCTATAAATCCTCTCCGAGAATTTCTGACGTTCGTGGTAACTACAGGATTCTGAAAATTCGAGAGATGCATGGACTTTCAGTATTCTGGTGTATGAGTCTCGAATTTTCGACTCCACAACTGAAGCTCTGTGGCCGTAAAGCTCTAGGTTTGAGTCCCGACGTGGCCGAAGAAGCCGACCACTCATCGGTTGCTCGTGTGGGGGTTCCTCCGAGCAGTTCCAGGCGGATGCCAGATCAGTCCCCTGCAGCAATGTCCTACGGACCGCGCGTTGCATGCTCCGCCTGACCTCATTTCCATCTGCAGGAGATGAGTCGCTTGTGACACGTACGATCCGATCTCTGAACGCTCCGGCAGAACCACGAAAAACAGGCTCAAGCATGACTTGGGTTGCAACACAAAGGGAGAGAAAGCGAGTGAGGAGAATGACAGAGAAGGAGAAAGAAAGAAGGAGAGCGAAAGAAAGCGAGAGAAAGCGAGAGAAGGATAAAATGAGAAAGAGAGTTAGGAGTAAACGAGAAAGGGAGATAGGAGTAAAGGAGAAAGAAAGAGAGTAGGAGAAAGGGAGAAAGAGGGAGAGAGTAGGAGAAAAGGAGAAAGAGGGAGAGAGTAGGAGAAAAGGAGAAAGAGGGAGAGAGTAGGAGAAAAGGAGAAAGAGGGAGAGAGTAGGAGAAAAGGAGAAAGAGGGAGAGAGTAGGAGAAAAGGAGAAAGAGGGAGAGAGTAGGAGAAAAGGAGAAAGAGGGAGAGAGTAGGAGAAAAGGAGAAAGAGGGAGAGAGTAGGAGAAAAGGAGAAAGAGGGAGAGAGTAGGAGAAAAGGAGATAGAGGGAGAGAGTAGGGTAAAAGGAGAAAGAGTAGGGGGAAAGGAGAAAGAGGATGAGAGTAGGAGAAAAGGAGAAAGAGAGAAAATAAAATTAGTTTTCTTTGAAATTCTTCGGGTGCTTTTTATTCACGTAACGTCAATGAATTCATGACACCGCATTCTAACATTGGAGAAAAGGAGTGTAAGAGATAAAATTAATAACAAGTTAAGAGGTGCCTCAAGGAACGTAAACCGTCAAATATATTACAGGCATGTGTACAAACCGTGATAAAATCACTTTTCATTAATTTTTAATTAATTAATGTAGTGTATTTTAGCAACCAATTTAGATTAGTATAATGAGGTTTGAATGTTAGAGAATTTCTGACCAGCATTAAGTAGTATAACAAATTTAGTAGCATTAACTCTTTTACAAGGTTGTGCTTGATATATCGAGTTTTTGCAAACTCTATATCGAGTTTTTGCAAACTCTACATTCTTTGTTTCTGAATCAAAGTATCTCATCAGCAGCGTAAACAGGCAACAATCCTTCGCTGAGCGCGCACTCACACGTCTGGCCTAGGTAACTGATGTGTTGTTGACGTCTGTACGAGTCCTGCCTGCTTGAGAGCTAACATGTTATTGACTCGGAATCTACATTTCCGGAATCCCTTCCCACTTCCTGTGACGTCGGAATAAGAGAAAAAGACTGCTTTGAATTATTCGCGCTCTCCATTGTCCACCCGTTGCATAGGAACTGCCGACTGATTTCAATCATTAAGAGGTTAGTGACTCTGAGAATGAAATAAAACAACCGAAATAGCTTTTGAGGGTTATGGAAAAAGCAGATCGTCGTTACCAAGACAGATAGACGGAACCATTATGATAATATGGCCACAGTTTGTCACATTTCATCATACATTTGCGGAGGACTCTTATCTCCATTCATAGCAATCATGATAAATTGCGGTATTTTATTAACAGTTTCTCTCTGCGTGGCGACCTTGCATGTTCACAATCAATTGACTCTGGGAAGCTTAAAGCAAACAGTTATGTACGAGACAGCCGTGGCAATAATGTGCTAAAAGTTCAACAGAAGTTCCATCTTCAGAACCCTGAGATCTAGACGTATACACCAAACTAAAAGAAATTTTCGACTGAGTATTGAAAATTGATTCAATCATCATAAATAGAATCGTCGATATCGTTTATAATACTCACAATAATTCAGGTTCATTAAATTTGAAGGTCTGGGCATGTCAGCTCACCTGAAACAAGGAAAGAGAAAAAGAGACATTTTAAACACTATTATCATGACAATTACATATTGTAAGGTAATAAATGTTCTAAAATTACATCAAGAATTCACACTTAAATGTCAGGTACGGTACGTAACATACCAGAGCATGCAGCATACTATCAAGAGTTAGGATCATTAGTCAAATTATCCCTTTGTGGTTCTACAATTAAGTTTTTACATTACAATTGATTTACAAGTAAAAAAATACATAATTCCGTACTGTTAATACATCAACGTAATGAAACCAGAGTAACTCAGAGAGCCACACTTAACAGACAGCGTCCGTTAAGTTCTTAATAGTCTGTCGCCCGTTAATCGAAACAGACGAGTGGTAACTTAAGATGGCGTTTGAGTTCACATTGCAAGAAACGGTACATCTTGTTTATATGATTCCTTCTTGAAAGTAGATGGTAAAACGAAAAAGTATTTAACAACCTACAGTCGATACCACAAATGACAGACTCTGTTGTTGATTGTCTGCCATTATTAATAACCGTAACACAAGAAATAACAACTTATTAATTCAATCCTGTTTTTCAGCTTAAAACTTGTGTGTTTTTGTATGGATACGGGAAGAGGGATTCAGACGATTTTGGGGAGTGGAGGCATTGAAGATATTTGTTAAATAATAAGTATATTTGTTAATATATTTATGTACTGTAGAAATGATACTAAACAATAGGATTGTTTAAATAATTACAAACTCCGAACACAAACATTTACATCTATTTTGCCAAATAAAGGAAGGTAAACGAAAACTCTAGGTCAGTAACGTTTTTTTGATTATTTCCCCTCTACAGTACCCCAGAGAAGGAGCGAACGTATTGATCTTAATGAGTATACAGTGTGCTGTTGCATTGTGGGTTAAGCGGCTCAAAGGGACGTTTTTTTTCTATAAACTAAAATTAACTAAAACTAACTCAACTTTAGCTTAAATCCAATTTACTAGTTACTGACGTAGCAATTTCGCATACCTAACTTAAATTTAACAATAATAGTAAAAATGTTCGTTTAAGTAAAGTTTTGCCTCAGTCCTGTGTTGGTAAATTTTCTTTCCAGTGGGTGCGTGTGCGTATGCAGGCGAGTGGGCGGGGCCCAGGTGCGGGGGCGGGGCGGGGGCGGGCGCTGCACCGGGCTGCTGGCCGCGCCTCGCACGCAGAGGGCGAGGGAAGGGCAGGGGCTCCCCACGGGGAACAGGCGGCGCACTTTCGGCCACGCCGCGCCACGCCACGCCACGCTGCACTAACGACTGCTGCACTTTCCTGCGCTGCCGCCCCCTCACCCGCCCCCGGCGGGCCTGTCCGCACTGCTCCGTCCTACCCGCCCCGCCCGCCCCGCCTCGCCCGCCCCGCCTACCTCGAGGACTACCCGTCTCCACGCTCCGAGACCCATCCCGCCCCGCTCCCCACCTTGCGCACTACCCGACACCCCTCTCGGCCCCGCTCTTCGCCCCGCTCCTCGCCCCGCCCCCCTCCTCTCCATTCTGGGTCCCGCACACCGCCCCGCTCTCCGCCCCGCCCCGCCCACCTTGCAGACTGCCCATCTCCAAGCTCCGAGACCCACTCCGCCCCGTCCCGTCCCGCCCGACCCGCACAGACCACACCCCACCCCGCCCCTCGCCCCACCCCGCCCTACACCACCCCGCCCCTCGCCTCGTCCCGCTCCACGCCTCGCCCCCCGTCCCTCTCCTCGCCGCGCTCGTTTTTCTCCTCGCCCCGCTCATCATCCCCGAATACCGCGTCTCTCTTTTGCTCTCCTCTCTTTGCCCCACCCGCTCCGCCCCGCCAATCTTCTGGACCCCGTTCACCCCCTTCGAGCCGCCCCGCCCCTTATCCTGCCTCGCCCAAACTCCGGCTCCCCCCTTGGCCCACTCCTCGCCCCGCCCCATTCCCCACCCCGGCTCCGTTCTCGCCCAGCCACACCGGCCCGCTCCCCGCCCCCCCCCCCTGTTCTCGCCTCCGCGCCGCCCAACCCTCCCCCCGCACACCGCTCCACCCCGACTCTTCTCCGCCACCCCGCTCATCCCGCATTCGTCCTCGCCCCGCGCAGAACCCCACAGCCCTCGCCCGCCCCCCACCACTCTTTGCCACTCCCCGCCCCTGCCCGCCCCGGGGCGACAAAGCTCTGGCGGCGGCCGGAAGCGCTAATGACGGTCCCGAGTTCGACTCTCCGCGCCGCCCGGGCCTCGCTCGGCTCACGCAGGGGCCGCCCGCAGGCCGTGGAGCGCCGGCGCCCACTCCACACACGATGCAACGGCGGCCCAACCCTACGGATGCAGCTGCTTGTTGAAACGGCCCGACCAACCGCTCGCCGCTGACGGGAGCAGTAAACCCTCGCTAGCATGAATTCTCGTCGCACGAATGTCGCCGTCCCACGAATGTCGCCGTCCCACGAATGTCGCCGTCGCACGAATGTCGCCGTCGCACGAATGTCGCCGTCCCACGAATGTCGCCGTCCCACGAATGTCGCCGTCCCACGAATGTCGCCGTCACACGAATGTCGCCGTCACACGAATGTCGCCGTCACACGAATGTCGCCGTCACACGAATGGCGCCGTCACACGAATGGCGCCGTCACACGAATGGCGCCGTCACACGAATGGCGCCGTCACACGAATGGCGCCGTCACACGAATGGCGCCGTCACACGAATGGCGCCGTCACACGAATGGCGCCGTCACACGAATGTCGCCGTCACACGAATGGCGCCGTCACACGAATGTCGCCGTCCCACGAATGTCGCCGTCACACGAATGTCGCCGTCACACGAATGTCGCCGTCACACGAATGTCGCCGTCACACGAATGTCGCCGTCACACGAATGTCGCCGTCACACGAATGTCGCCGTCACACGAATGTCGCCGTCACACGAATGTCGCCGTCACACGAATGTCGCCGTCACACGAATGTCGCCGTCACACGAATGTCGCCGTCACACGAATGTCGCCGTCACACGAATGTCGCCGTCACACGAATGTCGCCGTCACACGAATGTCGCCGTCACACGAATGTCGCCGTCACACGAATGTCGCCGTCACACGAATGTCGCCGTCACACGAATGTCGCCGTCACACGAATGTCGCCGTCACACGAATGTCGCCGTCACACGAATGTCGCTGCTTCAACATTTGTCTGTAATTGATCGGAGAAACAGAAAATTATGTATGAGAAAGCTGGACGATAGAATTCACCTCCAGACAACGGCTGAATTCACCTAGCTTTCTAACTAGCGTCGAAAATTCGTTACCATTCGGGACTTGAAACCAAAGATCTCCCGGTCAGCGTCGCTGCAGAGGAAAGGGATACTGACTCAGCCGGTCTGGGAGTAGATTCACACTTGGGTCTGTTAAAGGGTAATACGCGAAAGAACACGACGATGATTTTGCACAATGAGATAAATATCTCCTCCTTTGCTGAAAAACTTCGCTGATGTCCAGTAGTATTCGCATAATTTCGCCGGTCCCTATACCGTTTGGTTTCGTATCTAAAAAATGGTACAAAACCATCATATTTCAAAATCGTATTTTGTATAAAAAGAATTTCTACAAATAGTCATTCCTGTGTGTTTTTTAAACTCAAAATGAGTCAGTAAGTATGTGTATATATACTCCAAATCTGAAATTTACAAAATACGTAGTCGGAAAAGAAATTACGATGAAAAATGGTAAAAACAGAAGAATTTCATAAAAATGAAGAGAAAAGTTAAAATCTCCTTAATTTTTATATAAAAGCGTGCCCTATCTATAATTAATCCATTGTCCTTGAATGTTCAAAAAGAGGTAATTTCATTTAAAATCCAGAGAATAAGAATCATTTGTATTATTGATGTGTGTCCCATTCAACACAATATCGCGAACTCGTCACAAATTTTCCTCGGCACATTACGTCGGCTTTCTCGTCACATTCCTTCCCATTGTTTTTTGCTGTCGTTATCATATCTTATTTGCAACCCCAAGTTACGTCATTAAATACCGATGCTGACACATATTTCACTTCGCGAAGGTGAATGCCCTGCCGGTAAAACTGGGAACTAATCACTTCAGCACTTTCCTGCGCTTTGTCTCTCACGCTATCTTCTCTCCCAAGTTTATAGCTAACAATTTCCCTTTAACAGAGTTTATGTTGCTTCACATACCGTAAATTAAATGTCTGACTCGAGTCGAATTTATCACGCACCACGAACACGTTACTTTAAAGTTTACGGCTAAAATAGTCGTTCGGACTGCAATTGAACTGGAAATGCTGTGTTTATGCGCTATCTCCTGGTATCGATTTAAAAGTGAAATTTAATATGTCGAAACTATTTTCATTCACTTCTATATAAAAACTAGAATATGTCCTTAGATATATTGATTACAAATTAAACTGCATTGAACACGAACGGTTGTAAATTTTAAATATAGCTCGTTTCTTTCGATCATTAGCAAACGTCAAAACATTTTTCATTAACTCAAAATACTTCGGGATTTGGAATCGAAATTTATTTTTACGTTCGAGTTGTGGTGTCAACTGTAAATTATCGAATGTGAAAGAGCTGATTGTCATTTGGCGGTTGCTTCAAAGGCGATAGACACAATGACTTGGCGAATGTTACCATTTTAGAAAGTCCTAAATCCCAGCTGTATTGAATGTTATGCTCAAAAATTTCATCTTTTTAACATGTTTCAATCAATTAAGTGCTTACATATTTTTCATAACGTCAAAAAGCCTAATACGTACTAGCAGAGACTAGTTACCAAATAGAACGAGTTCTGCCAGTCTGATGAGAAACGGGAAAAGAAAATTCAGAAAAAGAGAAATGGAAGATCCAGAAAGCAGGGAGGTAGAAGATGCAGAAGAAGCGAAAAAGAAGGTGATGTAGAAGCAGATGAAGCAGGAGTGAAAAAAAGAAAGATGCAGCAGCAACAACAAACGAATCAGATGCGTCAGAAGAAAACATTTTGCTACGAGATACACGTTCACATAAAACCAACGGCGTCTGCATTTTGCTTCGCGGAACGACGTACACCCGATGTGCCCGGCGGAGTCTGCGAAGCACGATGTCTCGATGAACAACGGAGGAGAGTCAGAGAGTGGGGAGGGGCCGGCGTTGAAATTTCTGCTGACGGAAGGGACCACCATTCGCTGACCCCACAGAATAACAGCACAGGTGGTTGCCGTTGCTGATGTCACGCCTTCAAAGCCGCACGTACAGAGGGGCACTCACGACTCAGCGATTCGCTCAGCGGTGACCCGGATAGCCTACGACTCGTTCACGGAGCACAAAGTAGTGCTCAATGAAATTGCATCCCCTAAAAAAGATGGTGGTCATTCTGTATTTTCTGTTTTGTTTAATAGATCTTTCAAATTTTAAGTAAAAATTAATAGAAATTGGTAATCAAGTATTTTATGTGGATCATACGATGTTTCCGATTGCATTACTTTCATAACTCACTCGCTTTTTGCAAATCAGATGGCGTATTTTCAGGTTTGTATAGGAGATTGCAACTGTGAGCGAGGTGATGCGGTTTTTTTGAGCCCTGCTGTACACAAGAAGGGTATTATATTTCCGTGTTCCCAACCAATACAATGAGAAAGTACTCACTGAATGATGTTAATTGGCACGTCAACCGCTCTGGTCAATAGTCCCGTTAGTGTAGTGAAGGTGTCATCCCGGGAGAAGGTGGTGTTCCTCCGTAGCTGGAAGAGTGAGATCCGACGCCGACCTACACGTTGGCTTGAGGGGATTCCTCTCCTGGTATCTCCCACCAGCAGAGCACTGCCCCAGCAGGGACACGCTCTAAGTTACAGTCATGTGTGGTAGGGTAGAGCATTGAGTGCGAATGTGTGTACGTAAGGGGTGCGGATAGGACAAGGAAGAGGAAGGAAAGATCGCGCGCGCGGTTCGAGGGCCGTTTGCTGGGGTCCTTCTCTGGCATCACCTGGTGTTTAAAGAAGAAACCACGTAAAAAGGTATCATGATCCGGTAGTGTAGTGCGTGTTTGGTAAGAAGTGAAATATGGCAGGAAAGAGGAAGGAAAGATAGCGCGCTATCAGGGTCCCGTTTGTTAGGGTTCTGCCCGGCATTCACCTGGTGTCGATGGGAGAAACCACGGAAACTACCGAACGCTCCTCCAGACAGCGACTGAATTCGACCTAGCTATCTAGCTACTGTCGAAAATCCCCCACCGAACTCGAACCTAGGATCTCCCTGTCAGAGGTATTGGTTGACGGTACATCAGTCGGTTGAGGGACTCAAGAGCATTCGTGACGTCCACTCAGAAAGTCGCACATTGAATGGTACAAAATGGATAGGCAACAACAGATAGGCAACAATGGATGACCCGGATAGGCACCAACCTGCTCACGGACCAGCCATTACAAAGAAGAGCATTTGTGGGCCCCCTACCTACGCGGTCAAGAAGTACCCCAGGTTCACAAAGATAGTATAACAAGGTATATAACAGTGAAGTCCATACACACAAAATGCCCACTGTGTCACAGGACAACTGCAGAACAACGCACCTGCCGACACTCGTATCAAAATGCACTAAGGGCTCATCAACATACAAAGAAAAGAATAGAGCATTCCATTTCTATTTTAATGAGATGCAACAGACTTGAGTATGAATCGTTCAATTTTTTTGGGAAAAACCATTTTCAGATCAATGAACTTACCAGTCATCTTTAAACGTAATAATGCAATTCAAGAAGCGTTTAAACTCATTCCGTAATCCCATTGTAAACCGTGACATTGGGTATTTCCGAAACAATGGACCCTTCTCTTTAATTCATTCGGCTTCGTAGCGAAAAGTAGACTTAATCACTATCAGAAAAAACTAGATATTTGCAAGACAAATGGACAATGCCGTATAGAGAGGTGTCCGGGGAGGAAACGTCTTAACTTGGAAAATAAGCTCTAGACAATTTTAAGCATATTTTATCAATTAAACTACGTGGATATTCCGAATGGTTGAGCCGCAATAAGCACTTAAACGTTGGTTCGAAAAAATGATTTCTAGACAAAAATTTGCATTAGAGAAACATAGAAACACTCTAGAAACATGTAAATTGTTTATTATTTCCAAAGGAAATTAATGTATTTGTTCAGAAAGAAAAATTAACCCAGAAATAAATAAGCATCCGATTTACACATTTCGACTCCTTTTTAATTTCTCTCTTAATTTGTCTTTCTGGACAAATATATTCATTTCTTCTATAAATAATACACAATTTATATGTTTCTGGAGTGTTTATGTTTGTGCAATGCAAATTTTTGCCTAGAAATCATTTTTTCAAACCAACTTTTGGGTGCTTATTGCCGCTCAACCATTCGGAATATTCAAGTAGTTTATTAGACAAACTATGAAGTCAACTTCTGATGAGAAGTGACAATTTCAGACAACGCTATCGAGATACTCACCAGCTGAAATAGATCTATGCAACAATGTTGCCGCTTCAGAGACTGTAACCGGAGATCCTAGGGTTCTCGTTAGGGGCGGTGACGAATTCTAGACAGTCCGCTTTATAGCTGCGTCGAATTCCACCCTTACAACCGTACTCTGGAGAAAATGTCTTGGGTCCGACAGCTTCGATCCTGAGTTCTCCGATCAATACTAGGCACACAAACTTCCCTTACATAGACACTTGCATGCACTACACTACCACACATTCCGGAAGGACAGACGGCAGATCATGGAGACATGAAGGTCAGCACCGGATCTCACCATCCATCGAAGGAGGAACAGCGCCACCTGCCATTTAAAACATGCACCATACTTACGGGATTATTGCCCGAAGTGGTGGGAAACACGAAATACTCACTAAGTTGTCGTATTAGAACGGTTCATACGAAAGAATGCCAATCAGGACGTTGCCCCAAACGATCGAACATCTCGCGTGAGAAATCCACAGAATGGCAAACATCGCATCTGGTTTCGCTCGCTGCGCGTAAACATGATAGGGATATCGCAGAGGTCGAACTGACAGCTGACGGGTATCGATTGTCAGATTACGTTACGTTATTTGCGAAATGCAGCTTCGAGTGTTCTCGAAAATGTCCCACTTTTTGTACATTCCTTTCTAGATGAAGTAAAAAACAAAATTCAACGATTCCCAATATTTGGAAAATGGACATTACATAACAGAGAAAAATGCTAATTCCAGTCCATGTGATTTTCACGGCAAAATGAAATCCGTAAATTCGAAACTTGACAATTCGTAAAACTTCAAGCGTATTGGCATTTATGATCATTGCCAGATTAAGTCTCGTAATTCTACCGATACTACATACTCCACAAATAAACATTTAATATTACATTTTACAATTCACATTTTAGCCATAATTTTCTGCGTAATATACACGTTGGCAAAATACAAAGAACACCACTTTCATTGAATGAATAATTAAGTCATAAGAACTTGGGAAGTCTTTATTTACTAGATTACGCTTCTCCCAATGAATGCAATTTTCGCAGCAATATACAGTTGATCAAAGGTAACGGAACCCTAGTCAATTACAAACCTCAATTCGGAATAATGTTCCAGTTTCCTCGGAGAATTTCTTGTAATAAAAGGAATACATAATTAATTGAAGGCCATTGAAGCGACTTGCAACTGGCAATGACTTTCGAAAGAAAACTTTATAATTGGAAAATATTCAAATATCCGCTGTTGCTGGAGTTCCCACCGAAATTACTAGACACAAAAGAAAGTAAGCAGCCTGAGGGCATTGTTCGCATTTGAATTACAAATTTGTTTCATAAATGAAGGAAGTAAATCAGATATTCGAATATCATTTGTTTTGCTTTAAAAAACCGGACAATTCAAGATTTTTACCATCCAAATAAATCGCGTCTTCTATTCAGTTTATAATAAAAAACCACGTTCAATTGCATTTGATTTCTATGAAAAAACGTGTGTAAACGCAATTGAACGGAAGAACTTTTCCAACCGTCATCTAATTCCATTCAAAAAAGGCTAGAAATTATCCGTCCAAATGACCTCTACATTAATGTTAGCGCTAGACCACCTCCGCAACATCAATTTAAAGTATTGAAAGTAAATGTAGACGCTTTGGAACAACACACTTTGAAGGAAAGTGTGGTCTCCGTCAAGTCGAGTGCCGAAGAACAGTTTTATAGAGCCTCACGGGCAGCCGGAGGTCCCTCAGGTGTTCCCCAGGGCTTCGTCAGGCGGTCCCCGGTAGACAAGCGGCGCAAAAACGCGCTTTATTGCGAGTCCATCGGGAAGCCCTCGGCTGCGGGCGGCTCAATAATAAAAAGAAGGGCCCTCCGCCCACGCCCCCCTTCCCCCCCGCTCCCCGCTCCCCCCCCCCGCGCCGCTCGAGTGAATCCATCGATCCCCCGGGCGACCTTCAGCCCGCGCGGCGGCGGAGGGGCGAAGGACAGCGAGGAACGGAAGGAAGGAGATGCAGGGCAATTGGAGGAGAATGAGGAGGAAAGGGGAGGGGAAAGATGAACGGGAGAGAATAATAGAGGAGAGAATGTTGAAGAGAAGAAGTGAAAGTGAAGTTTTAGGTGGATACGATGTGAAACGGGGAGGATGGAGCGGAAAAGAGTAGGTGGAAAGATGGAAGAGGTGAAGGATGAGGGGGAGGAAAGCAGAAGGATGATGGATGAGGGGGAGGGATTACTGGAGGAGAGGAAAAGATGAGGAGAGAAAAGGTGAAGGATGAGGGGGAGAAAAGGTGAAGGATGAGGGGGAGAAAAGGTGAAGGATGAGGGGTGAGAAAAGATAAAGGATGAGGGGGAGAAAAGGTTAAAGGGATGAGGGGGAGAAAAGGTAAAGGATGAGGGGGAGAAAGGGTGAAGGTATGAGGGGGAGAAAAGGTGAAGATGAGGGGGAGAAAAGGTAAAGGATGAGGCGGAGAAAAGGTGAAGGATGAGGGGGAGAAAAAGGTGAAGGATGAGGGGGAGAAAAGGTGAAGGGTGATGGGGAGGAAAAGAAAGGATGAAGGAAGATAAGAAGGGGAAAGGAGAATAGAATAATAAGAGAAGTAAAAGAAAAGGAGTAGAGAAAAAGTAAATTTTCAAACCTTATGTCCTTGCCTACCTACTTTCGCTGCTCCACACCAATCTGTAAGACGTTTAACGGGTCAATTACACAAGAGACATTACAATTTTCCAAACAATCGAAAATCTAGCTATTATTCAATTCTTTCTGGAGGATGAGAATGTAGATTATTACACAACGGAACTTTCGAGGCATACATTTTTCTAAAATCCTGTTCTTCATTCTGGGTTAACATATGAATCAATGAGCTAGTAGTATCTTTTCAAGATACTTGTAATTTCATTTTACAATGATACATGTACGCAATAACTAACTGCTGATTAGTGAATCCATCAGCACGTGCTGTGTACTTCAACAGGAAAACACAAGAAGCAAAGTATGTCAAATGTCGCGGAAGGAAGTGCTTCGACATGCCATCCCTATTTAATCGCATTTGAGATAACAGACTGCTTGTGCTTCCTTACACAATGAAAACCAGTCCCAATCATTTACGTCCGTTTCCACAATTTTATTTAAATATTGGATATGAGAGGGGTCCCCAATATATTCAGGAATTCAAGAGACTACGAACTTTGAAAGATTTTTTTTTATATTAGCAAGCGGACAACATTCTTTGAAGAAATGAAATTGATCCATAAGTTTTGAAATAAGCACTAAACCATCTCCATAGAGTTTTGAGATGACTTCACAATCAGTACCTAACGTTAGACTATTGGCTCTTTATGAATTATAACGTGATGTCAATATAAACTGTACTTGCGACATCAAGGGAAGTGAAATTGTACACTGGCACATGAAAATGCAACATTCCCGGAGAGTAATGCTCGTTTGTTTTGAATTTCTAATATTTTCTGTTACAGTAGTTGCAATTATAATTATATAAAGCAATATATTTTCTGGTATAGTAGTTGTAATTATAATTATAATTATAACAATATGAACAATAAAAATAGCAATATATCAATAACAATATATGCACCTGATGCGTGGAACAAGTGAAGCTAAAACTTTAATGCGGATGAAAACAAGATCATCTCAGCATTCACTCTAACGACTGTAAAACGACGTATCTTATTACACATTCGAAAGTAATTTTACAAAATACTGTAGATGTATTTTCGCAGGAACTCTCAAGTTTCAATGGTGCGGCGTACACGTCGGGCGTTTCTGCTCCTTTCGGTGGCTCTCGGTGCAAAAGGAGGACCGTGACTTATGCGTATTTTCACGGGCGTCTTTTAAGCGCCGGCCGCATTTGCGTGAAGAATCATTCGCTTACACACGACGCAGACTCCTGCGGCTGAGCGGGAGCCAAAAACGCCCTGCGCTTCGAGAAGTGGTTCCTACACGGCGCTGTCGAGCACAGACGTCTGCATGATCAACTAAATTTGAAACATTTATGTAGATCTGTTTGACAAAAAAGTAACATGGGTACGTTAAAATACATTAAAATTACTTAAAACTCTACTTTAAGGGTCTTCGCAAAATGGTAAAACCGACTGAAATGGCGCAGGAAATCAACTGATGTCATTGTAATGCCTCTGACATGGACGTCCTAAGTAGTGAATCCCAACGGTAGCAGGATTTTCAACACTAGCTACATACCTAGGTCGAATTCAGCCTTTGTTTAAAGAATTCTAGCACCTGCTGCTCTGATCGGTAATTCACCGTGGTTTCTCCGATCATAACCACGCGAATGCCGGAACAGTACTCTAACAAACATGCCACTGACCGCGCGCGATCTTTCCTTCCTTCTCCTTGTCCCATCGTCTCCCCTTACACTAACCTACACTACACTACCACAAATGTCGGGAGACCGGTCGGGGCTTAGAACTTGTCCCGACTGGGGTGGTACCCCCTGGTGGGAGATACCTGGGTGGATCTCACCATCCAGCAGGGGAAGATCATCGCCATCTCCCGATGAAAATACGCACTACACATTCGGTACTAATGACCTCAGTAGTTCGCGCGCCCGGAATCGCTAACAATCAATCAATCGTTTACGTCAACCTAACCTCACCAGCATTCGCACAATTTAGTACAGGAGGGGTTGATTTTATACAGTGATTAAGAGCATCTTACATAAAATATTATTACAAAATATTAAATTGAATTGCCTTATTTTACGTGGCGAGACTCAGGCCACGAGACCTGCTCTTTCGTCTGACCACACAAATTTCGCTACGCTCCTTTCACCAACTAGCGGAGAAAGAAGGTATTCCTTAGGCGACGAAACCGGCGATTTGAATTTAGCTCAGAGGCGTCATTTAGGCTTGAGGATCTTTTACATGCAAGTAAATCTACTAACATGGGACAGCCGGCTTTACTTCCCCTCCGAAGGCGTACGAAGGATTTTTTCGCCCTTAAAAATCCACGGCTTCGACCGGGTTTGAACCCGCGAACTTGGGTATAACAGTCCGATACGCTAACCGCTCGTCGCACCATCGCCGTCGCAAATAATATATATAATATAATATAATAAATAATATAATATAATGAATAATATAATTTAATAAAAATATCGTAGTGTTCCATGAACAACAAAATTCGGATCGCGCTGCAAGCGTTCTGTCAGGTCCCCACGAGAGCCAGTGCACCTCGTCGAGCATTTCCATCGGGCGACATCAAACGGGGAGGTCCGGTTTAATGGGGAGACGCGACACCGATTAGCAAACAGACGATCAGGCGGCGACAGCACCTTCCACGCGGGGCGCGACAGGCGCTGATACGGATGCGCACATACGGATGAAATGGCCGAGAGCAAGAGGAAAACAGAGAGAGAGAGAAGGGGGAAATATGCAGCGAGAGAAAGGCACGTTTAAAGAAACGCACGCACACACATACAGAGGCAGGGATAGCAAAAAAATGTCTGGCGGAGAGGCTGGCAAACAAGAGACTGAGATCTAGTGAGACCGAGAGGGAGGAATAAACAGGAAGCAAAAAATATAGAGTGAATGAGAGGGATGAGTCGAAGAGATGTGCGGAAAAGGAGGGACAGATGAAGAAAAGAGGGGAGAGAGGGTTGCCAAACAAGAAGATGAAGAGATGGAGATAGAACGAGGGCAAGAGGGGCAGAGAGGGACAAGACCAAAGAGAGATGGAGTGAAGAAGGCAGAGAGAGGAGAGTGGCAAAGGGAGAGGATAGAGACAAAAGAGGGAGCGGGGGAGAGGGACGAAAAGAGGAGAGGGATAGAGACAAAAAGAGGGAGCGGGGAGAGGGACGAAAAGAGGAGAGAGGGAGAGAGACAAAAGAGGGAGCGGGGAGAGAGACAAAAGAGGGAGAGGGAGAGAGACAAAAGAGGGAGAGGGCGAGAGACCAAAAGACGGGAGAGGGAGAGAGACAAAAGAGGGAGAGGGAGAGAGACAAAAAGAGGGAGAGGGAGAGGAGGACAAAAGAGGGAGAGGAAGAGAGACAAAAAGAGGGAGAGGGAGAGAGACAAAAAGAGGGAGAGGGAGAGAGACAAAAAGAGGGAGAGGAAGAGAGACAAAAAGAGGGAGAGGGAGAGAGACAAAAGAGGGAGAGAGACAAAAAGAGGGAGAGGGACAAAAAGAGGGAGCGGGGAGAGGGACGAAAAGAGGGAGCGGGGAGAGGGACGAAAAGAGGGAGATGGAGAGAGACAAAAGAGAGAGAGGGGAGAGAGACAAAAAGAGAGGGAGAGAGACAAAAAGAGAGAGGGAGAGAGAGACAAAAAGAGAGAGGGAGAGAGACAAAAAGAGAGAGGGAGAGAGACAAAAAGAGAGAGGGAGAGTGACAAAGAGGGAGAGGGGAGGGAGATGGGCAAAGAGGGAGATATGAGGAACAAAGAAAGGGAGGGGAGGGTGAGCAGAAATGGAGAGGCAAAGCGGAAGGAGACAGAGACAGAGAACCAAAAAGGAAAGGGGAGAAGGAAGTAGAAAAATAAAAGCGAACTAACAAATGCAGCGGCAGATGAGTCAGAGAGGGCGAGAGGGAGGGAGGGAGGGAGGGAGGGAGGAACGCAAGCGCTGCAGGTGGGAAGGCGGGGGGGCGGCGGGGAGGGGCGGGTGCGCGAGCCGAGCTGTGGGACGGAAGGTGAAAGCGACGCGAGCAGCCTGGGCGGGGAGGGGAGGGGAGAGGCGGGGCAGTAGGATGGGGTAGTAAGGGGGGCGGGGACGGGGCGGGGCGATGAGGGGACGGGAGGGGCGGGCAGGTGCGGCGACGAACCACCGCTGCGAGGAGACCTCCGATCAGCGTTTCCAGTATTTGGGTCAATTCGCCAAGCGAACTGCGTCTCGCCGCTACTCGCGTCGGCCTCTTCTACGCAACGACATCCGATCACCCGCCGCACACACAGCGCACGTCAAGCACGGACGATCCTTTAAATCAACGACGTCTTGTTAAAAAACACGCAGCCTAACCCTTGAATCATCTGATCTCCTCAAATTAAAATACGAGTTCGTGACACAGTCAATGAATTTCACTTAATTAGATCTACAATATCCCAAGCATCCCATATACAAAATGCGTGGATAATACCAGCAATTCAAGGCATGTGCCCACAGAGGTCAATCTGATCTTCTCTTTCTTTTCAATTTTCAATAATTTCGGGGTTGGTGCAAAATTGCGTCGGGGTAGAGTAATTCATGTTTAAATTAAAGTATTTAGTGAGAAAATACAGAAAAATGTTTATATCTATAGCAAATGTTGTATCTTATTAATATTCGGAAATGATTTTATCTACTATTTCTCGTCATAATATTTTGTGGAGCGACAGTCCAGTGTTTTCGCCGCGGAAAGTATCGAAGAATTCCTATTGCTTTTTCCTCGTTTTCATATTCTAAAAAAAGAAACAATGATTCAGCTCGCGAAATGTAATAACTGCCTAAGTGACGCTGAAATTATATGGTAAGTAGAACAGTTACTGCCGTTAAACACCTCTTAGTACACGGTGTATTTTTAATTAGAGAGCATTACGCAACAAAACTGAAGTAGAACGATCCGAATCAGTACAGACCTATAGAAAACAGAATTTTAAATCATTATCTTGAATGTTTCATTTGTTCTCCCAATCCGCACCAGTCCGCAGTATATAACTGTGCGGCATACGCGCCTGTACGTGAACCCTGACTTTAGTTCTGTCGAATCACGGAGCGCCGCACAGTGTCTACTCGCAGATAACCAACATCCTGCTTCGAAAGCGAAGAAAAAGCCATCAAAAATTTCTCCGCCGCACAGATTCCGACACGCCTCTCAACTGCATCGCAAGAGCACCGCTTCCTACCACGTAATTAACCCGCCGGCGCACAAAGACGGGGAGTCATAACAAGCACAGAGGGATACGCATAACGCGCAAATACCCCCTCCCCCTCCCCGCGTGCGTAACCGAAGCATCCACGCACGCATATTTACGACGCTATAACGCTCCCTGGCCGCCGCCGCCGCCGCGTGCGCACACGCCAGTGTATTCCCGCCGCCGCTGCCAGCCGGCACAAAAAGGCCCGATGTTCGCAGGACGCGTAGTAGTGTCGCGCGCCGCCACCGCCGCCGCCACCGTCGCCTTCGTGTCGGCGAAAGCGCTAGCAGGGCGCCATTTTGAGCGCGAGGTTGTTGCCCTCTCGTGATGTCAGCCGCAGAGAGAGTGGCGGCGGCGGCGGCGGCGGCGGCGGCGGCGGCGGCGGCGGCGGCGGCGGGGGCCGGAGTAGGGGTTCGCCGTTCGCGCTGCGCGGCGCGGGGTGGAGGGGGGAGGGGTCGGTGGAGGGGGCCGACGGAGAGGAAGAGGAGGGGGGGGAACGCCGCGCGGGTGCGGGCGCGGTGGCGGCGGCGGCGGCGGCAGGCTGCTAGCGAGAGTGTCGGCGAATATCGATTACTTTAGCGGGCGGTGAGGGCGGGGCGCGGGCGGCGGTGGACGGCCGGTCGCTGCGCAGCGGGACAAGGCGGGCAGCGGAGGCGGCGGCTGCGGGCTGTGCTGACACAGATCTTGAAGTCCCTCGTGCCCGCGAGGTCGTCGTCCTCTTCTTGATAGCTCCTGCCCCCCCCGTCCCCCTCCCCCCGAGGGGCCACAGCTCATTCGCTCGCATTTCGGACTCGCAGGGACCCCCGCCCGCCCGTCTGCCGCTGCCGCTGGCTGCATCGCGACGCATCGCGGGCGATTGCAACGGCGCCGCGGCGAGGCGGGCTTCCAGCTGCAGGCCCGACCTCCCCCCCACTCCGCACCCCCCTCCGAGCCCACTGCCCCGGCCCTCTGCCCAGGTGGGTCCCGCAGCTTCGAATTGCAGATCGTTATTGTGGAGGTTTCCGCACGCCCCGATTTAGTGATCGCCGTGTGGCATGAAGAGCGTTGCTCTACTGTCTATAAGGCTTACACTGATAGTTTCTTTCGATTTTGGAATAGAGGGGATTGGCTGTGAAGAATGGTAATAGACCGTTGATGCAGTTCGTTTTTGTTTTCTTCGATTTAGTGATCCACGACCTGAGGTCTGGCAATACGAGCGTTATTACTAGTATAGTTTCGACGCGACTCAGGTATCAATAGTGTTTCTTTTGATTTTGGAATATGGACAATAGGGTGTGTATAATAGGGTGTGACACACGGCCGTTTCGCAGGAAAATGTATTGGCTATAAGGGCGTTGTTATACTGCCAGTACGACTCTAGTATCGTTGCTGCTTATTTCGATACCTGCTATTTCGGATACGAGGCTTGGGATCTAATTAATTGTAACTGTCCTTTCACTTTCCGCAGCGAAATCCTTCTGAAATCGCAGTTTTACACGGAACGAGATTCGCGAACCGTAATGTACGAGAGGTTTATTACTGACATTCGTTGCATGTTCTTCAAATCCCTTGGAACAAACAGAGCTATACCGTCTTATTCGTAAAGAATAAGATTTCCATTCAATTCAAATCAATGACGCCTTATTTTACGTAGCTAGACTCAGACCATCATGCCTGCTCTTCCCTCTGACAACCACGTAAATTTAGGTGCGCTCCTTTCACCACATTATGGATTTTGTCCGAAATGTCATACCCGAGCGCCTGAATCGACTCTAGTTCGATACTCATATTGTTCGGGCCCACAGCAAAGCAGAAATAAATACGTTCACAAGCAAGGCAGAACAGTTGAATTGCGTAATCGGCAGAGCGCAGCCGTTGACCGCTGAGATCACATATCGCCTTCACATCCGTTGTTCCGCGTATTCTCCCAACGGACGGGCGTGGCCGCTCGTACGTGACCGCCTGCCCAATTCACCCCCACAGCTCGGTCCGTTGGAGGAGCAACGGACAAAAACTGCCAGATCATTGCAAATCCAGATCAAATGGCAAATGGTAATTGGCCATCGCCATCCCCACCTCTGCCGCGCGTGTGAGCCCTCTCCTAACGTCTCTGCCCCAACCGAATTCGGCTTAACCGACTTCGGTAGTCCGCATAAAGACACCGTGCAAGATAGACGCGTGTGTTAGGGCTCCGCGCAGTAGCGTGTAAAGAATCTATAATCGTGCAAATGAGCTGCATACGGCTCGCACATAAATTGTTTAATCGTGGCAGTGCACGCTTTAACTGTGTCTGTCGCTCTTGCGTGGGTTTGCGCCCGCAATTTTGGCTGAACTATGCAATTCGCGGCTGCTTCTGGTCAGCGCAAGGTAGCCACGGCGGTCCAATGTGTCACTACAATGACTACGCTTGGACAGGTGTATTAATGCACCAAGAGAAATTTTCATCTTAATTCTGTGCTTCTTGTGCATTTACTGTGTGAATACTGTACATTTACTTATTAAATATTGTTTGTGCTGGAAATTTGCTCGTATATGCATCCTGCACTCCTGCGCCAATCCCAAGAGCTATCAAAGGGTTTCGGGACTACTGTACTTCAACAATACAGTCCATTCATACAGTCCACTCATGAACATTAAGTGTATAGTAGCCCCGAACACATGTAATTTCTCTGATACTTGTTAAATCGTATTATTCCATGTAGTAAATATCCCAACAAAGGAACTTATTAATTATGATTTTTAAGACAATCATCTCACTGCTGGACAAATTTGCCCTGTGATTAATTGCTTCGAAAATCATGTTTTGTGCTATGCAGGTTTTTTTCTGTCGAAAATTCCAGATTCACAGGAGCCAAGCAATGAATTTTATTTTGAATTGGCTCGTTGGTGGTTAACTCAATGAATTAAGAGCAAGAAATACCCCTTGCGAGTGGTCGGAAGCATTAATTCCGAAATGTCGGCCACATCTGAAAACTAAAAACGTCTATACCAAGGAGGAGAACTGGATTGATCAAGTAAAGCCTGTGTTAAATTATATTCAATTTGGTCAATATTATTTAGAACACACTTTTTAAAATAATAATTAACTTAAACATATGGAGCTTACCTTATATTCTTTTAAATTTCTACAGAATATGTTTATATTGAGTAATAATTATTTTGAAGAAGATATCAAAATTGTTTTAAAAATTTATTTTCTGATGTATTCTAGCCTGAAGATAAGGTAAATAGAACTTGAAACGGTTGCTAGTTCAATGAACATACATTAAAGATAATTATTATTTTAAAAAAAGTCTGTTCTAAATAATATTGACCAAATTGAATATAGTTTAATATATTTAAAATGTGAACAGACATATCTATGAAAAATAAAGCCTATGCATTCGTCATTGTGGATTTCATTGTGTTGCGTCGTCACGAAGCCTACCTACTTGCAAATGTGTGGGTCAGCTCACAATAGCTTGGAAATTGCTCGTGCACAAACGCAGTGCTCTCGGCGCACTGAGGTCTGAAGGTCTCCAATTGGTTACGGCGACGGGCAATTTGGAAAATTCCTAATTGTATTCCACCGAGACGAATAGAGCGCGCCTACGGGACAGTAGTAAGATCCGCCGCAAAAGAGAGAATATTACGACGGCTAAACACATAGGCTGCTCATATCGCAAGAGCCAGCGAGGCAGCTTTCCATCTCTGGGAATGGGGGCTAAAAGCCTGGCCGTTCCTCGTGGAATTTGCGGTGAACGACGTCAGTCGGTTGTAGATTTCCCCCAGACTCTCATTTTCCCCGGAATTCGCTCTAACTTCAACCATTTGTCCATCACGATCATCATTGGGTGCCCTTTACTCACGTACTTGATAGACAAGAGAAAAAATAATAATATGAATAATGATAATAAAGCAGCTAAATAGGTTAGGTGTGTTAAATGGGTTAGATAGTTATTTAGGCGTACACAAAAAGGCGGGTCAGGCAAGGTATGAACCATCAAACAATTTTGAAAGCGGACACGCAGCCCATAATAAATTATTTATTTCCGTAAAAATGTTCAATCCCTGATTTTCTCCTCTTTTAAGGTAGCAATTTGGATAATTGTTACGCGACAAACCCATTTGGCAACCTGTAAACGGTTCAACATAAAATCAATGTTAACTGTTTCGTTTATATTGTTTTCATTCTCCGTAGCATCGTATTTATTTACTAGTAAAATATGTAAGTAAAAATGTTGAATGGAAAAAGGGGTCCAGAAATTTACTACGCCCCCTTCTTGTCTGAGGCAGCTGACATACAGGGATAGTTACGGCATCTTTACTCATTTTCTCCCTCATACATTATCATAAAAATATCATCGTAACACGATGATAATGATTGTATAGCAAAATATTCCATGATGTAGCGTGTAAGAATCGGATTTATAACATCTATATTGGTCTACATACAGTCTAATTTTGCAACGTTGGCACCAGGAAAATATCATGCAAAGTATAAGTAGAAAGTACTTTTTACCCCATTAATGCAATTATTATAATAAGTTTCTTTTACGAGTTTCTTAACTGCTACGTAGTATCTCCAACATACATTTCCTTAATAAAAGACAATAAAACCTGCTGAATAATTAGGCGAATAGTACCCCCGTCGTTCCTTGCCAATCAGATTTAAACAACTTTGCATATATTTACAAATGAACTCTCAATATATTCTTGATATTCCTCTATACTAACAACGTCGACCGTTATGATGTGAGGCTATGAGAAACAGCCCTAGGGTTAATTTGTCCGTTCCCTAACCACGTTATTAACTTTTGACAGCTAGAATAAGTCATTTCACTCACCCGTCCATTCGATTCACAAGCCCAAAGGAATGCAACCAGAAGTAACCGTTGCAAATTACGTTATGAAACGAAACTCTCGTATCACAACCCACGCGCTTGCGGAACGGGAGTACTTCGATCAAACCGCCGTTTAGGAGTAATAAAAAGATACGTATGTAATTATCTGTTACGTTACGCCAAGACCACGGCGTTTGGTAAACCGAAACTAATGAAAGCCTAGCCCGCTGGGAGGGCAACCTACATTAGTGTGTGCAACGGGATCCCGTTTCCTCGCAAATAAAGCAAAGGCGATCGTTCACTGAATGGGGGGAGCCCGGGCGGCGCAAAACCGGCGGAACGAATCCGCGAGAATCGCGAATCGAGAGCGCCTCGCCGCGGGCGAGAAAAAAAAAAAAGAAGGCCAAAACAAAGGACGGCGGCGGCCGCGGCGGCGGTGGCGGCGGCGGCAGGTAAACAAACAGCGTCGGGAAAGCGTCGGCGCGAGTGGGTTATCGGGCGAGGTGCACCGCCAGGCGATAAGGCCCTGCAAGGCGGCTTCAGCCGGGCAAAGTTGCGAGTGCGCAACCGAAGCTTTGTAGGGCCTAGGACAGACAGGTCCAGTGTGTTCCTTTGTCCGACATGAGGAGTGTCCTGTGCCCGACGTGAGGAGTGCCCTATGTCCCGACATGAGGAGTGTCCTAAGTCCCGACTTCGACAGGACCTGTGCCCCGACTTCGACAGGACATGTGCCCCGACTTCCACAGGACATGTGCCCCGACTTCCACAGGACATGTGCCCCGACTTCCACAGGACATGTGCCCCGACTTCCACAGGTCATGTGCCCCGACTTCCACAGGTCATGTGCCCCGACTTCCACAGGACCTGTGCCCCGACTTCCACAGGACCTGTGCCCCGACTTCCACAGGACCTGTGCCCCGACTTCCACAGGACCTGTGCCCCGACTTCCACAGGACCTGTGCCCCGACTTCCACAGGTCATGTGCCTCGACTTCCACAGGTCATGTGCCCCGACTTCCACAGGACATGTGCCCCGACTTCCACAGGACATGTGCCCCGACTTCCACAGGACATGTGCCCCGACTTCCACAGGACATGTGCCCCGACTTCCACAGGACATGTGCCCCGACTTCCACAGGACCTGTGCCCCGACTTCCACAGGACCTGTGCCCCGACTTCCACAGGTCCTGTGCCCCGACTTCCACAGGACCTGTGCCCCGACTTCCACAGGACCTGTGCCCCGACTTCCACAGGACCTGTGCCCCGACTTCCACAGGACCTGTGCCCCGACTTCCACAGGACCTGTGCCCCGACTTCCACAGGACCTGTGCCCCGACTTCCACAGGACATGTGCCCCCGACTTCCACAGGACATGTGCCCCGACTTCCACAGGACCTGTGCCCCGACTTCCACAGGACATGTGCCCCGACTTCCACAGGACCTGTGCCCCGACTTCCACAGGACCTGTGCCCCGACTTCCACAGGACCTGTGCCCCGACTTCCACAGGTCATGTGCCTCGACTTCCACAGGACATGTGCCCCGACTTCCACAGGAACATGTGCCCCGACTTCCACAGGACATGTGCCCCGACTTCCACAGGTCATGTGCCTCGACTTCCACAGGTCATGTGCCCCGACTTCCACAGGACATGTGCCCCGACTTCCACAGGACCTGTGCCCCGACTTCCACAGGACCTGTGCCCCGACTTCCACAGGACTGTGCCCCGACTTCCACAGGTCATGTGCCTCGACTTCCACAGTCATGTGCCCCGACTTCCACAGGACATGTGCCCCGACTTCCACAGGACATGTGCCCCGACTTCCACAGGACATGTGCCCCGACTTCCACAGGACATGTGCCCCGACTTCCACAGGACCTGTGCCCCGACTTCCACAGGACCTGTGCCCCGACTTCCACAGGACCTGTGCCCCGACTTCCACAGGTCATGTGCCCCGACTTCCACAGGACATGTGCCCCGACTTCCACAGGACATGTGCCCCGACTTCCACAGGACCTGTGCCCCGACTTCCACAGGACCTGTGCCCCGACTTCCACAGGACCTGTGCCCCGACTTCCACAGGACCTGTGCCCCGACTTCCACAGGACCTGTGCCCCGACTTCCACAGGTCATGTGCCCCGACTTCCACAGGACATGTGCCCCGACTTCCACAGGACATGTGCCCCGACTTCCACAGGACCTGTGCCCCGACTTCCACAGGACCTGTGCCCGACTTCCACAGGACCTGTGCCCCGACTTCCACAGGACCTGTGCCCCGACTTCCACAGGTCATGTGCCTCGACTTCCACAGGTCATGTGCCCCGACTTCCACAGGTCATGTGCCCCAAGTTCGACAGGACCTGTGCCTCATTTTAGGCAGGTCCTGTGCCGTATGTCGTGTGAAGGAAGGGGCAGTTGCCGTACGAATACGATTCCGGCAGGCAAGGCACAAACATCGACGTCTGACATCAAGTAAGTGTCTGGCATCGTGCCGGGCCTGAACTGGAATGCACGAGCTGTAAGGCGTTGCCTTCACGCTCGCAGTGTTGTTGCTGCCTGCAATTTTAACTGCCTTAACACCCATCATTAAGAATTTTTTCTCGATTATTATTCCTACTCTAAACACAATTTTGTTTTTTTTAACGAAAAAAATAATACAAAATTGTCATTCTAACAATAAGAATTAGGAACTACACGTTACAAAACAGTATACGCCGAATGATAAGACCGAGACATGCAGAATTAGCTAAAGCAATTACTTTTTGTTTTTGTTGCCGTTTTTGTTGCCGTTGTTGTTGTTGTTGTTGTTGTTGGTAGCTATTGTTACTGTTTAGGGATGGGATGCTTTGAATCCACAAATCGAAACACTTAAACTTCTCGCTACCCTCCACATTGAAGCCTTACGAAAACCTACTCACTCAGAATCTTTCCTGATTTTCTCGTCATTAACCAAGCTTCAGTTGCCAACTACATAGGCTACTTAATTAACGCTTGCTTTTTACGTGAATATTCAATTAACACATTTTTTTTCTCATAAAACGGACACTCTGGAACTTCTTGCCTCGTTCGTAAGGTAGCTCATTCAAATGGCTGGCGCGGCGTGCGTTGTGAAGTTCCCCCTCTAATTCCCAAGCACTCGCAGAAAAGAAATTTCTTGGGAAGGACGCGGTAATTATGGAGAAAATAACAGCGGCGGCGGCGGGGGCAGCAAAGAGTCACGCGAAATGGACGGGACAGGCCCACCCAGCCGACCGACGCCTCCCTGGCGGTCGTGCCGGCGATGGACTGCTAGCGTCGCTTGTCGCCTGCTCTTGGCCAGGCACGCTGCACTTTTTTTTAAATTTATTTGTCAAAAAACAGTAAAAACTGTATATGACGTGTGGGGAAAGAAATTTATCTGCGCACATTTTCTTGAGGGCCATAAAAAAAACAAAAAACAACAACAAAAAAAACAACAACAACAAAAAACGAAAAACTGAATTTAGAAAATAATTAGTTTAGAAAAATAGAAATATTTGAAAAATGTTTTTTCCCGAGTTATAGAAAATCAATTTCAACGGTAAACAAGCTACAAGCAAAAGGAGTGCTCAACAAAACGTGCGCACAGGAAGCTACATTTACATCCAGAAGCAAAACAAGGGGCCATCTCAGCATTTGCTCAATGGATCAGGGAAACTGGACAGAAACCTGATCGAGATGGTGAGACTTCCTTCTCACCGGGAGGTCTTGGGGTTCGAATCTCGAAGGAGGAAAAGGGTTTCGGCAGTAGAGAGTTTTTGCACGCCGTAGCGGACAGCACTATCGATCTACTGCGCGTGCGTAGTTTAAGTTTCGCGTCACTTTTGTGCATCTGCGCATGCGTAGAAGATCAATAGTACTGTCCGCTGTGGAGCTCTCTGGTAGCTACGTCGCATTCGGCCACTGTCTGCTGGAGAATTCTAGCGGTCGGCTGCTCTGATCGGGAGTTTTCCGTAGTTAAGACAACAGATGATCATCGAAACGGTATCCTAACAAACGGGGCATACGCCGCGCGCAATTTTTCTTTCCTCTTCCTTGTCCTATCCTCAGCCCTTACTTATCGGCTTGGGTGGCTCAAGCATCAACTATTATCACTGCATTGCCTCTGACCGGGAGGGCTTAGGGTTCGAATCTCGACGGAGGCAAGGCTTTCGGCAGTAGTTGCATAGCTACGTCGCATTCAGTACATGCATAGTTACGTCCGCTGGAGAATTCTAGCGGTCCGCTGCTCTGATCGGGAGTTTTCCGTAGTTTACACAACAGGTGAATACCGGAGCACCACCCTAACAAACGGGCCACAGACCGCGCGCGATCTTTCCTTCCACTACCTGCCTCTATAACCCTCAACCTGTACTGTGATTTTCGTAACTTTGTCCCTGACAGGAATCAGCTGTTGACGGTTTACATCCAATCGGGAGCTTAAACGTCACCATAGTGACGTCACTATCGCGAAATATAAGCTTCCGATTGGATGGCAGCGAAACAGTTGATTTCTGTCAGGGACAAAGGTACGAAAATCGCAATATACTCACAAATGCATTACACCATCACATATGTTGGATGACCATTTTTTGAACTGAGAACCACTAAATTGAGAATGAGCTTCTTATATAGAGAGAAAAACAATATTGCAACTCGATTCCGGAAATGTATAGTTGTGGAATTTACGAAAGAATGTGCTTGGTGTGGTCTGACACATCGTGCGCTTCAGCGTGTAAAATAACTAGTTATCCGACCTCTAAGGAACATTACTGCAACCCGACACTCCCACAGTGGAATGTTGGAAGTCTGTTCAAGTTTCAGATGAAAAATTCCCAAAGACCTCCTCCTGACTCAACACACGGTTCCGGTCATTTTTGCATTGAGTGTAAGACATGCTCAAAATGCTCGATGCATTGCATAGTGCTTGGCGAGCAATGGTAGGCACGGGTAAGTTTGTTCATCATCAACAGCGGACGAACACAAACACACACATGTTTATATGTTTCCGAAAACCCGAAACTTTGTATTTCTGGGTTCATGGTTACCTTGTTTTATGATCTCGCCATGAGAAAGCCATTTATGATGTTTTTATTGTTTTGTTCGAATACATTCTGCTTATTATACTCATATTATCACATGACGATAACGGTTCTGAACATTTCATATTATTTTGTAAGCAGCATACGGCAAAATGAGACAATGAGAAAATGAGACAACGGTAAGAGAGAGGGAGAGAGAGAGAGAGAAAGACAGACAGACAGTCAGACAGTCAGACAGTCAGACAGTCAGACAGACAGAAGACAGTCAGACAGACAGACAGACAGTCAGACAGACAGACAGACAGTCAGACAGACAGACAGTCAGACAGACAGACAGTCAGACAGACAGACAGTCAGACAGACAGACAGTCAGACAGACAGACAGTCAGACAGACAGACAGTCAGACAGTCAGACAGTCAGACAGTCAGACAGTCAGTCAGACAGTCAGTCAGACAGTCAGTCAGACAGTCAGTCAGACAGTCAGTCAGACAGTCAGTCAGACAGTCAGTCAGACAGTCAGTCAGACAGTCAGTCAGACAGTCAGTCAGACAGTCAGTCAGTCAGACAGTCAGTCAGACAGTCAGTCAGACAGTCAGTCAGACAGTCAGACAGTCAGTCAGACAGTCAGTCAGACAGTCAGTCAGACAGTCAGTTAGTCACTTAGTCACTTAGTCAGTCAGTCAGTCAGTCAGTCAGTTAGTCAGTAGTCAGTCAGTCAGTCAGAGAGATAGCAAGTATCGAGTAAAATGATATTTACGTACACTTTCAATACAAGATAAAAAACTTTTATTCCCAGCGTCAAAAACGACGCGTCCTAGACCCTCGAAACCTTTTCGAGTCCACTCTCTAAAACAACACTCTAGGTAAGGAGATCTTTGCGAACCTTCTACTTCATTTTTCGAGATTTAGCACTGCTGGTTTCCGTAATACGGGTGATCAGAAACGAGCGGTAAGTCGAAATCTATGCAATGGGGAATGGATACAAAAGTTATTTTCATGAAAAAATTGATGAGACTATTTGATTTTGTGCGTAATTTAATATCACCGCTTGGCAATATTAAAATATTTACTGGCGCACAGTCTGAGGCCTCCAGTACTGTAACATACTGTTGCAGTGGTACGGTTTCCAGTAGGAAGCTTTTTTCCACTTCTAGAACAATGACAAAGGTCGGAAAGTGCGCAACGAGTACAGCTAATTTCATATAATTAATACAATGTCAACAGTAATTATTAATTTAGTCACGAAGTACAAGTTACACATCTCAATAATTAATGACGTCAGCACCACTATCAATTCATTTCCTGAGCATACAATGACGGTCATGCCGTTACGTAAACGCAGCACTATCGAGTGCCGGCGTGTCGCGGCGGCGCCGGGCGCCTATGTTGGCCACAGGCTGAGGCAACTGTTGCCGGGCGATGCCGTTTCGCTTCCTGGTCGCCCCGCCCCGCCCCGCCCTCCCGGGCCAGGGCCCGAACCCACGACCCGCCCCACGCGAGGCGAGAGGGGAGGAATTGCGTCGCCCGCCCAGCTGCGTCCCCCCTCCCGCCCCCCCTCTTTCCGCCATCCCGATCGCCCGCCCGCGATTTGGCTGGAGGCCCCCGCGTAGGCTACGGTCACAGCGCAGCTGAAACAATCGACCGTTCGCTACCGGACAACTGCCCGCGAAACCGTCCGACTTGATTCATTGATAGTGATTCCGGGCCGTCAACTACTAGGGTCATTAGTCCCGTAAGTGTAGTGTATTTTTTCTCGGAGGGAGGCGGTGGTGGTGGGGGTGGTCTTCACCTGTTGGACGGCGAGATCCGGCATCGACCTACCGTCGCAGGTATCTCCCACCAGCGGGGCACCGCCCCAGCCGGGGCTAGCTGTAAGCTCCCGACCGATCTCCCGGCATGTGTGGTTTTGTAGTGCATGTTAGTGTGTGTGTGTGTAAGATGAGAAGATAGGACAAGGAAGAGGAAGGAAGATCACGCGCGGTCTGTGGCCCGTTTGTTAGGGTACTGCTCCGGCATTCGCCTGGCTTGATCGGAGAAACCACGGAAAACTGCCAATCGGAGCAGCCGGCCGCTAGAATTCTCCTCTAGGTAGCGACTGAATTCGACCCAGCTGACAAGCTAGTGTCGAAAATCCTGCCGCCGTCGGAGTGGAACCGACGGCCAGTTCCGGTCAGAGGGACTGCAGTGACATCAGGTTGATGCACTGAGCCATCTCTCTCGGTCCAACAGCCGATGTTTGTGGCCGCTGTCAGAAGAGGTCACTCGGGTACACTGTGGCCATTTGTTTATCTGTATGTGAGCGATTCTGTCTCTCTGACGGAAACGTCCGACTTTGGACGACCGAAATTTCGGCCAAAATCGGACCCACTAAGACAGTTTCCTTATGCGGCGACGTTTGCGTCAGAAATGACCGTATCGTTCAAACGTGGCAGTAAGTGGAAATGGGCATTTTGGACCCGAACGCTCCCTTCCGACGGCGTCCGGAAACACCGGGTGACGGGTAAAGTTCTGTTTCGTTTGGTTTTGTCCGTTCCTTTTGTCCAAAATCAGATTGAGAGTCAAGGCCATCAGTAATACCAAGACTGCCTGCAATATATGTAGATAGTCTTAAGCGTGCTTCTCGCAAATGTTTCAAAAAATGAACTGCAAAATTGCGTGAATATTCCGACGATTTCGTGTGCAACGTTTGGGTGTGTTTTTGTGAAATAAGGCGGACGATTAGGCTGTCAGACATCCGGTAGCGGGCTATCGATATTTCGGCTGCACAGTGTCGAAGTGTATCCACGTTCGGCCGAATTCGCGTTGGAAGAGAACAGCAATTAACCTGAAACAGACGGAGGCACTCGGTGACAAGATAGCCCTGCGTCCGACATGTTCTGGCAAACGCCCAGTCGAAATGAGGCATCCAAAATTCTCGGCCTCGCCCCTGGGGTGATAATCTCCCAGAAAACTTCGAAAAGGGGAATCCTATAGGTTCACGACACAAAACATTTTAATTTCAGAAAAAATAGGTTCAATCTCTGATTTACCCCTTTTTGCTGCTCTGAAACAGGGGGGAGGGGATGGAACCCTGCGTGATATTAGCATGGATAATGCAGAGAAACACTTTGGGATGATGTTACTAGAAGAAATTCTTCAAATCTAAACTTACTTTAACTCTTCGGCGGGCGCGTAGCGGCACTCAGTGCCGCATTCTTACATTTTTGTTGATTTCGTGTAAATAATTGGTGTCGCACAATTGAGCTCATAGTTATTCTTCATTCATTATATTTTCAACCGGAAGACACTCAAATCACGATTTTAGACATTGCCGATCGACCGTTATTCATTAGTAATTCGAACACTGCAACATTTGCAGCACTCCGTACCGCACGCGTTTTGTCAATAAAATTATATTTCTGTATTTTATCCATTAGAATTCTTACTGCTGTTTTTATTGAACTTTGTCACAGATTTTCGAGTACTAACTACTAATTCAAATTTAAACGCGTTGTTCCGAAGAAACGTTTGGCACCGCATTCCCCGACATGTAACACGTACCAAGACACGGAGGGAGCGAGTGATGGATCAGATTCTTATTAATGTTGTTATTTCGTTTGGTATTTACTTAGTTTATTAAAATAAAGTGTACAAAAACATAAATATTATTTCCTTCACATTCAATAACAAAAGTAATAACTATTGACGCGAATATCGAAGTTGATAAATGCGGTACGGAGTGCCGCACGCGCCTGCTGGAGAGAACTGATGGGACACGCCCACCGGAGGGTAAGGGGATGTTGACCAAGTCAGGGCGAGTGCACTATAGGCGCAATATTCTCGCCCGACGTGAATGCAAGGAACTTTCACTTTCGACTAATAACCTTTCGCGGGCCACGACAAATGGCACTGTGGGCCATAGGTTGGACAGCCCTGCTGTAGACATTGCGACGGCCTTTGCCTCTCTCTTCATTTCCACGGGACATTTGAGGAACGCACCTGCTATGTAAAAAATATGTGGAGCGCGCTCTGTCAACATGATAGAAATTGCCTGGGGAGGGCGATTATATTATTTTCTTTCCGCAAAAAAATGTGAAAAAAATATTACCTTGTCTACGTACGTCTTAAATCAATTACACACGTTTATAATTCGTGTTCCGTCGAAATCAGAAATTAATCTTTAAAACTCACACTAAACACCCAGGTCTACACCTTTTCATATCGATCGTGTGTATACATTAAAATATTCGAAACATTTTTAGTTAGTGGTATGAACTATTTTATTAAAGACTCATAAAATGTTAGAATTTCATTAACATATTTTTATAATAGTGCAAACTTTCTTTAATGAAGAAGAATGTTACCATGCACGTATAAAACCAGCACCCCTCAGGGTGTACGCCGGGTTGCGTGGTACAGGCGCAGAGGGTGCGTAGCCAGGTTTAATGACGAACGAGGTATTCAGACGCAAGTAAGTGTAGTGCGATGCAGTTCAGTGCAGCGCGAGCAGCGAACAAGTGGTTATACTTGTACATTACAGGTATACTTTACACATTATAGGTAGGTTCATTAACAATGCGGATGTGATCGATTTTGTTTGTGTGTGCGTGCGAGTGTGTGTGTTCGAGTGTGTGTGTGTGTGTGTTGTGTGTGAGTGTTTGTGTGCTTGTATTCGAGTGTGTGTATGTGTGTGTGTGTGTGAGCGAGTGTGGTGTGTGAGTGTGCTTGTGATCGATTATGTGTGAGTGTTTGTGTGCTTGTATTCGAGTGTGTGTGTGTGTGTGTGTATGTGCTTGTGATCGAGTATGTGTGCTTGAGTCCGATTATGTGTGTTTGTGTGCTTGTGTTCGAGTGTGTGTGTGTGTGCTTGTGATCGAGTGTGTGTGTTTGTGTCCGAGTGTTTGTGTGCTTGTGTTCGAGTGTGTGTGTGTGTGTGTGTGTGTGTGTGTGTGTAGGCGATGTCGGGATGGTAGCCGAGCAGACTGGAAGCGTTTGTGAAGTAGTGGGCGTGTGGGCGTGAGGGGGAAGGCGGGGAGGCATGGTGCGGGGTGGGGAACGTACAGCGAGGCAGGGCGGAACTTGGCAGATGTAGGTGGCGGGATCGGGGAGATACGAGAGAGAGTAGGGTTGTGGGGTTGGATGGCCTGAAGAGAAACCAGGGAGTGGGAGGGCCGCAGCAAGAACAGCAAAGGCGGGGTAGAGTCCGAGGGGCGTTGCGAGAAGAAGAGATGCATGACGGAGTGGAAGGGCGGGGTGGGGTGCAGCGGGGTGAAATGAGGTGAAGAAGGGTGGTTGGGGCAGAGCAGAAAGGAGTGGAGAGAAGGGGAGGGGGGTTGGAGAGGAATAGAGTTGAATGGGATGGGTCGGGACGGGGCGGGATGGAATGGGGTGGGGCGGAGTAGAGTGGAGTAAGGTGGGGCTGTGGCGGGGAGCAATGAACTAGGGTGGAATGGAGGGAGAGGACGAGGTGAAGTGGAGGGAGAGAACGAAATGGAGGGGAGGAGAATGGGGCGCGGTGGAGTAGGGTGGGATGGAGTGGGCGGGAGGGAGGTGTGGGGGTGGGGTGGGCAGGAGATGTAGTGGAGTAGAGTGGGTCGTGGCGGGGACAGTGAAGTAGAGTGGAGTGGAGGAGAACGGACGAGGTGGAGCAGGATGGAGGATGGAGGATAGTGCAGGGTGGAGTGGAGTGGAGTGGAGTGGGGTGGAGTGGAGAGGGGTGGAATGGGGTGGAGTGGAGTGGGAATGGGGTGGGTGTACTGGGATTGGGTGGGGTGTGCTAGAGCGGGACGGGTTGGGAGGGGCGGGGTGGGGCGGGGGGGGCGGGGCGGGGCGGCGGGGGGGGCGGGGGGGCGGGGCGGGCGGGGCGGGGCGGGGCGGGTTGTGGCGGGGCGAGGCTGCGTGGAGAGGCGAGAGGCGTTCACCCCGGGGCGGTGACGCACTCGCCAGGGGCAGGAGCGGGAGCGGGCGCGGGAGCGGGCACGGGGCCATGCGCGCAGCTGGGCGGAGCGATGCGACACAGCGCCCGCCGCCCGCCGCCGGCTGCCGTCCAACGCTTCGCGGAAGGGCAGCGCGCTACACGGGCCGCGTTCCTTGCAATTCTTTAGTTCTCCATCGCAGCTTACTTCTCCCTTTGCCCTCATTGCTTCCTATTCTTCCCGTTTCTCCACTTTCCTTCCCATTCTCCTCTCCTCATCTTACAAATTCCTCCGTTTTCCTTTCCTTGTCTCCTCCATTTCCCCTTCTCTTCTCATTTCTACCTATTTCTCCATTTCTCTGATTTTTCACCCATTCCCTATCTTCCCTTTTTCGTCCAATTTCCTCTTCTCATTTATTTCCGTTTACATTTTTCTCACTTTTGCAATTTACGCCATCCACCCTTCCTTCTTTTCCCCAAATCCCCTTTTCCTGCATTATCCACCTTCCTCCTCCTATTCCTCCTCTCCCTTCCGTGACCTGCTTCGTTAGGTTCATGATACGCCATTCCCCTGACATCATTCGCAGTAAGTAAGGAAAACTAACGATCAGGACAGCCGGCCACTAGCATTTTCCTGCATAGAGGGGTCGATTTCGACCCACCTTTGTAACTAGTGTCGACAATCTGCCTCCGACAGGACTCGAGCCCTCGGCATCTCCGCTCTAACGCTTGTGCAGGGGCAACCAGGGCCTTTCAACTCTATAACCTGGTGAAGACCATTACAGTGGCGTCCTCTCCTACAGCACTTTCTTACAGGAACTAAAATACGAACTGCTGCCAGCGATACTTCAAACGTACGTGGCTGCTACGTAGGTTCGCGAGACGCAAGCAGACGCGTCATGTTACAAAAGCTAGCATCGACGTTCGTGCTTTCTTCAGCAGTTTGCTAGATGCATGTTTTATGAATAATTGAGCATTCAGAAGACACTTTTCGCGTTTATCAGGTATCAGCCAATTTTGATGTGCGGAAGTTGGCGAGCCTAACCTGCAGCTGTACCCGGCGACCCTAGCGCCTCCTATAGTAGCACCCTCCAGCTTGGTCCCCGGTTCTGATGGAGAGTTGCAAGGCCCTGGGGCGACGGCTTTGCCTTTGGGGCAGCGCAGCCTGTTGTGCGCAGCTGTGCGACTGCGCCCCGCGCAGCGGCGGCTCCGGGGCGCGGGGGCGGGCGACCACGTCGGCTGCATGCGGGTCCCGCACTCCACGCACGCACGCACGCACGCGCATGCACACAAGAGAGCGCACGTCCTTGCGCGCTGAGGGTTCCGGGACGAGCCTCCGAGGAGGCCCGCCGCGCTTCCACGGCGCGCCGCTGGCAGGCCTGGCGAGACATTCGTCATTTCCTTCCCCTTTCTCACACCCTTCCCCTCTCTTTTTCCTTATCCTTATCCTCCCCTTCCTTTCTTTCTCCTTATCCTCCCCTTCCTTTCTTTCTCTTATCCTCCCCTCTTTCGTTCTCCTTATCCTCCCCTCCTTTCTTTCTCCTTATGCCTCCCCTTCCTTTCTTTCTCCTTATCCTCCCACCTTCCTTTCTCCTTATCCTCCCACCTTCCTTTCTTCCTTATCCTCCCACCTTCCTTTCCTCCTTATCCCTCCCACCTTTCCTTTCTCCTTATCCTCCCACCTTCCTTTCTCCTTATCCCTTCCCACCTTCCTTCTCTCCTTTAATCCTCCCACCTTCCTTTCTTCCTTCTCCTCCCCACTCTTCCTTTCTCCTTATCCTCCCACCTTCCTTTCTCCTTATCCTCCCACCTTCCTTTCTCCTTATCCTCCCACCTTCCTTTCTCCTTATCCTCCCCTTCCCTTCTCCCTTATCCTCCCCTTCCTTTCTCCTTATCCTCCCCTTCCTTTCTCCTTAATCCTCCCCTTCCTTTCGCCTTATCCTCCCCTTCCTTTCTCCTTATCCTCCCCTTCCTTTCTCCTTATCCTCCCCTTCCTTTCTCCTTATCCTCCCCTTCCTTTCTCCTTATCCTCCCCTTCCTTTCTCCTTATCCTCCCCTTCCTTTCTCCTTATCCTCCCCTTCCTTTCTCCTTATCCTCCCCTTCCTTTCTCCTATCTTCCCATTCCTTTCTCCTTATCCTCCCCTTCCTTCCTCCTAATCCTCCCCTTCTCTCCTCACCCTCCGAGGAGCGAGCAATGTTTTAGCGATTTCGATAATAAATCGAATTGCATCTGGCAAGCATGAATTCAGAAACGTGCTTAGATATTTCTGGAAATATCAAAGTATCTGTGTTCGAAACACAAGAATAAATTAAATCAAACAACGATATATATCAGGAAACGAAATATCTACTGATCAAAAAATAGATAGCTCGACGTTAATGGGTTAATACAATCATCGAAATCCTTGTGAGCAACAGTAACGGAACAAAAATTACAAGTGTTTAATGGCATCGAATGTCCTTATTAATCCGGCGGTTTCCAGTCCTCATCGTCCGAATTTTCGACGTCTGTCTACAATCACGATCTTTACAACTACGACCAAAGCACCGCCTGCCATTCCAAAGAGCACAAATTCCTTTATCCCAAACACAAAGTCACGCGCATGTGTCCGGGCAGAATAACGAGGTACGGGCCAAGTACAAACATACGTAAGAGTGCGCCCCGATTTAATTACGGCAATCATCGCCTCCTTATTCAGCTTTTTGTTCAGTGCAACATTGGTTAGTACACGGACAACTGGGTGATATAGGGGGATGGGTGGACAGGAACCGCATAAGCCTTTTAACCAAAATACGCGGACTTCAGAATCCTTTCAGAGTAAATTTTTATTTATTCTTGGAACAGTTTAAGCAATGCTGTGTTAATGGAAGGCATTGAAAGGAGCTACTTTACGCCTTGTATTCTTAATTAACGTAAGATATGAGGGTTGTAATTGGTTGGGTGTATGTAATTTTTTACTTTCTCCGTCGTGATTAATTTTTACCTCTGAAAGTAAGCACTGAACGGAGAATTTAGAAATTAAAACCAGCAATTTTAAAACCACTGGAAGGAAAGAGAAACGATACCGTTATGGCGCTCACATTGCTAACTTTGCACTTGTCGAGATCGACTGAAAAAACAACTTCCAAAGCATAACCACCGCAAAAACTCAATACAAGAGGTACAAATATCTTTACTCAAGTTTTAATGTAGTATCCCTATCATTATATTCGTGTACTTATAATGATTACTGATTATAATGGAAACAATGTTATGTTCCCCTTCATATCCCGTCACTACTTTTTACACAAATCTGCTCTTTCCAGTTTCTCCGGCTACGGGATACAGCTCCCAATCTCATTATCTAAACACATTTTTGGAAGAAACATTTTTAATTGTTCTTTTTTTTTGTTCTTTGTTTTGAATGTTCGCCTCAACAGAAAGTTTCAATCAAGTATTTTTATTCCTTTAAAAGACCAAAAGATCCAACCAAAAGATTTCGGACAGTCAAATTTATAATAACAGTTTACATTAAAACTTATGTTTGTGGCTACGTTTCGAAAGCTGATGCACCTTCATCTTCCGAAATCTTTTTGATCTTTTTGTTGGATCTTTTAAATTAAATCTATGTGACAGCCTTACAAAAGTATTTCAAAATATTTTTATTTCTCCTACATGGTTAACTACTGAGGGATGCAAAAATGACACCGTTTATGAAAGTAACAAGCATTATATTTGCAGCGATATTTTTCTTTTAATTCCAATTTTCTGAAGAAGCATCATACTCTGCCAATGTACTGTTTTGATAAACGTATTGATTGTTGGATTATATCGTGTTTCCGGGCAAGTCAAGTGCTATGATCGTCAGTCCCGTAAGTACTGTGAATGTTTTTATCACGGGATGTAGCGGTGTTCTTCCTCCGCTGAAGGCGAGATCCGGCGTCGACCTACACTTCGGCCTGAGGGGTTATGTCCATTCAGGCATCTCTCATCCGTCCCACGCTAGGAGATACCTAGGAGCCGCCGGGACAAGCTCTTAAGTCCCCATCCGGTCTCTCAACATGTGTGGTAGAGTAATGCATGTAAGTGGAACTGTGTACATAAAGGTTGAGGATAGGACAAGGAAGATTAAGAAATAATCGCGCGAGGTCCGTGGACCGTTTGTTAAAGTACTGCTCCGACGTTCACCTGGCATTGACAGGAGAAAGCACGGAAAATCATCGAACAGAGGAGCCAGCGCTAGAATTCTCGAGACAGCGGCTGAATTCGACATAGCCATGTGGCTAGTGCCGAAAACAGAACCTTAGTCAGAGGACAGAGGCACTGCAGTGACACGAGTTGGTGCTCTGAGGCACCGCATCCGCTTTGATATTGGCATTCTGAACCTACATCAGCGTCCCTAAACGTAAATAATCGTGAATGATTGCACTGAACAACGCAGCAGGAAGGTTTCTTGCTTACGTTACGTTTCGCTGAATGGCGTTTAACGGGCAGGAGACGCCGCGCTTTCGTTCTTCTCCCAGGAGCGTGATCCGTGTCGGGGGCGGAGCGTGGAGGGAAGGGACGGAGAGGGGCGGGGTGGGGCGGGGTGGGGCGGGGTGGGGCGGGCTGGGGCGGGATGGGGCGGGGTGGGGCGGGGTGGGGCGGAGTGGGGCGGGGCGAGGCGGGGCGGGGTGGAGCGGAGCGGGCCGGGGCGGGATGGGGGGGAGCGGGACGGGGAGGAGCGGGGCGTGGGCGGGGTGGATCGGAGCGTGGCGGGGCGGATCGGGGAGTGGCGGGGGCGGAGCGGGGCGGGGTGGGGGGATCGGGGAGGGGAGGAGCGGGGCAGGGCGTAGCGGGGTGGGGCAGAGCGGGGCGGGGTGGGGTGGGGCGGGGCGGGTGGGGCGGGGCGGAGCAGAGCGTTGCGGGGCGGGGCGGAGCGGGGCGGGGCAGAGCGTTGCGGGAAGGGGCGGAGCGGGGCGGGCCGGGACAGGGCGGATCAGGGCGGGTGGGGCGGGGCGTGACGTGGCGTGGCGGGGTGGAGCGGAGCGGGAAAGCCTGGCGTTTTTTCGCGTGCAAGCGAGAATGCAGCGCTGCCCGTGATGCTTCGGCTGAGTCATCGCAGGCCTTGGGACTTCCATCGGACACGCCCTCGACGAACGCCCCCGCCCCCGCTCCGCCCCCGCGCCTGCGCCGGGGAGTCCCTCCGCAGCGAGCGCATCAGCAGTTGCGGCGGCGACAATTGAAGAAACGTTTACCCCAAGGACGCAGGAAATGGTACGTACGCAAATGTTTCCTCACGAACGCCCCCTGCTACATCTCTAATGCACAACTCCGTAACGAATTCCAGCTAGAACCGATAACCAACCACATTTTTTTAACCATCCACTTCTTCCAAAACATCCCAAACACACCCATCCTATCCCCTCAAAGACTCTGCCAAAATCCAACACACAGAACCCGCATCAAGAATGCATTTCCTTTCCATACATTTCCACACAAATTCGCGGATCTCGACCCGAAGTAGAAATATTTGTGTAAAGATACCTCTAGCACTCTAGTAATAATGTAAGTTGTATTTTGAGATTATTAATAAGTTAATTGTAAATAGATATAAGCAACTATTACAAATGTAGAGTGTATGTGTCACTGATCTTTGTATTTTTCTATCCAAAAGAAAATAAAATTTAAAAAAAAAAACAACGCAAATGTTGAAACGTATTATGCTTGTAGAGATAATGTCATTTCGTAGTATTTTCACTGGCTTTCGAATTAACCACCTCACACTAAAACTCTATGGAATAGTACAAAATTTTGCAACATTAAATAAAATCCAATTTTTCCTCACTTTGATTTCGTTATCCCTGTAAAATAATGTTTTTTCACATGTTAGATGGAAATGAGAAATAACTAATTTAAAAAGTCTTAGACATTTTGAAAACGTAAATGACATTTGAAAGTATTATTTGTGTCGTATGGCTTAGGCTCCTTGTATAATATGTCTTCCTGAAAAGGTCAGGTCGCCGAAGGGAACTTCTCTGGTGTACTCGCATGTTCCACGCCCTCTGGAGAATCAGGTGATAATGGGAGAAACCTGGGAGATACCCTAATCCGCCCCAGCAGGGATAAGCTCTAAGCTCCCGACAGGTCCCCCGGCATGTTTGGTAGTGTAGTGCACGTATGTGTAAGCGTATGAAAGGGGAAGATAAGAAAAGGAAGGGGAAGGAAAGATCGCGCGCGGTCCGTGGCCCGTTTGTTAGGGCACTGCTCCGGCATTCGCCTGGGGTTGATCGGAGAAACCACGGAAAACTATCAATCAGAGCAGCCGGCCGCTCGAATTCTCCTCCACACAGCGACTGAATTCAACCTAGCCGACAAGATAGTGTCGAAAATCTTGCCACCGTCGGGACACGAACCTAGGAGCTCCCGGTCAGAGGAACTGCAGTGACATCAGTCGATGCACTGAGCCATCTCTCCCGATACCAAATTTTAAAAAAATCGATTTTAAAAACATCGGTGGTTTTTTCGTTAAAACATTGATGGTTCTTTAAAAACATCATCGACGATCGGTAACATGGATGTTCTGTCACCGACGTCACCTCTAATCCAGTGGCGCGGCGTCGGGGCGAACTGGGGACGCCCGGGTCCCTTAACCGAGCCCCGCGCAGCGCCGCCTGCGTAAATTTATGGCATCCTGATGCACGACGCCGGGAACGAGAGTGGGGGGGGGGCGGCCGCCTGCCTCACCCGGCCCACCCGCTCACCCGCCAACTAGGGGAACCACCCGAATCATTTTTCATTACGTCCATATACGAGCAGACACTCACTGACGGGCACATCGCCAAACGTGTCATTTAAAACATCAGCTAAAGACATGGTTTCTAACTCTGCCTCTCAAGCCCCTATGGCCACGATGGATGGCCGATCACACGGCTTTTCGCGTCTTTCTCCCTCGTGCCGCTAGAAATCGCATGATCACAAGCAGTGCTTGGTAAGGTCGCGATCATGCGATATCTAGCGGCGCGACTGAGAAAGACACGAAATACCGTGAATTATTCCATGGTGAAGACGGGCCTTGAGGGGCAAAGTTAGAAAAATCGCAGAATATAAATGTGTCATCTAAACTTCGGAGCCTATAACAATATTTCTAACCACTAAGAAAGGATTTTTTCAAAATTAATTCCTTGAAGGGGCACGCAATGCACCTAGGAATAGATGATGAAAGGAGCTTAGCGAACTGCGTGGCCAGACGAACCTTATGACCTGACCTCGCCATGTAAAAATAAGGCCTCAATGAATTGAATTGAAGACCACGGGGAAACAGCATGCCATGCCACTATATATGTTTCGAGAAGAAGGAAAGTAAAGGTTTAGACATTGCAGTTTACACATTGGGATAAAGAACATTAATTTATGTATTACACTGCCATCGTGCGGCGGATCTTTAAGATAAAAACCCAACATCTAGATACATCCATG